>CM045498.1:55007880-56207880 GCA_024704745.1 Rosa lucieae
ATATAGCGCTCCATTGCATTTCAGTGCTCCATATCATTATTATTGTACAGAATCCAGTCGGCATTCATGACTTCGACATGAGCATAAATCAGTTTCACATGCAAACAAGATTTTCTTACTTATGCCTTCTGTTAACAGGAACTAAAAAGATTAAAGTGCTTGCTCTGAATCTGCAAAGATCTCCGAAAAAGTTTCAGAAACAAAGCATTTACAAAGATGAAACTGAAATTTCTCCGACTCAACTATGTAGAGCTGATTGGAGACTATGACCATCTTTCCAAACATTTGAGATGGCTCTGCTGGCATGGATTCTCTCTAAAGTTCATAGGAAATGATTTTCTCTCATCAAGGAAACCTGTTTTTCTATGGACCTGCAGTACAGCAATCTCGTACAAGTTTGGGAGCATCCCAGGGTAGATTAAGCTGAACCAAACTTTTGAACTGTCTCTTTCTTATCTTTTTTAATTTTGATTTTCGTTTTCTATTGGTCTTGTTCAACAGGTGCTCGAGAAGTTGAAGATTCTTGATCTCAGTCATTCACATTGCCCGATACAATCACCAGACTTTTAAACTCCCAAATCTTGAGTATTTGATCATGAAAGGCTGCAAGAGTTTGTCAGAGATGCACCAGTATTGGCGATGGTAAAAGACTTGCTTTGGTAAACAAAGACTGCAAAATGCTCAAGGACCTTCCATAGGATTTCTATGAGTTGAGAGATATTGAAACCTCGTTCTTTGTGGCTGTTCAAGATTTGAGAATTTTGTCAAGGACATAAGGGAGATGACATCACTGAAAACTATTGTTGTAAGTGGCACAGCCATAAGTCGAGTACCACCCTATATGGGAAGATTGAAAAACCTGAACTACTCATTGGAAAGCAGTAATGTTCATAACCTTCCAGAACCTAGTGGCATTTCCCACCTTGAACGTCCATGTTTCTGTAATTGCACAAACCTTCCTGCAAGTGGAGATTTACCAACTAGGTCGAAGGACTTGGAATCAGATCACTGCACTGCACTTGCAATAATTCCAAACTCTCTCTCTCTCTCTCTCTCTCTCTCCAAATTCCAATTTGCCGGGAAATGATTTTCCAAAGCAGTTCACGTATTGATATGGTATCTGCTTAATATGATCTAGGGATTGACTGCAACGGGAGACGGTGGCATTTGTTTGCCGGGAAATGATTTTCCAAAGCAGTTCACATATGTCAGAGAAAGTGACCAAGTCTTTTTCCAGGTGCCTCAAATTAACTTACAAGCTTTCACTGTGTGTGTCGTTTGTTCTTCTTGTTTTGACGAGGACATGTCTCAAGTGGTATCCATTTTTGTTACAAATTATACCTAGCTCATTGACTTTGTTGTCGAGCTAAACTCATCTCACCGAAATAACTTCACATGAAGTTATTTGGCGAGTAAATTTGTTAAATGATGAGTCCAATTTGGAAGGTGATTACTTTGTGGAGGTTGGAGTTGCAATTGGATCTGGTTTCAGAGTGAAGAAAACTGGGGTCAGTCTTGTATGGGATCCCAAACTTACCAATGAAAATACCATTTAGTGTGAGCCTATCCCATACGAATATTTTCCAAGTGATGCTGGTAATCAGGCAGGACCAAGACATGAGTCATCTGATCAGCACTTTGAGTAATATCACATACAGGGGGCAGCAAGCTTTTTGCCTCATAGTTTGTTCTCATCTTTGTTTGTTGTGTTTTAATTCTTCCTCCAATAGTTTAATTCCAGTATCGAAATGAGTACAGATAAGAGAAAAAAGCACTGAAAGAGCTGAAGGGTAAGGTAGAAATTCAAGCAATAATTGAATTAATGCTCAAAACCAGAGACGCTGCCGGGAAACTGATGATAAAGTTATGCAAAGTATTTATATTCCAGTCAGATCCAGAAAATATCTATATTCCGGATGGATATAGGTGCTGTTTGTTGACTATTTTACTTGTGTAATTTCTGTTTGTTTGCTAGGAAAACTGAATTGAGAGGAGAAGCAAACGCAGAGTTTGGAATTTTGTATTTTGATGTGTTCGGTTTGTAGAAAAGTAGAAAACAAAATGGGAATGTATAACTAATTTCAAGGTCAATCCATGGCTTGTCCGCGTTGGAACTTGGATGAATGATCTTTGTTCTGTCACTAGCTATGAATGTGTTATTGTTTGAAGTAATGGATGGGGGTGCTTATAACTTACAAATAATATCTCCCTGTCTATCTATAAACAGTAATGTTTGGCTCCAATTTTGTTGCAGCTGGTCAACAGTCTCTTTTCTTGCGCGGGCGTGCCAGCACCGTTCGGGTGCGGTCGTCGGGGGTGTCCCTTGACCTGACTTCTTTCAAGAGATTGTGGACGAGGAGAGCACCAACCTCGTCGTGGGATTCTTTGTGCCTCGTGGCGAGGACTTTTGCTGAGCTTCTTGAAAATCACAATCGATACTCGATGTTGTAGATCGAGCAGAGCGAGAACCACTAGGAAGTGAGGAGAACTTGCTAAAGCGTGACTTTAGCTTGGCTGGGTTGCTAGGGCGTTACCCTTGCTTGGCTGGTTCTGTAACCGTTGTGGTCGCAGCACTACCGTCGGCTCCCGAGGAGACTAGGACCGAAGTACGTTGGCAGAGGTTTGGTGGCACTGAAAGTCGGCTTCTGAGAAGACTAGGACTAGGAGTGTGATCACCGGTAAGAGAGAAAGAGAAGGAGAGGAGTTGCTCTTAGAGAGGTTGCTCTAGAGAGAACTTAGATCATCTTAGAGATGTTGTTGTTGTGAATGTGTGTTTTGTGATGAATTTGTAACCTCTATTTATAGGCTACCATGCCAAAGCATTTACATTAAACAAATGAAAGTGGAGCACTAATTGGAGATAAGGGAGGTGAGATGGAGCATTAATGGAGATAGAAATGATGAATTTCGGAGATAAGGAGATAAGGAATGTTGAATTTGGGAGATAAGGAAGCACTTTCGGCTCCTTTATTCCTTCATGTATATCTCCATCAGGAACTCATATTTTGGCCGTGACGTCTTCATAACAAATGTTCCACTATGAGTGTAGATCATGCTGGTAAAATTTCAGAGCTTTTAGTATAGTGGTTGGGCCGGAAATGCTGTTGGACCCCTTACAGGTCCAGTTTTCCAATTTTGCTTCTGCAGAACATTGGACTGATCTTTTGAAGGCCTTCCACTTCTATCTGGATCTTGCACTCTTCATAAGAAATGTTTCTTAGGATGTCTAATGGATCTGCAGAGTTTCAGCCCATTTAGAGTTCATTTGGTCAGGCGGCCGCTCCTTCTGTTTAGCTCGGTTTCTCCTAGCCGAAGTAGGAAAATGTGCTAAAGTTGACTTTCCATTTCCATGCTTCCACAGTAGGCTTTATTTAGCCTCTAAATATATATTTCGAACTTGTCCACAATATATAGCTTGAGCCACTAACATTGGCTCAATTTCTCCAAGACGTGCCTTGTCAGGCCAAAATGCTCATTTTGGGTCCAAACATTGCCCCCCAGACCTCGAAGTCAAAGGTCTTCGTCTTGACTGAAGAGGTCTTGAATCAGCACTAATCTTATAATGTTGTCGCTCCAAAGCCACTTGTATTGGCTTGACTGTTTCCATATAGGCCTCTAAATAGGCCATAAAGCTTGAATGCCACTACTGAATTGCCTTTGTCATGAACTGACGCTTCCTTTGCCAATTTTATTGCCCCCCTATGGATCTGATGTCTGGTATGCAGTGAATTGATCAAAGTTGGACAGGTTGTAGGAGATCAGAACTTTAGCGTGCCCCTCATGCGAAGGAGACTGCTTTTGATCGCGAGTGAGGATCCTTCTCTTCCTTGGTGGTTGCTTCGCCATGTGTATAGCAACAAGTATCTACCTTGTTTGCTGGCTCTCTGTTGATTTTCTCAAATGTAGGGGTTGGAGCCGCTTTCCTTGCTTGATCAAGGCCTACCACACTTGCTCAATTTTAGCATCTAAAACCGCACCGGTTTTAATCATGTTTTAACTAAAAAACATCAGGCCACTATACTGGCCCTGCGGTGGTAAGAAAAGGTGGAATATCTTCACTGTTACCTTAGATGCGATCCTCAAGATGGAATAATGACTCATTAATTATCAACCAGGGCCACTCACTGGCCCAACTAATAAATTAATCACCAGAATATCTGAGCTATAAATCGAGGTGTAATGGAGAAGTATCTTCACTGTCGCCTTAGATGCGATTCTCAAGATGGAATAATGACTCATTAATTATCAACCAGGGCCACTCACTGGCCCAACTAATAAATTAATCTCCAAAATATCTGAGCTATAAATCGAGGTGTAATGGAGAAGTAATCCTTGCGACCTAGAAATGGCATCCAAGAGACCATTCGTTATCGATCAGGCAGATGAAATCACTGAGAAAGCCGCATTCAACTGGCGGACTAACATGAGTATTCAATGTAGACGCCAGACCGGAGAGGAGAGAAGCCGACTGATGGGCTTTGGTGGCGGTGATAGTCAAGCGAGTCTGGGTCCCACACCTCGCGATCGTTTGCCAGATGATGTTATGGCCTATTATGGGCTTCCCATCCGTCGTCCCATAGCGGCTCTTCGGCAGGTGCCTGGTGATTTTAGCAGTTGGGGACCAAGAAGGAAAGTGGGCTTCTGGCCTACTGTCACTCCCGAGGAAAAGGTTTGGTATCAGGAGGTCCGAGCGAGAGATTTGGCCCGATGGGACGCGGTGGGTATCACTCAAACCATCGATCTATGCTTCTGTCTTCCCCATAATACTAGCCCTGCACCGCTAGCCGCCGCTCTTTGTTTCTGGAACACCTCCAGCAATACATTCGATTTCCGGTTTGGGCAGATGAGCATAACTCTGTTGGATGTTCTTACCATCACGGGGTTGCCCATTGACTTTGACCCCTATGTGCATGGTCAGTTTGATGGCATTCAATTTTCTTTGAGAATGGATATGGCTAGTCGAGGGCATTACAGCAAATCCTACCCATTCTGGCGCGACTATTACTGCACCCAACGAGACCATACAGGAGGTATCGCATTCCTGGAATTCTGGCTTTGCAAATTTATCTTTTGCACTTCTTCCAACAAACCTACTGGGCCCTGGAATTCTCTGGCCACTGCTCTCTACAATGGTATTTGCGTTGGCCTTGGGCAACCTGTATTGGGTGCGTTATATCGCTCCCTTTATAGGGCTGTAATGCGCCCATTTGATACCGACATTAGTGGCCCCTTCTGGATCCTTGCCTTTTGGCTGCAGATTTATTTCACTCTCTTTCGTCGCGGGGATATTCCAAAGGAACCTCCAGTTGATTCCCTTTTGGGGAACTGGCTTTGCCGCAACGTAAGGTATCGAGCTCCACCCTACTCCGAGTGTTTTATTTACTTGTACTTGCTGGGAGAAATGCCGGACCCAAAAATAGTCCTTTCTAGGCGATTCCCTCCTCCCCTTGATGATGGATTTCTGCCCAGTGGACGGGATCATAGTGAAAGAGCCCTCCTGGCCTTTCGTCGCGCCATCTCCTGCTTGGATATTCGTCTTGCCACTGATCGCGTAAGTTACGAGCTCTACGCCCCTAACCACTTTGCTCGCCAATTTGGGTTGGCCCAGTTGGTACCCTGGCCTCTGATTGATTCTGCCAATTACTACACACTTGGCGGAGATTAGCCCCGCCTGGGTCTACCCCCTTTCAGAGTCAGTTTACTTTGATAGTGATTCCCCCTTGGGTCAGAGCGTTGTACCCCCTCAACGATGTCGACGATGATTATGTTGATTGGTGGAAAGAAGTGTCAGTGAACTGTTGGGACCTGCCACATGACGAACTCTTCGCCCTAATCTTTTGTGGCATGAGTAGCCCTGGTCCGGAGGACCGCGAGATTCTTGAGCGCTCTCCAAACCTGTGGAACAACCCCCGCGACCTATTCTACCTGCTCGTTCATTGCGTCCAGAGATACAAATCCACGAGCCTAGGGCAACAGTAAGTTTTTGTCTTTTTCACTATTCCATTTCCTTGTGTTGATTTTCCCGCTCTTATTCCTGAGTGTGTTTTGCAGCAAACTACCCGGAGCAGGACAGCCTCTGTTCAGGCAGGGAAACAAAAGGCAATAGCAGAGGAGACTTCTGAGGGAGAGTCTTCGCATGATGAAGATCCTGCTGAGGTAATTTGGTTAAGAACGATCCCAAACTTGTATATTTGGTGCTTCCCTCCCTTTTGAGTTATGACTCTTTTCTCGTACAGGCCACTGCTGTCCTTGCTTGCAAACGCGATCGAGCTCAATTCGTCGAAGAGAGTTTTGAAGATGATGAACCTCTGGCAATGCGACTGGTAAATTCCGACCCCGTCTTATCTTGTTTAAATTTTAAAATCTGGGCAGGATTTTCACTATGTATCTTTTGACAGGTCCGTCAAAGGACCACTGATCCCTCTCACCTGAGCAGGCTGGACCCTCAGCCACTGCAGAAGAGCCAATTCTCTCGCTAGTTCAAGCATCAACTAACCCTGTGGCACCTCTCCCATCTCCCACTACAGAGCATCTGCAAGGTCCTACCATTCTAATAACGATATCTGATGACGACTCCTCGGAGGATGAAAGCGTGGAAAGCCACTCTGAGACTTCTGCTGCTTATGAGGAACTGATGACGACAGAGATTCTCTCGGTACTAGAGGTTCAAGAGGTGAATGAGGCGGGGCCTCTTCGTCTTGGTGACCACGTACCAGATATTGACCCGACAGCTCGAGAGGTAAGCCACTGTTTGGCCAATACTTTCCATTTCCCTTTAGATCCAACCCTGCTCTCTGACATTTCTGAACCTGACCAGGATTCTGTTTGTACCAAGGAGGCGACTGCAAATGCTGCTGGTCTTATTGGCGGGACAGTCGCCCCAGAGATGGAAAATGATACTAATGGTGGTGGTGCCCCCCAAGTCTCGCGAACAAATGAGACAACCGTCGAAGCTGAGGGCTCTGTGCTTGAATCTGCTCCACTTGCCCATGGTGAGCCTCGAGTTGAGTTTCCAGATTCCCCTGAGGCTGAAGAGACAGATCAACCTGTTGAAGATGAAGAAACTGAGGAAGCTGTCCACCCTTTTGCATTGGTGGTTCGTGATCCTGTGGCGCCTCTGCCGCCTCCTCCTCCTACCAGATTCGAGAGATTGATGAGGGTGTTGGAGGTAACTCCTCCTTCTACTGTGGATGAGGCTAAGATGGTGCTTCACGAACATTTGGGTCCTCGGGTATTGGAGACTGACATCCTCCCGCGAGTCTTGGAAGCTCTAAGGTATCTTCGCCAGGAGAAGGTTTTGACTCTGTGGAAATTTAGTGCTATCGACTCTCTGCTGAATGAACTTGATATGGCCCACCGACATCAATCGGCCGCGAACACCCAGGCTCGCGACGCTCAAGAGGCTTTGAATAGTGTCTCTCGAGAAATGGACATCTCCCGCGATATTTTAAATGAACGATCCATCCGCCTGCGGGAACTACAAATCCAAAGGTCAGACTTCAAACTTCAGATCGAGGATCTCCAAGCACATTTAGCCTTTGTTGAGAATGCGATTATTGCAGAAGAAGCTCAACTCGATGAGCCTTTGGCTGCTTCTGAAGAAATGGGTCGCAATCTGGCCCGTATCAGAGATCGGGCCACTCAGGCTGAAGCTGGTGCCATTGCGGCAAAACGCCACGTGGAGGAACTTTGTTTGAAATTGAGCTTTGCGGGCCAATCTTGTAAACCCCCTCGAAAACCGTTCAGTCTCCTCACATGCTGCTAATCCCTTCTTTTCCGAGATTTAAGGCATTAATCACTCGTTGAAAAACAACGGTCGTGAAAAATAATCTTGTGAAAAGAACAGTTACCTCGAAAACAGTTCGGTCTCCTCACATGCTATTAGTCCCTTTTTTACCGAGATTTGGAATCACTAATCTCGATTTACTGACATCAGTTTTGAAATTGAGCTTCATCCAAGGGTGGGGATTTGCCTGAAGTCCCTATAAATAGTTGTATTTCAGGAAGGGAATACTCACAACAACTTTTCTGAAATATTCAAGAAATGGCCTTTCAGTCCTTGCTTCTTTTTCTCCTTCTTCACAAATCTTCTCCTCATGAAATGACCTTTAGCCTCTAAATTTTAGGCTTTATGGCGTAATCTTAAGCCTGGGTTAGGCCTTATGGCGTAATCTTAGGCAACCCCTTGTTTCGCCTTTCTGGAATTTTGCAACAACAATGCCAGGCTTCAGATTGGTTTAGAAACACGAGGGGGCTCCGAGTGTGAGATCCACGATCGTGCGAGACCATCTTTATTAGGATCCCCCACTTGGAGCAAATCGGGGAAGGGAGGGAAGCCAAATTGAGGTTCGTCTTTCCTCCTCTGTTTCCTTCCTTCTGGACCTGACCCGTGTTGTGCCCTCCAGATGGAAGGGGCTTTGGTTCTCACCTCCTTCTCCCCCTTTCTCTTCTTGATAGAATCTTGGAGGGATGAGAAGGGATGGACTCTTTGAAGGAATGGGTTCAAGCTACAAAATGGCTGTTCCTGTACTTCACGTCCAGCTAATGGTGGTTACCAAGGCTAGAGGGGATGCAGAGACTTAAGCTGATATTTGGTTCCTTCACTCTCTGCCCCTCCTTGAGATAATGGCGCGGCTCAACCCGACGTTGGATTCCATAGCTGCTTCCAATTTAGGGGGCTTGGAGGCTCCATTTTCTTTTACAGGTGTCTCCCCTTCTCATGGATACTGGCGTTGGCCAAATCAATGTTGTATTCCTCTGTCGTTTCCATGTAAAGGGGGCTCCGGTACTCCTCTTTTCCCTACCCTGAAGTCTGTCCTCCTTGAGATAATGGCGCGGCTTAACCCGACGTTGGATTCCATAGCTGCTTCCACTTGAGAAAAGATTCAAAAGATATCCGAAGATTCCTGTTTTGTATTCTAGCCACTTTTGGCTTTGTAATGAATGTACTGCTTTTGGCCGCACATCCACTTTATGAATACAATAATATTTTCTTATCCTGATATTGAAAATATCTGTGAGAAGCCAATAATTGTGTCTCGCAAGGCCCCAAATATAGGCCCCCTAGTTGCATATTAAAAATAATATGAATTTTTAAAATATGCTCCTCATCAAAAAGAGCCTCGCGGCGAGGGTTTTGAGAAAATATGTATCTTTTGGATCCACTTGCTGGCTCCCAACTCAAAACTCTTAGCGCCAATAACTCCTTCTTTTCCGAGATTTAAGGCATTAATCACTTGTTGAAAAACAACAGTCGTGAAAAATAATCTCGTGAAAAGAACAGTTACCTCATCGAAAACCGTTCGGTCTCCTCGAAAACCGTTCCTCACATGCTGCTAGTCCCTTTTTTCCCCCGAGATTTGGAATCACTAATCTCGATTTACTGACATCGGTTTTGAAATTGATCTTCATCCAAGGGTAGATATTTGCATGCCTATATCTTCCTCCACGTTATAAACCCAAATTTCCAATCCCAAAATCATTTCATCAACTCGAATATTTCTAGCAGCAATCTTTCTTAAATACTCATCATCATCATCACTCTTCAATTCTCGCATTCTCTCAATCCATCCCCAATGGAACCACAAAACCGGAATCCAACCGAGGATGGTGGAAGTAACAAAGCAGCCGAGATTAGTGCTAACATGCTTCGCAGGGAGAGCCGTACTAGGTGGATTCCCACTACAGATCATATAAGAATCCTCAAGGAGCTTTTCTACAATAAGGGAGTTAGGTCCCCAACTATAGAGCAGATTCAGAGGATCTGTCTCCAGCTGAAATGGTACGGCAAGATCGAGTTCAAGAACGTCTATTTTTGGTTCGTGAACCAAAGGGCTCGGGAGAAGAAGAAGAAGAAGTCCACTTCGGATGTTCATGTTCCCATGCAAAGATCAGGGCTTGTTGGTGATGACAATGTTACCAATTGGAAACATGAGGATCAGTATATTAACTTTGGATCTTCTGCACCTGCTTCTGCTTCTTCCGCTAGTGTGATGATTGCTTTTAACGGGCAGATAGGGAACTATGGCGGTTATGGATCTATGAACATGGAGAATAGTGCTAGGGATTGTTCAATCTCAGCTGGGGGGAGAACTAGTTCTACTTTCTTTGACATGAATGTAGAACAAACTTTCATGGAACAAAGAGGAGAAGATCGCCAGGAGATTGAAACCCTTTCACTGTTTCCTGTGCATGGTGAGGACATCTTTGGTAACATGAAGACTACTTCCGATGGAGGTGGCGGTCACGGTGTTGGCTCTTACATTTCCCTTGAGCTCAGCCTTTCCTGTGAGGGCAAAGCTGGAAAAAGTTTCTGGAGCCGCTGACTCGGCTTAGTAGCTTCGCGAGTGTTGGGACACTTATAATTGCCCCCGAAGAGTTGTATTTTTTTTTTTTTTTTTTTTTTTTTTTTTTTTTTAAAGGCTATATAGGCTTAGTATTGTATAGTGTTGCCCCCCTAGTGTTGCTAGGCATAGCAAAGAAATGATTATGGGCCTAGTAAACAGGCCTTCATGAATGGGCTTTGCAAGAGTAGGAACACTAGAATTGTCCCCCATGTCTTATGCGAATAAACTGTCTACGACTCATCCGCGTCCCAGATATTGAGAAAGTATTTCTTCAAGTATCTCCCATTGATAGGGTTATGATGGACATCTCCATCCAGGTCCTTGAGATGAAAAGCTCCTTTCCCTAAGATTTTATAAATGATGTACGGGCCTTCCCATCTTGGAGTCCATTTGCCGCGACCATCTAATTTTTCGCCAAGCGGGAGAACTGCTTTCCAAACCAACTCTCCTTCGCTGTAATTCCTTCCCCTTGTTCGCTTGTCATAGGCTCGAGCGACTCGTTGCTTTTCCATGACCAAATTATCTAAAGCCTCCAAGCGCTTTTCGCTAAGGTCTTCATGTTCCTGCCACATAGCCTGAACGTAGTCTTCTCCAATGAGATGATGTTGCTCTTGGACTCGTAATGATTGGACGTTGACTTCCAAAGGCAGGACTGCGTCATGGCCAAACATCAAAGCATAAGGTGTAGTCGCGGTGGGATTTCGCTTCGATGTGCGGTAGGCCCAAAGAGTCTCATAAAGGGTCTCATGCCATTGTCGCGGATTAGCTTCCAACATTTTCTTCAGCAAAGTGATGATGATTTTATTGCTGGCCTCCGCTTGACCGTTAGACTGAGCATAATAAGGACTGGAATGGACGAACTGTATTCCCCATTCCTTTGCCAGTTTATCAACTTCACCACCCATGAAAGCTGCCCCCCGGTCCGAAACAAAAACTTCTGGGATACCAAATCTGCATATGATGTTCCTAAATAGGAATTGTCGCAACGTACCACCAGATGCTTCTTTCAAAGGTTCTGCTTCGACCCATTTTGTAAAGAAATCGGTCGCGACGATGATGAACTTGTGCTGAAGTGATGAATGTGGGTGAATCATCCCAATTAAATCAAGCGCCCATCCTCTTGCGGGCCAAGGCTTAATAATGGGTTGCATTGGAACATTAGGGACATGCTGGACCGGCCCATGAGCTTGGCAGTCCAAACAACCTTTAGCGAATGCGATGCAATCCTTCAAGATACTGGGCCAAAAATATCCATGTCGTCTGAGCAACCATCGCATCTTTGGACCTGCTTGGTGAGCACCGCAAATGCCGGAATGAACTTCGCGCATGAGTTGTTTCGCTTCGCAGCCATAAACACATCTGAAGTCTATGCCATCTTCGCCTCGTCGTCGCAGCTCGTCACCTCTAAGAAAGTAATTTAGTGCAAGAAAACGAATCTTCCTGTCGGCAATGGGATCTGGCTGCTTGAGATAAGCGATCAAAGGGATGCGCCAATCCACGTCAATGGGTTCCAGGGTCGCGACTAAGGTATCATCTGGAGGATCTCTTCTCGCCATCCATGAAGGAAGCGTGCGACGCTCGACTTTAAGGATTCTCTCCCGCACACCATATCTCAATGTTACCCCTGTTGCTAGTTGGGCCAACTCGTTCGCTGCAAAATTTCGCTCGCGAGGAATGTACTCTAGATGTATGTTATCAAACTGGTCCAACAGGTCTAATGCCCTGTTCCAATAAGGAACCAACGTGAAGCTATTGCATCTGAACTCGTTGCACAACTGATTGATAACCAAGAGAGAGTCGCCAAGTATTTGTACATCTCCGATTCCCATTTCCAGTAGTACTTCTAGGCCTATAATGAGGGCCTCATATTCTGCTTGGTTATTGGTACACTGGAACTCCAACTGGAAAGAGTAGGAAAATCGATCGCCGGCCGGGTTTTCCAAGACAACCCCTGCTCCTGCTAGCGTATCTGTTCTTGACCCGTCAAAATATAACACCCAAGGCTGGAGTGAGATTGTGTCTTGATAAAGCATGGCGTACTCTGGCAAGCACGCTAAATCCGGGCGATCTAAAGTTGTGGCAGCGACCTCTAAATCTCTAACCGCGGGGACATCTAGCATAGGGTGATGTGCCAGAAAGTCTGCTATGGCTTGCCCCTTTACTGCTTTCTGTGGCACATACTGTAGCGAGAATTCTGATAATGCGAGCACCCACTTGCCAATACGGCCTCTCAAGATAGGTCGTGATAGCATATATTTGACTAGATCGGTTTGAGCAATGATGCAGTAGTAAAGGACAACATGTAATGCCGCAACTTGCATGCTGAGAAGTATAATGTAAGACACAGCTTTTCCATTGGAGTGTACCTTGTTTCGCAATCTGTGAGTGTCCTACTGAGGTAAAAGATGGCATGTTCAACACCATTTGCATCATCCTGAGCGAGGAGGCTGCCAATGGAAGCCTCAGCTGCTGAAACATACAACTTTAATGGAAATCCCGCTCTAGGAGGAACAAGCACTGGCGGGCTCGCCAGATAGGCCTTTATTTTGTCGAAAGCCTCTTGATGTTTAGGTTCCCACACAAACTCATTCTGTCCTTGCAACTTCAACAGTGGGGAAAACGGATGGATTTTGCCTGAAGAGTTAGAAATGAATCGTCGCAAAAAGTTGATCCTACCCAGTAGTCGCTGTAACTCTTTCTTCGTTCGCGGGGGAGATGCATTGATGACCGCGTTTGCTTTATCCTCAGGGACCTCAATGCCTCTTTGATGGACAATGAATCCCAGGAAATCTCCTGCCTGAACTCCAAAAACGCACTTGGCGGGATTCATCTTGAGCTTGTGTAGCTGCATGCGCTTGAAAACTTTTCTGAGATCGGTGAAGTGATCTCCACTCTTCTTAGACTTCACGACAACGTCATCAATGTAAACCTCTAAGATCTTCCCAAGTATGTCGTGGAAGATCAGGTTCATAGCTCTCTGATATGTTGCTCCAGCATTCTTCAGTCCAAAAGGCATGACCACATATTCAAAAACTCCTGCAAGTCTTGTGTCTATCTTCCTCCGCGACCGGAATCTGGTGATATCCCGCTGTGCCATCCATGAAAGACAACAGTTCGTGCCCTGCAACTGCGTCTACCAACATGTCAGCAACCGGCATGGGGTAGACGTCTTTAGGTGTAGCCAAATTAAGGTCTCTGTAATCTACACAGACCCTCATCTTGCCATTCTTCTTGCGAACAGGTACTATATTGGACAGCCACTGATTGTACTTGGCTACTCTGATAATGCCTGACTTATGCATCTTTTCAACTTCCTCTTTGACCAGAACTTGGGTTTCTGAGTTCATTCTTCTCGGCTCTTGCTTCACAGGCCTCTTATAAGGAAACGTTGGTAGTTGGTGGCATACCAAGTCTAGTGATAGGCCTGGCATGTCCTTGTATTTTTCCGCAAAGCAGTCCTTGAATTCCAGCAATAAGTCGACGAGCCTCTGTTTCTCTCTAGGCTCTAAGTAAGTGCTGATAGCCACTTCTATAGGCTCATCAGTTGTTCCCAGATTGACCTTTTCAGTAGGGTCCCTAACCTTCGGAGGTGTGTCATCCAATGCCGCTGGAGCAAGTTGAATCTCTTCTTCCTCGTCTTCTTGATCCGTGAACTCTTCATTAACAATTTCTAAGGTCGCGGCTAGATCATAGGCC
Organism: Rosa lucieae; assembly: GCA_024704745.1. Classification (NCBI taxonomy): domain Eukaryota; kingdom Viridiplantae; phylum Streptophyta; class Magnoliopsida; order Rosales; family Rosaceae; genus Rosa; species Rosa lucieae. Next base: position 55,021,923 of record CM045498.1, read on the forward strand.
TGTGTTTCCACCAAGTATGAGGATAGCCTCTCATACAAAGAGTGGAAGGCCTCTACCTCTTCCTCCATGAGTTCGTGATCCATTAATTAGCACTTGGAGATGGCACCACATATCCAGGCCTTTCGAGGTCATTTTTTGCGACCGCGAGTCCCCATTGTGCCAATTCCGAGGTCGTCACCCCTGTGGGGCGGCCCTTATCATCAATACCAACGACTTGTAAAGGAGAGATTGGTTCTAGGTAATACCTTGCGTCCAAGTAGTTGGCGGACACCGCAAAAGGTCGCGGGTCTGCTTTAACAATTTCTGGCTTGTCCGCGACTCTGTCCCATATGATCAGCTCTTGATGAAGGGTGGATGGGACACAATAACTCCTGTGGATCCAGTCGCGACCCATAATTGCGCTATATGCCGCATAGCAATCTGTAACAAAGAAAGTGTACACCCCTTCTGCTGGACCCACCTTGACTTGTAGGAAAATCAAACCCAATGTTTTGGTCACAGTCCCTGCGAAGTTCTTTAGCGTAAGGGAAGTGGATTGGATCTTTTCTTTCTTGATCCCTAGTAGATGCATGGTTCTGGTAGTAATGACATTCACAGCCGCGCCGGTATCAACCATTATCTTGCTGACCTTAGTCCCATTCATTTCTGCTGTGATATACAAAGGTCGCATGTGTTGCACCATGGCGGGTGTGGGTCTTGTGAAGCTCATGAAGAAACCCTTATTGTTAGCATCTTTAGTCTCAAGGAACACTGCTTCTTTCACCTGCGTTGTTGCGGCTGAAGTGATCTGCAACTGCTGTTCTCCAATCGCATCAGTTTCTACACATTCCTGCGCAGCGACTGGTAAGGCATACTTAGCAGGGAGCACATAAACCATATTGCAAGAGGTATCCACCATTTCTGTTTCGTCCATGTCATCATCAAGATTGAGCTTGGGTTCATCTGCTGGGATATCGGCGTTGAATCGTTTAACCATGAAAGCAACCAATGATTCCTCTGCAGGGATCACCACCTTGGCTTGTTCGTGCTCTTGTACCATGGAAACCTGGTTCAGTGATTCAAAAATTTGTTTTGCCGCTGGCATTTCCTCTGGGAGATCGACCACCAAGCTTTGAACTTTCTTCACAATTGTTGACCGATTGTCTTTGCCCCCCAGCCTGTCAAAGATGGAAGGCTCGCTATTTCTTTCTTCGCGAGATACTCTCCGCCAAACATTGACTTTACGAGCTGGCGGCGGTTCTTGCCTCGCGGGAACTAGGGACTTCTCCTGAGCGCTGCTCTTGGGGGCACGTGGCTTTTGCTCTTTGTGCCATACTTAGGCTGCTGTTTCTGAAGTTGCGGGGAAACGAATCTCTTGGAGGCCAGTCCCCCAATTGTCTCTGATACTCTTCTGGAGGTTTCAGTAATTGCGATGGTTTGATCAGTCCTTGATCTAGTGCTTCCAAGGTTCGCTTTGCTTCTCCAAACCTCCGCTGGAGTTTTCTCTTCCTTGAAGAGCTCATCTCCACCGCCTTGCCCTTCTTCTGTGTATACCATCTCCCTTCTTTGATGGAGGATGTTGACACTGGCGGAATGTAAGGTCGAGTCAAAACCCCTTGCTGCTTATCTACTTGCTCTTCCTCCCTCGCGGTTTTCAACTTTTTGAATAAGTTTGAGTCCCTTGGAGAAAGAGTTTCTGAACCACCGTATACTCTTGGGCTGCATGGTTGGAAGTTTCTAGACGATGATGCTAACCGTATTGGCGGCAGGGATCCAAAGCGGACAGTCTGGGATGTTTCCTCATCTAGGGCTTGAGTCTCACATTCTTCCTTGCACCGCGAGCATAGGACGATGGGTAAACGAGTCTTGGATTCCCGCTTCATGACTTTGTCTCCAACCCTTTTCAAATCCTTAGCCGCGTGGTCTGGACTTTGATTCTGCTGATCTTTTTCACCCCATGCCACGTCCACCATGTTGATGCCAGTATCTGGGAAAGGATCTAGGTCTACCAACGCTGCTGCTGTTGTCGGTGCCTCTACTTGCAAACTACCGTTATTTAACCAGATTTGGATCTGATCCTTCAGCTTAACACAATCGGCTGTATTATGATTCCACATATTATGGAGTTTGCAGTATTTCTTCCCCCTTAGCTGCTCTGGTTTGGGAAATGGGCCGAAGTCGGTTTTCACCATCTTCGCAGCGATCATTTCATCCAAGATTTCATGCGCTTTGTTCGCGTCGTAAGTATAACTTGCGAACTCTGGTTTGGTGAAAACCACCGACTTTAGCTTCACTGGCTCTTTGCATAGCTTCAGTTGCTTTAAAGTTGAAGCCTTTTTCCCGGTGAGTTCCAGGGCAGCTATCTCATCTTCTTCAGACTCATCAGCTTCTGCTGTACTAGATTCCTCACTCTTGTAGTAAGGATCAAAGGAACTGGATTGATGGCTGAGTGCAGCCACTATTCGGCGTTTCCCTGGGATGTATGTCCCCTTTGAGGCATTTTTCAAAGCGTCCATCTCCCTGAGCAAGTGCTCGAAACTTCCTACTTCTGTGATCAGTTCCCCCATGGAATTGAACATGCTTCCATGCTGTTTTTTGCGTTGGCGGGGCTCTAAGCCTTTGATTGCCAATTTCACCAGTTCTTTCTCCGGCAGAATCACGTTCAACTTTCCCTTCTGGATCTGAAAGCGCTGAAGGTACATGACAGCGGATTCAGTTGGCTGCTGAGCCATCTGAGTGAGTGAAGCCAGATCTACTTCCGGCTCGATAGTCCCGAAGGTTTCCTTGAACAGCTTCTCCATCGCGGGCCAACTCGCAACTGATCTCGGTTGCAGCTTAGTGAACCAGGTGAAGGCAGACCCTGATAAAGAAGTAGCGAAGATGTTACACTTCAGATTGTCGTCGTTCTGGTACTGGCCACACTGTACTCGAAACCTAACCAAATGGGCCGCGGCATTTTCGACTTCCTCTCCCGAGAAAGTAGAGAACGTAATGTTCTTATATCCCCTAGGATAAGGTGTCTGTGTAATATGCGGTGGGAAGGGCCCTTGGTAGGCCTCCTCCAGGTTAGGCCTCTGGTTCGCGGCCCTGATCATTGCTTCTACCTCCTCTCTCCTTATATATCTTGGATCAGGAGGAGGTGGGTGAACCACTGTATCATCAACTGGCCAGATCGGCGGTGGCGCCTGTGAAGCCTGATTCTGTGAAGCCTGATTAACCAAAGATATGCCGCCTCCATGTGTCGTTTGGTGTCGGGTTGACGTCTGCGACGTAAAACCCACTGTTGGCTGAACCTTTGTGGCTGCGGTGACCTTCGCTGGACTTTCAACCCGGTCGATAACATAATGACTTGCTAGAGGTGGATCGTGGTGCACGTATTCATCTCCATCGCTGTCATATTGGGGAAACAGGCTATGATCAACAGAAGTCCCTTCATTGATTTTCAAAGTCCTGGTCCCTTGCGTGACTGATGACGCAGCATTGTTCTTCCCACCAGTTGCCACAATAGTCTCTTTACCTCTGACTGATACAGCAGAAACGGATGTGGCTGTACTGCCGCCGCTTGCTTTTTCTCTAGCATTTGGTGGTATGTACTTGCCAGATATGGGGGACTGACCTAGAGAGCCTAGAATGGCACTAGGATCTCCCAGTGTTTTATGTAGAACCTCTTTGGCCTGATCAAGGTCAGCCTTCTGCATGGCCACCTGGGTCACGACGCTGGATCCTTCTTTGCGAATCGTCGCGACTTCTGAAGCGATGTGTTTGCTTGCAACCAACAGCTCTTCGTGGTTCTTCTGCATTTTTTGGTTCATGCCATCCAATTGACCTTGTGTTTGTTGTGCCCCTAGCTCAAGCCTCTTGACCGAGATCGTGAACTCATCAAGCCGTCGACGGTCCTCTGCAAGGGCTTTTTCCATCTTCTCATGGTATGCAGCAGAATTCTGTTGAAGGATATTAAGCCGCTCTTCTATGGTTGCATTTTCTGGAACGAGAATAGGCACAAAGTCAATAGTTGTAACTGCGCTTGCGGCTACCTGGGTGATGCTAGACGTATCGCCAGCCTGATTAGGCTGGGCGGCGGGAACTTTCTCGCCCTGTTGATTTCCTCCTTGTTCAGTTGACATCTCTATCGATGGAGGGTGGGGAGAAAATCTTTGGGTTACTTGTTCTTCGGAAAGACCACGACAATCTGCACGCGAGTGCAGTCTGTAACTGGAGGTCTTATGTTTCGGGCAGTTAACGTAAACCTTTTGATAAGGGTTTGCGCTTGACTTCCCAATGGCTTCTGGAAGTCTGATTTGAAAGTAGCTGAATTCAATAAGACACTGTGAACCAAGGTTTAGACTTGCGGCCCAAGTATAGTCGCCTAAACACAAACTTTCTTTCAAATCCTTTGGGCAACCTTACTGAAATGGCCAGATGGGGGAGGGCGAACAAAAGAGGCAGAATCCATTTTGGCATGAACTACTCCCACATAGTGGTTTAGGCCCATTTGCACGCACTTCTGGATTCAATAACCTGTTATGAACGTTGTCCCATTTCTAGACACCATTTCACATAGGCTATAGCTTACTAAGATGAGAAAGATCATAAGTGTGAAGACAGTTCAACAAGTGTTAATAAAAACCGCCCTTAACCTTAAGGGACCTGAACTAGGCACCAATAAGGAGTTTAGGTCAATATTAACAAAAGAGACTTCACCTATTCCGTTATGATTCACAACCCCTTACTAACCTTAATTTCTTAATAGTGGTGTGATTTACAGCTCACAGTAAGTCCCACCGGGTGTGCCAAAATGTTTGGCTCCAATTTTGTTGCAGCTGGTCAACAGTCTCTTTTCTTGCGCGGGCGTGCCAGCACCGTTCGGGTGCGGTCGTCGGGGGTGTCCCTTGACCTGACTTCTTTCAAGAGATTGTGGACGAGGAGAGCACCAACCTCGTCGTGGGATTCTTTGTGCCTCGTGGCGAGGACTTTTGCTGAGCTTCTTGAAAATCACAATCGATACTCGATGTTGTAGATCGAGCAGAGCGAGAACCACTAGGAAGTGAGGAGAACTTGCTAAAGCGTGACTTTAGCTTGGCTGGGTTGCTAGGGCGTTACCCTTGCTTGGCTGGTTCTGTAACCGTTGTGGTCGCAGCACTACCGTCGGCTCCCGAGGAGACTAGGACCGAAGTACGTTGGCAGAGGGTTTGGTGGCACTGAAAGTCGGCTTCTGAGAAGACTAGGACTAGGAGTGTGATCACTGGTAAGAGAGAAAGAGAAGGAGAGGAGTTGCTCTTAGAGAGGTTGCTCTAGAGAGAACTTAGATCATCTTAGAGATGTTGTTGTTGTGAATGTGTGTTTTGTGATGAATTTGTAACCTCTATTTATAGGCTACCATGCCAAAGCATTTATCATTAAACAAATGAAAGTGGAGCACTAATTGGAGATAAGGGAGGTGGAGATGGAGCATTAATGGAGATAGAAATGATGAATTTCGGAGATAAGGAGATAAGGAATGTTGAATTTGGGAGATAAGGAAGCACTTTCGGCTCCTTTATTCCTTCATGTATATCTCCATCAGGAACTCATATTTTGGCCGTGACGTCTTCATAACAAATGTTCTACTATGAGTGTAGATCATGCTGGTAAAATTTCAGAGCTTTTAGTATAGTGGTTGGGCCGGAAATGCTGTTGGACCCCTTACAGGTCCAGTTTTCCAATTTTGCTTCTGCAGAACATTGGACTGATCTTTTGAAGGCCTTCCACTTCTATCTGGATCTTGTACTCTTCATAAGAAATGTTTCTTAGGATGTCTACAATGGATCTGCAGAGTTTCAGCCCATTTAGAGTTCATTTGGTCAGGCGGCCGCTCCTTCTGTTTAGCTCGGTTTCTCCTAGCCGAAGTAGGAAAATGTGCTAAAGTTGACTTTCCATTTCCATGCTTCCACAGTAGGCTTTATTTAGCCTCTAAATATATATTTCGAACTTGTCCACAATATATAGCTTGAGCCACTAACATTGGCTCAATTTCTCCAAGACGTGCCTTGTCAGACCAAAATGCTCATTTTGGGTCCAAACAAGTAATACACCAAATCAGGTGCTGGCTTCTGGGAATGTTTAATTTATATTTTGATTCAAAGTCTGTATTTCGATAACAAAAAGTTTTGTTTATTGTAGTATATTTGTAGTGTCATGAATCAAACTACTTGTAGTGTCATGAATCAAACTACATATGGTATCTACTATTGCAAATTGCCATACTGTCTTTTTCCTTACTTAGGACATCTTGTTAAAACATTGATGTTTATGTGGTTTGACCACTTCCAACAAGAGGAAGGGAACCCTGCTTTCTGGGAGGTGACCGGATTCCGATTATTATCTGCACATATCTCGGCTTAATGACCTTTTGCTTGATATGTGGTAAAACAGTAAAATCTCTATGCTTCTTGTGTATCTAAATGACTAAGTCCTTGGCACTTGTTCATGCACACATGTATGGACGCATGACTTCTACATTAATAATTACTTGTTTAAATTTAATTTTCTATTCCCAATTTCCTATAGAGTGAACTTTTCAATTAATCACTCCCTTCCTCTTAATAATAGGATACCTGGATTTGAACTGCATATTAATTAGGAACTCCAACAAGTCATTTCGTGGAAATAGCAAGGAAAACAAAAGTCTGAAATTGGCCAAGAATAATAGTTCCTGGATCGAAACAGAAGGTTCGTGGAAAACAAAAGGTCTGTTAGTGGAAACTAATATGGGGCCATGAACAAGAAGTATGGAAAAGAAAAGAAGTAAAATATAAGAGGAAAAAACAGAAAAGCTACCAACTTTCCGTTTCCGTGAAAGAAACGCATAGAAAATTGTAGCCACCAACTCTGGATAAAAATAAACTCGGCGCGTCGACTTGACCTTGACTTTGGCTTTCTTAGGGCGAGCAGAGAGATTATTCAGAGCACCGCCGTGCACTTGTACCAACATAAATGAATGGTTAGATTGCATTAAATACACTTTTTGTTTATTAAAAATAAAGTTGATAATAAATATCAAGGGTTGAGATTATTTTATAAGGGTTGGGTCACTTACACTGTCGGTGCATAGAATAATTTCCGAGGGCGAGCATATGAGAAGCGAAGCCAATTGTTCCGACTCATTTCTCAAATCTGAACCTCTGCATACCATGGCCCTTTAATTACTTCAATGCAGCCATCGCCGCCGGTGCCGTCGCCATCCTCATCGCCGCCGGTGCCGTCGCCATCGGGGCCACCATCCCCATGGGAGCCCTTACAATACCGGACGTCCTATGACGTGTTCTTGAGCTTCAGAGGTGAAGAGACACGAAGGACCTTCACGGACCACCTCTACGCGGCACTAGATCGTGCCGGAGTCGTGACGTTTAGGGATGCCGAGGGACTAAGATGGGGAGAAAACATAGCGGAGAAATTAATGCAGATAATCGAAGGGTGTAGGATCTCTCTCATAGTCTTCTCAGACAAGTACGCGGATTCGAGATGGTGTCTGGAGGAGCTGGTGCAGATCATGGAGTGTAGAAGAACACGAAGGCAACTGGTTTTCCCCATATTCTATCATGTTGATCCTTCACATGTCAGAAACCAGACCGGTAGCTTTGCTCATGCGTTTCAGAAATATGAAGGTAAAAATTAAGAGCTTATCTTGCAGAAGCTGAATTTCTTAATCGATTGTCTGCTCAAGGTTTTAATTCGTCTGTATTTTCAGAAAAGATGCTCTCAGAAAAACAAGAAGAACTTGGAGATAAGATAGCCAGGTGGAGAGCTGCTCTCAGAGGAGCGGCGAATTTGGTTGGCTTAGATATTGCGGATAGGTAATACTTTTCTTTCTTTTTTTTTTTTTTTCCTTTTTTTAACTCCAAGCTGTTACCCCTTTTCCTTTTTGGTTGATCATGCGGTATCTTTTCAGTTTGGTCATTTCTTTCTATGGCTTAGTTCTGCTTCTGAATCTAATTGACAGACATGAAGCAGAGTTTATCAATAGCATTGTTGACGAGATATGCAGACAGCTGACCAACACATACTTGAATTTAGCTGTCTACCCAGTTGCAATACATTCTCGTGTTGATGATATTAGTAAGTGTTTAGGTGTTGGATTAGATGATGATGTTCGCATGGTTGGAATTTGGGGTATGGGTGGAATCGGCAAAACAACAGTTGCCAAAGCCATCTATAACAAATTTTATCATGACTTTGACAGTAGATGTTTCCTAGCAGATGTTAGGGAGACTGCAAAGGACTCAAATGGTAAGATTACTCTGCAAGAAAGACTTCTTTCTGATGTCTTAAAACCAATCAAGATAGTGGTAGGTGATGTTTCCAGAGGGATCAATGTAATAAAAGAACGATTTGGAAGCAAAAAGGTACTTGTCATTGTTGATGATGTAGATCATGAGGACCAATTGCATGCATTGGCAATAAGGCGTGATTCCTTTGGTCCAGGAAGTAGAATAATTATAACAACAAGAGATCGACATTTGCTAGAGCTACTGAAAGTGGATACAATACATCTAACTCAAGAAATGAATGAAGAAGAAGCTCTTGAGCTCTTCAGTTGGCATGCCTTTCAAAATATTTCTCCTAATGAAGACTATGTCGAACTCTCAAGAAGAGTGGTTGCTTACTGTGGAGGTTTACCACTGGGTCTTGAAGTTTTAGGGTCTTTCCCCTTTGGAAGGAGCATAGGAGATTGGAATAGCACACTGAAGAAATTGGAAAAAATTCCTGATGGAAGAATTCAGTCAAGGCTCAGAATAAGCTTTGATGCAATTGATGAGAGCCAGAGGAACATATTCCTCCATATATGTTGTTTCTTCATCGGAATGGACAAGAACTACGTCATACAAATCCTCAACAGCTATGGTTTTCCAGCAGAAATAGAAATCAGTGTCCTGCTCCAACGTTGTCTTGTAACTGTCAGTGAAAAAAACAAGCTCATGATGCATGATTTGCTTCGAGACATGGGCAGAGAAGTTGTTCGTGAAGAATCCCCGAACCGCCCTGAAAGACGTAGTAGACTGTGGCGTCAGGAAGATGTAATAGATGTATTGACAGATGGATCTGTAAGTACTCACTGGCCAAATCAAGACAAGCATAGGCATCCTATCTCTAATACTAATAGTGAAGAAGCAGTGCTCAATTACTCAAAACCATCCCATCTCTAATATGCTTCATTAATTTCATATTCTAGTGTCCGTAATCCTGCCATTTAATTGGGGTTGTAAGAAAGTTAAATGCATTAATTCATGACACTTCTGCACGCCTGTGGATAAATCAATTTCTCACATGCAAATAATCTTTTTCTATTAATTTAATGTCTTCTGATGACAGGGAACTGAAAAGACTGAAGGACTCGCTCTAAACTTGCAAAGATCTAACAACATGAGTTTTGGTACAGAAGCATTTAGAAACATGAAGAGACTGAAATTGCTCCAACTCAAGTATGTACAACTCACTGGAGACTGCAACAAGTTTCCCAGAAAGTTAAGCTGGCTCTGCTTGCGAGGATTCTCTCCACAGATCATACGAAATGAGTTTCTTAATGCAACCCACCTGATTTCTATCGACCTGCGGTACAGCAATCTCGTACGAGTTTGGGAGGATTCCAGGGTACATTAAGAAATTTTCAAACATATTCCCTCTGGTTTAATACATTAGATCACGCTCTCCTTTTCTTCTTTTTGGATTTCTGATATTTTCTTTTTCTTCTTTTGGTGTTGTCCAACAGCGGCTTTCGAGATTGGAAATACTTAATCTCAGTCATTCAAATTACCTAAGACAATCACCAGACTTTTCACAACTCCCAAATCTACACTATTTGATCCTTAAAGACTGTGTGAGTTTGCCAAAGATTGACAAGTCCATTGGACTTCTTGATGGACTTGCCTTGCTAAATCTTAAAGGCTGCACATTGCTCAAGGACCTTCCGGAGGATTTTTACAAGTTGCCCTCTGTTAGGACTCTTGTTCTTTCTGGCTGTTCGAGATTTGAGAAATTGAGCAAGCATATAGGAAAAATGGATTCTTTGAAAACTCTTGTTATAAGTGGCACAGGCATAAGTGAAGTACCATACTCTGTAGATTGCCTTCGGAACCTGGACTTTTCATCTCGACAAGGCCTGAGTGGATTCAAACGATGTGATCAGACATTAACCCCTAGGCAGCGTTTGTGGGGGCAGCTTTTGTGGTGGCTTTTGCTGATTTTGTTTCTTCTTCTGGGAGGAGGGGAAGTGCTACTGGGAAAAGGCAGGCAGAAGCCGGCAACCGTTAGTACAGAAGGACTAACTGAAGGACTCGCTCTAAATTTGCAGATATCTGACAACACGAGTTTCAGTACAAAAGCATTTAGAAATATGATGTTTTTCTCTTCACAGGTCATACGAAATGAGTTTCTTAATGAAACATACCGGGTTTCTATCGACCTGCGGTCCAGCAATCTCGTACGAGTTTGGGAGTATTCCAAGGTATATTAAGAAACTTTCAAACATCTTCCTTCTGGTTTAATACATTGCAGCCCGCTCTCCTTTTGTTCTTTTTGGATTTTGATATTTCATTTTCTTTTGGTGTTGTCTAACAGCGGCTTGAGAAATGGGAGATACTTAATCTCAGTCATTCACATCACCTAAGACAATCCCCAAACTTTTCACAACTCCCAAATCTACAGTATTTGATCCTTAAAGACTCTGTAAGTTTGCCAAAGATTGACGAGTCCATTGAACTTCTTGATGGACTTGGCTGCACATTGCCCAAGGACCTTCCGGAGGATTTTTACAAGTTGCCCTGTGTTTGGACTTGCTGGAAATTTAAATGTGAAGACCTGGAATTTCATTAGATAAATTTTTGTAATTCAATAATTGTTCGAATATTTGAATTATGAATATTGAGACTATTTCGTAAGTCGTTGTGCGAGAGATTCGATTTCAGATCGATTATATTTTCGTTATGAACGTTATTTAGGGGGGGTCGTGAAAATTGACTTTTATTATGTACAAATATTGGGAAAGCTTCCGTCATGAAAGTTGTAGAGCACGTCGATACGAGTTCGTAGACATATGAAACGAGAAAATCGGAGTTCGTATGAGAAAGTTATGAGGGATTGAAAATTTAGGATTTTTCTATAAATATGAGAAAATTCCGGATTTAATTCATAAATCCCAAAATTTTCTTTTTCTCTATTTTCCTCCCCCGGTTTTCTCTATCTCCTCCTTCCCCGTTTTTTGGGTTCACTTTCGCTGGCGTCATTCTTCCTCCTCCGGCCACCTCTGGACAAACAACCACGTCCAGAAGCTTCGCCCCACTCCCCTGAAGCCATTTGTGGTAGCCGTTCACTCTCGATTTGGTTCCAAAATCGAGTCAACGACGATATCTCGAGTTTTCGGCCACCATTCTTCTAGTTTCTTGGCTTGTTGAACTCGCCTTGAGTTGCTGAACAAGCCTTACGAAGGATCGGGCCAAGTTGTTGAAGTTTTTACATTGTCGGAGATTCGCCGGTTTCTGGAAAATTTCCGGCCAAACCCAACTGTTCTAGGTAATTTCCGACCACTTCCTTTCGTTTTCAGACTTCATGCTAGTTAGGAAAGTTGTTAATCTTGAAGAGATGAAGAAGAGCAGCCCGGCCCCGACACCATTGGTGGTGGTCGGAGGCTGCTCGATCTCTAACTCCGGCGGCCCTTTCCGGCCACCTCCAGGGGTCACAAGAGCATTTTCTGTGCATTTTTAGATTATATATTTCAGTATGATCATTTCGATATATTATACACAATTTTTGGATATCGTATGATTAAGTTATGAATTTTTACGTTTCGATCGATTTCGATCGTTCGATTTGTGATCTATGAAGATCAGACCGTCCGATGGACTTGTAATTTTGATATGTTGATCATATGACTGTCCCGATGACTTTGTGTGGTCATGGGAGAAGATCCGACTGTTGGATCTTCGTATAATTGTGAAATAGTGATTTGGAAGGCGATTCGTGAGAATCTGACCGTCGGATTTTAGTGTAATTTTGTGGAGATGTCTGTAAGGACGATTCAGGAAGATCCGACCGTTGGATCTTCGTGATAATTTTGGAGGATGATCCTAAGGGCAATCTGTGAGGATCCGACGGTTGGATCATCATTTAAATTCGATCTGAACGTTGGATCATCAATAATTTAGAATTCGACCGTTGGATTGCCGTATATGTGTGGTTTATGAATGATTGCTAAGTTAAGATCGTATTAGATTAGGTAATCGAAGGATTGATTTGGCGGATAATTTGTGAAATTGTTGTTTGAGCTGTTAAGAAGACGCAGCTGGATTAAAGGTGAGTAAACCTCACATGGTTCATATTACGAACCAAAATTTCTTTACATATATCGTAATGGATTGAAAATGTTTTACGGAAATGAATATTTGTTTTAAAATACATGGGCTTGATCTTCTACGGTCCATAGGTAAGTAAAATGTATTTAAACTATAAAAATGAATTTCTTGGTTTTCACTATGTGTGGATTATAGTTGGTATTAGTGATCATTCCTGAGTGAATGATTATGTATATATATATATATATATATATATTTACGTGGAATATATACATTGGTTGACGTGTGATTGGTGTGATGAAATGATTGAGAATGGATTGGTTATTATTCAAGCTATTAATCTCGCATTTAACTGTTGAATAATGAAATGTTGATCATGTGGTGTGAAAGCTATTCTATATGTCTGATTTTGGATTTAGGGTCGACGTAGTGACATGTATGAGGGAATCGGATGCTCTAATTCTAGGTGAATGATGAGCTACAATTATTTTAGTATAATAGATGTCACGACCCTTATTGGGTGACGGGCTAAGTTGAGTATTCGTATCGGATGTTCTAACCTATATTGATGAACTACGATATTGACAATTATATCGGATGCTCCAATTCTAAGTGGATGATGGGCTACGATTGATTGAGTATATCGGATGCTTGAACCTTGGCCAAGGTGACAGACAACGATATAGTTAGAGCTCTAGTCTGTCAGTCACCGTATTTGTATAATACGCTTTCGGGGTTTTGGGAAGAAAGATGTGAGTTTAGATCCCGTATTAATTCTTAGTGATTTGGAGTTGATGATTTTGGTGATCGATTATTGAGATTGTGGTTTTCTTTGTGGATGTTGAAAATTGTTGGGTGTTGACTTGGGTTAAAAGAATTAATATTTATTAAAATCAACAGTTCATTCTTGTTTACTTATACGAGCCTTCAAAAGCTTACCGGGTTTTGTGTTGTTGCAATCCCGGTACATTATTCAAACGGTGTAGCGGATAATCCTGCAGGTCAGGATAATCAGGGCGAAGACCGAGCTGGTTAAGAGTTGCAGCATTTACTTTATTTTCCTTCTATTGTGAGGTTTGTTATGCTCAATTAGAGTTTAAAATTTTACTTTGTAAGAGTGAGTTGTAATAATTAACTCGAGGTTTCGATATTTGGAATTTGAGTGTCGTGTCGTGTGGTGGTTTATGAAAAAAATTCAGAACACTTATTTGATTAAGTCATTTAATTCATGTTTCGGATTTGAATTTGTTATTCAAAATTCGAGGCATGACAGTAAACCAAACCTTATTTAATTGCTCTATTTTAATAGTTACTTAGTACTAGTGTGGTAGTGTTGTCTGGAGTGCTTTAGGTGTAATGTTCTAGGATGTTGTCCCTTTTTGGCGTGAAGTACTTGAGCATGCTGTCTATCTTTGCTTCAGTACAGCTTTTGCTTTAAATTAATAGTTGTTGCTGCACATCTATTATATAGGTGTGTGTCTCTTGTACTTTGATGTATGTGTAAGAGTGTGATTAATTAGAGTCTTCTTGTTGCTCGGCTTCAAAACACTTGTTCATTGTTATTGTGTGAGTGTAGTAGTTTTGTTGGTCTCATTCTACATCTGGTATCAGAGCAGGTACAGCAGAGAGAGCAAATATAGCAGAGCAGGTGTAGCGATCAATGGCGAACCGAGGGAATGATTTTCCTCAATGCCCAGTTGGTAAATTTGATAGGAAAGAAAACATCCAGCACTGGAGATCGCAGATGGAGCTCTTCTTTAAAATAATGGAGTACACAGAGGTAGTGATAAATGGATTTGCAGATCCAGGAGACCAAGCAAATCTCACACAAAATCAGAGGGAGGAACTTATTCGAAACAGAAAGAAAGATAGCAGAGCCTTGATGTATATTTATGGAGCAATTGATTCTGAAGTTTATTAGAAGATTGCACATGTTACCACATCGAAGGAGGCATGGGATTGTCAGATCAATACCTTTGTTGGAAGAGATAAAGTGAAGAAGGTGAGATTGCAAACTCTACGACGACAGTTCGAGCTTCTTCAAATGGAGAAAAAGGAAAGTATCTCCTATTACTTTACAAGAACATTGGCCATTGTCAACCAAATGAAGGCCAATGGGGAGGTCATCAAAGAACTCCAGATTGTGGAGAAAATCCTTCGAACCTTGACGGAGCAGTTTGAAGGAAAGGTCACAGCCATTGAGGAGTCTCAAGACCTTAATGATATGACGGTGGATGACTTAATGAGTTCCTTGCAGGCCTATGAACAAAGGCTGAATGAGAAGTCGGAAATGGTGATTAAAGAAGCATTGTAAACTCAGTTAAGCTTCAAAAAGGAGAAAAATTGGTCGTCCCGTGGTGAGTCAAGCTCAACTCAGAAGAACCAAAAGTCAAGTTACAAGAGAGGTTCACAGGGCAGATTTGGAACAAGAAGAGGAAGAGGAAGGGGCTTTCATTGGAGTCAAGGAAGAGATAGAGAAAATGTCCAGTGCTTTAATCGTCATGGATATGGTCATTACAAAAATGAATGCAGCTTAAGAAGGTCTGAGAACAAGCAGTTTCATGCCAAGTTTGCAGACGACAACAATGACAGTAAACAGACTTTGTTGATGGCTTTCAGTGCTATGAGTAATGGTGAAAAGAAAGATAACTTGATCTGCAACTCTAATACAGCAAAGCATAATGTCCATTCTCACAGCTTTCCTATCATGTTGTCTACATCCAGTGGCACGAAGTCTCACCCTGCCACTAGGAGGCAGCGACCATTTGACAAAGTAAGGAACTCGCCGCCTACCTAGAGCAGACAAGGCACTTTGAGTGCACCCACTGGCAAAAGGCCCGACTATCCCTACACAACGAATGCAGGGACTTATTGCTCGCAAACTGCGCAAAACAACTCAAATACTGCAAAAAACTAAACAACTCAAACCAAAAACAGACGAAAAAACTAAACACCAAAGCCCAGCCAAACAGCAAGGCCCAAGCACAAGGACCCGGCCCAACCACCACTCCCCACCAAAACTCAGCGCCGCGATCCACCAAGGCAGCACCAGGCTCCACCAAGGCTGCCGCAGGCAAAACGAGCCCCACCGGCAAATCACGTCGCCAGCTGCACCTGCACCGTCGCTTCCCCACCACTCCTACCGCTCCACCACCAGCGTCTGATCCCCAGGACCAGTGCTCCCCTGCCAGCTTGACCTCGCGCACCACCGTAGACCCAAACATCCAAAACCCACGGATCTACGGCAGAAACCGAAATCAAACAACAAAAGACCACCGTCGATCCACCGATCCGCAGCAGCAAACCGTAGATCCCGCCACACCTTCCGACCGACGCAAGACACCTCCCCAATCCGACTGAGATCCAACGCTGGACCGGACTCAAACCTCAGCCACCCCACAGATCCAGATGCAGCCACCACCGCGCCTTCCTCCATCCTTGAGCCAGACCATCGCCCAAGAACCATGCCGCAGGCCCAAACACACATCCTCTCCAGGACCAGAACGCAGTGGCAGGGCGCCGAAGGCATTCGGCTGGGAGAGAGCACTCTCAATCTCCCTCTGGCTTTTCTCCGCACGTGAGGCGCGTTCTCACACTTAGTAGATGAAAATAGTCGCACGTCTTTTGCATGCATCTTCTAAACTTTGTGGTGGCTGAAGAGGATGAGAGGTTTAGAATTAGGGTTTTCTTTTGTATTTTTTTAATTTCCCTACTGTTTGTTTGGGGCTCTGACTTTCTATTTTTTATTGGGCTTTTTTATTGGATTTTGTATCATTTATTTTAGAATGCCTGCTAATCAAGATTGACTGAGATTTGGGCTAAGTCTAACTGTAAGTAGGGAAAATTACCTTAAAAGGCCTTGTAAAAAGAGATTGGTTGTGACCTGTAAAATATCCTTTAATGAAATTTTATTTTACTAGCCGCAGTCTCTTAAAATTACCAGATGCAACTTTAAATCCATTTCTCTGCGTGATATCCTGCGCGACAGATCTCGCAGACTCATCTCACTCTCAAGTTTCAGCTGAAACGGTGACTAATCACCACGCCATTCAAATCTCAGTAAGTTCATCAATCATGGTTCTCCTGGTACATTTTGTTTCTGAGATTTTAATTTTTAATTTCTTTTTGCAGATTAATTAGTTATTCATTCTGTGCTTTTGATTTGGGAATATCAATAATAGATCGTTTCGTTTGCGGGTTTGATTTTCAAATGTTGTAAATAGGTGAGTGGCTTCTTTCATGTAAAAGAGCTTTTCAATTTCAAGCAAACTTTTGAACTTTTCTAGTGTTAAAGTGTACATTTGATTAAAATTTTTGATTTGGGAATTCTGTGAATTTATCCGGCAAAAATTTGTTGCACTGAGAGGAAATTGATTCCGGACAGATCCAAAACAAATCATTTTCTTCTTGTTGTTCTTCCGGTTTTGTTCGAGTGAGGAGTGAGCAGTGAGGGAAAGGGGGCAAGGGTGATAGGAAATTATAGGTATGAGGGATTGGGAAGAATGCACACCAAGTTTTTCCCAAAACCCCATTTTCCAATGATTTCCTACTCTTCAGCTCTTTCCCTAACTGTTTCTGTTTAATTAGTTAATTACTTCCATGATCATTTTCAATTAAACTCTTGTTTGTTGATCTTATGTGTTATTTAGCCTAGTAGGAGCATCACCTTTTTCAAGTTTTTGAAAGGGTAATAAAGTTTTTATCTGTTGAGAAATTTTTTTTGAAGCCCTGAAACTTTACAATAGCCTTGCTACAATCTGAACCAGTTATTAGTTGAGAATTAGCTGCCGCTTATATCACCTCCTTATCAAAACCATGTTGTGCCTATATAAGAACAACCACTATCGTATGCTTATATATAAGTGTTTCTTTGACACAGGTTCAATTATGAAATAGAAATTGAGGCATAGATCTTGGGAGTATTAGTTCTGGAATAAGTGTGTCTTATAGAGTTATAGGAATCCATCCTTTTGATTTTGTAATATTTAGTTAATAACAGGCTGTATGTTGAGACATTAAGCTTTGATTTGAGATCTGTACTCTGTTTAAATTTGATTTGTGTCGTAACAGGTTGCTAGACTAGTAATGGAATATTTGTGAGGGCATTGATTTTCTCTCAGTCATTACTACATTTCCATCCCCTTACATGCAATAGCAGCCCTCAAAAACATTTTTTTGTAGTAAACCCTACCTCCTGTTGGAGATGGATAAGGGTTACATGGAGTTTAAAAATTGAACTTAAATCTACCATTGTAGATGGCCTAAACACTTAAAATCCACTTTACCGACCAGTCACTTGCTTTACTTGACACCCAATTATTCTCATATGACAGCATAAGCTGGCTTATCTTATAAGTACAGCCAGTAGCCAATCCGAATGTTAGCCGAGAAAGAAGTTGAAAGTTAAGTATTGAAAGAAGCTGATGTGGCGATGCACCTCAGATTGTTAACATTAGATCTTTGTCTAACTGTTGATGTTATGTTGCTGTTGCTGTCATAGGACTAGCCAGTACCCTTCTTTTCCTCGTGTCAGACTCATGATTTTTCTGAGCAGTATTAATAAGGACTGAATATTCTATCTAGACTTGTCAGTTGTTTTAATGCCATTGAATCTGTACGTGATGTCAATAGACTCAATATAATCATGTATAGAGTTTGTAAATATTTGTTACATTCAGAAGCATGAATTGTTTGGGAAGGTTTATATTGGCTACGTTACACTTCTCCCCATAATTTGGGTATTTTTTTCACCTTTAGTTTTGAGAATTTCAGTCCCTATGTTTGCTCATCTTTTGGTTGTGGTCCAAACCATTAACCTAGTCAAAGGCGTACATATATCTAATGTTGCTGCCCTGTGGCACCTGGAATCTTCATGTTGGGAACAAAACACAAAACTATAGAGTTAGCATATCACAAAAACTAATGGGTACACATTACAATATTTGCTCCCATGGTGGCCTACACCAGTTCCCAGATCCCACAGCATCGCCACAGAAGAAAAGGAAATAAGATGAGCACGCTCACTTCTTGTTCCCAATGGCCGATGATTTTCTCAACATATAGGCAATTAGTAATAACGATATGTCAAGGGGGAGATCGTAGTCTTGTTGAGCTATTTTTCTTCTGTATTTGGTGGACTGCTGCTCATTAGCGAAAGCAACTAAAAGCAAGGACCAGGTAAGACTGTTTCCCTCTGGCAACAAAGGATCATCAGCTCAGTATTTGTTTCAGCAAAATACATATTGGTTAAACTAGGGAGCGTTTTGTATATATTGGTTACTTAGAGCAAAATTAATGGAAATTTGCAAAACGACATCGTGTTGGTGGTTTCTGATTCTAATAACCCGCTTCAGTGTCTTCCGGGCTTCAGGCTCTTGTTCCTATTCTCTGTTTCTCTTCCAAAGCTTGAAAATTTGATGAGCCCCATCAGTCTGCAACCCTAACAAGTCTTTCGCAACCACGGTACATTCCCTACTTCATTTCATCCTTTCCTAGGCTTCTCGATTTCCTTTGTGCTTTGCTGGTTTCCTTCACCCAAATTGATTTCTAGGCTTCTTTCATTCTCGTTTAATGTATCGAATGCTAGCTTCTTATCACTTGTTATGTCTTTGTTTGGTACCAATTTGGTTGAGAAGTTGCTATCTTTCTATCAGCTGTAAAGTACATACAAATGTATAAGTTGCTATCTTTCTATCTTTCTATATTCTATGTGTATTAGTGTTGAGAAGTTATGTCCTTTTGTTTTGGGGGGTTAAATATAGTAGAAATCTCGATCCTTTTTCTGTGGGGTGTTTTGAGGTACTTTATGTTTATCTTCTATTATGTCAACTTTGGGGTGAAAATTTGTTTAAGTATTCGATTGCCAATGTACAATTTAGATGTCTTGCCGAGTCTCCAGTGCACTCTTCTAGCAGTGATGACTTTGCCGGTGTGCTTGAGAGAGAACTAGACTCCAGTTCTTCGGAGTCATCACCAGAAGAAGAAGATAAAGAAGCTGACAGTGATGTTGAAAGTGAGAGCAGGTGTGGAGATTTTGTCTGTTTCGTGTTTAATGGAGTATGAGTTTCTATTAGATACTACAATTTTTGTAAAACTATAAGTCAACGTTCTATTTGAAGTGATTTAGATACGATTTGTGAATTGCATTGCAGGATAAAAGGGCGTAAGGGAGATAATTTGGAAAGCATAGAGGAAACTAATGGGTCGACTCCACAAGGACTTTCAGAGCAAAATTCAGGTAACATTTTGATAACTTTTGGATTCTGTTGTGTTTCATTTTATAACCCCAAAAATTGGAAGAGGACTTCTTGATACTGTATAACGTATTCTGAACTGTCTTAGATGATGAATACCTGTTTGCTGCATACAACCTAATACCAACTTAGTAAGTGAGGGAACTTTTGTTTAAAGACTCACTACAGTGCTCCTATTCTCTCATTTTTTGTTAGGTCTATCTACCTGTTGGTCTGTTTGCCTGTCTCTATTAAAATTGGTGAAAACTGAAAAGTTAGTGCAGTTATTGTGGGATGTATGTATATATAGATGTATAACAGAAGTTCAAATATGAATCAAGGATCAGGTTTATTGGTTGTATGTCTAAATACTTGATGAACTGCTTTGCTGTTGGGCTTGTTTGTTTGTTTTGATGAAAAAAGTCATTTGGTAGATTTTTGAAATTTACATTTTAGAACATATTTTCTTCACCATGCTTCAGTTATGGTGATGAAATTTTTTTATGGTATTTCATAACATTGCCAGGGCAGACAGACGCAACGAATCAATAAATACCCTATCCGCCATGCTGAACAACACGTCAGACCCGGAATCCTCACTGCTCGAGATCTCTACGACGGTAGCTGTCACAAACCCTAAAACCCAAACCAGTTAGTTCAAAGAAGATCTAAACTCACCCTTATCTGTTGTCACCCAAGAACATGAACAAAACACAGTTACTCCAACCCAGATTCGACCATCTACTAGGGCAAGAACCCTCAATCTCCTATCAAACACCCAAAACCCACCCGCAAACACAACTCTAGACCCTTAGAGACACCGGAGAGTGCCAGAAATCACTTCGGGAAGCAGAAAACCAGAAATCGACAGAAATAAACAAAAAAAACCAATAAAACAAGAACGAGATTTGGGCTACAAACCTCAACGATACAGACTTTGGTATGCTCGAAAGTGCTCGACTTCACGTTAGAAGATCTTCGTCTTGCAAGGATCAACAGCTTCACGGAGATTGCAGAACCTTCTCAGATATCTCGGCAAGGTTTGAGGACGACGATAATACAAAGCATATTGATATTCGATATCATTCATTCGTGATCTTGTTGATACAAATATCCTTAAGCTGGAATTCATTCCCACTGAAAATCAATTGGCTAATTTGTTTACAAAACCTTTAGACAACCTTTGTTTTGAGTCTCTTAGGAAGTCTATTGGAGTGTGCTCTACTGTTTGAATATTCTCACTCATATATGCAGGCTATATGTTATATATTATGTATGCTGGATTTAGTGTAGGATGTGAAAAAATAAGTATTTTATTTTGGTTTGGGATTGCATGGATAGTTTCAATCCTGGTAAGGACTAACTAAGTCTTGACCTAAGATTAGAGGACAGTTCGTTCAAAATTTCTTCTTCCTTGGTCACTCAAGGTTCTCAAGACTCTTTGCATCAGCTTTCTATTGTTCACTGATCTGTTTTTTGTTTGAAAAGTCTATTATCTTAAACTCTTGCACCTAAATCTCTTGTGGGGTTATATATTGTGCTAAGTTTTTATGATGGTTTGAGATGAGTAGTTTATGCTTCTTCGTGAAAATATTTAGAGAAGCTTGGCCAGGCTATTCCCAAAGTAAACGGGCCTCGGTCATGGTGAACGATATGAGAATTGGGAAGAAAAGGAAATGGTTTGGTCACCCCGGTGGTATTTTCTTGTTTGATATCATCTTTTTAACTCTAGTTGATATGTCCTTAGGAGTGTCCTTGTTACACTTAATGCCTTAAAACCAACTAGTTTGATAGCCATTGACATAAGACTTGTTACAAGGGTCAAAAATATGGTTTATTTCGGAAAGCTCAAGCTTTTTTTTTATCTTTAATCGAAAGAGGATCAAAGCTCCTGCCCCCATGGTGACTCGAACCCATGACTTCGGAAAGCTCAAGCTTAACAAAGTCAATGATTATGAGCTAAATAAATTTTAAAAAAAATATTGGAGTGATAAGGATCAATAAACTCAAATAGGATTGCATCTCATTCCTTTATAATCTCTTGTGTATCAATTCTTTCCCTTGGATGGTTTAGCTCAAGTTTCTAAAAAAAAATTCAAGAATCATGAAATGCTACTAGTCTTCCTTGAGCTGTGTTTACAAAAAGGAACTGTCAAAGTGTCTTGAGTTTCTTTGTGGGATCTGGAGGGATTCAAATCTGGTCTGCATTCCTTTGTGGCTCTTTGCCTGACTTGTTAAAGATAAATCTGGGATTGACTATGTCTCTTCTTGCTTGCTTGCATCTTTAAAATTCTCAATAATCCGCTGCATATATTGAGGAGGAGTAGTCATTAATAAATGTGGTTTTCCTTGTGTTCTTCAAAATTGAAGGTAGTTCAAAAATATTATCCAAGTTGGCCATTTGCATTTTTCTGCTGACTTGTGCTCTTGAATGGATGTTATCTGTTGTTGTTGATAGCGTTTTCTCTTTGTCATTCCTAGACAAAAAGGGGGAGAAGTGTTAGGCTATTTTTGGTGGCTTTTGTAGCTGTTCCTTATTGCTAATGCTTCGTGTGATCTTAAATTGCTTGGCTACATTGTTTTTTCTTGTGCCTTAATGGCCCATGCTTCACTTGGTATTTCTTGTGCAATTGTTTCTGGTTTGTTTTGCAGCTGCTGTCTAAGTATTAGGCTAGTCTTGTGTTGCAAAGTAGTGTTTTGTTTAGGAATGCCAAAGGGGGAGATTGTTAGTATAAGTTTATAACAGCTGCTGTCTAAGTATTAGGCTAGTCTTTTGTTGCAAAGTAGTGTTTTGTTTAGGAATGCCAAAGGGGGAGATTGTTAGTATAAGTTTATAATTGGCATTCCCTCTTTTAACAAAACACTACTGATGAAGCCCAAGTCATGTGTTTATTAATTAAGCCCAAAGTGTGAGAGCCCAAGTCATGCTTATCCTTGTGGTTGTATTGCTGTCGAAATACCATCTTGAAGATCAGTTTGCTGTCAGCTTCCCATCTTAGAATGATAGTTCAATTGCAACTTGCCTCTTCTTCTCTTTGGGGGCTGCCTTGCTGTCAAAGACCAAGACCAAGTTTGAAGAATAGTTCAATTGCAACTTGCAACCTCATCTTATTTTGCTGCCTTGTTGTCGTGCTTCCCCATCCCATCTCATCTTGCTATCTTGTCCAAGATCAAGCTTCAAACTTGAAGATCAAAAGAAGACCCCTCTTCATCATGGCTCAAGTAAGCTCATACATGGCATCTCTTTCACAAAAGTCAATGGTTTTTCATGGGTTTCATTCGGGTGTCATTTTTGATTAAAGAGTTGGAGTGTTTGGCTTCTAAAATTGGTATTCCCAATTGAAATTAGGAGCGTAGGTTTATATGTGCAATATGAAATTATGGGTATCGGTTTACCTACTCCAACTAAGCTTAAGGGGTTGTTAAGTGAACTGATATTCCTCTTCCTCCTATATATACTTGGTTACTCTGTTCATTCTTGGTATTGAAAATACTTTCTGTTTTTTCAGCTCCTTTGTTTATCAAGAGTTTATCTTTCTGGTTTTTTGCTTTTCAAAGTGTCTTGTTCCATGTTGAAAACAATTTGAAAAACACAAAACCATTCATGCATATTCATCTCTTGCATCCCATGAGGTCAATTGGGTATTGTAAACTTCAAAGGTAAAATCTTCAAGAAGGACTTGCTGCGTTCATAGCTTGTGTGTTAGTAAGATTTCTGAGATGTTCACTTCTGTAAAGAATTAGCAAGATTTGAGTACAAACAGTCTAGTGAGTGAGTCTAGAAAGGTTGCCGTGATCAGTGTAACCTCTGTGTTGTAATCTTGTGATTTGGTTTAATTAGTAATTTGGTTTTGGTCTTTCAAGAGTAAAGGCCACTCAGATGTTTTCCCTTGATAGGGTTTTACTGCGCCAACAAAACATGTGTCTTTATTGCTTTAGTTGGATTGGTTTATTGTTCAATTCATTCTATTCAATATCAGCACTCAACATTGATCATCTAGTTGCAATCCCTGAGAAAGTTTTTGAATGAAAAAAATTGGTTGTGAGCCTATTCAGCCCCCTCTAGGCTCCTTCTAGGATCTACAAAACGTGACATGCTTGAATGAAGGAAAGCTAATTGTATAACATACAGTACTATACATGCATATAGTAAACATGTATATACCAACAAGCCTGTAAATAAAACGTAAAGAAATTTGGAGGAATCGGAGGAATTTATTTAGGACAACAGAAAAATTTGTTGGATGTGGGTCATAAAGCCTTCTCCAACCTAAATGGCTAAAGGGTTAAAATTTGACCCAATTCATATCCAACCCAAATGGTTAAGGGTTAAAGGGCCATAAATGAGAACTAAAGTGCATGTCCAAGGGCTAAACATAATCCTTCAAATAGCTCAATAGCCCTTTAAAAAATTGGTTCAAAAAGTGGGGAGCCTCACCTAGGGTTAGTTGTTTTGCATGCATGACGTCAGCAATGGCTAGTTGTGCTGACGTCATCTAGTCTGTTTTTTTTTTTTTTACACTATAAATACATATCACCTCAACTTTATTTTTCACATCTTCCTTCTACTTCCTTATATATATCTCTCTATTTTCAATATTTCATTTTCTCCCTGTTCTTCTTAAGCTCTAATTTATTTTTTCTTTATCGAAAATGGCTAGTTTGTCGAAAAGAAGTGTGAATCGGTCACAGTTGGAAGATGAAGCACTAACCGTTGCTTTCATGAAAGTATCCCAAAATTCCGTCAATGGTACAAGTCAATCGGAAGATGGTCTTTGGACCCAAGTCCAACAAAAATTCATGGAGATCCAAGATACTATTTTGGTAGAAAGGACGTGGGAGAGTTGCAAATCTCGGTGGCTTTAATTATATGAAATAAATGTTTAATAAAAGTAGTAAACCATGTGTCATATTTTCAATATTTGCTTTATTCATTACAAAAGCATTTAAAAGGGAACAGAAGAAAGTAGTAAAATGCAAACACTTGTTAGTGACAACCATGCCAATTATTAAAATCACAAATTCAAAGCTTTGAAAACTCATTCACATAGCAAAGATCAAATTCATGGTGCTTGACCTCGCATTGACCAGAGGTGTTGGACAAGATCATATTGTAAATGTCGGTTGCCAACAGGAGAACGTCTCATTCTGTATTGAGACATATATTCTGACATTGTAATTCTTCCGGATCTTGGATCTCTTTCCAAATTTTCTCTCACTTCGTCTAAGATGCGGGCTCTAGCTCTTCTGGACCTATTTGGATCCCGTTCGTCATCATCAGACTCGCCATTGTAGTAATCGGCACGTTCATCCTCAACAATCATATTATGAAGGTTAATGCATGCCATCATGATATTGGACAAATTTTCCAAACTCCACCCTCTTGCAGGTTGTCTAATGATTGCCTATCTTGCCTGGAGAACGTACACCAAATGCCTTTTCAACGTCTTTGCAATAAGCCTCTTGTTTGGTGGTGAAATATGCTTCAACTTCATTTTGACTGGGCCTGATTGCTTGGACAAGCGTTGCTCACTTAGGGTAGATGCCATTAGCGAGATAGTAACCCATGTTATAACGATGATTATTGAAGTGGTAGTCTAGTTGTGGTGACTGACCTTCAGTGAGCATATCATATAGTGAAGCCCGAGGACTGTTATGTCATTTTGTGTACTAGGAATTCCAAAAAAGGCATGCCAGATCCATGTAACAAAATCCACAACGGCTTCGAGAACAATGGTTGACTTTCTTGATTTGACACTCAAGCTTCCTTGCCATCCAGTTGGACAGTTCTTCCACTACCAATGTATGCAGTGGAATGATTCTATCATTATAAGGAAATCTCGTCTTTGGGCTCTCTGTAAGAGCCTTTTTAGATCCTCCCTGTTTGGTGCTTGAAGATATCGTTGTTGGTAGATAGTTACAATCATACAATAAAATTCATCGAAGTTTTCTATAGCAGTAGATTCAGCCATCATGAAGTTTTCAACAAGAGAGTCTACCAGTTGTCGGTAAGCCATCATTTGGAGTGCGCAAGTCAATTTTGCATGAGGCGAAAAGCCGAGTTGGCCTTTATTGTCGCGTTTTTGCCTGAAGTAGGGGTTAGCTGACTAGACATCATCTAGTAGGAAAAGAAAAACTTTATGCTCATTCGGTAACGACGTCTGAATATTTCTTGTGGGTAGATCGGATTTTTGACAAAATACATTTGGAGTAGATATTCGTTTGCACGCGAACGAAATCGAGGGATGTATTTGCGCCTTGGAACAGACTCAGCCTATTGTGGTTGTGGACGGAGTTGTTCATTAGCCAACCAACTGGCTACCGTCGTCATAACTTGTGTTGCATGCATTTCCATCTCTTCATCTTCTTCATCGTCTTCTTCATCCTCTTCATCTTCTGCGCGTAATCTTTCCTGCCACTTATCGAACCAATTAGAACTCATTGCATAAGTGTTTAAAAAAAAAAGGGTTAGATACTGTTTAGTACCCTATAGTTTGAGTCCAACATCGATTCAGTCCCTCGACTTTCAATTTCATCAAAAACACCCATGCATTATCAAATCTCATCTAATAGGTCCTTCTGTCAATTGAATCCGTTAACTCGCTGATGAGGCGCACCATGTCAGATCATGTGGGCCCCACCTATTAGGAAAAATTCCAAAATTGCCCCTGCCTCTCTTCTAGCTCTAGAAGAACTGGCTTTGGCTCGAAACTCTGCATCTTCTCTATGTATGAGCTTTCAACTTTTCCCATCTCTCAGCCTTACTAAATCAACTAAAACTAACATCTCTTTACACAGTTTAAGCACCTTTTACCAAACACACACCATACTTGCTTACCATCATACACCACAAAAAAGGGAAAATCGAACCCTGTACTAATAACCCAGAGTCCTAAAGGACATTACAGCTACTAACAAACAAAACCCACTACACTAAAATCTTCCAAATCCACTCTACCCACAACAACCAAGCCAAATTTCACAAACCCAACAATTCAAAACATAAAACCATCGAAATGAGACCCACCATTGGTGCATTTGTTCTTGGCGAGCGAGGGGGCGACAGCGTCAGCTGCATGGTGATCGAGCTGAGACTTTCTGCCGAAAGTGGTGGGCACAGAGAGCCTCACTTTATCTTTACTATTGGCCAAAGCTCTAGATGTGGATGAGGAGGACTTCTCTAGGTGCTTGTCCAGCACATCGTTGATGCGATTGTAGTCCAGTGGCCCATCGACGAGCTTTGTTTTCTACGACCCACCTCCGCGTTTCCTATACATGGTCTAGAATTCGAACCCCCATTCTATTTTGGGCTCTGAGGTTTGGGAAAATGAGGAGGGTAATCAAGCTATGTACATGGGGTGGTGGTGGATTTGATTCAAATGGTTGATTTTGGAAGAGCGGAAGGTGAGGGGGAGGTGGAATTAGGGTTGTGGGGATCGGAGAGACGGAGAGAAGATGCATCTTTGGCCCTTTTGTGCAGTGGTCGTTGTTGTCTATGTGTGTGGATCGGATGAGTGAATAGGTACATCGTCTCTTGGCCCTTTTGTGTTTTTCTGGGGGCGTTGGTGTGTGTGAGTTTGATTAAAGGGAGTGGGGGTCGTATTCGGGAAGCGAGATTTACTGGCGGGTTCGAGGTTACATTAGGTTCGGCGAGAGTCTGGAGGGGGGTTGAATTTCGGGTCGAGCTGAGCTTCTTGTGGTTGCTTTTGGGTAGGTTTTTTTTTTGGGGGATTTGAAATTTTGCGGGGGAGTGTTAAGAAAGCCGATTCAAAAATGACTGACCAATTTACTTGTATCGCTCTTAGTATGGCGCGGGAGAATCGAAGTCGCGGTAGGCAAGAGGGCTCCTTTCGAGGTGGAGGGGAGGGAAGGGGCCTCTCGTGGTGGTCTTTGTACGCGTGGTGGATAGGGTGCCTCTCGCAATCGTGGTGAAGGTGTTCCCAAGTAGGTGGTAGGGCAGTGTCTCATGGGGGTATCGTGGGGAGTTCCTGAGGGGGCGGCCAGGGTACGTCCAGGGGGAGTGGAGAGGGTTCGTCTCGTGGAGTTCCGAGTAGGGTTCGGCAACCCGTGGTGTCTGATCTGCCTGAGGTGGATGATGTCGGAGTGTCAGAGATCCCGCATTTGCCACGGGGGCGATTGCTTCTTGGTGATACACCTATTGATCAACCTCGTTCGAGTATGACGGAGGAGCAGATTGCCGAGATGAGGACCACTTGGGCAATTCCTGACAGCATTTGGCTGCGCCCCTTGAGGGAAGGGGACACTTTTAGCCACCCCGAGGTGGGGTGGGTGTACTTTTACGAGTATCAACTCAGGTGTTGGTTAACGTTCCCGATATCGGAGGAGTTGCAATATCTGCTGTCCTGCCTGAATATATCGGTAGTGCAGCTATCACCCAATGCGTTGAGGCAAATAATGAGAGTGTTGCTGCTATGGTAGCTTAGCAAGTTGTTATGCCCCAATATTGGCGAGTTCAATTCCCTATTCAAGATGCAGTACTCAAATAAAGTCGGCGATAGTGGGTGTGTAAATCGAGGACTTGCCATTGAACATTTATGCTCGTTGGCAGGGGAGGCCGTGCTTGGTAGGAGGCCAGTGGCAGAATTCGGATATGGTGCATCGGGCTCTAACCAGTTTCCAACCCATCTGTGAGTATCGAGATTGCATTGTGGTGGGTTTTTTTGCCTTTGGTGTATACTAATAGCGTGTTTTTGCATCGTACTGAGGCAAGAGGCTGATTTGACCACACTGGAGCGCAAGCGTGTGGCAAAGGTGATGGGAGCATTTCCCAAGGGGACGAGGGGGTTCTATCACCTGTGTAGGCTCTCGATATACGAGAGGCTTGAGTTGGGGAGGTTTCCGGGTGAGTGATTCGCTTTTGTCTGTTGTTTGGGTGTATTATGTGTTGTATCCTCGCTGACGTTGTATGTTTGTTCTGCAGCGGATATGCCGAGTGAAGCTCCGAGTAAGAGTGATGCCCCGTATGCTGATGTTGATCCTGATGCCATTATCCAGGGGTTGTTGCGAGACTCGTAGACGGCTAGGCGGATGGACGTTGACGAGGGACAAGGGTTCACGAGGGACAGCATTGTGCTATGTCAGCAGAACCGATCGTGAGCGATATTGTGTATCATTCATTCGTTCATTCATTCATTCGTTGGCGTATCGCCTAACATTCATTCATTCAATGATCGCAACTGGCAGCACAAGGGTTCACGAGGGACAGCATTATGCTGTGTCAATGGAACCAGCCGTGAGCGATATCGCGTAACATTCATTCGTTCATTCGTTGGTGTATCGCCTAAGATTCATTCATTCATTGATCGCAACTGGCAACACAAGGGTTCGCGAGGGACAGCATTGTGCTGTGTCAGCGGAACCGGCCATGAGCGATATTACATTGATAAGATAAATTGCGGAGGCGTTAAGTAGGGATTGCTATACAGCGTACCCTTACCTGTTGGGTGTTATGATGGCCCTCGTAAGGCCTATGTCGATAATGACCGGAGAAAATGTGACCGATCATAGGTCAGAAGACGATAATCGTTACTATTCATTTAATCTAGTGGGTGGGTACGGCGAGTGGTAGTGTTGCATTCATTCGGAGGCATTTCGTGCATATGTAATAAAATATCATTTCATCCTGCACCAAGGCAAGGGCAAAAGACAGTTGATTAAAATAAAAAAGGGTAAAGAATGTTGACGCTTACAAGCATTTGGAGGGGGGCTGCAATAGGGCTGCGGGGGGCGAGCCTGTATCCCTTGCTCTATTTAGGGTAGTATCGGAGTTGTTGGACGTTCCATGGATGTGGGAGGGTGGTGCCATCTGTTCCCCTCAAGTAGAAGGTGGCAGGGCCAACGACCTCGATGATTTGATATGGGCCTTCCCAGGTGGCCTTAAGCCCTGTTGGGGTTGGCAGCTTCTCCTTCATCCCCCAGTCCCCCATGGAGAGGAGGCGGGGCATGACCCTAGCGTTATAATAGCGAGCGATACGCTGCTTGCTATTGATATTCCTGAGATGGGCTCGCTTGTGACGCTCTTCCAAGAGGTCCTAGTCAAGGTTCATCCCCTCCGAGTTAGTGAGCGGGTCGAAGCATGCGACTCTCTCGCTATGCACCTCCTGGTCGAAGGGAATCACGGCCTCTGTGCCGAATGACAGGCAGAAAGGGAAATCGCCATTGGCCTCCATTGGGGTCATTCTTATTGCCCATAGCACCTTGGGGAGTTTCTCGGCCCATAAGCCCTTGGCGTCATAGAGCCTTTTCTTCAAGTTCTGCTTGATTATCTTATTGACAGCTTCAACTTGGCCATTTGTCTGTGGGTGTGCTGGGGAAGTATATAGGATCTGCGCGTCATTCTGACCCACGAAGTCCCTGAGCGTATCGTTATCCAACTGGGCACCGTTATCGGTAATGATTGTCTTAGGGATTCTGAATAGGCAGTATATGTTCTTCCACATAAAATTGATGACCTTGGCAACTGTGATTGTGGCTAAAGCCCCGGCCTCAATCCACTTGGTGTTGTAGTCCACTACGACGATGGTGAATTTGAGTTGTCTCGGTGCTATTGGGAATTTGCCAATGAAGTCCAGACCCCATTGACAGTATGCCCAAGGGGCTATAATGATCGAGAGTGGTACCGATGGTGCAAGAAGGGAGTTGGCGAACTGGTGGCATTTAAGGCAGGCGCTAACGATACGTTTCGCGTCTTGTTCGATTGTACGCTAGTAGTACCCTGTACGCAGCGCCTTAAATGCCAGGTTCCTCGCTCTCGCGTGATTGCCGCAAACTCCGCTATGCAGCGATAGTAGGACAAGCTATCCCTCTTCGAGGGAAATGCACCTTAGCAGGGGGAAGGACCTGCCCTTCTTGTATAGTTTGGCCTCTCGGACCGTGTACAGCGTTGTTCTTCTGCGGAGCCTGGTGGCAATAGTCTGGTCTTGGGGTTCGATGTCCTTGGAGAGATAGTCGATAAATGGGTCTATCCATGAGGGTGGGCGCTCGCTCTCTGTCATGAATATCTCATAAAATGGCTTATATATACTCGGCCTGTCTAGGGTTTCCAGCTTGAGGCCTCCCATGTCGATGTTTGGGGCCAATGTTGCCAACCTGGAGAAGTTGTCTGCCTTACTGTTCTGTGCCCGGGGGATCAAAGCGATTGTATGGCTGGTGAGGCATCGCTAGAGTAAAGCCTTGGTGAGGGATTGGTAGTGGGATAGATGCGGCTCCTTGGCTTGGAACTCGCCATCGACTTGGTTGACGACGAGTTGGGAGTCACTAAAAATTGCCAGTTTTCTGACTCCTAACTCCTTGGCCAGCTGGATGTAGGCGATTAGTGCTTCGTACTCGGCTGTGTTGTTGGAGCCTTTGAACTTGAATTGTAGCACGTACTCGTATGTGTTCCCTTCTGGGTCAGTTAAGATACCCCGGCACCGCTGAGCTCATTGTTGGAGGATCCGTCGACATGAAGAGTCCACGTGGGGGGGGGGGGGGGGGGTATGGGTTTCCGACACATCCTCGTCCGAGGATGCAACATCTTCTCAGGGTATGAACTCAGCGATGAAATCAGCAGCGGTTTACCCCTTGATTGCTGTACATGGCGTGTAATGGATGTCAAATTCGTTGAGTTCGATGGACCATTTTGCCAACCTTCCAGAAGATTCCGGTTTCTGGAGGACTTTTTTCAAGGATTGGTTGGTCAAGACATGTATGGTGTGCGCTTGGAAATATTGTCGTAATCACCGGGCTACTGTGAGGAGTGCGAGGGCGAATTTCTCGATATCGGAGTACTTGGATTCGGCGTCGTTGAACCCTTTGCCAATGTAATAGACTGGCAGCTCATTGTTGTCCTCTCGCCTAACCAGGGCGGCGCTGATCGCGGTGACTGATACGGAGAGGTAGATGTACAGGAGTTCTCCTGGGATAGGTTTCAAAAGAGTGGGTACTGACACTGGATAGTCTCGGAGGCCCTGAAAGGCCTTGTCGTGCTCGGGTCCTCAATTGATCTTCTCGGTATGATGAGTTTTGAGGAGCTTGAAGAATGGGGCACACTTGTCGATTAAGCGTGATATGAATCGGGCGAGAGCGATGACCTTCCCAGTGAGGGACTGGACCTCATTTCTAGTTTTTGGTGGTGCCATATCGAGAATTGCTTGCACCTTCTTGGGGTTGGCCTCGATGCCCCTCTCGCTGACCACAAAGCCCAAGAATTTGCCGCCTAGTATGCCAAACACGCACTTGTCTGGATTGAGTCGCATACCATATTGGAGTAGGATGTCAAAAATGATGCCCAGATTCTTGATGTGATCTTCAATGGTGATGCTCTTGACTAGCATGTCGTCCACATATACCTCCATGATTTCGCGGATTTGATCTGTGAACATGGCGTTAACCAGTCACTGGTGTGTGGCCCCAGCATTCTTTAGGCCAAATGGCATTACTTTGTAACAGTACAAACCCTTATCGGTGGTGAACGACGTGTGTTCTTGATCGGAGGGTTCCATGGTGATTTGGTTGTAGCCTGAGAAGGCGTCCATGAAGCTGAGGAGCTTGTGGCCTGCAGTGGAGTCAACTAACTGATCGATTCGTGGTAGGGGAAAACTGTCCTTTGGGCAAGCCTTGTTCAAGTTGGTGTAATCGACACATATGCGCCATTTTCCGTTGGGCTTCTTTACCATTACCACATTGGAGAGCCATGTAGGTTAGGAGACTTCCCGGACAAAGCCGATGTCTTGGAGTTTCTTGACCTCGGCCTAAATGGCTTTGTATTTTTCTTCTGTGAACTCTCTTCTTTTCTGCTGGATTGGGGGAACGTCTGGCGAGATGGTGAGTTTGTGGGTGAGCAGGTCTGGTGATATCCCTGGCATATCGGCGTACGACCATGTGAACACCTCCTGCCGGCTCTTGAGGAAGGTAATAAGCTCCTCCTGGAACTGAGGATATGTTTTGGATCCGATCTTGACTTTTCTTTCAGGATGTGTATCAGAAATAGAGACCGATATTAGGTCTTCCAAAGCGTTTGGCCTCGGGTGCTTGAGCTTACGTTTATCGTCCTTCTTTTTCCTTCGCGTTTCGCGATCCTCCTAAGTTTCGGGATCTTCCCTTGGGTCATTGGGCTTGTCGGAGGGAGAGGGTAGGTCTGAAGTTAGGAGGATCTCTCGTCTGCTGTGTCCCCTCATGACAGACAAGGAGTTGCATTGTCTTGCAATCTCTTGATCACCTCTTACGGTGAGGGTGCCGCCCGGGGTAGGTATCTTCATCAGTAGCATGTGTCCCTCTACAAAGCATTGGAGTCCCCAGATGGCATCGCGTCCCAGGATGACGTTGTAGGAGGAGGGGCAGTTGACAATGATGAAGTGTGCTATCATGGTGGCAATGGTGCTGCCACCGCCCAGTGTAATCCGCAAATCATCGGATCCCAAGGGCTGTGTGATCTCTCTTGCAAAAGCTGATTAGGGGTTCGTGGTCTTGGGTGAGTTTCTTCTTATCTCGGTTGAGGCCCTCGTAGCAGTTATCGAACATGACGCTGACTGCTACACCGCTATCGATTAAGACCTGGTGGCATCGATAGTGGTCGATGATCATGGTGATCAAGAATGGGTCGTTATGGTGCCTCTGGATGGTGTCCTTGCTGCTATTAAAGGCTATCGAGTTCCATTCTACCTATAGGGTGTGGCAACCATGGCTGAGTTCCAGTACCTCCTGGCCCTAAGGGCATTGGCGCTTGTGTGCATGGTGGGTCTCGGGTGTTATAGGGGCGCCGCCATGTATCATTAGGATCTGGTCGTAGACCTCAATGGTGTTAGAGCCTGTGGCAGGAGTACGATATTGTGAGAGCTGGCCACTCTGGATGAGGTGCTCTATGGCGTTTTTCGATGCCCAGCAGATATTGGTGGAGTGGCCGGACTGCTCATGATATGTGCAGTATTTACCGTTATCTCTCAGCTTTGCCTGGCTAGGTTTACGCCGTGGTGGGCGTGGGATGATGTCCTTGTGGGTATTCTAGATATCCTCATAGGAAGCGGTGAGCGTGGTGTAAATCTCATATCGGGGTGCCTCGAAGCTCTGATCATCCCTGTGTCGCGATATCGTCCGCTGGAGGAGTTGTATTTTGGCTTCTCCAGGCTCTTTCTGTAATGATTGTCCTTTTTATCGTTATAGCCTTGTCGATCTCGTTGGGACCTTTCATGCTGGGTGGGCTTGTCCTTGGCGGGGTCACTACCTCTGCCCTTTGTGGTTCCGGTGGAGTTGTTGACTGGATGTGGTTGGAGTTGGTATCATGGCCAAAGGTATCGTATTCATCTTGTGCGAACGCGATAGCGGCATTGAGGAGGTCGTTATATGTGGCGGGTGGATTGGAGTTTATCTGTAGCAAGAAGTTTCCCGGTTGGAGTGCTTGCTTGAATGTGGATGCTACTAAGGTAGGGTCAAGGGAACAGCATTGTGTAGCATATTTCTGCCAGCGGCAGACGAAGTCTAGTAATCGCTCATTTGGTCGCTGTTTGAGCCGAAATAGGTCAGGTGTCGTGCTATACCAGTTGCCGCACAAGATGAATCAGCGGAGAAATTTGTCTCCGAGCTCCTGGAAGCTATCGATGGAGTTGGGAGGAAGATTAAGGAACCACCGCAGGGCCTTGTCAGTTAGGGTTTCCTCGAATGCGTTACATGCCATTGCATCTGTGTATTGGGTACCATGTAGGATGGACTGGAATACCTCCAAGTGGTGGTAAGGGTCTCGGGTGCAGTTAGATTTCTCAATCTTGAAGGGCTTGGCTTCTGGTGGGTGCTTCTCAACCTGTATGGGGGCGGTGAATGGTCCTGTCTTTCCCTGAAAGCCTTCCGTGATCGATTGCTAGCCAGCCCTGCTTTTTGCGCTTTCCACTCATTCTTGTAAGGAGACAATGGCCTCGCTCATTTGGAGTAATAGACGAGTATTGGTATCAGGTGGAGGTATGTTGGCGGCTGTGGCGGTGTTTGCGCTCGAGGTTCTTGCTATATCTTGGACAGACCGAGGGGGTGGTGCCATGCCGAGTTGATTGGGGAGTAGGGGTGAGTTCATATAGATGACCTGGGGTCCTGCACTAGTTCTACCAGGCGTGGGGCCTGTGGGGCTTCCCGATATGGTGTCGGGGGTACGAAGGTGCCAGTTAGGTCAGTGCTAGGGTCGGTGGAGAGGACTGCTCCTGGTGCCGGGACACCACCAATAGTTGGTATCGGGGTCTCCTGCTGGCCGGCTCTGTTCAATGCTTCATTACTCGTGACTCGCCACTGGAGTGCCTCTTGGAGGATGCAATTCTGGTTTGTCATATTCTCGATTTCCCGACGAGCGGCCATGGCTGTTGCGAGCTCGACCTCAGCATGTGCACGTGTCTCCATGAGGTCGCGCATCGCTTTCTCTAGTGCGGTGGCTGGATTAGTAGTCATTACTGATCGAGTCTCGGTGTTCGGACTTTGAAACTTGAGCGTGTGCCGGATTTCGCGGGTTGTTGCCTCGCGAGGCGGATCGTCGGTATTGGTATCGGGATTGCTGGTAGCTATTGATGTGTTGTTCTGCCAGCAAGGGGCGAGGGGAGTCCTTCTAGCGCCAAATGTTTTAGTGGTCTCGAGAGGAGATAGATCTAGCTGAACACGGGATGTATCGGTCCGCTACTATCGCTATCGGTCTCGCTTATCTACAAAACAGACAAAGGTCAGAGGGAAGACCGGGTATGCCGGCCTTCAACGCTCTGATGCCTAAGTCAGTAACGTATAAGATAATGATAATGGAAAGCAATAGTAAATAGTTACCTCTTTAGGTTGTTGGAGATGATCATAATGTAGCAGGTTTGTAGGAGCTTGGTTCCATTTCTTTTGGTGTGGGACGCTCGGGGTCCCAATATCACCCGAGTGGTATCGATACCCTCGGTTGGAAGTCTACCTTGCTGGTAAATTGGCGATATGAGTCTTGTGCTTCCTATACTTGTGCCTAGGAGGTATGTGTATACCAACAACTTGCATTGGAACTTTCATAACCAAGCTCACTTTCTTGTACATGAATATCACCCACTCGATCTTGAATAGGCAACTCTTGCTCATGATGCTCATAATACACTCCCCTTAAAGAAGGCTCCACTTGGTCAAAGAAAGACCCTTGCTCATGAGAAATGGTGAAGGGTGGCTCTTGTGCAAGACTAGGCTCAAGTTGCTCATTGGAATGTGAAGTCATTTCTTGAGAAGCTTGCAATTGAGCATCGAAGGCTTGCAATTTAGCATGCAATCGAGCTTGGGAGGCTTGCAATTGAGCATTAGAGGTTTCCAATTGAGCTAGTTGTTCTTCAAGTGATGGCTTCCTAGGCTTAAAAGCTTGCTCATGATGATATGCTTCTGGTCCAAATGTCTCTTGATACACCCCCATCTTGTTCTCATTCTCTTACATAAAATCCGAGTACTCAAATCTCAAAGAGCATTCAAAAGGTGAATGCTGCAAAGAATTACACAAGGCACAAGGTTGGTTGTAACAAGGCATAGGGATTCCACTCTTGATGACTTTCATCATTATAACTTTGTTGCTCATATCCCCTACCATCATCCCATCCATAGCTCCATTGATTCATAACTCAAAGTGATAATAAAAATAATTACCTATGGATTCCCAAGAGTGAGATTAGTAAACAACAATTAAAAAGAAAATAGAAAACTAAGCACACAAAACATAACAACTAATTAGAATAACAATTTTTTTTTTAATAACAAAGAAACAAAAATATGCCAAAGTGACCTAGAAAACCGATTCACCAAGGGATTAAGGCTATCAAACCCTAATCCGCGGAAACGGCGCCACTGATTTGATACTCATTCACGCAAGCGTACGTATCATTGTCAAGATAGAGAAATATTATGCCCAGAATTATCGTACCACGGGGATTAGCGGCTAACCCACAATCCTTGAGTAATCGGAAATAAAGACACTTAGCAAACAAAAGAAAAAGAAAAAGAAAACAAATATAAATGCTACTCTAAGACACCAAGCCTTAGCAATGCTCGGCTTTGGTTTGCATTGAAGCCTAATCAAAGCTATGAGCCTAGTGATGACTATTTACAATGAAGTATAAAGTGTCACCGAATATTATAATTTGCATTTCTAGTAACTAAAGTGCAAGAATTTAAATGAAAACTTTAATTAACAACTAAATTAAATAAAGCAAAGAAAAGCAAGAAATTAAGATAAATTGAGGATTGGTAGCTAGGGACGATTACTCCTAATTCAATGCTCTTGATGCTAATTTGATTTACGTGCAATTTATTAAAGATGGTAGAAGCCGTACCCAAGGCTTTTCAAGGCTCAAGAACCGAAATTCCCTTTCATGGTATTCCTACTCCGGTTCAAGGGTCACTAATTCACATCAAGAGGCCTAGAGTTAGAGGAATTAGGCAACCAAGCTCACCATAATTGTGATTAAGCTAATCATGTAGTGAACCATGCTTGTACTTCTCACGAATATTAAATCGGGGTTCTAGTTCTAAAATCTAAGGATGTCATCCCCTAAATTTTAATTTAGAAATATTAAAACACAAACCCAAGAGTTGACAATTCCTAAGCATATATGCATTCTAATCAATTAATACAAGCATTCAATGATTAACAAATTCCACATATAAATTAAATTAAGCATCTATTACATCAAATTTGGGCTAGGGCACACAACCCTAACCCCCAACAAGGAAATTACTCACAACCCATAATCATAAACATCAAAATTACAAAATTCGAAGATAAAAGAGTAGAGAAGTGTATGAGAAAACAAGAGTAGTCACAAATAGCTAAAACGCTAGCATGACTAGCCTTGAATTACAACTCCTACAAATACCCAATTCTTGAATCTAGTAGAGGTTGAAGTCCATGATGAATCCTTGAAGTCTTGGGTGAGTTATCCTTTAAATCTCCAAAACAAAATATAGAGAGAAGAAGAAAAATAGAGGGGTAGGAGAGGAAAGGGAGCAACCCAAAGTGCTGCCTCTGTTTTTTTTGGGTGGTGCGGCTGCCATCCTCCCTCCCCAGATAAAGATATAGCAAATATATATATGACCATATGAGGCTGCCATCGATTGGCCAAAGTGAAGATAGTAGGGTTGCCACATGTTAGCATGGGAGTGGACAAGAAGAAAGGAAGAAATGGTTTGGGCACGTGATGGCAGCAGACTTCTTAATTAAGTGTAGAGCTTAATTAAACTAAGGTCTAATGCTGCATGCTAATGGCTGGAGGTGAACGTGCTTGATTAAATAATCAAGCTAATGATTAATTAATACAACCTTTTCTTTCTTTTCTGGAATTTTCTTCTTCTTCTTTTCTATTTTTCTTTCTTCTTGACTTCCACAATCTCGAATATTTCCATATATATTGTCAAGGGACTAGTCGGGTTTCGCTTTCTAGCTTGCATGGACCATGGTTTGACTGGGTTGACAATTTGTCATTTTGTTGGAAACTCCCATTAGCTCCATTTTCACGTCATTTTTCCTCAATTTTCACAACTCCGTTTGTTATCTACAAATTAAATAAAAGTGGATTAATTACATAATAATTGACTTGATGATTAACTTATTTCTAGTGTTTTAGATACAATTACATGCATAGAAAAATGTGTAATTACATATAACCTATGATAAGTCCATCTTTTCTGGTCTTAGGTATTGGGTCTGTTCAGGTTACACCATCCATTGTATTGCATGATGTGTGTTTATGTACCCTCATTGCCTCATCATCTTTTGTCTGTATCCCAGTTGGGGTCACAAAATAAATTATATGTAACTTTTTATCCAATGTATGTTATTTTTTAGAATCTATGCACCAGGATGATCATGGGCAAGGGAGGCCTGAGGGGAAGACTGTTTCACTTGGATTGCATGTACGCAGAGCCAACACAAGCACCGGAACAGTCTTTGGCCCTGACATTGAATTCTAACAGATTGAGTGAGCTATGTTTGTGGCACAGGCGTTTGGGTCATCCATCTTTTGGAGTTATGAAAATTCCATGCCTTCGTTGTTTCTGGGAGTTAGTGAGTCTAGCCCACATTGTGAAACTTGTGCTTTGGCTAAGAGTCATAGGTCTAGTTATCCTTTGAGTTTTCATTCTAGTACTATGCCTTTTGAGTTAATTCATTCAAATGTATGGGGTCCTTCTAAACACTCTACCCTTTCTGGAATGCTATATTTTGTGTTATTCATTGATGACTTTACTCGATTATGTTGGGTGGTTTTACTTAAGTCTAAAGATTATGTATTCTCTTCTTTTACAGCATTCCATAAGCTTGTTCGTACTCAATATAATGCTCATGTTAAGGTCTTTCGTTCCGATAATGGGGGTGAGCTTGTCAATCATTCTTTTCATGAATATTTCCAACACCATGGCATAATACATCAAACTTCATGTCCACAGACACCTGAGCAAAATGGGGTGTCTGAATGGCAAAATCGTCATCTTTTAGACATGGCTCGGTCTCTTCTACTTAGTCCTAACATGCCTAAGTATCTTTAGGGAGAGGCCATTTTGTGTGCTTCTCATCAATCGTCTTTTGTCTGCTCATCTTCAAGGTCGTGTCCCACTTGAGGTCCTATCTAACTACGTTTCTATTCCATCTTCTAATACCCTTCTTGCTCGTGTTGTTGGTTGTATTGTTTTTGTTCATCTGTATAAGAATCAGAGGTCAAAGTTGGATGCTAGAGCCCTTAAGTATGTGTTTGTGGGGTATGGTTCTCATCAGAAAGGTTACAAATGTTATCATCCTCAATCCCAGAAGTTTTATGTCACCATGGATGTTACGTTCAGTGAAGATGCATGTTATTTTTTACCTCCTGTGACTCCTCATCAGGGGGAGAAGTCTTGTTATTATGAAGATTTGTTTTGTGGACAAGAGGTGAGACTGGCATCCGAGTTCGCAAGGCTGGAGTGTTTGGGAACGGAACTTGAAAAGAGGACAGCAGTCCACCGACCGAAGAAGATA
The DNA here is from genome assembly GCA_024704745.1 of Rosa lucieae. Taxonomy (NCBI): domain Eukaryota; kingdom Viridiplantae; phylum Streptophyta; class Magnoliopsida; order Rosales; family Rosaceae; genus Rosa; species Rosa lucieae. The sequence continues at coordinate 55,061,435 of CM045498.1, forward strand.
ATTTGGGCAGTTAGCTATCTACCAGTCAACCGGATCAGTCAGACCGGTAGGTCGGAGAGGAAATTCCCGATTCTGTTTTCAATGAAATTCCCGATGCCTCCAATGCCGTTTTGAATAGTTCTTTTGTCTCTCCCTCTCCTTCAGCGGTCTCACCTGCTCAATCATCACTCGAGGTATGTTTTAATCCTTCTTTATCTAATACTCCTTCTGTGTCAGCTAGTGTTCCTTCTTCTGTGTCAGATATTGTTCCCACCAAAACTCTGCCTAGTCATTCCACCCGTGCTTAGCCCCCGAAACACTATGAACCTACTCTAAGTGCAAAAGATAAATACCCCGTTGAAAGTTATGTGTCGACCCATAGGTTGTCTAAACCTTATGTAGCCTTTGTGAATCAATTATCTTCTGTGTCTCTCCCCAGTAAAGTGCAGGATGCAATGGGGGATGAGAAGTGGATGCAAGCAATGACAGTTGAAATGGATGCTATTGAGAAGAATTGTACGTGAGAGTTAGTATCATTACCACCCGAGAAGAAGATAGTTGGTTGTCGGTGGGTGTATACTTTGAAACATAATTCAGATGGATCCGTGGACAGGTACAAGGCAAGACTAGTGGCTAAAGGCTATACTCAGAAGCATGGAGTGGATTATGATGAGACATTTGCACCAGTGCCCAAAATTAACACAATTCGGGTACTTCTTTTGTTAGCTACTAATCTTGATTGGCCTTTACAACAGTTTGATGTTAAGAATGCTTTCTTGCATGGTGATCTGCATGAAGAGGTTTATATGGATTTGCCTCCTGGATATGGTCCTCCTACTGGAGAACAGGTGGTGTGCAAATTAAGAAAAATCTCTTTATGGTTTAAAGCAGTCTCCCAGAGCTTGGTTTGGCAGGTTCACTAAGTTCATGAAGAAAATTGGGTACCAGCAGAGCAATTCAGATCACACCTTGTTCCTTAAACATCGGTGTGGTAAAGTGACTGCCTTGATTATTTATGTTGATGACATGGTTGTGACAGGTGACGACTTTGAGGAGATTCAAAAGTTACAAGGTCAGTTATCTTCTGAATTTGAGATGAAAGATTTGCGTAATTTGAAATATTTCTTGGGAATTGAAGTTGCTCGTGGGAAGGATTTTATTGTGTTGAGTCAGAGGAAGTATGTTCTCGACTTGCTGGTAGAAATAGGTATGCTTGACTGTCAACATGTTGATACTCCTATTGAGCAGAACCATCGGTTAGCAGAGTATTTAGATCAAGTACCTACGAATAAAGCAAGATACCAGAGGTTAGTTCGCCGGTTGATTTATTTATCCCACACTAGACCAAATTTAGCCTATGCAGTTAGTGTGGTTAGTCAGTTTATGCATAATCCCAGTAAGACTCATATGGATGTTGAATTTTGTATTTTGCGATATTTGAAGTCTGCTCCAGGGAAGAGATTACTCTTCTCAAAACACAGTCACTTGGATGTTTCCGGGTACACAGATGCGGACTAGGCAGGTAATATTATAGATCACAGGTCTACTTCAGGCTACTTCACGTTTGTGGGTGATAACTTGGTTACTTGGAAGAGTAAAAAACAAAAGGTGGTAGCTCGTTATAGTACAGAAGCAGAGTATAGAGGAATGGCCCGAGGACTGTGTGAGATGTTGTGGTTGAGAAATTTGCTGAGGGATTTGGGGTTCAGGTAGAAAAAGGCTAGGCCGCTTTATTGTGATAATAAGGCTGCATGCAATTGAAATTGCTCACAATCCTGTTCAACATTATCGCAAGAAGCATGTGGAGGTAGATCGACACTTCATTAAAGAGAAGCTGGATGGACAAATCATTATGTTTCCCTTCGTTCTTACTGAAGAACAGTTGGCGGATATTCTTATAAAGACTAGACAAGTAAAGACTTCTATGACGCACTTGACAAGTTGGCCATCCGTAATCTATATGCACCAACTTGAGGGGGAGTGTTGGCGTGACTCATGCCATGTAATTAGGGTCGTGAAATTCACGTGTATTATTAGGATTATTCTGTTGTAATTAGTTTCCTAATAGGTCTTGATGTATCTTGTATATATACTCCATTCTTGGAGAAGGTAAAGAACATATCAGAAAATCCCACATCTCTTGTTCCTTTGTTCTTCTTGACTATAAGCACATCGATCAGATGATTAATAGATAAAGCAATATTGGGAAAACATTCATATGAAAGCCACCAGAATCAGTAAGCATCACTCTTTGCCAGTTCATAAATTTGTGGATGCCTCCCATCTCGTCAATAAGCTCAGAGGGAGAACGAAGTGCTAAATGATATTTATTCCCAAAAATTATTTGGTAACCAATCTCCTCAAGCAGGTCAGTTAACCCTTTTATAGTTCCTGAAACCAACAAAAACTTATCCATATCATAGATTCCTAAATAAAATTGCACATATGAACATGACCATCTATATTAACCAAGACAAGTTTTGTTATGTCCCGTACCCTATTTTTACCCGGTTACTGGTCATTCGGACGGTAAACAACGTTTACTTTCACTTTTAATCTCGTTTCGATACTTTCGGGGGGACCTACAAGTTGACTTTCTGTTTCGTTCGTTAAATGAGAAAATCTTCTTAACAAAAGTTGTAGAGGAAGTTAAATCGAGTCTGTGGACATGCGGCACGCAAGAATCGGAATTCGTATGAACTAGTTACAGTCTATGGAATTTTATTTCTACGTTGAAGTTATCGGAAATTTGCAAAGGGCAAAACTGACTTTTCGCTAAGTCAAGTATAAAAGGGAAAAACCCTAAATTCTCTCTCATTTTTCCCTTCTCTTTCTCCTCGGCCGCACGGCCTCTCTTCTCTTCTCTCTCTCTTCCTTCCTCATCTCTCTGCTCTCTCCGAAATCACCACTACCCGACCACTACCACACTACACCGCCACCACCATTTGAATCATAACACAAACCCGACCAAGACCCAGTCGTTTCGCCGTCGATCAAGACGTTCCGGTCGCCGCACTCGACCTCCAAATCTGCACGCCACTGTTCCACGACCCTCACGGGTTTCCGGCCATCTTCTCACCACACCACCATCACCGTCGCACTCAGCAAGTAATGGAGGACAAAACCCAGAGGCCGGAAAGCCATCGTTCGCGTCGTTGCCGGAGTTGGTGACTCTGCAATTCTTCGATCTCCATTCTCTCGTCTGAGCCGAGTTTCAACATCCCCATAAATGAAATCAGCACTTCATAAACCGCCAACCCTCGAAAGCAAGAAGACTGCTACCCCTAGGCATCACACGCGCTGCACGCCGCCTGGCGCGTGGACCACCGCTGCTCCGCTGTGTTCGGCTGTCGGATTTTCCAAATTGTCTCGTAGGTAATTTTCGTATATTTCTTTGGTTGAAACCTCTGTTTAGGTGTGGGATAAGAAACCCTAATTTTGTTGTTGGATTGTGGACTGTGTGAAGGTTATGGTTTATGTGTTCTGAAGTTTTGGAGAAAGGAATGGGCATTGGTTCAGTTTGATATATAATGAAGGTAAGAATCAGGAACTCTATTTTGAGATATAAATTGGTTGAAGATTGTCGTTAAATGTTGCTGTTGTTGCTAGGAGTTCGAGTGATTGTTGGAGGTGGATGACTACACTTATTTAGAATTGGCCCTCTGTTTGGAGATGAAGTGTCAGGACCCACCCCGGAATTACCCTCCTAAAGTCCTAGGTGGACCTGCGGGACCCACTTTTCGAGAAAATTCGACAGAACCTTCCCTAAAAATGGGCAACCCTAAACCTGCTGAAAACACTCCTCAATATAATTTAAGTTCTATGCTTGAAGCCACCCTGCTTCCTAGCAACAATCCAAAATATTCTCCAAATAAAAACATCGAACTTCACAACCAAAACATCTTAAACGAAAACAACCCAGCAACTCAAATGTTCAACAACCTCCCAAATAAACCACTCTCTTACACACATAATTAAACATAAGTATAAATCCACTCTCAACAAGTATTCAGAGCAATCTAAAGAACAGACTCGGAATAATATACAATGAGTAGGTTAATCAATAACCTACTGAGAATGGATGACAAAGGTGGTACTAGCCTCCGCTCCTATGCCGGTCAGCAACACTGTGATCTGGGCAATTGAAAACAAAGGGCCCAGGGGGAAAGTACATAAAAACGTTAGAGTGAGTGGACAAAATAAATAAGTATAAATGAATAAAAATTTATACTTTCCCACAATTTATAATATAAAGTCTCGATGCATGCAACGTTTATAAAACGTATTTCTTTAAATTCACAACTCGTGCAAAACATCCAGCCCCGCTGGATAAAATAAACCGGACTAGCCCCGCTAGTCAAATCATAAAAAAAAGATGGCGAAAGACGCTCACCATACGAAAGAAGGGAGCCTTATTGGCTCGGGTCGGAGTGTCCCACACTCTTGAGCATCCCATGCTCTCCTCTACTCACCTACGAACACATAGTAAGTAGGGAGGAGTACTAATAGGCTAGCCAGTAATATAATATATATATAGCGACCCTGGGTATGGTGGTTAAAAACCGATAAATCCATAAAGCTTCCCCATGTCCCACGTATAAAGACAACACGGGTACGATTCCCAACCGTACCCGGAAATTCTCGTAAAGTCATATAAATTATCAGCGTGTCCCACACGCTAAAGGAATAAATAGGTTGTCAATGAGGCATTCCCAATGCCAAAACCAATGATCAAATAAATAAACAAGAAAAATAATTCCATCGAAATCCCATTTCGAAAATCTTTCCAAAAAAAAATCTCAAATCCACGAATAGGAATATAATATAAATTGTATAAATCCGAAAATCACAACGAAAACCATTCGTTGAAAATTTACCTCAATTAAATTCGAATCCGAGCATAACAACTTAATATCCAAAACTCACAACCGGTATAAAACATAATTATTCATGAGAATCATTATTAAAAGCAAATCCATGAGATAATTTGCAATCAACTTTATATGCTCGGAAAAAAAACGTGTTAACTAAATAGAATAAGCTTTAATAAATATATGCATGCATCACTTATTTAAAACAAACGTCCACTCACAAAGTACGGCTAAGCTTGCAGTCGCTCCAAACTCTCCTCGAGGGAATCCTCCTCACGTCCTGTACAATAGAACGTTCGTAACTTAAATTTCGGGTTGGAAGATTAAATTGGATTAATTAACATCAACCCTAATATCCACTTTATTGTCCCATTCCTCCCAATCTTCTTCAATAATATTATCTCCTTAATATATAGGCTCAAAGGCCAAACCGAGGAAATCCGATGGATGGATTCCTCATAATTCGTTTAATAATTTCACCAATTTTCTTGATCAACCATCAAAATTTATATTCAAATCACTTCCAAATCGATTTCCAAGCTTCGATTAATTAACTAGATGTAAAATGGATCGAATACATGTTCAACAGTCACAATTTCCGGCCAAAACCCTATTTCACGCGCCACCTACAGTGGCGGTGCGTGGGTTTCACGTGCCGGTGGCCAACCTCCACCTCCGGCCACCAAATTTCAGGTACAACACCTACTCAACACACTGATTCCACTTCATAACTACAACATTTACAAATAACAACTACAAACAGTCGAAATCGATCCAAGAACACAAACCCAGAAAATTCAAGAACCCTAATTCGATCCGGCCTCTACACTTCAAATCGTATTACAAGACCATAGGGGAAATAATCAGTGATGAAAACCAAACCTTCGACAGAAAGATGGGGACCGGAGGTGGCCGGAATCGCCGGAAATCGTCAAAATCCTCAAACTGCAGCCGGAGTGGTTTTGGCTTCGATCCGTGGTTTTCCGGCCAAATCTTGGAAAACCAAGGCTGCTGGGGTGCTCGGAGGGAGGAGGCGCTCCTCTGGTGACCGGTGGCACGCCCTGTGGTGGCCGGAATCGCCGGCAATCGGAGGAGGAAGGGAATGGGGCGAACCGGAGAAGAGAGATCGGGGGAGAGGAGAGAGAAAGAGCTGGGTGGGTTTCTGGAAATGGAAACCTACCCGGGTAAATTTCCTTTTTATATCAAAAAGTTACCATGAACAGTAACTTTACTATTTCAGCCATAACTCTTGCATACGAAGTCCGATTTTTACGAACCACATATGCACGCGCTCGGTTTAACGTCCCCTACAACTTTCGTGAAGAACATTTTCTCAAATTTTGACCCGAATAAAAAGTCGACTTTTAGGGCCACTAAAACACTCAAAAAAGTTCAAAATTGAAAATATTTAACAATTACCGTCCAACACGAAAGTAAATCGTAAATTCTAGGTTCGGGACGTAACAATCTCCCCCCCTTAAAAGAATTTCGACCTCGAAATTACATACCTGCTAGCCAAAAAGGTGAGGATACTGCTTTCTCATTTGCTCCTCTGGTTCCCAAGTAGCTTCCTCCACCATGTGATTACTCCAAAGCACCTTGACCAAGGGTATTGTTTTGTTTCTGAGTATCTGCTCCCTCCTATCAAGTATCTGAACCGGTTGTTCTTCATATGTCAAATTTTCTCTCAATCGGATAGGTTGTTCTTGGAGAACATGAGAGGAATCAGCAATGTACTTGCGAAGCATGGAGACATGAAAGACATCATGTACTCTAGATAGTCTCGGAGGTAGTGCCAAACGATAAGCAACTGCACCAATCCGCTCCGTGATCTCATATGGCCCGATATATCGAGGGCTAAGTTTCCCTCGTTTCCCAAATCTTATAACACCCTTCCAAGGAGACAGCTTCAAGAATACCCAGTCACCCACTTGAAACTCCAAATCCTTTCTTCTGTTATCAGCATAACTTTTCTGTCTACTTTGAGCCGTTCTTAGTTTCTCCTTGATCAGGTTGACCTTTTCAGTCGTAACTCGTACCAATTCTGGACCAATGAGCTTCCTCTCTCCTGCCTCATTCCAACACAAAGGGGTACGACACTGTTTGCCATAAAGGGCTTCATAAGGAGCCATACCAATGCTGGAGTGATAACTGTTATTATAAGCAAACTCTATCAATGCAACATGATTATCCCAATTCCCCTTGAATTGTAAAACACAAGCTCTCAACATGTCTTCCAGTGTTTGAATGGTCCTTTCCGTCTGTCCATCTGTTTGCGGATGAAATGCAGTACTAAACTGAGACTGAGTGCCCAAAGCCTCCATCAGCTCACTCCAAAACTTTGAAGTGAAGCGAGGATCACGATCAGAAGTAATAGAAACGGGTGTGCCATGAAGTCTCACTATCTCATTCATGTACAGCTCTGCATATTTACCCATTTTATAAGTCTTGCTGACAGGTAGGAAATGTGCGGACTTAGTAAGTCGGTCCACAATCACCCAAATGCTATCATGACCATTCTGACTACGTGGTAGTCCTGATACAAAGTCCATAGTAATGTGTTCCCACTTCCACTCTGGTATCAGCAATGGCTGTAATAAACCTGAGGGCTTTTGTCTTTCTGCCTTCACTTGTTGACACACTAGACATCTTCGTACATAATCTGCAATTTCCCTCTTCATGTTGGACCACCAGTAGTATTCTTTAAGAGTCCGGTACATTTTGGTTCCACCAGGATGCATGGCATAAGGAGAACTATGAGCCTCCTCTAGTATCTCCTGTTTAAGATCATCCTGTTTGGGTACACAAATTCTATTCCCAAACATCAAAGCTCCATCCCCTCTAACAATGAAATCTTCTCTAGCTCCATTCTCTACTGCCTCTCTTACTTCTTGTAGAGCTTCATCATGTAGCTGTGCCTCTCGTACTTTGTCAATAAGGATTGGCCTCACATGGAAGCTGGCTATTAAGGCTGCAAATTCATCAGTCCCTTCCAAACTAACTCCTGTAGCTCGCAATTCATAAAGAAGTGGAACCCGGACTGTTCTCATATGCGACAAGGAAGGGGAAGGCAACAGGAAGGATATGTCTTCCTACTAAGAGCGTCAGCTACCACATTGGCCCTTCCTGGATGATACTCAATCGTGCAATCATAATCCTTAATCAACTCCAACCATCTTCTTTGCCTCAAATTAATCTCTTTTTGTGTGAGCAAATATTGAAGACTCTTATGATCCGTAAAGATTTGACACCGAGCTCCATATAAATAATGCCTCCAAAGTTTAAGTGCAAGTACTACCGCAGCTAATTCAAGGTCATGTGTCGGGTAATTCAACTCATGTGGCTTCAATTGTCTAGAGGCGTAGGCAATCACATTTCCATGTTGCATTAGAACACAACCCAAGCCTTGCCTCGAGGCGTCACTGTATACCACATACTCCCCACTATCATCTGGCAAAACTAGGACCGGAGCACTAGTTAAACGCCTCTTGAGTTCTTGAAAACTTTGCTCACACTCTTCTGACCAAACAAACTTCACACCCTTTCTAGTCAACTTAGCAAGAGGAGTTGCAATCTTTGAGAAATCTTGCACAAATCGCCGATAATAACCTGCCAATCCCAAGAAACTACGTATCTCTGTCACTGTGGTAGGTCTTTCCCAATTTAGCACCGCCACTACCTTCTGAGGGTCTACACTAATTCCTTCTGCAGATACTACATGACCCAAGAATCCAATACTATTCAGCCAAAACTCACATTTATTGAACTTTGCAAATAACTGGGCCTCCCTCAAAGTCCGCAATACAATCCTTAGATGTTTGGCGTGTTGACTATTGTCCTTTGAATACACCAAGATATCATCAATGAACACTATCACAAATCGATCAAGGTACGGACGGAACACTCTATTCATGAGGTCCATAAAAGCTGCAGGGGCATTAGTCAATCCAAACGGCATCACTCTGAATTCATAGTGCCCATAACGTGATCGAAATGCAGTCTTGGGTACATCAGACTCTCTTATCCTCAACTGATGGTAACCAGACCTCAAATCGATCTTGGAAAAGACCTTGGCTCCCCTCAACTGGTCAAAGAGGTCGTCAATACGAGGCAAAGGGTATTTATTCTTCACAGTAACCCTATTCAACTTTCGATAATCAATGCACAACCGTAAAGAGCCATCCTTCTTCTTAACAAATAAAACCGGGGCACCCCAAGGAGACACACTAGATTGGATGAACCCCTTATCCACTAGTTCTTGCAACTGAATCTTCAACTCTCTTAATTCAGCTGGGGCCATTCTGTATGGTGCCAAAGATATGGGTGTGGTGCCAGGGAGTAAATCAATAGTGAAATCTATCTCCCTAGCAGGAGGTAAACCAGGTAATTCGTCAGGAAATACATCCGGAAATTTCCTAACCACTGGTATCTCTCTAATACTCAACTCTTCCCTGTTAGTGTCCACCACATGTGCCAAATAAGCCTGACTTCCCTTATTCAACAGCTTCTCAGCAGTCAAAGCGGAAATCATACAGGAAGCTAGAACATTACGTTCTCCCTGAAAGGTAATCATTGGCTTCCCTGGACTTTGAAAGACCACAATCTTACGAAAGCAATCAATATTGGCCCGATGAGTCGCCAAGAACTCCATCCCCAAAATCACATCAAATTCAACAAGCTCTAATGGAATTAAATCAACCTCCAAATTAACACCCTCAATCAAAACATCACAACCTCTAAAAACCCATTCTATCTTAAGTGATGCTCCAGCAGGTAATAATACATTCCATTCACCAATAAGGAGTGATGATGGCACATTCGCAAAACATGCAAATCTACTCGACATAAAAGAATGCGAAGCACCAGGATCAATTAAAGTATAAGCAGGCTGACCAAAAACAGACAACGTACCAATGATAACATTTGGTGAGTCGTGGCCCTCCTGCTGTGTCATGGCATGCAACCGAGCCTGAGTGGTAGGACGTCCTCTCTGACCCCTACCCCGCTGCGGGCTGCCACGAGCTGCTGAACTATGATGGGTACCGCCAGTAGAAGCCACGGTACCACTAGTAGACGTACCGGCAGAAGACTGACCCGCGGTCTGGTAAGGAGTAAATGCAGCTCTCTGAGTCAATAGAGGACAATCCCTCCTAAAGTGGCCCTGCTGTCCACACTCAAAGCATCCGATTGACTGATACTGCCCAAACGGGGCTGGCTGCCTAGCTGGAGCCCTGTGCTGACCACCCAAACCAACTCTGCTCTGCCCAAACGGGCGTCCACTAAACTGCCCCCGAGGAAACCTCCTGTCACGCCCCCCGCGTCTATAACGAGATCCAGCACCAGACCCACTGCTCTGTCCGCTGCCTGCTGAAGATCCTGACCCAGAAGTAGAAGCAGCCTTCTTGGGTGGGCCCTGACTGGGGCCACCCGAATCCCGAGGTCGGGTACCAGACATATACATAGTCTCAAGTCGTAAAGCAGCATTAACGACCTCAGTATAATCACTAAATGGCACTCCTGTCAGCTGCTCAGAATACTTACCCCCTAAAGCATCCACAAACCTATAAATCCGCTCCCTCTCAGTGCTAACCATATCAGGTACAAACTGGGCTAGCTGGGTGAACCGCTGCTCAAACTCTGTTACGGTCATGTCCCCTTTCTGTAGATGCATGAACTCATATTTCATCCTATCCCGAATGGCTGTGCCAAAATATCTCTCACTAAAGTGCTCTTTGAACTGTTCCCAAGTGATTGGGCCATCGATCTCTAAATCCCTGCTCATATAAGACCACCAATCATAAGCCACACCATCCAGAAAATCCACCGCTAAACTCACTTTTCGATCCTCTGGGCAATGGATTTGAGTGAAGACTCTCTCCATTTTATTCAACCAATTCTGGGCATCCATAGCCTCAGGAGCATGAGAGAAGCTATAAGCTCCATGCCTCTTCGCTCGCTCCATGGTAAAGTCAGTTCTGGAGCCTGGAAGCGCTGCAGTCAACTGCTGCACAATACGTCCCAACGCTTCCGCTATTGCTCCAGGAGTATGCTCATCTCCTGGAATGGGAGGGGTCTCCTCACGAGTCCGGCGTCTAGGAGGCATAGTACCTGAGATTAAGAGAGAATTAGATGACTCACAACGAAGATACTAGGACAACTACCTTATACACTTGAAGAACACACTAGTATCGAAGAGCACACGATGGGGATCCGCCGCGGTCGGGCCATCACTCGGAAGATACTAGATGTCCTCAATCGTATAAAGTAGTATAAATGACAGGAAACGGGAAACCTAATGCTCTGATACCAACTGTCAGGACCCACCCCGGAATTACCCTCCTAAAGTCCTAGGTGGACCTGCGGGACCCACTTTTCGAGAAAATTCGACAGAACCTTCCCTAAAAATGGGCAACCCTAAACCTGCTGAAAACACTCCTCAATATAATTTAAGTTCTATGCTTGAAGCCACCCTGCTTCCTAGCAACAATCCAAAATATTCTCCAAATAAAAACATCGAACTTCACAACCAAAACATCTTAAACGAAAACAACCCAGCAACTCAAATGTTCAACAACCTCCCAAATAAACCACTCTCTTACACACATAATTAAACATAAGTATAAATCCACTCTCAACAAGTATTCAGAGCAATCTAAAGAACAGACTCGGAATAATATACAATGAGTAGGTTAATCAATAACCTACTGAGAATGGATGACAAAGGTGGTACTAGCCTCCGCTCCTATGCCGGTCAGCAACACTGTGATCTGGGCAATTGAAAACAAAGGGCCCAGGGGGAAAGTACATAAAAACGTTAGAGTGAGTGGACAAAATAAATAAGTATAAATGAATAAAAATTTATACTTTCCCACAATTTATAATATAAAGTCTCGATGCATGCAACGTTTATAAAACTTATTTCTTTAAATTCACAACTCGTGCAAAACATCCAGCCCTGCTGGATAAAAATAAACCGGACTAGCCCCGCTAGTCAAATCATAAAAAAAGATGGGGAAAGACGTTCACCATACGAAAGAAGGGAGCCTTATTGGCTCGGGTCGGAGTGTCCCACACTCTTGAGCATCCCATGCTCTCCTCTACTCACCTACGAACACATAGTAAGTAGGGAGGAGTACTAATAGGCTAGCCAGTAATATAATATATATATAGCGACCCTGGGTATGGTGGTTAAAAACCGATAAATCCATAAAGCTTCCCCATGTCCCACGTATAAAGACAACACGGGTACGATTCCCAACCGTACCCGGAAATTCTCGTAAAGTCATATAAATTATCAGCGTGTCCCACACGCTAAAGGAATAAATAGGTTGTCAATGAGGCATTCCCAATGCCAAAACCAATGATCAAATAAATAAACAAGAAAAATAATTCCATCGAAATCCCATTTCGAAAATCTTTCCAAAAAAAAATCTCAAATCCACGAATAGGAATATAATATAAATTGTATAAATCCGAAAATCACAACGAAAACCATTCGTTGAAAATTTACCTCAATTAAATTCGAATCCGAGCATAACAACTTAATATCCAAAACTCACAACCGGTATAAAACATAATTATTCATGAGAATCATTATTTAAAAGCAAATCCATGAGATAATTTGCAATCAACTTTATATGCTCGGAAAAAAAACGTGTTAACTAAATAGAATAAGCTTTAATAAATATATGCATGCATCACTTATTTAAAACAAACGTCCACTCACAAAGTACGGCTAAGCTTGCAGTCGCTCCAAACTCTCCTCGAGGGAATCCTCCTCACGTCCTGTACAATAGAACGTTCGTAACTTAAATTTCGGGTTGGAAGATTAAATTGGATTAATTAACATCAACCCTAATATCCACTTTATTGTCCCATTCCTCCCAATCTTCTTCAATAATATTATCTCCTTAATATATAGGCTCAAAGGCCAAACCGAGGAAATCCGATGGATGGATTCCTCATAATTCGTTTAATAATTTCACCAATTTTCTTGATCAACCATCAAAATTTATATTCAAATCACTTCCAAATCGATTTCCAAGCTTCGATTAATTAACTAGATGTAAAATGGATCGAATACATGTTCAACAGTCACAATTTCCGGCCAAAACCCTATTTCACGCGCCACCTACAGTGGCGGTGCGTGGGTTTCACGTGCCGGTGGCCAACCTCCACCTCCGGCCACCAAATTTCAGGTACAACACCTACTCAACACACTGATTCCACTTCATAACTACAACATTTACAAATAACAACTACAAACAGTCGAAATCGATCCAAGAACACAAACCCAGAAAATTCAAGAACCCTAATTCGATCCGGCCTCTACACTTCAAATCGTATTACAAGACCATAGGGGAAATAATCAGTGATGAAAACCAAACCTTCGACAGAAAGATGGGGACCGGAGGTGGCCGGAATCGCCGGAAATCGTCAAAATCCTCAAACTGCAGCCGGAGTGGTTTTGGCTTCGATCCGTGGTTTTCCGGCCAAATCTTGGAAAACCAAGGCTGCTGGGGTGCTCGGAGGGAGGAGGCGCTCCTCTGGTGACCGGCGGCACGCCCTGTGGTGGCCGGAATCGCCGGCAATCGGAGGAGGAAGGGAATGGGGCGAACCGGAGAGGAGAGATCGGGGGAGAGGAGAGAGAAAGAGCTGGGTGGGTTTCTGGAAATGGAAACCTACCCGGGTAAATTTCCTTTTTATATCAAAAAGTTACCATGAACAGTAACTTTACTATTTCAGCCATAACTCTTGCATACGAAGTCCGATTTTTACGAACCACATATGCACGCGCTCGGTTTAACGTCCCCTACAACTTTCGTGAAGAACATTTTCTCAAATTTTGACCCGAATAAAAAGTCGACTTTTAGGGCCACTAAAACACTCAAAAAGGTTCAAAATTGAAAATATTTAACAATTACCGTCCAACACGAAAGTAAATCGTAAATTCTAGGTTCGGGACGTAACATGAAGAGTTGGTAAGGGATTTGGTTCGGTGATCTTATAATTGCTATAATTAGTTTGGTCAAATTATTGAATTGACGGAGTTATTGGTTTGCAATTAAAATGGTTCCACATATATTTTTGATGGTGTGGTGCTTGTGCAAGATGGGAAGTGACGAATTGTTTATCATTGTGGAAATGTCTTACTGGAAGTGATAAGTAGTTTGGCCAAATAATTAAGGTATTGGAGAATATTGAATGGGTCGGTTTTGACGAGTTTGGCAAGTGACTGAATGTTAAAATTGATGTTAAGGGGAAATTGTTGTGAGAATGACAAATTTTATTTGAGCAAGTTAAATCGATTGTTCGATGAAGATTAATGAAACGAGTTGCCAATTGGAATATTCTAATACTACCATATCCGGGAATTTCTGTAAGGACATAATCATGTGGAAACGGTGATCATGAATTTTACATTTAAGGTTTAATGGCTAAGTTATAAAGTCGAATGGTTAACTTGAATTATAACCTGAAAATGGTGTAATTACCATACTCCAAATCAGTTTACTTTGTTAAGTGGATTATTCGGAAATGGTTACCCGTAATTATCAATTTAGAGTAGATTGGTGAATTTAACACGTTTTGGTTACTTAAGGAAGTTGTCATTATTATTAAGTTACTAATTGGGCTTAATTTTTTTTATTAAGGACTTGAGCGTGACTACTTGAGATAGAATAAAAAGCTCAATATCAAAATGACTGAACGGAGGAATTTCCAAGCTCTTGACTTGGGATGGATAAGTTGACGGTTATTGCATTTGAATCACTGTGAGTGGACTTTTGATTTTAAGTGATGCATGCAAATTAAGTTCCACAAGTTTTGAGTTTATTGATTTCTCCACTTATTTATCGAGCATTTTATTTTGGTTTGGTTTATTGATTGATTTTTTTTTTGGTTCGAACTTTTGAATTAAGATTCATTATGCTCGATTTGAGGATTTTGATTTATGCGGATTCAGAATTTATACTATTTATTTTATATTTATATTCCGCTAATTGAGCTTATTATGAGATTTACGAAATAAGAATTCGAGGAAGCAAAACTTTATACTTATTTATACCCTATTTTTATTTGAACCTGAGATGAGCTTGGCGTGCGGGGTCACGTCTTTATATATTGGATTCCGATTTTGCGAGATAAGTGGGGAAATTATACATATTTACTGGCTTTTGACGATCATCTTCCTCACCATACGCGGGTCATGTGAATAGGTCTCCTCCTCACTTACTTTGTGTTTGTGAGTGGCAGTGAGGTAGCTTTCTCCTCCTCACGTGGGTGGTAGTCGAGGTGATATTCTCCTCCTCGCACAATCTATGTGCGAATGGTAGTTGAGGTTATTAGTTCTCCTCCTCGCACAATCTATGTGTGGGTGGCAGTCGAGGGTAGGTAGAGCCTGAGGGGCTCCATTCCCGTATGGTGAACCCATTTCCCCTATGTTCTTTGGTTGTTGTTCTTGACTAGCGGGGCTAGTCGGTCCTTTCTTATTTATTGCATGCATCGGGAGTTTTATGGAAATAAATGTGGGAAAGTATAAAATCTCCTTTGTTTAAAATTGTTTATTTTTGTCCACTCACACTAACGTGTTTTTCAATTACTTTCCCCTGGGCCCTTCGGTTTCAAATGCCCAGTGTGCAGGTTAGATTAGTCGTGGTCGGGCGTACATGGAGTCGAGGCATAGTCCACAACGTAGCTTCCGCGTATTCATTTTATTTCTATTTTCCTTATTTATCTGTTATATTAGAGTTGCTCTGATAACCTGTGGGATTCATGTTATCAAGTTATCAAGTTGATACTTATACTTTTTTTGAAATGGAAGTTGATGTTATTTGGGGAGCAGGGTGGCTCCAGGAGAATTCACCCTTAATGTTTAGAAGTATATATGTTTTTCTACAGGTTTTGGGTAGTCCACTTTTAGGGGAAGTTCCGCCAAATTCTTGGTAGAATTTCTTCTAAGGTGGGCCCCGCAGGGCCACTTCGGATTTCAGGGTGAAATCCGGGGCGGGTCCTGTCAGTTTATTAATACAAATAAACTAGAAACTCTAATTGATGACTGAACAAGAGCCAAATCATATTTACTAGAAACTCAGAGATAGGACGAAGTGCCAAACTCAGAGGTAGGACAAAGTGCCAAACTTAGAGGTTGATATTTATTCCCATCTTGCCAACCTACTAATCTAGTATTGTATACTGCATTCTAGTTAACATGTAAAGAAACCAGAGAAATACATACGAGGAATAACGTTTAATTGCTAACCAGATGTCAGTGAGTTAAAACAAACAATAACCTTGTGTTCCAACAGCATGAAAAGAGGAGTCTGACATACAAAGTGAGGGAGTGTGAGTTGAGCTGCACCAGCACGATTGAACCTCCCCAAAACCTTTAGTTACAAAACAGCGAACCAAGTTCTAAAATCAGTAAACAGCTACAAATAAATACGCTTGCATCTGTTCATAATGTATAGTACATATTCTCTAACCTTACATTGAAAATCTGCAAATATAGTCCATGTTTGCAATCCAATATGCATAAATATTTCCTGCTTATATGTTATATCTTGGATTTTAATGTCTCTTCGCGAGCAAAGGAAAAACCCTACGTATGAGGGAGAACTTTTCTCTCTCGTCTTGCTGTAGCCGTTAGGCCGTTTCCGTCTAGTTCTTCTTACTAATTTGTTCTCTCATTCCCTCCTTCCTTCCTTTTCCCTTATTCCGTATAGCCGGTGTTGAGGATGTGACTTCAAAGCTTGCTGCGGCCCTAGCTATTGGGGGAGACGAGTTCCAATGTGAGGATCCTATGGTGGATTCGACGGATCCAACCTACCATTGGTTGGTGGGCCGTCTGGTCTCCATGGAGCTAATGAAGGCCGCGGCGCACCACTTTATGGAGCAAATTGGACAAGTCTGGCTGGTTTCTGATCATGGTTTGGTGATCCGTGAACATCGGAATGGTTGATTTCTTTTCCGTTTTGTTAATCTGACGGATAAACAACGGGGTCTGGCAAAATCACCGTGGTACTACCACTCAACAACTCTGGCTTTAGGGGATTATGATGGGGTGAGCGAGATCATGGATGTGCCTCAAAACTGGTTGCCGATATGGGTGCAGATCAGAGGGTTGCCGCTGGCCTACACTACTCCTACTTTGGTCCGGAAGATTGCGGGGTGTCTGGGTCGGGTTGTTCATGTGGATGAAAGGAGGTTGAAGCGGTATGAGGAGGTGGAGGTTTTGGTGGTGGTGAGTCTTGAGCGGCCCCTCCCCATGCACTTTAGGTATTCTTTTTCTGATTCGTTTGCTAAAGAGACTGATCTGGAATACTTGAATGTGCAGGGTTTTTGTTTGGTGTGTGGGTTCTTTGAGCATGGTGTGGGGGGTTATGGTGGCCCTTCGACGGAGGATTGCGGTATGAGTGTGGCAGAGGCTTCTTCTGGGGGTTGACAGAGGAGTGTGGTTTTGCAGGGTGGTTCCTCTATGGTGGTAGAGAGTGTAGCCCGTCCAAGTAGGGTGAGTGTGCCACCAGGTTTTGCTGCCTTACCCGATCCAAAGGTGGTTGGTGATCACTTTGGGGTTAAGCCTCTCTTGTTGGAAGGGAAGATGAATTCACTGCCTCTCGAATCAAAGGACATTGTTGATGAGGCGCAAACCATGGTTGAATTGATGCTGAGCAAAAGGGGTGGAGGAGGAGAAATTACCTCCCCATTGAAAAAAGGGCGATTGGGGCTTGGTGTTGATTCAGGGATTAAGGGCTCACCTGGGGCTTCAATGGGTGGTGTGCAATCTGATGCTCTTAGCCCGGATTCCTTGGGTCATCGGAAGCACAGTGCGGATGCTTCCACCTTCAGTTTTGGTATGAAGACCTCTCCTACAAAGGGTCTGCAGTTTGAGGTAGGGAAGTCTTCATCCCCCATGGATGGGCTGGGAAGAAACATAAACCAAAGATTCTCTCAGCTGCAAAGCGTCGTGCACTACTCCCTAGGCTTGAGGAAGAGGCTTCTGCTCCTTGAAGTTTTTTTTTCAGTGTTTTTTAGTTTCATTTTGTTTTTGTTTCTTTCGTTGTATTTTTAATAATGAAACGGAGCTCGGTAGGGGAGGTTTAGGGTCCATATGAGGCATTCCTTTCAGTACTGCCCTTCTCTTTATCCCTATCGTTAGAGCATGCTGTGTTTGTCAGTACATTTTTTGTTTAGGTTCTCATTTTAACTGGACCACACACATGGTGGGTTCCTTTGTAACTTTGTTGGCCGAAGTAGTGAAAGTGTTCACATTTCTCCTAAAAAAAAAAATGTCTCTCCTCAAGAATCGACATCTTTCAAGAGACTTCCTTAATTTATGTACACAATGTTTCATACTAATTCAGTCCAAAGGGAAACACAGCCTCATAATTCAGCCTATTACACCGAAAGGAAAACAGCCTTATTACTAATGCATTAAACTTAAACAGCTGCAAATTCACAAAAAAACTAACATTACAATAAACTATCATATATAATATGACTTCCTGAATTCATATCATCATGAAAAAGTAATTGCGAGTATTGGCATGAAAGTAAAGTAAAGCATTCCAATTCAAGCTTAAAAGATTGATATGGAGTACAAAACCCTAACTCGAAATGAAGAGCCAATGGAAAAAGTTGATTGAACCATGAAGCACCATTACAATTAAAGAGCAGCAGCAATAATATACGAAACGGAAAAGAAACAGAGACGAAGAGAAGGAGAAGAAGAAGAGGAAACAAAGGAAGAGAAGGAAATGCAGTGTTGATTAAAGCGGCGAACGGCGTCGTGTTGGCTTTGTGTCGGCTGTAGCTTGCTGCTTGACGTTTCCTTATATTCTATTATTGTTGGTTTCCAAGAGCGGAAGTGTGAGCCCCCGAAAATTTTGTTTAATTTCAAAAAGGTAATTTTCTCCAATATGATTTTTCCTCAAGGTGATTTAAGTGGAGGAAATGACTTTGTAGATTATTTTGGTCTCGAGATCACGATTTGGACCTTATAATCTAAGTTTGGGCCAAAGTCTTCCTTTTGGGCCTAAAAGATCGCCAAGTGTTAACGAGATAAAAGATTGTCGGAGTTATTTTACAAAGAGATGAATTCATCTTTAAGCAAATTGAGTTTTGGACTTAAGGTGAAGTAGAGGATTTAAAAATGGTGTTGTCGACGAAAAACGAATAAAAGAAAAGTTACAAGTCCAAAACTCGGAAGTAATCAGCTAGGAGAATTGCATAGCTCGTCGGAAGGGCAAATTCGACATTTTGCAACACATAAGTATAATAGGAACTTAAGAACCCAAAACCCCAAATTCTTTCCTTCCTCTCCCTCTCGGCTGCGTCCTCTCTCTCTCTCTCCCCTAACACTCTCTTCTTCTCACACTCCCTCTGCCACCACCAGAGACTCCAGCTCCGGCCACCATCTCACCACACCATCTCCACCCGTCGAACCAACACCCATATCCGATCAAAGCCCAGCTATTTCGCCGCTGATCTAGAACCCAAAACCGCCGCATGCACGACTAGAAAACGATGACACTACGACGTCTATGTTCACCGACTCCCGCCCGTCATTTCAACCCACCAACGATGCTTAGAGAGCGCCGACCATCAAGCCCTGAACATCCCATCACCGATCAAAGAAGCACGACGCCGCACGAGCATCTTCGGAGTTCGAGGCACTGCATGCCTTCATTCTCCAATCTCCAGCGCGAATCAAGCTAAACCACCTCCATGGTTAGAATCAACATATCACGTTTTCCAATAGCCCAAACACCCGACCTTCGATTCCAACCAGAGCTGCCATACTCGCCGCCGCCGCTGGCTCGTGAGAAACCTTGACGCTGCCGTAAACTCTGCGGGCGTAGTCCTATTGTTCTGGTAAGCCGTTTTCGAAGCCCCCTTTCGTTATTTGGTTGAATTTCATTTCCAAAGTAGTGGATTGCTGATGTTCAATTCTTTTGGTTGATGTTCTTGAATTCGAGACTTGGAGGATGGGAATTGAAATGAAAGGGGAGCTTCTGGTCTTGGTTTCGATTTTAGTTTTGATGGGATGAGGAAGAACTGATGAGGGCCATCAGGTGCAGTAGGTCATTGAGTTCATGACCTTGGCAAGAATCGAGATAGGGTAAGAATCCCATCCATTTAGATTATGAATTCAAGTTGGTTATTGTGATTGACTAATTAAAATTGTTGTTCTGTGGTGGGGATGAAGAGTGAAGTTTTGGATGAAGGACCTTAGTCTGAGGCCATCACTGCCTCGAAGAGTTCTATAAGGGACATGGTAAGGGTCTTGGGTATCTTGAACATATATTATCGTGATCTGATTGTATATGTTGAAGTTGTGGTTTCATTGAATACACGAAATGAACTTTGGTTTGCAATACTGAAATGATTAGTGTTTTTGAGAGTTGTTAGTTTCGTTGGGAAGTTGACGTAGTAATGAATTGAGTATGAAATGGCTTGTGTATTGAGAAGCTTGGCTTTATTAATTAAAGTGGTGAATCTGTTATCCGGAAATATCATATTGCAAGGTTGACAAAGGATATTTGATTTGGTTTAGTTATGTAGAGAAGTTGATAATCATATCCCGAAATGAATGAAATTAAGAAACGAAATTGTTCGGGAATGATAACCATTATTTGTTTGCTTAAGTTTTAAAGACTAAGTAAGAATGTCAACTTGGTTGACCCGAATTACATTAAGGAAAGAAGTACGATCACCATATCCCGAATGAACTTATTATGTTTAGTGGAATGTTTGGGAACGGAAATTGTCATTTGTTTTCTTAAAGTAAAAAGCAGAAAGAAATAAAGGCCAAAGTGCTAAGCATGATCACCATATCCCAAATGGTTCAAATGAAATATCATTTGGATTATTTGGGAATGGATAGTAGATTTTTATGTTAAAGGTTAATTCAATGGACTTTAAGGAAATTAAGTGAATGCCTTAGGTGCTCGATTGATTAAGTTAATGACGCCAAGTTACTTATTGGTTTAATTTTATTATAAAGGATTCGTGCGTGTGCATTTGAAATTGGATGAAGTATCGAAAGTCGGAAACGAAGCTAAGTTTGGGCGAGCACTCCAATTCCAGGTAGGGTGAGCTATCCATTCCTTGTTAGAGGCTTTTCGGTATATGTGGAATGCTATTCTAAGATAGTATGTTGCCTGTAAATACGTTCTTGGTTGTTCATTAGTCAATGCCTCGTGATATCTGTGTTTCCATAACTGATATTTGTTGATTACGAAAACCGAGGCTAGACTTATATGTTGAGATACTGTACCCCATTGTATGTTTGTACTTGTGACCTGAAAGTGAATGGGACCTAGACTCGTAGATTCCTAGGGATCCCACGGTGTCGAAAACCGTGAACCTCCGGAGGGGGCCGTGCTCTTATGTTTGTCGAGGAAGAGTGAGGACAGACAGTGAACCAGTCATAGGAGACTCAGGGCTAGGAAATGGACACTTTCGCTACTTGTAGTTACGAGGACTACAGAGTAGTTGGCTGATTCTCGAAGGATGACGAACCAGGTCGGTCACCGATTTGTTTGAGTTTAGCCGGCAGGTAAGTATCTCGGAGCTCCAAATTGTGTGAAGCATACTGCATATGCTTTATAAAAGAAATAAATGTTGTGGTTGCCTCTTTTCTTAAAGCATCTTTTGATAAACGTGCACAATATTATGTAGTAAATATTTTCAAGTATATTATTATTTTCAAACCTAGCATGGTTGGGTCGGCCCCTACTGGTCATGCGAGGACGAAAGCTCACCCCTACAACAGTGTGCAGGTTTCGAGTATGTGGTCTGGGAGCATACAGAGGAGGCACATGGCTCGGCTTGGCGCAATTCTCGTTGACTTTGTTAAAAGAGGGTTTTGGTCCCTTATCATATTTTGAAGTAGCTTGTTGATTTAATTTTTATTTATTTCCTATTCGTTTACAAAAATGAATATTCCGGGAGACCCGTAACGCTGGGGCGCGTCTCCCAAGCTTGTAGTTACTTAGTGATTTGTTTTATTTTCCAAATTGGGCTCCGTTTGCAGGCCCAAAACTTTTAGCCCATTTCAAATTCCGCTTTTGAAAATGTGTTGTTTGGTTGCTAGAACGACTTGTCCAAGAAAGTGTTTTGTAAACCAACAGTTTGTACCCAAAAGGCCTTGCGATTTCGGGTTGATGAGTTATCGGGTTGACATGTCGGCTTCTCATTGGCTCGAAGTCGCGGCGCTGTGGGACCCCTCTCTTAGGTCACCACAGGAAAATCCGCGGACTAGTCACTAAAGATGCTCGGTTTATTATATGGAATGTTATTCTTTTGAGGAAAATTGGGTCGGGTCGGTTAGTAAAGTTTGACATTGGTCCACGCATACCTCCTTTGTGCTTTTTTGATGTTTGAATTTTCACGTTGGGGGCAAATCAATGGGTCATATAACCTAGATATATAAAATCTCCCTAAATTGGTCAAACTATTCGGTGAGTTGTGACTTATTGGTCAGTTGATTCAATAAATATTGTGAAGATCATTAAATCCACATACGAAGGCATATTGGAGGGTGTAATCAAACCAACTTTTGTCATGACTGGGTTCGGATCGGTCTGGTCTGAAAAAGTTAAAAACCGAGTCCGAAACCGACATTGTTGGTTCAGTCTGGATTGGTGTTTTTAGCATGTTAAAACAAATGAGAAACCGACTCGAACACAATCGGTATGGTCTATCGGTTTTTCGGGCCAAGAAACCTGTTTTTCCAGATTTCAGTGTTTAGGTAACCTACTTCAAATTATCAGAATTTCACATGACAATGATGACATTTTCAGCCTCTGTACATAAACATAAATGACTAATTTAGATCCTAGAACAAATAAAAGTTGCTGGAGTTGCATGAAACAAGTGAAAATTTGCAAAACTATGCAAACTGCAGAATTGCAAATTCATAGACTGCAAAGTGAAAACTGAAGCAATTTCGATGAGTTGCAAACTAAAGCCATCCAAAATTCCAAACTATGCAAACTGAAGCAAAGCAACAAACTATGCAAACTGAAACAAAGCAACAAAGTATGCAAACTGAAGCAAAGTAGCAAACCATGAAAAGTTGCAAAACTAAAGCAGTAAAGCCATCCAACTATGCAAACTTAAGTAGTTAGGTCATCCAAATCTACAAACTAAAGCCATAAACAGATAACTCAAGTAACATGCTCAACTCATGTGTTCAAGTGCAAAACAAATAACAATCTTCATATGACAACAACAATAAGCAACATTGCAACAACATGACAATAAGTTGTAGGCAGTTCATTATTTCAATCAACAACAACATTTATTAAAATTTTAAAGCTTAAAAGCCATGTCTTGAACTCTTGACCTCTTGATTCTTGAACCCTCAACGGCAAGGGCAAAAAGAAGGAACTTCATGACACCATTGAGTCTACCTCCACCCTGCATAAAAAAAGGGACATTCCAGCTCAAATAAATAATATGCAGAAGTAGTATTTGCAGATCAGCAACTATATTCAAACGATGGTTCAATACTCAAATGACTTGAATCAAATAATCCATAAGTTCTTGGATACTGACCCGCTATATTCAACTTCTTTTAGTTCTTTATTTTCTTGGCCTCTTTGAACTTCCAGCGGCCTTTAGTCCATTCACTACCTTTTTTGGTGCTGCTGATGCTCCAAACTTGTTCATTGCTGGAACATCTTCTTGCTTTTTTGTTGCTGGAGCTTGTCCTTTGATTCCTTTCCCTTTGGCAGCTTTGACTTGCGCACTATCTACTGTGTCATAAAGCACATGGTCTACGAAAGAACAAATTCACATTATCATGAAAGTGCAAAGTCATTAAACACATAAATCAAATATTCAAATGAATAAAAAATTGTACCTGTTAACGTTAGAGTCCGCGGGGGTCTCTAGTTAGCTTTAGAGAGAGAGACACACACACACACGAGAAGTATAGTGGTTCGTCTCCGCCTTAGCGGAAGACTACGACCACTTGAATATTGTACTGTGTGTTTGGGCCTTGCGTCCCAAAGGGGATTACAAAGTGTGTAATGGGATGGTTTGAGTTATAGGAGGAGGGATTCCTTTTATAGGTGAAGGAATGCTCTTCCTTTACATGATTTCCGATGTGGGACTCAAATATCACTATTATAGTATAGAAAAGCTATGTTGTGAGGGCAACTTGGCAAGGCCGGAAAGGTGGCTTCCTAGCGACGTATTTGCCACTTCCGGATACCATAGTGTAGCTTGAACATAGGGCTACGGGATGCATGTCTCGGTTGGGCCTCACCATGGCTTGTGGGTGTCCTAAAGAGGGTGTTGTTTATGCTTGGTGAGGTAGCAAATAGCTTTGCTAGTGAGAGGTATCTACAAGTCCCCGAAGTCCTCGAGTAAGAGGAGCTTCTTAGTTGGGGAGTTATAATCATGAAGTCATCAAGCATAAACAATGTCTGAGAGGCGCCTAGCCCCTACAAGTCCTCGAACTCTTCAAGCAAGAAGGGACTCGTTTAACCTGCAGAATGAGACAAAAAAACGCACATATGTAGAATGATTTGTTGTATTGGTTACCGCTCGTATTAATGGAATGTGAAAAGAATTCGATTTGTTGCAAGCGACAAATGGTAGAAGAATTCAATATTCCATTAATGTGTATGAACATGTAAAATATTGGTATTTGTATATGTGGATCTTATGGCCATATAACACGCACAATAGATAGTGGCAAGTGTAATGGGTGTCCAAATAAAATTGTGGGAGTAGTCCCGGTGATGTAGTATGAAGCATTTGTGAACTTGGGGCTTAAGTAAAGCATGTTGGACATGATCGAGCAAGTTAGGTGTAGTTGAGCAAGTTGGGTGTAGTTGAGTGTGTAGGCGCTGTGCGAGCATGAGAGGCATGGCCCAAGCGCAAGTCGTGGCCATACTCGATACCCAAGCGAGTTGCAACCCGAGCAAGTCATTTATCCGAGCATGTTTAATTAAGTCATAAGTGTCACAAGCTTCTAGATGAATGTCACATGTTTATTTACTTGAATTGCAATTAAAATAGAAGCATGGTATATGTGTATAGCATGTACTTGTAGTAAAGTCGCTAATAACATTTTGTAGGCATGCTTAAGGGTCATGGAGATATGTATAGCCATGGCAAAGGCTCTAATTGCAAGTGCGTAAGAGATAAGATAGAGTTACTTATCTTATGCCGATTTGGAACGAGTTGGATTTGGCATTGATATAAGTACACAAATCATGTTGGAGTTGTCTAAGCATGACGCTTCATTGCTCCGGCAAAGTACCATAGTAGAAGGCTAATGATTTTGTTGATTGAAACGGTGCTTGTGTCTCATTAACATAAGATGAGGTAAATGATTAGCACTTTTGTCCATATAATTAAATTGATTTAAATATGTGCAATGAAGTTTTAATGCACACACTAATTTGAGAATGTCACGGTGGAGAGCATAGTGATATTGCTTCACAAATATGCATGGCATTGGGTGACACATACACACAATCAGTATAAGCATGTGTAGATGCAAATTTGGATCATATTTGAATTAAGTGAAGCCAACAATGAGATGTGATTCTATTGCATGTGATCATGATATATTGAGCTTAGATAGGCATAAGAGTCACTTACAGACGAAGTACAATTGTGTCAAAGCATGCATGAGTACTTGTTGCTAGAATGCTAGCTCATAAATATAATCATATTAGTCACAATTGTGAGCAATTGTCAATGACCATAAACTCATAGTAATATAGAATTTATATAGTAGTGGTATTGATTGAAACAATACCCGAGTATGTGGAGTGAGCAATTAAGCCATGTCATGTTGACAAATTACTTTAGCACATGTACTTGGATGATCACATGCATGACATATGCATAATTTAGACTAGAATGGTAATTGAGACATGGTGACCATGCTAATGCCACCTGAGCTTAGCTTAGCAAGCACCACGTGGTGGTATACATATTACTAAGCTAGTCTTTGGCATATTCCACTTAGAGCAGGCATATATTAATCTCAACTATATATAATTATATATGTGTATGTGTCGAGAGTTGATGGAAGTGGTGCTGCCATTGATTTCAATATATCATAGACAAATGCTAATAAACAAATGTTATTTGGATATGTTATGGCATTGCTAACATATTTATATTAATATATGAGCCGGTGATGGGCTTGAACATGGCATCATAAATATAGTAAATATATATGTGAGGCTGTGATGCAAATGTTATTTGCACTAATGCGACAAGTATTGGTATCAGGAGCACATGGGTAATGCCTTATAATATGGTGCCTGTGAGATAGTGGTATAGCTGTCAGTAATTTATTTAGCCATGCTTCTGCAAAGGCAGAAAGCCTTGCACCAGATACTGAGATAAAAGTTAACTTATCTGGTGGCATGAACGTAGAGGTTGTCCACGAACTTGTTGAATGACTCATATTCAAGTCACGAGCAACATCACCCGATCGTTTGAATGGTTTCAAGAACTGCCATTTTAGGGAGCTGAGGTAAGTTAGCTGGTGCAGGAGTCTCTAGACGAGTCTGCCGGTGGGTTTTGGAGGTGATGGGTGTACTGAGCAATTTTCTACTGGGCATGAAGATGCTTGAGTGATGCTTGACAGTGCGAGGCTTGAGTGGTCGTTAGCTTTGCTGGAACTTTAGACAGCAGAGATCTGGTGAGCGGGGTTTTGGACAGTGGAGCTCTAGTCGGCGGAGCCTTGGAACATCAGCAGAGTTTGGACAGCGGAGCGCTTGTCCAGTGGAGCTTTGATGCCTAATGAAGACTTGGTGCTCAACGGAGACCTGAAGTTCAGCGAAGGCTTGAAGTCCGGCGGAGGCTTGCTGGTCAGCGGAGGCTTGGAGTCCAGAGGAGGCTTGCTGGTCAGCGGAGGCTTGGAGTCCAGTGGAGGCTTGCTGGTCAGCGAAGGCTTGAGCGGGTTGTCGGTGGTAGGCGCTAACCGAGCTCGGCGGTGCCGCTGACAGAAATTTGGTGTTGCCGCTTGATCTAGTGTGGTGGTGACGCTGCCAGAAGTTTTGGCGGAGCCTATGGTGGCCGCTAGCATTGGCGGAGGACTTGGTGCTCTGTAGTGACTCGTGGAGTCGGTGGAGACATGGAGGCAGCGGAGACCTGGAACTCGCTAGCGGAGGTGCTCGATGGCAGGCCATTGTGCAAGCTAGCAGAGGGTGGTCAACGGTGCTTGGTTCAGCGGTGTCTTTGGCTTATGGAGCCTAGATTGGCCAGCGGTGATGCTCGGCGGAGGTGAGTGAGTGCAACGCCTGACGTGCCTCTAGCGGACCCTGTGTGCAAGTCTTGCTGGACCATGCCCGCGGATTGGCAAGGTTTGACGACATTGGAAGCTCAAGAGGATTGAAGTTGTGGCGGGCAAACTATGGGCGTCCATCGCAGATGAATTTTTTTTTTTTGTAGGTCAGCGTTGACCAACCTTGTTTAGCGTTGACCCCGAGTTGACCTGGATCTCTGTAAGCACCGAGCCCAAGTTGAACTTGATGCAAACTTGTGTTTTTTGTTTTACCGCTAACCCGTTTTGGATTTTTGTGTCTATCACTAAAGATGGGATACTTGATGTAACTATAGGTAGCCACTGGGAGCTGATGATGATTTTAAAAATAGAGTGATAATCAAAGAAATTGGGAGCTCAGTGAGCGGACCAATTTTGATGACTCAGGGAAAGAGAGAATTTTGAGCTCGTTAAGCTGACTTAAAGTATGGTGAGTGATGGAGCCATTATATCAGTTCACCCTTCTTCTAGCGCCAATGTTAACGTTAGAGTCCGCGGGGGTCTCTAGTTAGCTTTAGAGAGAGAGAGAGAGACACACACAAGAAGTATAGTGGTTCGTCTCCGCCTTAGCGGGAGACTACGTCTACTTGAATATTGTACTGTGTGTTTGGGCCTTGCAGCCCAAAAGGGATTACAAAGTGTGTAATGGGATGGTTTGAGTTGTGGGAGGAGGCATTCCTTTTATAGGTGAAGGAATGCTCTTTCTTTACATGATTTCCGATGTGGGACTCAAATATCACTATTATAGTATAGAAAAGCTATGTTGTGAAGGCAACTTGGCAAGGCCGGAAAGGTGGCTTCCCGGCGACGTATTTGCCACTTCCGGATACCGTAGCGTAGCTTGAACATAGGGCTATGGGATGCATGTCTCGGTTGGGCCTCGCCATGGCTTGTGGGTGTCCCAAAAAGGGTGTTGTTTATGCTTAGTGAGGTAGCAAATAGCTTTGCTAGTGAGAGGTATCTACAGTACCTCTCTTAACTTCTTCATAGAAGTTTATATCCTCAACTGTTGGAGCATATTCAATGCTTTGAATGCTTTCTGACCTCAACCAATTTTGGAAGCATATCAATGCCTCAACTGTTTTTGAAGATAGTCATCTCATGAATGGATCGATTACCCTCCTCCCTGTGCTGAAACAGCTTTCACTAGCAACTGTGCTTACTTCAATTGCAAGCACATCCTTGGCAACTAATGCAAGATTTGGGTACTTAGAACCATTCATCTTCCACCATACAAGAAGCTTCCAATCTTCATGTTCTAGAGGGTCTTCAATAGGGTCCAGCAAGTACCTATCCACCTCATGTGAAATTACGGTCTAATGTGCGTCTTTCAACTCTTGTTTCCAATTAGCTTGGATGGCAGCCATCTTCCCACTCATACTTGTTCTTGAAGTTTTTGTACTAGAGCTGCCAGTACCACTTGTTGCAACTTTCTCAGCCTTATTGCCACTTGGTTTCTACTTTTTGGGGGCCAAAGACGATGAATTCAAGTCCGTGAGGTTCACCACCTGTTAACGTTAGTGATCCGTGGGATCTCTAGTTAGCTTTAGAGAGAGAGAGAGAGAGAGAGAGAGAGAGAGAGAGAGTGACACAAGATGTATAGTGGTTCGTCTCCCACCTTAGAGGGAAACTACGTCCACTTGAATGTTACACTAGTGTGTTGAGCCTTGCGGCCCAAGGGGATTACAAACGATGTAATGGGATTGTTTGAGTTGTGGGAGGAGGCATTCCTTTAATAGGTGAAGGAATGCTTCTCCTTTACATTGTTTTCAATGTGGGACAAGCAACCACCATTTCTAGTCTAGAAAGCCTATTTGTGAGGGCATGTTGGCAAGGCCGGAAAGGTGGCTTCCCGGCTACTGATTTGTGACTTCTGGATACCGTAGCGTAGCTTGAACAGAGGGCTACAAGATGGAAGTAGCGGTTGGATCCCATGAGGGTGTTGTTTATGCTTGGTAAGGTAGAAAACTAGCCTTGCTAGTAGAGGTATCTACAAGTCCCCGAAGTCCCCGAGTAAGAGGAGCTTCTTGGTTGGGGAGTTATAATCATGAAGTCATCAAGCATAAACAATGTCCGAGAGGTGCCTAGCCCCTCAAGTCCCCGAGCTCCGTAAGCAAGAAGGGACTCTTTTAACCTACACAATGAGACAAAAACACGAATATGTAGAATGCTTGTTGTATTGGTTACCGCTCGTATTAATGGAATGCGAAAAGAATTCGTTTTGTTGCGGACAAAAAATGTTAGAAGAACTCAATATTCCATTAATGTGTATGAACACGTAAAATATTGGTGGTTGTATATGTGGATCTTATGGCCATATAACACGCACAATAGATAGTGGCAGGTGTAATGGGTGTCCATATAAAATTGTGGGAGTAGTCCCGGTGACATCGTATGAAGCGTTTGTGAACTTGGGGCTTAAATAAAGCATGTTGGACATGATCGAGCAAGTTGGGTTGTTTGAGCAAGTTGGGTGTAGTTGAGTGTGTAGGCGTTGTGCGAGCATGCGAGGCGTGGCCCAAGCACAAGTCGTGGCCATACTCGATACCCAAGCGAGTCGTAACCCGAGCAAGTCGTTTATCCGAGCATGTTTAATTAAGTCGTAAGTGTCACAAGCTTCTAGATGCATGTCACATGAAAGTGTATTTAAGCATGTATGTGTGTAGCATGTACTTGTAGTAAAGTTGCTAATAACATTTTGTAGGCATGCTTAAGGGTCATGGAGACATGTATAGTCATGGCAAAGGCTCTAATTGCAAGAACGTAAAAGATAAGATAGAGTTACTTATCTTATGCCGATTTGGAGGCTAGCGGAGTTGGCGGAGCATGGCGGTCCATTGCTTGTGGCGGATAAAGTACTCCGATAATGTCCGTCAACTCGTAGTTGAGGTTGAATGCTCCATAGAAATAATTTGAATTTCCTTAGAACAAAATAAGTGATTAATATGTGGATTTGTAAAATCGACATTAACAATTTGCATAAGTACTTTGACACAATTTTATGCAAAGCGTACGAGCAAATGTGGTAGTTGCCTACAAAGTTCATGCTATTTTGAAATGTGAGAGTGCCATTCTAGCGGGATGTAGAGCCATATATGCAAGATTGAGGTGAGCTAAGCACAGTGCAAATATGTGGGCTTTAGGAAAAAATTGGACAAAGTCTATAATTTAATTAAACATTGGTATGCCCTGCATGCACACTAGTTTGAAATTTTGACCCGGCCATATACGCAAGATTGACTTCCCCAGCTGGTTCGTTTGTGGGCATGATCTATTTAATTAGGTTGGATCACAACTAAACACATATATGCATAATTTATGTGCTTCTGCCATATGAATGTTTGGTATAAAAGTTCTGACACACAACTATTCACTTGATGTTTATGTATCCATAGCTGATGGAAATGGCATATGTGTGCAATCATATAAACATAAATATATGTGAGGTGTATGTGTGGACAGGTGTCCCATGTGGTAAGTGTATGTGTGCACAAATAGGGATATAACAGAAGCATGTGGTGCTTGTAGGTGTATGAAGCAGAAAAACTCAGCTTTTTCATTTATCATGAGCTGCTGCCGTCTGTGGGCAGTCGATGAAGCAGGATCGAATTTGATCTCTCCGATGAGAAGGCCGGTGCTGATGAGAGATGGCCCTGGGGTTGACCGGGGGAGTAGAGCTTTGCTCAGCGGTGGCGGAGGAATTGGTGCTCAGCAGTGACCAGTCCAGCGGAGGTGGAAGGCCGGCGGAGGAAGCTCGTCTAGCTGAGAAGTCCGGCGGAGAAAACTCGTCAGCGGAGGAAGAAGGCCGGCGGAACTTCGCAGCAGGCCCGGAGTTCGGCAGAGCTCGGGTTCGGCGGTGCTTGAGCTCAGCGGAGGAAGAAGGCCGGCGGAACTTCGCAACAGGCCCGGAGTTCGGCGGAGCTCGGGTTCGGCGGTGCTTGAGCTCAGTGGAGGAAGAAGGCCGGCGGAACTTCGCAGCATGCCCGGAGTTCGGCGGTGCTTGAGTTCGGCGGAGGTTTTGCTGGTCAGCAAATGAGCATGTCTGATCGATTAAAAGAGAAACCAGTGGCCGATAGAGACCAGCGGAAGAAGTGCCGCTGATGGTGCTCTGGCGGAGCAGTTGAGGCTACCCAACGGTGTTGCCTAGCGGAGGCAGCTCAGCGGTGGTGCTCGGAGGCCAGCGCGGAGGTTGACGGTGCCCTAGTCGACTGGAGAGCTTTGGCCAGCGGCGTACAGTCTGGAGGTGTGCAGTCCAGCGGTGTTCTCTGCCAGCGGTGCTTGACTAGCGTTGCCCTTGGTCATCGAAGCTTGTCTGTGGAGGGTGCCAACGGGAGTTGCTCAGCGGTGACCCAAGCTCGTCGGAGACTCAAAGGGAGGCGGAGGCTCAGAGTGCGGCGGAGATGCCGAGTTAAGCGGAGGCTCTGAGGTCAGCGGATCCTTGGAGCTCAGTGGAAGCTTTGCCAGAGGAGTTGCTCAACGGAGCCTTGCCGGCGGAGGGTTGCTCAGCGAAGGTGTAATGGTTCACGGGCCACAACTGATCGAAGCCTGGAGGAGGCTCTTGGTGGTGCGACAAGCTAAAGAGGAGGCTGCCCGGCGGAGATATGGCCCTGCGGAAGAGGTTGCCCAGTGGTGCTTGGTGTCCAGAGCAAATGGGAGCCAAATTGTTTTTTTTGTTTTTTTTAGCACTAAGCGTTGACTTTTGCTTGTCTGGAGTTGACCGTACGTTGATTACCATTGAGATGCAAATTTTTGCTCTGGTTTTACCGCTAAAGTAATGTTGATCATGTTTTGGCAAAAGTTGCCGCCAAGAAGCATTAATTCAAACATAAACTCAAAGAAGGAAGAAATTTCTTCAAGCTCCGCTAAGCAGACTTAGCTCATGGAAGGTGACGAAGCCAATGTGTTGGCTTCCCACAGACGGCGCCAATGTTAACGTTAGTGATCCGTGGGATCTCTAGTTAGCTTTAGAAAGAGAGAGAGAGTGACACGAGATGTATAGTGGTTCGTCTCCCGCCTTAGCGGGAAACTACGACCACTTGAATGTTACACTAGTGTGTTGAGCCTTGCGGCCCAAGGGGATTACAAACGATGTAATGGGATTGTTTGAGTTGTGGGAGGAGGCATTCCTTTTATAGGTGAAGGAATGCTTCTCCTTTACATTGTTTTCGATGTGGGACAAGCAACCACCATTTCTAGTCTAGAAAGCCTATTTGTGAGGGCATGTTGGCAAGGCCGGAAAGGTGGCTTCCCGGCGACGGATTTGTGACTTCCGGATACCGTAGCGTAGCTTGAACATAGGGCTACAAGATGCAAGTAGCGGTTGGATCCCATGAGGGTGTTGTTTATGCTTGGTGAGGTAGCAAACTAGCCTTGCTAGTAGAGGTATCTACACCACCAATTCCTTCCGCTCAGCAGAGCTATGCTTGATTGTTACAGCATCAAGTTTCAACCATATTCTACATACCCTCTCAAAATTGTGAAGCTTGTATCGAGGATCTAAAACCAAAGCCACCAAAAGCAAGCGATTCATGTCATCAAGGCTTGCAAAATATTTTTTAAACTTGCTTCTCATCTTCATTGCCATCTCAAACAAGATCCCTTATGTATTGCTTCCATTACATATCTCGAGCAGGTTGAAGAGGTCCTCAATCTCAGCTTCAATTGCCACAATATTGTGGAATGCTTTCTGAGATGTGGAACTGTTAGTGGCCAATATCCTTATTGACACATCATAGAATATCTGCTTATATAAAAGTATAAAACATAATAGATTTATAAAAGTAGCAGGAAATTGTAAACATGAAACAAAAATGTAGAATTGAAACATAAAACATAAAACTGTAAACTGTACTGAAAAATGTAAAGCATAAATGCAGAATTGAAACAAAACTGTAAACATAAAACTATAAAGCAGAAATGCAGAATTGAAACAACACTGTAAAGAAGAAAGCCATAAATGCATAATTGAAACTAAACATACAGAATCAAAACTAAACAAGTAGAAACGAAGAAATGCATAAACTAAACAAGGTATCATTAAAGCAGTTTATACTTTTAACTGTAAAGTAGAAAGAAATGCAATATTACAAAAGTAGCCGATTACCTAGAAAAAATTCACAAAAACTGTAGTTCTTTTCTAATTAGTTTTAACGGGTGTTAATGTCTGAGATTCAGCGGTAGCTGAACCTTGGTTAATGTGGGCCCGCTGGGCGGACCGCTACTTGTGATGGTCTTGTTATCTCCGCTATCTGTCAAATAAAATACACAGGGCGTCAGAGGGAGACCGCGGTTGGTAGTCTTCTCTACTCCGATGCCTAAGTTAGTCAATGTATTTGTGTTGACAGAATAACGTTAGGTAAGTAGTAAACGCGTAATTAATGAGGAGAGAGGAGTAGACCTTTTATAGGTGAGGAAGAGACTGATCTCTCCGTTGCTTTCGATGTGGGACTGATATGCCTCTATTCCCAACTTCTGATGCTTCAGCGAGGTGACCTTGGCAGGGCGCGTGGTTGCGCGTTAGCGGTGATACTGGGCTGAGCCGGGGCTCAGGCGATAGCCTATCTGGTGGTGTTTCCATAGGTCACCTCTTTGATAGCTATTGGTACTGCTGGCAGTAGCATGAGTGTGGCTCATTATAGCTAATTATGGTTTAGGCAAATGCTCATGTAAGTACAAGTCCCCTAAGTCCCCAGCCAAGGAGGGCAATCTTGGTTGGGGAGTTGCCTAGCGGTTTGAAGCGTTACTTCTGCTAGTCTTACCAAACCATAATTAGCGTTAGTGCGTTGTCAACCATGGACTTGTTCTGAGCAAACGCTTTATACCCTTTCGGGTGGGCCCTTTCTAGGCCCCCCAGAGAGTCCCCTACTCCCTGGCCAAGATAGACCTCCGTTTGGCCGGTTGATTGTTTGATGAGGGGAGCTACACTGAGCAGTGGGTGTTAGGTAGCGAGCCCAATCTTTGATACCCGAGTGTCGAGAGTCAATTGCCTGATCAAGGTCGTCAAAGACTGTGTTGACCTATCCCTTTAATCTTTCTGGGATAAGCAGAGCTTGACTGTACCGCCGCGGAGCAGTCTGTGTGTGTATGAGCGGCTGCCCTGAGAGGTCGCTGGTGCTAGTTTCTTTGTGGAGAATTGGAGATGAGGAGCTCCGCTAGCGAAGTTTTTCTTAGTGGGGACCCTCTCCCCTGAAATATTGAAAGTGAGAAGTTCCGCTAGCAGTGTTGCGCTTAGCGGAAACTTTCTCCCTTGAAAGATTGAAGGTGAGAAGTTCCGCTGGCAGTGTTGCGTTTAGCAGAAGCTTTCTCCCTAGAAAGATTGAAGGTGAGAAGTTCTGCTAGCTGTGTTGCGCTTAGCGGAAGCTTTCTCCCTTGAAAGATTGAAGGTGAGAAGTTCCGCTAGCGGTGTTGCGCTTAGCGGAAGCTTTCTCTAGCGAGTGTTCTACATCTTTTGATAGTTGGACTAGATAGGTGTTGCCTCTGACATCGTTCGACACGTGTCGGCTACCCACTAGGCTGGCTTGTGGGTGGACGTCTCCCCAGCACGCTCATCGTTTCATCATAAATGCGAGTAAATATTGCTTTGGTAACCGAGGCGTCCCTGATAGTGGGTGTGATAGTGGGCCACGTGTACTAATCTGGTGCGATGTCCTTTTTTTATGGTCGGCCTGGATTTATCCGATGTTGACATAAAAGAGGGGGAACTGGGAGAGATTTGGCACTTTTCTTCACGCTTCAAACTTGGGTCGTCGTCTTTAAGCTTTGTGTCCTGTGAAAGTCTGGAGCAGCAAGTGTTCGAGTTTGAAGCGAGGGTGTTGATTTAGGAGGTGAGAAGCCAACCTAAAGACAGAAGCAAGCATCTACGAGTGTACAAGACAATTGTTCTTCACATACTTCAGGTTGGTGATCTCTGACCCTGATTTCGTGTTTCTGTGTGCTCTGTGTTTACGGTTGTTTTGGGTTTTTTTTTGGAATTTTACAATATTGTGGCAATGTGTTTGAAGGTCTAGAGGGGTTTGTGGGTTGGTTGTTGCATTTTAACAGAGGATTCATGTTGGATAATTTGCTAGATGGTCGAATCTGGGTTCAGAAGGGAATAAACTTGCTTTGTTGGGTTCTGGGTTTGTTTTGCACATTTGTTCTTGGATAGAATCTGACATAGGGGTAGCTTAGATCCGTTTGGAACTAACATTTGGGTTTTAGGGTGTTTGTGATGGCTAACGTCGTAGAGATCTCGAGCAGTGAGGATTCTGGGTCTGACGTGTCGCTCAGCGCTTCTGTTAGGATATTTATTGATTCGTTGCATCTGTCTGCCCCTACAAGAACCTCACTGTCAGACCCGCTAGATATCGAACCACTGTGAGTTATATATCCTAACATGGGTGTGGATGCACAAGGCGGTGGTGGCCGAGCAGAGACTTCAGCAGCTGCGAGGGAGGACACCGCCACTGGCCGTCGGCGAGAGGAACGGATGGCCAGCCATAGCGCTACTAGCTGTTCGAATGAAGATGGCAGAAATCCCGGCGATGATTGTGTTGTGGAGTCATAGTGGGAGTTATCTGATGGGATGCCTGTTGATGAGGTTGGCAGTACGATGATGCAGAGGGCGATTAAAAGGCTGAAGTAAGTTTATAAGCTTCCCGGGGTGGCGAAGCTAAGGTCGCTGCTGAAGAATAAGATAGCGTCGTCACTTCCGGCGGGGTACGCGGCCGTACCTGAGGCGATGTTTCGATAAGGGGTCCGATTCCTGTTGTTGCCAAACCTCCAAATATTGTTGTGCAAGTTTGACATCGCCTTTGGACAAGTTTGTACAAACATGTGGAAGATGTTGATGGGGCTGAATGCTTTGTGGAGCTTGTCCGTCTGCTAAGGCCCTACCGTGGCTGAGGTGCTCCACTTTTACCAATTGGTGTACGTTAAAAGGAAGGGTTGTAGCGGGCAAGTGAGTCTGACCCATAGCACGGGAGCGCCTCAGTTGATCGAGCACCCTCCAGATTCAATGTCTCCTTGGCGGGCAACCTACTGCGTCGCGACCGAGGGATGGGAATACGATGCGGCCTTAGATAAAAAGGAGCCAACCTTTATGATTAAGTTGAAGTTCCAACCTATTCGAGGTTGCCGCTGACTCTTTTCCTTTTCTTTTTTTTCTTGCCTTGCTCCTAATTCTGCGGTGCTCGACATTAACCCTTATCTTCTCATTGTCCTTATGTATCGGGGCTGGGATTTGTGCTGACTCTGGAAGAAGAGTGCCGCGTAGATAGGTTCACCGGTTGCTAGAAGAATCGTAATCTTCTAGATCTGCAGCTACTTACAGGCTGGGAGTTGCTGGGGTAGTTGAACTTGACTCGGTTCCCAAGTAGCTGCCTCTGAGTATTTATATATATATATATATATATATAGTGCTAGAAGCAGGGTCACATTTGACTTATCGGTACAATTTTAACTTTGGTTTTGTAGATCCCCTTCCTGGCAACAAACTAAGTGGCGCTGCTTTTGAGAAAGCTATTGACAACGCCAGCCTAGACAATTATCTGGAGGGCATGTTCGCAGTTGCGCTGAATGCACGAAAGACTATTGTCGACCCGCAAACAAAGGATGTCAACCCTACGGAGGACGATGCCGTGCTGCCGATGCCACATGATTCCCATCTCCCCATCGCGGGGGAGGCCGTTATGCGTCCTACCACCACGCAATCGGAGCGAGCGGTAGTAAGAGGAAATCATTTGGAAAAAGCCAAGAAGAGGGTTCCGGTTGTCCGGCGCTTGGTCTAGAAGGAGAGGGTTGCGCCACGGAAAGAGCTCGGCGGCGCTGAAGCCGTTACCATAGTGGGCCTGGAGCCTGATGCCTCAGCGAGGACAGTTGCTGCCGGTGCAGTCTAGGGTTCTACCATTCAGAGGAAGCGATGGCAGAATGATGGCGAGGAAGGTGACGACGCGGTGGACAACATGCCTCTTTCCCTGCGACAACAACACAAAAAGGCGCGGAAGAATGGTTAGGCGGTCACCGTTACCGCTGGCGGGGAGGAGCCCTCGAGCGGTCTTGACTCCTTCACTGCATATGCCGAGTTCCACCGACAATGAGCAGGAGCTATTCTCCAGTATCTGCGAGCGGTTGGGGTTCAGTTCAGCCTTTGGCCACCTTGTGATCAGGCTAAAGGAGCTATTTTTGGCCGTCTCGAAGCCCTCCGCAGTGGAGGTGCAATTGCGTGATGAAGTTGACAGCCTGCAGCTGGAGCTGGCAGAGGTGAAGAAGCGGCTCGAGGAGTGTGAGCAGCAACTGTCGAAAGCAGAGGTCGACCTGGTAGACGCGTGGGCAAGCTTAGCATTGCCATTGAAAAAGATGTTGACCACGGCGTAATGGTGGTAGAGCTGAAGGTGGGGATCGCTCGCCTTGGTGAACAACTAGTTACCAAGGTGAAGAGGCTTGACACTGTTTAACGGGAATCTGCCACCCGAACTGAAGAGGTTAAGCGGCTGCAAAGTATGGTCGAGGGGATGGAAACGGAGAAGCAAAAAGTTGGCGCCGCGGCCGTGGAGGCTTTTAAGCAGTTGAAGGAGTACAAGGACGCACTTAAGGCTGCAGGTATGGCCAGTGCCGAGACCAACTTCCGCAAGCTGGAAGAAAAAGGAGTCATCAACTGGGATAAGGCTGCCCAGCTGCAAGTGGTGCTAAGTTAACCACAGACCGCCCAAGGTGGACCAGATTCTTCCTAGCCCGAAGGTGTGCGGTCCTGCAGTGGTGAGTCTACTCGGAGAATGGGTGATAGTTCCCAACAGTCGCCGATGCCGACGGCCTTTGATGTCTCCCACGCTTAGTTTATGGCGGCGCATACCCGCGATGATGACAGCTTGATTACGCCGAGTCCTACTGCCCCCGAGTCAGACCAGACGAGCTGCTCTGTAGCGCAGTCCTCCCAAGCAGACGGAGAAGGTGCCGCAGTCCCCCAGGGAGAGTTGAGAGATCCTTAGGCTTTATTTTTGTATCTCCGTTGAGGCATTTATGTAATGAGACAATATTTTGGTTGGGGAGTCCCAACCTGAATTTGTTAACAAAGTAATGTTGCTATTTTAATCTCTGCATTTTTCTAAGTATGGGATTGTCGCTGGCAAATACATGTTCGCTTTGAGTGTTGGTATACCGCTAAAGTCTTTCTTATACTTTTGTTTGTCAATGAAACATTAAGGGAATTAAAATTGTTCTAAGTGCAAGAAGTAGAGGACGTGGTCCGCAGAAAGTTGTTGGTGTTGCCACGTCCTCAGAAAGTTGTTGGTGTTGCCAGTTAACTGTTTGTGCTATTTAGAATAATGGTTTGAATAATTCCTCGTTTCATTGAAAGCTGAAAGATCTACATTTACAAAAGAGTGAGAGTACCTATTGGGTAGCTTCCCTTAGCTAAATATTGCACAAAAATTCAACTAAGTCAAGATGCTCGTGGGTTAGCGGTAAGTTTACTTATAGTAATAAGGGAAGTATTCGGTATTCCAGGGGTGGGTGGATGTGACGCCATCCCTGTCCCTTAAGTAGAAAGTGCTAGGGTTGACGACTTCTACTATTTGGTATGGGCCTTCCCAAGTGGGACGGAGTGCAGTTGGCGATGGAATGACTTCCTTCATGACCCAGTCTCCCAGTTGAAGTTTTCGGGCCTTGACTCTTGCATTGTAGAAATGCGATACCTGCTGTTTGTTTTGCAAGTTGTGCAAGTGAGCCTTGTGGTGCTTTTCCTTGAGGAGATCCTTGTCGAGGTTGATGCTCTCGCTGTTGGTCTTGGCGTTGTAGCCCTCGACCTTAGCGGTAGGTTGTGTGACTTCAATGGGCAAGACCGCCTCTGTTCCGAACATTATGTAAAAAGGTGTTTCACAGTTAGCGAATATTGGGGTTGTCCTGATGTCCCGCAGGACCTCCGTGAGCTTTTCTGCCCATAAACCCTTGGCATCATCGATTTCTTTTTGAGAAATTTTTTGATTATCTTGTTTGCCGCTTCAACCTGCCTGTTGGTTTGGGGGTGCGCCACAGATGCAAAGTGCATCTTGGTGCCTAGATTAGTGGTAAAGGCTATGATCTTCTCGTTGTTGAATTGTGCCCTGTTGTCTGTGATAATGGTGTAGGGGACGCCATAACGGCAATAGATGTTTTTCCAAAGGAAGTAGGTTACCTTAGCGGTAGTGATTGCCGTCAGTGGTTCAACTTCTATCCACTTGTTGCTGTAATCGATGGCGATGATGTTGTATTTGAACTGGCCCCTAGTGGTTGGTAACTTGCCAACTAGGTCGAGGGCCCAAGTGGAGTGAATCCATAGGCCGATGATTATTGAGAGGGGCTCTGTTGGGGCATGAAGGAGGTCAGTGTATTGTTGACACTTGTGGTAGGACTTGGAGACTTCTCTAGCGTCGTCGGCGAGTGTGGGCCAAAAGTACCCTTGTTGGATAGTTCGACTTGCCAGAGATCTGGTGCCTGAATGATTTCCACATTCCTTTCATGTATCATTGCTAGGACTACCATTCCTTCTTCTGGGGTTAAGCATCGGAGGTTGGCTGAATCCCTGGTGGTAGAGTTTGCCGTTCTGTATGTTATAGTGGGTTGCTTTCCGCTTGAGCTATCGTGCTTCGACCTTGTCATTTGGCATTGTTCCATTACGCTTATACTCTATTTTTCATCCATCCAGCTGGGATTGACCTCTATGCTGAATATTTCCGCTAGGGTTTTGGTGATACTTGGTTTGTCAAGACACTCCACCCATGTGTCCGTTGGACTTTGGTGTGGTTGAGCTGTTGCCAATCTTGCCAGAGAGTCTACCTTAGTGTTCTTTTCTCTGGGGATTTACGTGATGGAGTGGAACTTGAATTTTCTGAGCAGGGTTTTTACGTACCCTAAGTACGTCGTTGGCTGGTTATCCTTAGCCTGGAAGATGTTGTTAACCTGGTTGACGACTAGTTGGGAATAGCTGAATATGTTGACACTATTAGTGCCTGAATCAATGGCAAGGAGTAGGCCTGCAATGAGTGCTTCATACTCCGCCATGTTGTTTGAAGTTGTGAAGTTGAATTTTAGCGCGTACTCCACGTTTATTCCCCCTGGCCCTGTCAAGATGATTCTCGCTCCACAGGCTTTGGCACAGACTGAGTCATTGACATGGAGGTTCCACTCTGATTGTTGCTTGAATATTGGTTCCTCAGTAGTTGTCATAGCTGTGTTGCCTTCCTCTGCCCCTAAGGTGGATTCATCTTGACCCTCAGTGAGCTCAGCAATGAAGTCAGCGACCGCCTGGCCTTTTCATAGTGGTTCGAAGTTTATATATGATGTTGAACTCGCTTAGCTCGATTGCCCATTTGCTAAAGCGGCCAGAGTGCTCAGGGTTCTGCATTACTTGCCTCAGTGGTTGATTTGTCAGGACATGAATGGTTTGAGCTTGGAAATATTGGCGGAGGCGTCTAGAGGCAACAATGAGTGGCAGGGCGAACTACTTCAGGGGGTGTATCTTGTCTCAGCTCCGTTCATACCCTGACGGTAGCATGAGTGTGGCTCATTATAGCTAATTATGGTTTAGGCAAATGTTCATGTAAGTACAGCGGGTGGCCCTACCCTTTTTATCCTCTCTTTTGGCCTATTTTCAGCTTCTGCTTCTGGCACTTCTCACCACTCATCATCCTCAACTTCATCCTCATCAAAATAACTAGTGTATTTCAAGTCTTCCTTTTCAACCATGCGATCAAAAGCTTTCCAAATCTCAAGGGCTACATTAAGAAGGTGAAATTCCACCGAGTTCGCACATCTAATATGCACACCTTCTTGCAATCCAATTGTTCTTTGGCAACACATTGCTTAAAACATCAAGCTTTGCAAACGAACTCCTAACATAACGAACTGCGTTTCTAATTGATTGGCCACATATTTATCCATCATTCTTAACCCAATTTCACAATTAAGCTGAGAATGTGAGCTAAACATCTCACATGTAGCCACTTACCTCCTAAAACAGGCTGTTTTTTCCAAGTTAGCATCTTTTTCTTAATGTACTTGATAGCCACTTTATTTGAGGATGCATTATCCACTGAAACAGTCAACACTGGAAACAGTCAACACTCGATTCCCCAATCAATTAGGTATGTTTTTAGCAGCTTCCCAATGGTGTTCCCTTGATGATTGGGAATTACACAAAAGTTAAGAATTCTTTTGCGTAAATTCCAGCCACCATCTATGAAATGAGCAATAACCACCAAGTAATTTATGTTTTTCACCGATGTCCATGTATCGGTGGTTAAATTAACACAGTGGCTAGCTAGCTCCTGCCTAAATTTCTTCTTCTCAGCATCATACAATTTCCAAAATGTGCTTACTAGAAGGAATCTTGAACCTAGGACAAGCAACTTTACAAAACCTTTGAAACCCTTCCTTCTTCAGTTGTCTAAATGGCAGCTCGTCTATTACAATCATCTCAACACAAGCTCTTAGGCAAGCATCATTACTAAAGGCCCTCATAGCTAAAGAAGGTTCATTCAAGCTCCCACCAACTACAAACACTTGTTGAGTCTCTTCTAGGTCTATCCTACCAGGGTATTTTTTACACACAACCTCTATATGACTCTTTAAACTGCTAGTACCATTATGTATAGATTACAGGCAAGGTCTGTGGAGCAAAACCTGTATTTGGCGCGCTTGGTAGTCCCAACCTGGACCTTCTTTCCATCTTTGAACTCAAACAGTGGCTTGTTAATCTTCTCATAGTGCTCCCATACCATTGAACGCTCCCTCGACCCTGTGGATGTACTCTTCCTCGCTCTCTTTATGGGTTTTGGTGGTTGTGACAATGTCATCGTAGATGGAGTTGTTGCAGAAGATGGAGTTGTTGCAGTACCAATACTTGCAAGGACGACAACATTCTCAGCAATTTCGGTGTCGAAATCGGTGTTGGAATTAGAGTTTGCATTATTTGAATCAGAATTTGCATTGGGTTCAGACTGGCTTTGGGATTGGGTTTGTGGTGTGTGTTTCCAGTATAGGAATCCATAGGTGATTGATCGAGAAACAGAGTGATCGAGATCGGAGAGTGACTGATGAGTTTGTGGAGAAGAACAGAGGAAGTGAATCAAGTGATCGAGAAAATAAACTTAAGAAGACGGCTTCGTATAGGGTTTTTTAGGTTGAATGATATTGGGTGATTATCTGCACCCAAGTTCAAGGTATCCTCTATAGGCTTGTCTGAGAGCCAATTAACATGCAACACGTACACAAGTACCAAATATCAGTCCAAATCAGTTGTAATCAGTTCTACTAATATTGAAACCAAGACCGAATCGAAGGACACTTGAATCGGTTCGGTTTAGTTCGAATCGAGGATTTCAGCTAGCTTTCAAACCTGACCCGAATGGTCAGTTTCGGTCCGAATTGAATCGATTTCTCGGTCTCTCGGGTCAAAACGCCCAGCCCTAGCGGAGGTGTCGTATATGGAAGCTTATAGCTTCAAATTTGACGCTCAGTCGGAGGAAGTGGGGAAGGAATCATATCTCAAAGTGAAGCCTTTGGGGCTGCAGCATGCCTCAAGAAAAAAGAACAAGGCCAAGGTCATTTCAGCTTTTAAACGTCAAGCTATGCTCTCTTGACTTATTGAGAAAGTCCATCCGGCCTCCTAGTTTAATTTTCATCTCTCTTGTGTCATCTTTATTTTCTGTTTTTTGAATTCAACAATGCAAACGGGACACTACAAGTTATAGATTTAGGGTGCGATAGGGGGGGCCTCTGAGTATTACCCTATTTTGATTTCCTTGTTATTGGGGGGACAGTTGTGTCAGTACAATATTATGTGTGGAGGGCTTAACCATTTTTCAAAGCCACAATCGTGACAGATTCCTTTATAATATTGTGAGTCAAGATTAATGACGTG
Organism: Rosa lucieae; assembly: GCA_024704745.1. Classification (NCBI taxonomy): domain Eukaryota; kingdom Viridiplantae; phylum Streptophyta; class Magnoliopsida; order Rosales; family Rosaceae; genus Rosa; species Rosa lucieae. The sequence continues at coordinate 55,104,462 of CM045498.1, forward strand.
TTTCTCGTTTCTCCTAAAAAAAATCTGAAAATTATAGATAAGAAATATAGGAAACTGCGGTTACATCACCCAACCTTTTTTTTTCTATTTGTTTGAATCCAATTTTACTATTCTTTTACAATACCCACACACACACTCTCCCTCTCTCCTTCTCTTATGCTCTTTCAGTTATCTCTTTATTTTATTTGGTACATTTATCAACTTATTAACTTGAAGAGTTATTTATAGTTGTTTTATATTTAATAGGGGGTATGGTTTTGGCATTATCATATGGAGAGACACCACACTTGGGCGCTTTTAGAGTAAATTATGTTATTTCCACATTGTTCTTGACGTTGTAGTTACCTCCATTAAAAAAAAGAAGTGTCAAATTCTCAATCTTGTCTTCTTTTTTCCTCTGTTTCCTCTGTTTGTATCACTTGCTATTATGCTCAAATAGTTTTCTTATAAGCCGTGATTATAATTTTGATTTCAGTCTTCTCTTCCGTTTTCAATTTTGAATCTAAAAGCTTTGATTTGTTTTCCATGAAAGACTATGATTCGTCCATTACCCTTTCAATCACTTATGGGTTCATCAGTTACTACTTACTCCCTTCTACCCATTCTTCTGCTTTAATTGCATCAATAATTTGATTAATTGCATGTTGGAGATTATTGTTTCTAATTGGCCATGTATATATTTCTTGGTTCCTAGCTTTTGATTTAATTGTGTGTTAGGCATACGTACATTGAGCAGCTATTATCATTCAATTGTGCCTGAACTCCAGGCATCTTAACTTGGATTCTTAGCTATATGAAGTATTGTTTGAAATGGCCATTTGTTAGTACGTATAGATATATTGTTGGCATTCCTTCTCTAACAAAACTCTACCCATTAGTTTGAGTTTGAAGAAGCCCAACTTTGAAGCCCAAGACCATGATTGTTTAATTGCAATCTTCTTCACTTTTGTGGCTGTCTTGCTATCGAATACCAAGTTGAAGATCAGTTTAATTGCAACTTGCTTCCACATCATAGCTTTGCTGTCTTGTCCAAGATCAAGCTTGAAGATTAGAAGAAGTCTCTTCATCCTTATGGCTAAGCTCATGCATTGCATCTCTTTCACAAAGTCATGGGTTTTTCAATGGGTTTCATTCTTGTGTCAGCCATGATTAAGGAATTTGGGAGATTGGCTCTTAGAATTGGTTTTCCCAATTGAAATTAGGGGTATGGGTTTACCTTTGAAATCTGAAATTATGGGTATGACTTTACCTACTTCAACTGAGCTTAAGGGACTTTTGAGTGAACTGATTTTCTTCCTCCTATATATATTTGGATACTCTGTTCCTTCACGGGTATTGAAAATACACTACTACAAAAATTGCATCACACAACACGAATCACACAACGGAACAGAATTCATCTGTTGTGTGTTCAAGTAAACTCTATTGTGCAACGGTATTAGTGATGTTCTGTTGTGTGAATGTCAACAAAGTGATAACTTTTTTATCAGAACTACATTGCACAACGGTATTAGTGATGTTCTGTTGTCTGAGTCATAAAAAATTTAGCGGCAGATTTCCCTCCACTTTGGAGTCTTGATTGCCTCTTAAAACACTGAAATTTGGGGTACTAGGTACAACGGTATAACTATTTCTGTTGTGTGATTGAAAACTGTGCACTAAATTTTGAAGAAGTTTGCTTGAATGTCTTCCACTCGGTACACCTAGTGCAATATGTAGAAATTGCACAACAGATTTAAGCTATTCTGTTGTGTGAACTAAAAACATTGGCGGCAAGATTTTGAGCCCAAAGTAGTAGGCGGCATTGTTTCCCTCCAAGACAGGACCCGCCCCAGATTTCACCCTGAAATCCGAAGTGGCCCTGCGGGGCCCACTTTAGAAGAAATTCTACCAAAAATTTGGCGGAACTTCCCCTAAAAGTAGGCTACCCAAAACCTGTAGGAAAACATTTACACTTCTAAATCATCCATCCTTAATCTTCTGGAGCCATCTGCTCCCCAAATCACAACTCCAATTTCACAAATATCAGTCTCAACCCAAAAGCAATATTAATCCCATAGGTTATCAGAGCAATACTAATCCACTAGGTAACAAAGAAAACAGAAATAGAATGAGTACGCGGAAGCAATGCTGTTGGCTATGCCTCGACTCCATGTACGCCCGACCTCAACTAATTTCGCCTGCAAACTGGGCATTTGAAACCGAAGGGCCCAGGGGAAAGTAATTGAAAAACACGTTAGCGTGAGTGGACAAAAATAACGATTTTAAACCAAATGTATTTTATACTTTCCCACATTTAATTCTTTTTTTAAATAAAATTCCCGATGCATGCAATGATTAACGAAAATAAAACAAGAGGAGTTCCACTCATGAAAACCGACTAGCCCCGCTAGTCACATACGATTTAAAAGAAAAGTTGGAACTCTGATACTCAAGGAAAAGTAAGACCAGCCCCGCTGGTTAAACGAAAATCGAGCTAGCCCCGCTAGCTTAAGTAGTAAAGTGAGTAGGGGAAGGCGATAACCATATGAGTGAGCCACCCAGGCTCGGGTGATAGCCTCCCAGGCTAAAGTACTCCCATTACTCTCGTAATATACCCTTACGCCACTATGTGTAGCGATAGGATACTGGGCTTCAGAATTACTGTCACAGAGACAGTAACCAGCGCCACAAAGGCGGAGGGCTTCGGTGATCCCATCACCTCGCCACAAAGGTGGAAGATCAATGCTAGCAATGATAATAGTCACCCAAAGTATGGCAACAGAAAATCCGAAAACCAAGCAAATCCATAAATACATAAGGCTTCCCCATCTCTCGTAAAAGAATTTCCAATGACGTGTCCCACACGCCAAGATAATCTCAAATTCAAAATAAATAGGAGAAATAATATTATTCGTAAACCGGAACAAAATCCATTTCCAAAATCATCAACAAGGCATTCTCAATGCCAAAACCGAAGTCGATATAAAAAGAGGAAATACAACTCCATCGAAATCCCATTTTGAAACTCCTTTAAAAGTCTCAAATCGAAATAAAATATAATTAGAGAATAATTCCGGAAATAACCTCGGAAATAAGATAATTCACCATTAAGATTATAAATCAAAAGTAATTTCGGAAACGAATCAATAATGAAAGTATTTATATGAGATAATACGAAATCAATTTATAATCTCATACTCGAAATGTAAATTGATGAATAAATAGAGCATACTTTAAGAAATAATGCATGCATCAATTACTTAAAAACAAAAGTCCACTCACAGTACTATTCCGACGATCACGTATACGAGTTCCTTCATCGAGCCAGAGCTCGGTACGACATCCTGTACACGATTATATTCCGTGAACAATTATTCAATAATTTAATACGATTCCTAAAATCAAATCCTCATAATTATATCTCCCATTCTCCTCGGATTCAACCCAAATTATACCACTAATACCAATTCGTTAATTTAAAGGTTCCAAGGCGGAACCGAGAGATATCCGATGGTTGGATCCTCATAATTCGATAATCGAAACCCTAACTTCAAAAAAAAAAAATTCATAATTAATTCCAAGCTTCTCCAAAAATTACCAAACTTCACATACAAGCTCTACAAAATTTTTAGAATTTAGTGGCCTAAAAACTGGAATTAAAACACTGCCCTACACACCTCCGCGCGCCACCCACAGTGGCGGCGCGTGGGGCTCACGCGCCGGCGGCCACCACCTCCGATGGCCACCAGAAATCAACAGTAGCTGCAAAACCACAGACCCAACAACATTCTCAACTACAACTTCTCTCAATTTTACCTTTAAACGTCCGGATTAAGCCCGTGAAGAAAACCTAGAAATGGTTTTCAGATCCCCTCTTCGATTCGACCTCTACACCGGAAATTGCAGCAAGAGGGGTTGGGGAAAACGTTCACCAGCTCGAGGAGTCCCTGCTGTCCACTTTTGGCGGTCGGAGGTGGTCGGAAACGATGGAATCGCCTGAAGGATCGAAATTGGACCCGGAAGGAACTTCACGTCGATTTGAGCTTTTCCGGCCAAATCGTTGCAAATCAAGGGCACCAGCGTGAAGGTGGGAAGGAGGCGAGTTTGTGGTGGCTTGGAACACGCCGGGGGATGGCCGGACGGCTTCGAATTGCAGCGAGGAAGCTGCTGCCCGAAGAGGAAGGGGGAGAACGCGGGGAAGAGAGAGAGCTGGGGTGAGCTTCTGGAAATGGAAACCTACCTCGGTAATTTTTCCATATATATATATAATTTTTACCATGAACAGTAACTTTCACATTTTCGCGTATAACTTTCGCATGCGAACTCCGATTTTTACGAACCACATATGCACGCGCTCGGTTTAACAACCTCTACAACTTTCATGAAGAAAATTTTCTCAAATTTTGACCCGAACAAAAAGTCAACTTTTAGGGCCACTAAAAGTATCGAAACGATAGTAAAAGTGAAAATAGTTGTCGTTTACTGTCCAAATGACTAGTAAACGGATAAATTAAGATACGGGACGTTACACTCCATGTTTTAGCATCTAGTTTTAATGCGATACACTCCTACAACAGTTTGTTACGGAAACGTTGTGGGAGTGACTTGAAAATATATTGAGGGTTAATTGTGTCCCATAGACCGAGTCACATCTCGACCTAATTGCAAAGTGGAAGACAAAACCTCTCGACCCTCTCAGTCATCTTCTTCACCACTTTCTCTTCCCCTTCTTATCCAAAATGAAAATCTTGTGCCCTCCTCACTGCTAATCCAAACCACTAATTCAATTCCTCAAGTTCCTTTCAATTTTTCGAAATCCATACCAAATCCGAGCGTCCTGACCTTGAGAAGCAGCAGCAGCGTGACGGAGGCGCCGAGGCGGTTACCTTAATTCCTAATTCTTCTTGCGTTGAGACAGGGGTTGAGTCTAGCCATCTGCGTTTCGACTTGTTCTGGGGAATCTCGAGCCTCTCATCGTCACTGTCGAAGACCTCGATGTATAGCAACAGATTTATTCCGTGCCAATCGTCGTCCAGGCTCCACCAGTTTGGGCTGAACGACAAGGCGTTGCCGGTGAAATATAGTGGGTTCAGAGAAGGCCAGTAGTCCTCTCCAGTCATTGTGTTTCTTCGCTCTCTCTCTCTCTCTCTAAATTTCCAAATTTGATTCTCACACACTCTCTCTCAAAACCCTAACCCCCATTCTCTAGACCACAAGACTTCCGCTTCTCATTGCCGCTCGCCGTCGACCTGCCACGGCATCGTTTCGGCTTCGTGTAGCATTATCGGTGTTTCTCGGCGTTGTCGGTGATAGCCGGAAGGAAGAAGGAGGGAGAGTGGGGGTTTTGGCTTTATGGGACTTGTACGACAGCGTTGGTGATTGGTCTTTGTTTTGATCAACATTCTGGCGTTTTGGCTCGCCGGAGAAGAGCTATTGGGGTATTGGAGGCTCTGTGGGAAAAGAGGTTTGTTGAGTGAAACTGCGAAGGTAATTTCTGAACCTAATCCAAGTGATTTAGCTTTGTTTGGTGCTTATGGTAAACAGAGGCGTTCTGTATTTTGGGGCAACCAAACAGAGGGAACTAGTTGCTCAGAAGAATTTTCTGCTTTGCATATAGATTGTTGTGTTGATTTTGTTGATTGTTGAGCAGAATTGTTTGTTCTTTTGTAAAATAAATGTTAGGAAAAAAAATGAATTGAGCCCTGGGTTGTATAATCTGTAGCTGAAACTTCACCAATCTTTGGTTAAATTCAATGTTTTCTTCTTGGTGAAAAAGTGTTATTTTGGTATTGTTTATGTGCAATTATATGTAGAAGCTGAATAAGCATTTGGTATTTTACATATATTAGCACCTTGATTGGTTGTTACACTGGCACATTGAGTGAAGAGGCCTTCAAGGGGCTAGGGGACTTTTCAAAGGAGGAGCTGGACTCGGAGTCAGAGAGTGAGGTGGTTGAGCCGGCTAATGAAGATTTGAAATTGTATCTGGTAATGATAGGAAATTAGGAATCATAGGATTGATAGCTATTGATATTGACTGATGCATACTGAGGAAGCTGCTTCTAGAGTTGAGGCTGTATTACAAAGAGCTGAAGAGCAAGGGCAAATGATTGAATCCCTTCACACCTCTGTAAGCCCTAGTGAATCCCTCTGAAGAGCAAGCACTCATGTCATCTTGTTTTTATCATTGCTGTTTTTCTTCTTCTTTACCTTATATTGTGTGGATTACAGTGTGGTGGGGATTACAATGTGTTGACTGTGAGTCAGGTGCAGAATTTGATTCAGGCTGGTGTTGATGGGTTGAGGGTTGGGATGGGGTCTGGCTCCATTTGTACTACTCAAGAGGTTTGCGTCGGCGGCAGGGGACAGGTATAAAGATGCATTCTTTTTGTTCAAGTATTGGTTTTGAGATGTGTAGAGTTTGATTAGACTGTTCAGATTATTAGTGGATGAACATTGGACTGAGGACTTGTCGAATTGATGGCATTTTCGCTCATTGGTGCTTGCTTTACTCTCTTGTTATGATATTAATGCCAGCAAAGAATCTAAACAATAATTTTTGGTGGTATGGTTGAAGAGTAAACTTTGAATCTTTTCTCTACTTTTTCTTGTATACAAGATTAGTCTTTTTATCGTACAGCTGCTGAATATGTCTACTCTTAAGTATGAACCAAAAGGTAAGGAATATGCTCTACCTCTACCTTGAGAAAGTTGAATGCATTTTTGTTTTCCTAAAGATGGCTGAGGTACTTATATCAGCTCGTATTTCCTTTTGGCTTATATGTTCGATCTTATTATTAGATTAGCTATCTTAATTTGATATACAGTTTCATAATCATGTCGTATGAAATTTGGTATAATTATTTTTCTTGTCTTGGCTCATTTTGGCTTTTCAAGTTTAGCTGTTTGTTTGCTTTTCGGTTTCATCTTGCTCTGTTTGTTTGCAAGTTGATATTCTTCTTAACTAGTTATGAAGTAGAATGCAATTTGTATACTAGTTTCATTAGCTATGTTGCAATTTGTGAAATAGAATATAGTTTGTTTATCAATTCATGTACTGGAATTTTCATTGTTCACTGGCCAAAGTCTAATTTGTCACTTAATCTTTCCTCTTTTTGTACAGGCTATATATAGTGATTATGTAGTGAGGTTTACTTTCTGATTAGACGCAATGACAACACCATTGTTGTAGACTTTTAAGCTTAGAAAGGCAAAAATTTCTGTTGTAAGTCTTCTCTGTTTTTGATATTTTTATTACAAGCCCTTTTTGTTCCCTTTGTCTTTCATATTATGATGATTTTGTTTTGAAGTACAATTATGTGCGAACGTGGAAAACATCTTTTTCTTTGGAGCTTTGGAGTAGATGCCTCCCACCAAAGCTACAATTACTATGTGAATGCACGCCAAACTAAATATTGAGGTATTTATTGGATGGGCATGAAGTTCATTTAGGATTGTTTTTATAGAAATCTCTATTGCTGCATTAATGCCTTTTTTTTTTTTCAAATTCTATTTTTGCTCTATTATGTTTTGGCTGATCCAGAGTGTCCACTTCCTCTTCTTTTATTTTGTTTTTTTGTTGGAATGTGAAGCTTGTGATCGATCATGAAACGACCCTCAATAGTCTTCTGTTGGCATTATCTTCATTCCATGTTATAGCGGCTCATGCTCATTTTGACAGAGCCTCTTGTATGGTGCAGGTCTACTATGCTTTATAGAATGCATTGGGTTATCAGTCTTCCATCCATAACACTATTGTCAACGTACACAAATGAAACTGCAATTCCTAAGGTAGATTCCTTGTCCTTTTATTCAATTATTCTGTTTTTATGTATGTCAAATACTTGAGAGAGCTAATGGCCTTACTACCAAAAATGGATAGTTTCCTAGATATGTAAGTTGTTGGGCTCCTGTTAAACATAATTTTCATTAAGGAGTTATAAGTAATCATCTTCTATGAAATAATGTAAAAGCTAGAAGACGAAGAAAAAGAATGTGTTGTGGGGTTATTTGTGATTATCCACAATGTGTAGCTTAAAGTCAGGATGTTGATCATAATATGATGAAAGGTGCCAGTAATATGCTTGCATGATAGATCTCTATTACTATTAGATAAAAGCTGCAAGAGTGTAGAGGGGTTAAGTGGAATGATTCTTTGTTTGTTGTCAGTGCTCTCTCTTTATTTCTTGCCTGTTGAAGTATGATATATTTGGAAGAATAGGATGCTTGTAAGTATTTTTAGACATTCTTTTTCTATAAGCATCAATTTAGCATCAGGCTGGGATTGTAGATTATCTTTGTTCATTTTTAATTACTTTTAGAGTCTTAACAATTACCTTGAGTATTAGATATAAGTATTCTGATATTTAGTTTGATATAAGTTTATGATTTCTAAATGTTTTAGTTGCCTGCAGGGAGGTTGCAGGGAGAGACAGCGGTAGCAGCTATGGGTTGCAGGGAGAGACAGTGATGGTGCAGCTGCATTAGTGCTAGCGAGTGGGAAGAAGGCACTTGAATGCAATAGTGCCAGCATGTGTATTTTTTGGAATAATGATATTGTGTCAGCTTTTGCTATCTTTCATTGTAATTAGCTAGGATGCAGCAGCCATCAAGATAGCTAGAATGTCTTCTTTTTGGTTTTATGGTATGGATGGATACATGAATGCTACCTCTTTTGGTACATTGGATGGTTGAATTAGAGTATTTCAATGCCTAAATCTTATATTGTGCATTATTTTTTAGCAAATATTTCAGGTAAAGAACAAAAAATAATCAAATAACAATCAATTATATTACGTAGTATGAATACGCATACATCGTATTACACAACAAATCAATTTTAATCACACAACGGTACCGGTAAAATTTTGTCGTCTCATTAATACTCACACAACAGAACAAATAGATATCAGTTGTCCAATGTTAAATCACACAATGGTCCTTATAAAATTTTGTTGTCTCATTAGTACTCACACAACATGTTCATATTTTTCTGTTGTATGATAAGTTAACCAACAACAGTATGATATTACTTTCGTTGTCTGAGTGTTATTTTTCTGTTGTGTGAGAAGTTAACCAACAACGGTCCCTACTTACTTCTGTTGTCTGACCACATCGACACAACAATTGAATGCGCCGCATCCAATTTCTGGCATTGGCATGCGCAGAATTGGTGCAACGGTTTTAAGCATTGCGTTGTGTCTATGATATTCACACAACGGTGAAACACCGTTGTGTGAGTGTGCTCATCACACAACATCGAGATAGACGACAGACATGGTCCACATCACACAACAGATTTCCACCGTTGTGTGATGCAATTTTTGTAGTAGTGATAGTTTTGGTTTTCAATCCCTTTGTTGTTAAAGAGTTATTCTCTTTGGTTTTCTGTTTTTCAGAGTGTCTTGTTCCATGTTGAAAACAATTTAACAAAAAAAAAAAACACAAAACCATTCATCCATACATATTCATCTCTTGCATCCCATGAGGTCATTTGGGGTTTGCAAGCTTCAAAGGTGAAATCTCCAAGAAGAACTTGCTGCATTCATAGCTTGTTTCATAACTAAGATTTCTGAGTTATCACTTGTATAAACATTTACCAAGGAGTGATTACAAACACCCTAGTGAGTCAGTCTAGGAAGGGTTGCCGCAGTCAATGCAATTCCTGTGTTGTAAACTTGTAATTTGTTTTCATTAGTGATTTGGTTTTGGTCTTTCAAGAGTAAAAGGCTACGCAGATGTTTTTCCTCTATAGGGTGTTTATTGCGTTAACAAAAACTTGTGTTCTTTATTGCTTTAGTTGGTTTGGTTGATTTTAGATACATTCTGTTCAATATCAGTACTTAGAATTGATCATCCACTTGCAATCCCTGAGAAAGTTTTTGAACGAAAAAATTGGTTGTGAGCCTATTCACCCCCTCTAGGCTCCTTCTAGGATCTTCACCATTGTTACCGGGTTTGACTTCTTCATATAAAACATGGTCTATAGAAATTTTTTCAGTGAATTCTAGATGTAGAAGACATAGCATTACAATACATATAGCTCAAAGAAGAAGAAAAATGGCAAATCTTTTTCTTTTTTTTTTTTGAAATGGGGCTGGTGTGGATGCCCTCAAGCCTTGATTAATGAAATTGTAGAATACATAGGGGGGACGTAGAGCCTAAACCCCAAATTATAGTAAGCATAAAGAGAATATCTTGAAATAATACCAAGATTCTCCACAAATCTATGTTTTCTAACAAGCACCAATTAGCAAAGAGTGCACGAATGGCTACTCCATTTGCTTTGACATAGCGGTGGCATACTGGAAAGATAACTCTATAACGAAGAAGCATCATTACAAATAGCACAGCTTTCGCACTATGTTGTCGTACATAAATAAATCCGGTGGCGCTCAATTTCATCCTGCCACTAAGAGGTTGTGTCTATTTGATCAAACATATAGCTCGTTGTCTCGCTAAGCCAAACAAGGCACACAAAGTGTCCATACCGGGACCAAGCCCACGACGCACTACCATAGAGTGGTAGGGACTTATTGCTGGCATAAAGCCACATTTAACTAATAACAATAAAAAACAATAAAGCATAAAATAAAAGGAATTTGGGCCCACACTTCACCGAGTAGCCTCAGGCTGTCCCCCCATCTCTCCACCCTCCGCAACATGCCAGCACTCATCTCCACCAGCCCCAATCCACAGCACGACTCCAAATGACCCAAACCAACTCGGGTCACTCCGATCCGATCTGGATCCCTCGGATTCCGTCATCGCACCACCCACCGCTGTCACCTCCAGCTGACCGCCTATCGCGCACTGTGAGATTGATCCCCGCCCCACCCAACAACCGCCGAACCTACTCCGATCTTCCTTGCAAAACCTCTTCTCTTTTTTTACGGTGAAGCCACCATGCAACCTCCACCCCGACTGAGCTTATTCCATGAACAATGAACGCTTGGCACTAGGTTCACCCTAACTCGTCCGACACTGCCGCCCTGAGGGCGTGCCGCTAGAGGCTTCCACCTTTCTTTTTTCTTTTGGCTTTTTAGGGTTAGGAGCTTTTTTGGCCTCTTAGAATTAGGCAAATCTTATTTTTTTAGGCTGAGTTTTAAAAAAATATATTTAAGTTGTATCGGATTATGTGATTACATGAACTTCTTTTATTTCGATCGAAGGATTAAACGAACTTCACCTAACTTTATATCAAGCTCATTTGAAAGGAATCAAATCCCTCCGTACAACCATATTACATCAATGATTGTAATAGCAGAAACCAAATAAGTCCCAAGAGGTGGGAAATTCTTAAGTACCTATATGTACGTGATACTCACATTTACAGATATGACAATAAATTTATTGTCATCATGATAAAGAGAGTCATTTTTTGAGTAATTTTAGTTCTATAAGAGGTAATTACCTAATCTACGATATTTATACAAGTTCATAAACAAATTGTTGTCGATGTGGTAACTTATTAGTTCAATTATATGTAAATGTGTAAAATGAGTGTGATAACTTTATTGTCAATGTCATAAATTTGTTTCAATTAAATTATAATTTTGGTTCAATTAGTTGTAAAATGAGTGTATGATATACATCCCAGTACCATAGACAACCCCCCAATAGGCAATAGCAACACCCTTTTTTTCAAGTGTTCTTAGCTTGCTTAATTAATTAATTATCTTGTTATTTTCATGCAAATTATTCAACAATATATCTTTAAATTTAGATCGCTTAGTGCTTAGGGAGGAGATCGATCGATATACATATTGGTGGAGAAAACTCTCGATCAAGACTGAAAACAATTACTGATTGTGATTTATTCCTATTACAAAAAGACGAAACTCTCATATAAGTTTTCCAGACAAGTATACAACTAGTATCACTGTGCAGATCAAGTTGATGATGGTTTGAATACTGATAAGGACTTGGTACCAAGTCCACCATCAACTACCAAATTATGACCGGTGACGAACGCCGAGTCCTCTGACGCCAAAAACACCATTGCATCCGCCCGCCACGTGTTAATTTCTCCATCAACAGTCCATCACTTCCCATATAATGATATAAACCGATGCTATCATCTCCTTCAGCTCTTCCGTCCCAATCTTAGAAGACTCGCTCACCATCGGCGTCCCCACCACACCAGGCGACACGTAGTTCAGGCGCACCCTACCCACCGCCAGCTGCAAGCTCGCTGACCTCACCAGCCCCAGTACCGCGTGCTTCAACATAGTGTAGTCAGTCGCGGTCTCTGACCCGTACTGCGCCGCTAAGCTCGCCGTGCACACTATACTGCCTCTGACTCCTTTCCCCACCATCCCATGGGTGTTCACCGCCATCACCTTATCGAACCATGACAGGTCCAGCTCCAGCACCGTCTGCACCTATGCGGCGGTTATCCCTGCATTGCTGTACATCACGTCGAGTTGGCCGTACTGTTCGACGGTGGAGTTTACTAGCTACTTGACCTAGACCTCGTCGGTGACGTCACAGTGGACGTAGGTGCAGCGGGGGGAGCTGATGGATGCGGCGACTTCTCGGCCCTTGGCATCTTGGACATCGGCGATCACGATGATGAGAGGGCCATGGTTGGCGAAGTGGCACGCCGTGATTGCATCAATGCCGCTGGCAACGCCGATGACAATGGGCACTTTGCCACGAAGCTTCTGGTGTTGTATAGGCTACTCAGTCATTATGTTAAGCTACATGCATGAGTATGGTAAAGCTCTACTTGATTGAATATTTGGGTAATGATTTGTGGATACCTATCAAGAGGGTTAGAATAGAGACTTCTACACAGTGGCGGAGCCATGTTGGGGCCTACTGGGTCCTGTGACCCAGTAAGTTTATAACTTATATATATGTTCTGATTGTTATAAAATGAGATAACTTGCTTGCTAGAAAATGGAGAGTATAAAGAGAGAAGAATAGATGGGGGAAGAGGTGTGTATCTTCTCATTCTCATTAGTTCCCTTTAAATAGGGTAGAGTTACTTGATGATCACACTAACTTGGTGATTACTCATATGGTAACTTGATGATCACTTATGAGATGACTTGGTGATCACTCTCAAGGCTACTTGGTGACCACTCTTATGGTTTCTTGGTGATCAATCTCAAGTTTCCACAATTTGCATAATAGACTCTAACTAATGAGTATTACATGCACTACACCAAAAAAAGAAACAAACGACGGGTTTTTTTCGTTGTGTAATTTGGAGGCTCACAGTTGTGTATCGGAGCGTTGTCTGATTAAATTTTGCACAAGGGTGGTGCACCGTTGTATGATATACAAACACACAACATATTTTTGTTATCAACGTTGTGTCATCTCTCGACAGATGCCAAGCACAGCTGCCGCGCAGCATAACGTGCATCTTTCATACAACATAACTTGTTTCCAAGCTGTTGTTGGAAACCCTTGTCAGACAATATTTTTTTCATTTCACCGTCGTCTGATATACTATCACACTTCAGTTGTACACTATGGTTGTTGTGTGAATTGGTCTTGGACAACATAATTAAGTTCTTATCGTTGTGTGATTGTAAAATCAGAAGACATAGTTCTTTTACAACCATTGTGTGATATGTAAAGAGTGCATTGAGTGAATGACCCAATTTTTGTATTCAGACAATGTTGGATTGCCACACTATAAAACTGTTGTACAATCATTTTCATTTGCTATATTTTGTGCATATATAGCTCCATTTTACCAAATGAACATTGATTAATTGGAACGAAAACACATTGCAAATGCTCAAATGAGTAATCAAACCCATTCCATATATCTCAAATGTTAAAAGGGAGCATTTCCCAATCATCCAAGCAACCATTAATAGAAGAAAAGTATTCAAATGCATGACCATCTACTTAGGACATCAAAAGCTGATACAACTACGTTGTTCCAAATTAAACATGCAACATATAGTGCGTGCAGGAACTTGGTTTCTACAGCCAACATATTGATACAAACTCTTGTCTTCCCACTATTCCCGGAACTTAGTCTGTGCAGCCATGGTGTCAAACCTATAAAGTTGAAGCGATTATTGGTGAGTTAAATTTTGATTTGTTTAGCCATGGAATCAAATCTAGTTCTCCACCTGTCTTTATCCAGCATCAACTACGTGCACCGTCCTTTACTTGAACAACATGATCTGCAAGCCATCAATGAAAGAAAAAATGAAGATACTTTGGCAAGGAAATCATACAAAATCAGCAAGACTTTTGCATAAACTGCAATTGTGAAATGATCATGATTCATGCAGTTATATATCATAAATTATAAAGGCAGATATAGCATTTAGAAACAGAACAACTCTCAAGCAAAAATCACAGCTCAATTAATTATCATCATTTTCTAGTTCCTAATTCCTAAAACCTCTACATTTTCCAGAACCAAAGAGTTCAATATTTGAAATTTCACTCAACAAGTCAGACTTATTAACGCACTGGACACACTCAAATAGGACCAAATTAATCTGATAAAAGCACTAAAGTACTAAACTCATCAAGCATTGGCCATTACAAAAACTCAGGTAACTAAACCTCACATCATAAACCATGAACACAGCTAGAATCGTAAGCATGGCTATTCAACTACAATCTATCAAACAAGTAGCTATACCATGACACAGTTGGACAATGGACTTCCTACTTTTCTTTGCAATACAAAAGTTCAACCTAGTTCTCGTCTAGTTCTCCTACTTCTACTTTCAATTAGTTGAGAGGAACAAACTTTTAAATTTTTTAGATAGATGAATAAAAACAGTAAGAGCATATTGGTGTAACTTATAATGCATCTATAACATAATTTAAGCCATCATATCAGAATCAGAGGAAAGCAAATAGCCAATTTCAGCATTTTTGAGGAAGACAACTGGAAGATAAAGATAAAAAGAGTTACAATATACGCACAAAATACTTATAGAGATATAATAGGATGACGATATAGAGAAGGAGGCAAACCTGCCAAGACTTATGTTAATGAACTTATGTTAATTCACTGTCTTGCAGAAACAAATGGAACCTAAGCTTCCATCCCAACTCTATGAGTATGAAAAAAGGAGTGAATTCCAGGAGTAAAATAAACTGACAATTTATTTTCTTGGATAATAACAAAGGTCATTAGTGAAAAAAATAAATCAGCATTTTTGAGAAATTAAAAAAAAATCTCAATAAATTAAGCATAGACAACAAACTGCACTGATAACTTTAGTCTAAGCTGCTTACTATGTTGGGATTAAACAGGAGAAATAGGAGAAATCATTTGACACAATGAAAACTTTGGAAGAGAAAATTATACTTCACCAAGCTATTCACACTCTCGCAGCTAACTAATGAAAAACAAGTATATTGAAACAACTAATTTACTTTAAATTAAATAAGAACACAGAGTTGCACCGATATTAATGTACAAATGAGATGAGAGAATTTAATGATGCACAGTGTTAGCTTTACACAAGTAAAGCAGTGTTAATTTACAACCAAAATGCATAAGATAACTTATTACCTCAAGAGGAGGGTTTAGAAGTTCTATTCCATTGCTTATCTGACCATATGGCTTCATTAGATCAACCACACTCTGCCGGTCTTCTTTAGTCAATGTTAGCCCCAGATGATTCACCAGCATTTTTCTTAGCTTCTTTGCAATTTTGGTTTTCCGCACTCCTTTTGGAATAATGCTGCTGAAAGTTTGCAAAAAGCAATAAGGATTACCCATTACATTTTGAAAAATGCATCAAGGCTTAAAAAGATGAGAGAGAGAGAGAAAACAGCATCAATTGTGCCTTACCGCAAACCAACTACTGTAGCTCATAAGCTCATCTGTATCGAGAAACTTGCTCCTAAAGGCACTACCTTCCAACGATGCAGGTACCGGCTTTAATTCTATAGGCCTTAAAAGTGCAGTCTTTTCAGCAACCTGAATGTATAGAATGTTGCCATGTGAAGAAAGATTATAACAAAAGATATCAAGGATAAATAAATAACATATAATAAAGGTAGATAGAAGTATCAGAAATTAATATAGATAGAAGGACTGGTACGAGTAATCAAGTCCTAGAAGCCACAAGTCACCAAAAGAGATTATATGATTTAAGACTATATTTAGGCAATGATGTGAACATTGACATAACTCTCAGAGGACATATATAACAACCACAATGCAATGAGAAAATTGACAGCTGCAGCAACCATCCTCACATTTTACCTTTCTCCAGTCTACAAAATCAATGAGCTCATTATCCATTGTTTCTTTTGCAGCTATGTGTAGTATCTTCTCCCTTTCTGCTTGAGTTGGCCTTTGAAGATGAAATACTCTATCCATGCAACCAGGCCACTTTAAGGCATCATCAATTTGCTTGAGATTTCCAGTAGTAGCCATCAATACAACCTCATCTTGTTTCTCAAACCTGCAGAAAGTGTAAAATTAATCGAGAAACAGAAACACGCAGATCATGCCATGTTGAGTATAGTGGCAGATCCTTCAATTCCAAATAATCGGCTAACAACCAATAAAAAATTGGAACCATTGATTGAGCTTCTTACCCTCAGCGTTTCCCATGAAGATGCAACATCTCTACTAACAGAGACATTGGCCCCTCCCCCATTTTCTGCAAAGACATACTTATCCAAAGTTACCGACTTTAGTTGTACCACTGTTCCATCCTAATGTCAATGGCCACAAATGAGTTAGCTGAAACAACAATGAGAACCCAAAAAAGAAAAACTCCAACCATTCTGAAAATCAAAAAGAAATTTCTGGAAGGATGCTCACAAGCATATCTCCATTGGGAATGCCATCAAAAAGTGAAGGCTTGATCCAACCTTCCACTACCAACCACCCTCCCAAATATACTGCTCTCACTTTAGAGTCACCATGTAATCCCACCACTAGGAAAAACAAATAGAACACACACATTAATAGAAAACAAACATTGATTAATTTTCTTGATATTGATACATTTCAAGCTTGAAACTTTTAGGAAGAACCAAAAGAATCCAAGAAATAGAAGCATTGGAGTTCACCTGAGTATACTGGAGAGAAGATGAGCCAAGAGCATAATAGAAATGTGCAAACCCATTTGCTAAGAACAAGTTCCATGAAGGATGCTGGGCTTCATGAAGAACCCATTTGCTAGAAAGCTATAAATCCCAGTAAAGGAGTTTTATTCAAATCCCCAAAGCCCCACCTGGGAGAATCTTAGTAATTCCAATCAACTGTACATCCCCAGTCACCATGCCATCTCAGCTACAATTCAATTTCAGAATTCACAAAACAGTACTAAATCAACTAATTGAACCATTAAAATCTCAATTGAATCAAGAAAGTATGAATGGAAATAGAAAGTTACCGAAGATGCAACCGACGGCCCAAATGTCCTTCGGAGTCGAGTAATCTGTGAATCCAAGCAAAACCTCCGGCACAAAGACTCGTAGAAGAAAGCGAAAGACTGACTGATCCCATCGCCGATCGTGAGGCTCTGTTGTTTCTTATCAAGCAGCAGATTCTTAGGTTTAGGTTCCGGTGAGGATGCTGTTATCATGACAGTCGTCGATGCCCTTCAGGAGCTGGAAGAGAAGCTTCTTGACCAAATCGGACGGTAAGGGTTTGACGGAGGCCGTCATCGACCTCAAATTCTAGCCTATGGTAGACTAGAATCTCGCGGGAGAGGGCAGGGGGTAAGCCGTTGGGCTACAGTTCAGAGCCGGACGGCGACCCAGTAACGATGACGGGGTGGTTCGAAATTGAAAGGAAACTGGGATTCAGAGAAATTAGGGCTTAGAAGGAAATTTGGGAATGGAGTTAATCTTCGATTGGATTTCTGTAAATTGAAACAAAAAGGAAACTAAGGAAAAACAGAAGATGAAGACATCTGGGTTTAGTGATTTGAGATTTCAAATTGAATCAATTGGGGAAGGCTGTTTAAGGAATTGGGACTGAACCTTTGAGGAGAAGGCTCGAAGAAGCTGACCCAATATTTGGGTTTTTATCCAAGTGGGATAGCTCTATTTTCTTTTGTATTTATGAATCAGACAACACAAACACAAGTTATGTTATCTGATTATGTAAAAATTAAACATTCCAAAGAGGGAAAGTTCCCGCTCTATACAATCAAAGCATGTAGTTTGGCGCTAGGTTTAGAAATTACTCATTCACACAATACAAATAAGTAATTTGGTTGTGGAAGCATACAATCACTAAATATATCTCCATCAAAATTTGTAGGTTTTAGGGGGGAATAGGTGCTATTTTGGGGCAAATTTAGACACATCTAAATCTTCCTAATACATCTTCCTTTATCATACAACGAAAAGTAAAAAACGGTTGTATAATATTTTAGAAGCTACACTCAGACAACAGATATAACTATTCTGTTGTACTAAGTAGTACAAATTTGGAGCCATATCTGCGTCGAGCTAGGAGGAAAATGTGCCGCTCTTTTTTTTTTTCATTCACACAACAAACTATTCTTGTAAGTGTTGTGCAATTACCTTTTAGCTAAAAACTTTAAAATTTTAATAGCCTTATACAACAAAAGTTTTTTAAAGGTGTTGTATGATTCAATTTCCCTCACCACACAACAAAAAAAAAAATTTGTTGTGCAAAAAGTGTTGTCTGTTGAGGTTATTGGTGTAGTGATGTTGTCCCAAACTAATTTCGTGGACAGCCACATAATTGTAGTATTTACAACACTCCCCCTTGGATGTCCACCCACTAATTTTGGTGCTGGACGAGCTTATTGTTGTCGCATTAAAACCTTGCCAGGTAACAAAAACCCAGTGGGAAAAAATAACCCTGGTCGAAGGAAAAAGAGTACAACGTGCATATGTCCCATTGAGAATGATTTTGGGTGCTCCCTCTGATTGGAATCTCCCCCTCATGGTTGCAAGCTTCAATGATATTGTTGATGAAGCGCGTTGATATTATACACCATCTTCCAAATGTGTAGACTTTGACTTGATATGGATGATGAGCGTTTTCTCCTTGAACTTCGGCCTTATGTGGATGCAAAACCTTTCATGCATGGCGGTTTTGATGTTTCCCACTGGTGACTTGTATGTTATATATAAGTGATTATCACTTATTTTTGTACCTGTAAGGTTAGAGCAACGCTGGAGGAAACTAGCTATATCTAAAGCCTTTTACCACATATTAGTAATAAATCTATATGCTCTTGATTGTGAGAAATAATCATAACATGCATATAGATAAATTTTTACATTTAGCTTTTGTGAATACGCATGAAGCATAAACAGATTTATATGGCTTTAAGAAGCCATTCACACAAATGTGTGAAAATAAGTTAGTAGACTCTTTAGGAGCTCAACTACACCCATAGCCTTTTCTAGAGTATGTTGCAACAAATTTCGAATTCAAAATCTTTCATTTATTGAAGTACTCAATAAGGCAACCCCGGGCACATTTTGCAGTGATTGAATTGAGTACTTACTATGAGCATGAGGCTCTTTAACACCATAATTGAGATTATGGCTCCCTGATTTCTTTATGGACTACTTTTTGGGTAATCTAAGTCCTTCAGAGATTAGCATGCATCAATAAATATGCTTTATGGCACTATACCTGTAGAGATAGTGATACGCTTTTAAATCCATGAGTAATCGCCTTTGGCGATACACTTCAAGCATTCCTCGGCTTGGATGGATTTTTACACAAAAAGCGTTAGGGTATATGAAACCTCCATAACACCAACTTGCCATAACAGCTATATATGGCATTGTACTGATACAAAGGTAATTGTATATATAAAAGGAGATTATATTGATAATCATAACCCTTATCTCAATTGAGAAACCTTGTGCCATAACTAGCGATGTAATTTTGCATTATCTCAAACACCGATCTTAACCTTCCAGGTTAAGAAAACATTTGGTTTGGTGTTTGAATTATAGGTTCAACTATTTCACGTTCATCATTATACAGGAAATGCCCTTTTCCAGTTTGGCCAATAATCATGTCGACTTTTGTATGAGAATGTGATTCAATGTCATCATAGCCCTTGATAATTTTGGTAGCTACCATAGATAATATCAATCTTCGATGATCATCAATTTTGCGATCCCACTATTCTCATATGCATGCATTAGCTATCCATATAGCTTATTAATATTGGGTACCCATGCCTCTTCTGGGGCTTTCATCCTTTCTCGATAGACGTGTATCTCTTACAGGACAGTCATATCGCATGGATGAACTTATTTAGAGAATGTGGATCGTTCACTCATAACCTCATCTAGAGCGTTAGAGCGATATAGGGCTTTATGACCTCTACTTCACAGTAGTTGAAACTTTGGAACCTATAGATATGTCACGCTTCAGGCGATTGACATACTTGATGAAATGTCCAACCATGACATCATTTATAATAGCTTTTGCAAGCTTTATTTGTGCAGCCTTGTTAGGAGAGCTAACATTTTAGTATGACAGTCTCATCAGGAGAATCTTGTCATTTGGACCAACACGTTTTCCATAATTAAAGTGTGGTCTAGACTACTTCTACAAACTTTCATGCTTTAGGGAAATTTTTTTTTTTTATCCCAACTATGAGGATTGTATGTAGCACATGATTTTGTCACTTGTAAACCAATTCACTTCAAAACTAGTGATTAATAAATCCTTTGTACTTTAGGTACGAGGCTCAATTTGAGACATGATGAATTCACTAATTCATGCTCAGCGTGAATGATAAATTTTCTCAACATGAATTACCCGTCGTACTTCAGGTACAATGCGAGACATGATTAATTCACGCCGTTCATCAAAGACACTCTTTTCTCCCCCTAACGGCGGGAATATTGTCTCATTGAAGTGACAAATCATATGTGCAATACTGCTCCTTGACCAAATTCCTCATAAGCATATTTTGCAATCGCTATTGTTTAACACTGCAATATTTGAACTCGACAATGAATCTCATTGGAGCTTGTTGGTAATCTTACACAACATGAATGACCAATTTGGTCATGCCAAATTAATGTATTTGGCTTGGTGAACTTCTGGTTCATAACCATATATGCCTCGTATTGTTGTTTAATATTATCCAAATGAGAGAGCGGATGTTTTTTCTAATTGATATACACCACGCACTTTGAGTACTGAAGGTACCAAACACAAAGGTATCTCTCATATTGGTAACATAAATGTGGGCTCTTCTAGAGCTATCCACCAAGATCTCACTACACCAAAACTGGTCTTTTACGGCTCACCATGTGCGCCGTAAAAGCTTATTTACGGAGCGCAAAAGCACGCTGTAAAAGCTCGCGCCGTAAAAGACATATCACATTTACGGCACGCATTTGTGCGCCATAACAGTTCATCGAAGCACGCCATAAAAGTGTTCCAAGCGATTCTTTGATCTCAAATTTGACATATAGGTGCGCCGTAAATGCTCAACAAAGCGCGCCGTAAAAGACTTTCTGTAGAACTCATTTACGGCACACATGGTATGCCATAAAAGAATACCCATAGAGTTATTTACGATGCGTATGGCACGCCGTGAAAGACTCTGCACCCCATTGTTGAAATTTCTTGTTTGCAGGAAATTTTATATCGCTGCTTATTTGCCAAATATGGCAGTATATTCAATGTAGCTACTCAACTAACAATAATTCACTTCAAAACCATATGAAAGATAGAGATTGTCAGAGATCAAGCAAATATGAATTAACATATATGATATATCAAATATATATATTCCATAAATTGAAATAGGGTGTCTGTACAAACTTGGCTCCATGCCATATGCAACTAAACTACAAAACAATTGCATTTGCACGTCCCTACAAACTTGAGTTTAAAAGTAACATATTACAGTTCAAAAATATATTGCAGGGTAATTGCAAGCTTTCAAGCACTATTAGCCAACTGCAAAAATGCATGTCCCAATCAGTTCAGCCAAGTTACCAACAATAGCAACATAAGGCAATAATCCGCATACACCTCAAAATTTCGCAGTACTTGCTAGTGAAGCAATTAGGAGAATATATGTTACACATTGGTTGCATGATTTTCTTCTTCTTTAAACTAGAGTTAAATAAGATACTAGCAAAGTACTAAACAAATTCTAAATCACTAAAAGCATAGTACAATACTGGAAATAAGAAATAAGATGAGTTCATGTAGTTCTCTAAATCTGTCCAACAATTGGTATTCAAAAGAAATTCCTATCTTCATGAACTACTTGATCATTAGTTTTTGAAAATATTTATAATTTGAACTTGGAACCAATGAAAGTGCTATTTAGTATTCACCCTACTATAATGGGATAGTCCTCATATAACAACCTTAATTCTACAACTATAACTAAATTAT
Organism: Rosa lucieae; assembly: GCA_024704745.1. Taxonomy (NCBI): domain Eukaryota; kingdom Viridiplantae; phylum Streptophyta; class Magnoliopsida; order Rosales; family Rosaceae; genus Rosa; species Rosa lucieae. The sequence continues at coordinate 55,126,774 of CM045498.1, forward strand.
AAGCAAATCCAGATAGTTGCAATATAAGAACAAACCAGAATAGAGAATCTAGGTGGATGTTATTTAACCACCAAAAACAAATAACACTACTCAAAACAATAAGGAAGAGGTGATTAGTGTTAGAATATGTTACCTAAAAGTTTATAAACTAAACTTGTTTGATGTACTTGATAGGCCATGCAATTGTACTTCCTTGAGCCATACTCAGTGTTCCAAACTCCCTAGTTGGTCGATATAAAGCTATATCCTCAAAAACATCAAGCACCCAAACTTTCCAGCATTCATGACCAAGGGGCACATGATGGACTTTTACATTTGGATCTTTTGACTCTAGTTTTGCAATTGCAACAACTTGTTCTTCCATCTCAAACCAACTTAACAATTCGATTCTATTCTGATCATCCTTTCTAACTTTGGTCCTTTTACCTTCCTTGTCTTTGCTTTGCGACCCATCACCAGCAGAATGTTGAATACTTCCAGTTTTGTTTTGGTTGCTCTGCTTGCTTTGTGGCCTCCCACTTTCAGAACCTCGAACACTAGCAATATTGTGTTTGCTTTGTATTCCATCACTGCTATGATGTTGAACGCTTGGATTTTCATTTTGCGTTCGTAGTGAAAACTTATTAGCAGAATGCTGAACACTGTTACTAACCTGCTATTATAACAGCAAAGAAATCAATAACTTGGTTGACTTATTGACCCAAAGTAAATAATTACAAATAAATAAAAAAGTTCATATATGTATTTTAAAGACTTACATGGTTATTCCTTTCTTTCTCTGATCTTGCTAAAAGAGTGTCAACCACTTCTTTCAATCGTTCAATCTCTTGTGATTGAGAAAGCATATTTTGTGCTTGATTGGACACTTGTTTCTCTAAGTTAGCAACTTTGCTTCCAACTTTGGTTTGATATTCTAACTTTGAAGGGACTGCTCCAAATCCTAAACCTCTTACACGTCCTCGTGGATCAGGACCTAGAACTTGTGCTACAGCATCATCTTTCAAAGAAGGTGTTTGTGAGGGTTCTTGCTCTGCCCTTTTCTGCTTCATTTGTTTCTGTAGATACCATATGTCAACTAGATTGTCAAGTAGCTAGTTTTGTGGCATAGATATATATTTCTTATTGAAGTATTTGGTTAAAGAAATAAAAATATCTATGGCATTCCATTAAAAAAATAATCCAAACTAGCAAAGCAAGCAAATTGAAAACATACACAGAATGGAACCAAATTTACTTCTAGTCAGAGAATTAATGGAGATGAAGATATTATTCTTGCAAGAATGATAATTACAAGTCAATGCAGACTTACACCAACCCTTCTGGTAGCTCTTCACCAAAATCCAAACTAAATCCATAACTCATTATGAAAAAAAAGTACCAAAAGAGCAAGAGTATACTGACCACTATTTCTGGATCCTCAACTACTTCCTCTGAACCCTTCTTCTTCTTTGCTTCATAAGCATGTATCCATATATCAGACCTTGATATCGCATCAGGATTTTCACTTTGTTCCCTCTAGAAATCAACAAGTAAAAATAATCTTTATGTTATCAAATGAACAAAATCATATGTCGTTAATAACCACATTATTCTTACCAATTCTTCTTCAAGCCGCGCGAAACTTTTTCTACTTGTTCTGTGTGGTAAAGTTTTTCTTGCCCGCATTCTCTTGAATTTTTCACACTTCTCCTATGATAAACATGTGGTCAAAACATTTTCTGAAATCTGATATATTGCAAGACAAATTTAGACTTGTATATATATTATAAAATATGTCTAAAACATACCTTAAATCCTGCACTAGTTCTGTTTTTAATAAAAGCTAACCACTCATCCATGGATTCTATGTTGTTAGGCTTGAGAAGGGCAGCAGCACGTTGTAAACCAACAACTTTGGCTTGCTCTTTCACTTGTTTTATCACTAACGATCTATGATCTCGCCAAAGCTTCATCATTTTTCAAAAAATATGCTTCTTGTAGAATTCATCAACAATGAAACTTGTCTACAAAAGCAAATAATTGAATACAAAGGTGAACATAAAAAGCTCGCTGCAACATGTTCCTATATATGAGTCTAGAAAACTTACTGTGATGTGTATCCAAATCTGATCTTTGAAAGTAGCAGATAGATCTTTCCAAGTTGCAGCAGTCATTGGTATTAACTCTCTTGCTGAGGCTCCAATGAAAGAGGAGAAGAGAGCTGCATTTTGTCCAATAGGCTGGCCTCTTTCATTGAATTCAACTAGAATAGGACGTTTTCTTTTTTTTTTTGGCCAATATCCAATAATTTGGCTTTACCCCGAGGTGGAATTTTTTTCTTTTCTGGGTTTGATGTAGCTTGGCCTTCTGGAATATCATCTTCTGCAGGGGTTGAATTTGAACTTCCATTAGAGATTCTCAAAGATTCATTCCTTTCTTCCCTGCCTGCAACAACAACAGCTGCTCTTGCAGCTTTTTCCTACTTTTTGGCTCTCTTTCCACCTTGTTTTGAAGTCTCTCCTCCATCCATACTTTATAGGATCAGCAGAATATGTTCTATGAAACACAAAAAAACCATGATAAATGTACTAACATGTAAAACAATCTTATCCAAAATCAGAAAACCAAACTAGATCTTACCCTTAGATTGCTGTGCTGATAGATTATATCAATGCTTCAGTGAAATTTGAGTTATTCAGTCACCGTCACTCTGTTCAGCCAACCAACAAGCAAATTAAAACTATAACTATAATTAATAGTACACACACACGTATATTATTGTATGCAATTCCTACAATTACCGAATTGATTTCCTCATTATTATATCTATCACATTCTTCATCCTCAACGTCAAGGTCTAGCTGTGATACATCTACTGGCATGTAAGCACTTTCATCAACACTATCATTCTCAAAAAAGCCTCTTGGCGGTGCTCTGAGTACAACATGCCAATTCGATGTGTCACTCTCTCTTGAATAAAAAACCTGTTTCGCTTGGGAAGCAAAAATAAATGGATCTCTATCAAACTGATGCTGCCCCTTGTGGAAGTTCACTAATGTAAAACCATCTTCCAATTTGATACCGGTCCCTATGTTAGCCCAATAACAATCAAATAAGGGGACCTGAAATTGACGATAGTCTAGCAGAACTATATCTTTTATAACACCATAGTAGGAGACTCTATCCATCTTTTGTAAATTATCCTTTGCACTTGCTCGACACATAGTGTCTGCTTCAACAAAAACACCACTATTTTGTGTACTTTTCTCACTGTCCTCAGTCTGAAATCGATTTCCATTGATAATGAAGCCTGTATGTGATACCACATCTGCTTTTGGCCGACAAACAATCCATTTCACCGTTTCTGACATATCTCTAGAATCACCAAATTTAACCTTATCAGCTAACCATCCACTAAAAGTACTAAGATGTCTCTGTTCAAGAAGGTTTTCATCTTGTTCAAGACGTGTAGCAGAACACTTTAGTTCTTCCCTGTGTAGTCTGATAGGAAATAAATGTATAAGAAAACTGGACAAGTACAATCTAAAGTAAACTAGAACAAATAAATTTAGTAATCAAACTTACTCTCTCCATGGATCAACTTCTGAACTATTTGTCCACACAAATCGATGAGCAATCTCTAGCATGGAAGAACTGAACACTTTTATCTTCCCCTCACCAAGTGGTCGCCCTTCTAGTATTGTTTCATGCTCAAAATCCTCATTGCGTCTAGTTTGAACACCTATTTCAGCTGCTCCTTTAATGTATCCACTACAAAAACGTGTCATCTCTTCAGCCAAATACTTTTCTGCAATGCATCCTTCAGGGTTTGATCGATTTTTGACATATCCTTTTAGGTCCTTCATAAACCTAAAAGGAAAAAAAAATCTGCATTTGTTGTAAAACGATAGTAAAAGAATTTGAGAGAGGGAGAGTTTAGACACCAAGAATGAAGTATGAGAAATGGAGTGATTTTATTCATCTCACAATGAGGTTTATATAGGAGTACCTCAGGTTGACGAAAGGTAACTATTTAACGATTACATCAATCATTCGTCTGATTATAATCAATCAATCGCTAATTATATTTTGTTAATCACCAATCAATCTTAATTGGCGTATATCACGCAACACTAATTGCTATTACATGAATAGCCACATTAATATTTACAACACTCCCCCTTGGATATTCCATGTCAATAGTGTTGCCCCTGCTATGCGCTTCTAAGTTGCCTCGTCAAAAACCTTGCCAAGTAATAAAAAACCCTGTGGGAAAAAACAACCTTGGTCGAAGGAGAAAAAGAGCACAACGCGCTTGAGTGTGGAGTAGCAGTATCACAGCTTCAGAGATAGGTGAAGTTTTCTTATCAACACCATAAGTAGGTAGTATGTCTACAGGAGGGATGCATTAGATTTGCTACACCAAAACCTTGCCCGGTAAACCCAGTGGGAGAAACCAGTGGTCGAAGGAAAAAGATGAGCAAATGCATATATATGTCGAATCAAAGCATCTTCTGGATGCAGTAAGTGGGGTGACCATGCTAAAGATGTGCCTCGTCAAAACCTTGCCAGGTAACAAAACCCAGTGGGACAAAATAACCCTGGACGAAGGACAAAAAGAGTACACGATGGTCAAACCAGTATGCTTCAAGATACTCCCCCTGATTTCGACTCCCCCTGAAAATTACATGTTAGGTAATTCAGATAGTTTACGTAGACCAATACCTTGGACATGCTTCTGGAATGTAGACTTTGGTAGTGACTTGGTGAAGAGGTCTGCACGATTGTCTTCAAATCAAATCTACTAAACTTCAATCTTCTGATGCTCCTGTTGTTGCTAATTGAAGGAGAACTTCTGTACAATATGTTTGGTGTTGTCTCCTTTGATGAAACTCGTCTTTATCTGCTCTATGTAAGCAGCATTATCCTCGTAGATAATGGTTGGTTCATCAGTGGTGGAATGCAGTCCACATGTGCTTCGAACATGCTTTGTAACGGCTTTTAGCCATGTACATTCACATACTTCTTCGTAAAGAGCTAGTATCTCAGCATGATTCGAAGAGGTAGCAACAAGTGTCTATTTCGTAGACCTCTAAGAAATTGCAGTATTCCCAATGGTAAAGACATAACCAGTTTGGGAATGTGCCTTGTGCGGGTCTGATAGATAGTCTATATCAGCATATCCAACAAGGCAAGCATCATTCTGAGGATCAAGGGGATTTGATCCAGTCCTTGATGCGTAGGGATAGAATAAGCCCATATCCGCCTTACCTCTAAGGTAGCGAAAAATGTCTTTTATGCCATTCCAATGGTTGCGTGTTGGCGCAGAGCTATATCTAGCTAACAAGTTCACATCGAATGAGATGTCCTATCTAGGGCATTGAGCCAAGTACAATAATGCGCCTATTATACTTAGATATGGGACTTCTGGCACCAATATCTCTTCGTTATCATTTGCAGAACGATACGGTTCTCTTTAGACTTCAGACGACCATGGGTGTGCTTGCTTTTATCCTCATTAAAGCGTCTTAACATCTTCTGGATTGTAATTTGGTTGATGGACCAAATTTTTCATCTGCACTGTGCTCGAGCTCCAGGTTGAGACAATAATCTGTTCTCCCAAGGCCTTTCATCTCAAATTCCGACTTCAGGGGCTTTGCGGTTTCCTTGATTTCTTCAAGAATATCAATCAAATTCATGTCTTTGACATAGACCGCACAATTGCAAACCCGAAACTTGTTTCCTTAATAAACACGCATGGGCATAGTTTATTATTCATATATCCCATCCCGATCAAATATTCACTTAGACGGTTATACCATCTCCGTCTAGATTTTTTCAATCTATAAAGTGAACGCCTCAAAACTAATGGAGAGCATGTTCAGTGGTCTTGAACTATTTGCACCGGGTATCATAAGTCCTTCAGGAACTTTCATGTATATCTCTGTATAGTGATCCCCATAGAGATAAGTTATGACCACATTCATAAGCTGCATATTCAGTTTTTCGGAAACTACCAAACTGATAAGGTAGCAGAACGTTATGACGTCCATTACGGGAGAATAAGCCTCCTCGTAATCAATCACAGGGCGTTGAGAAAATTCTTGCGCCACTAGACGAGCCCTGTGTATCACAATCTCGTCTTTCTCATTACGCTTCCTTACAAATACCCATTTAAATTCTACGGGTTTAACATGGGGAGGTGTGGGAACAACAGGTCCAAACACCTTTCTCTTTATCAAGGAATCTATTTTGACCAGGCTTGCTTATTTCCTTATTAGCCAGTCGTCTTTTCATTGATATTGATCAACAAAGCAAGGTTCGAGGTCATCGCATATTATAGTTTCGGTGGCCACCGCAAATACTAATATATCATCGATGATAATCTCAACCCGATTCCAAATCTCACTAAATTTACCGAGTTTCTCTATTCTCGGGAGTGGGTTCAAATGTTGGAGCGTCCCCCAACATCGTCTCTTCTAGGACAGACCCACAATCCGGATTTATCTCATGAGATGGATCGGTTTTGAGATTGCGATGTCAAGAGGATTCGTTTGTGCCAAGTTTACCCTCTTCTAGGGAAAAGAATCATTCGAACCTAATAGTCTACCTCACTTCAGGGCAGAGACATATGACTGGTTAGCCGCCATGGTCGTACCTCGTCCATCTGGGACGACACATCCTACAGGGACGTCTATCCTTGCAGGCACATTTGCAGCAGGTATATATGATCTCGTCACTTTAGCTAGATCAGAGAAAGCGTCTGGCATATTTTAGGCTACACTCTGTAGATCTAGAATTCTCCGCACTTCATTATCACATTGTACGGTTCGGGGATCAAGATGAGACATAGTGGGGACATTCCACATATTCCACGTCGTTCATCAGGAACAGTAACGTTCTTATCTCCCCCTAACGGCGGGAAGACTGTCTCATCAAAGTGACAATCCGCAAATCTAGCGGTAAAGAGATCGCCTGTCAAGGGCTCGAAAGAGCACATAATGGATGGGATTCATAATCGACATGTATGCCCATCCTTTGTTGAGGACCCAAGTTTGTACGTTGTGACGGCACAATTGGCACGAGGACTGCATACCCAAATGCGTGTAAGTGCGAAACATCAGGTTCGTACCCAGTCACCAGCTGTAACGCAGAGTAAGGTTGGTAGCAGTGGGCCTCAACGGGACCAACGTAGCTGCATGCAAGATTGCATAGCTCCATGCAGAAATTAGAAGCTTGGTGCGCATTACCAAGATTATATCTGCGAGACCATCTTGGGTGTGAACATAGGGAACTAAATGTTCAGCATCAATCCCAAAGGATATGCAATAATCATCGAAAGACTTCGATGTAAACTCTCCGGTATTATCAAGTCTTATGGACTTTATGGGATAATCCGAGTGGTGAACCCTCAATTTCATGATCTGGGCGAGAGTTTAGCAAAAGCAGCGTTTTCTTGTGGACAATAGTGTTACATGTGATCACTTTGTCGATACATCAACCAAAACCATTAATATTTAACTGGTCCACATGGTGGTTGGATATGTCCACAAATTTCCCTTGCATTCTGTGCAGAAAAATGGTGGTGTATGTACTAGTCTTTGCATATGATGGTCTAGTATGAAATCTTCTTAATGGGTATGGCATAGTGTGTCATTATATACAAGACCCTTATTCAGAAGGGGATGCACCTGCGATGAGTTGAGGATACGGTGCATCATACTGTGACCTGGATGTCCCAAACGGTCATGCCATAGCAAGTAGTTGCTTGAATTAGTTAGCTTCTAGCTAACAGATTTCAATTTCTCCAATGTACGCTTCTGGCCGCACACTCAGAGGTTATGCAAAGCTATTCCACTCATTTTTCTCAGTGGTTTCAACGTGGTAACTGTTGGTTCGAATATCCTTAACACTCAATAACGTTCTTCTGGAACGTGGAGATTATAAGGCCTCATTAATGGTAGGTTCAGTACCATTGGACAACATACTGTGGGTTTTGCCATAACCCTCTATCAGGTTGGATTGGCCTGATACGGTTGTCACAGAGGTATGAATAGACAATAAGTTTGAAAAACATCTCCGATCTGGGAGTATGGTGTGTGTAATAGCACTTTTAACCAGACAACAAACTTCCCCACAGAATATGTCTATTCATTTATTTAATTCAATGGATCACATGTATAAATAAGTTTATTGAATTAAATACATTCGAACATAACCACATTTTCATAATCCAAAATGATTGAAAACATAAATCACCAAAAATAATCCGAAGATGTTTCATTCATTAAGATGAAAATATGGCACAAGGGACCAATTGTACCCATGTCTTCGAGTTTTAATCCTCGGTATGTTCAGTAACTGCCTGAAAATCCATGATCTCTAGTGTGGAATCAATAGAAAATTACCCGTCAATAAAGTTGGTATTTCGAGTTCCGCGACTGGCGTAATACTCATCTACTGCTTCGGCTATCGCACAGCAGGTGCGAGACCAGCAGTTAATTCCTCCATATCGATAACAAAGATCATGCTAATTTTGGTGGCGGCGGGCCGAACCAGTGTTCCTTTCCACTTTGGCTTGTTAGGCAGGGGCACTATAACATGGGGCCATGTTTTGGGCCGGTTATATGGGCCATTTATGGGCCCACCTCTCTTTACTTGTCTAAAAAGATCAGACTCTTTGTCCCTTCCACGGTCACAATCTCTCCTTTCGAGATTAGGTTTGCGATGAGCAACATCAATTCCTTCAAGCAAAAGTGCTGCTCAGGTACCGATGGGCTTGGCTTGATCATTCCTCAACAGGAGGTTGTTGTTCATTTCAGTGAGCAACAAGATAGTGATCAATTCTGAGAATTAATAAAGTGACTCTCCTTGTATTCTTTTGGGCAGATGGGCTTGTTCAATATCTTGCTAATCATGTCTTGCTTCAAGTAAGAAATGGTCATCTGATGGTGAAAGTGCTCTTCCAGAGCGACCCAAAGAGTCTGTGGATCCTCTTCATCGGATACTCAATTTGGAGTGCTTTCTTCTTATGTTTCTTTATGAACATTATGGCACTTGCCTTAAAAGCATCAGTGACGACATTGTCATGAGTATCGATTGTTGATCTCATCTTCTTTGTAGTCAGATGAATTTTCACATTTTGAGTCCACTTTAGATAGTTTCTTCCGGAAACCTCCAAAGCAACAAAGTCAAATATGTTGAGATTTGACATTTCTTATATGAAAGGAACAAATAATATTAGTGCTTTGGGTAATATCGTCCATAAGCAAGTAATGAGAACTTCAGGTTCTATAACATGGTATGAAAAATCGGATTAGACATGTAAAATCTACTGGTTTTATCATGTGTGATGAATTTATGAAGGAAACTTCAAGTTTCTTAAATGGCATTATCGAAACTATAAATTCGATTTATGTATGAACTACTGGTTCATTTAGAACTTCTAGTTCATTAGGTACCTGCATTTTCTACACATATATTCTAGTGCGAAAATTTAGACAAGTAACATAATAATATTGAATTGAGAAAATTGAAATAATCTCACAAATTTGGATAAATAAAATCACAAATCAATTGAGATATTAATTGCATGCTACTAATTTAACAGATTAATTATCACACAATTATGTGAATAAATGCTTCTGGCAATTAATTACACATATTAAATATGGTGAATCTATTTACAATATGAAATCATTTTTCCTTTTATTTTTGATTCTGCTGGACCAAAGAAGGAGTGGGCTTGATAGTGAAGCCTATCGGGCTTAGTCTGCGAGCTTGTGACCCGGGCTTTCATGCGTAAGTCAAAGAGTATGTGAGGCCTGCTGGGCTGCTAGGTCCTGCAGAGGGAGAGTGGGCCTACTGGGCTCAAACTGGTCTGCCAAGGAATGAAAAGTTATTACTCAACCCTTTCGGTAACTCCAATTGAATACGACCAGGTAAGGAAGGATGAGGTTTAGGTGGAGCGAGGCTCACTTAAGTACACGGCCTCATCTGAACCTTGCCTAGACATCGCATCCAACTGGATGAGCCTAGTTTGAGAAGATTCATAACTTTTGTCATGACAACATGTAGTGAGCTTCTATTCTGGCCTTGCAACTTGGGCCTGAGCTTCTGGCTCTGATTTGTTGTTGTGACTTTGGGCTTGATTTGAGCTTCTGACTCAGCCTCATTTAATATTCACCATTAACCTGTCATTTTTTCTTCTTTAAATGCTTCTGGCATTAACGCTTCATTAACCCCATAAATATTACATAATCATTATGGCAATAAACTTAATGTACAACATTAAGAAATTGTAATGAAGTAAATAAATATCATAAAGTCAATAATGAAATCATTATGGTGATGAGCGTAATATACGGCATTAACAGGAAATGATGCACATTATTATGGCAATTAATGCTTTGAATAAACGCTTCTGGCATTATAGTAATATTAAATAGGAATCCTACATGTCAATGTGTCATGGTATATATCAATCAAATCCACAAACATGAACAAATATATATGACCGATATATAATCAACCAAATAAATTAATAAAGTAAATTTGGGGGTTCATGCATCATGGTGATTGTTCATATAATCAAGTTTGAAAACATGAATTAAAATTAGAATTTGGAAAACATTACTTGATGAACAGCGGATGAATCTTCAGTTTATATGTGCAGAACTGAGAAGGTTGTCTTCTCAGCCAATCCAAGAGCTATTCGCCTTTTCTGGACAGCTCCCACTTCGAATGGTGTACAGGTCTCAAAACGACTCCAATAAGGCTGAAATTTGGAGGGCAGATAGAAGAGGCAGAGATGAACAACTTTCATGAAGGAAATATTTTGATCTGAGGTCCCGATCAAGAGGTTTCGGGGTGTGCAAACAGGCTGCAGCAGGGGTTTTTTTTTTTCTCTGGCTAGGGCTTGGGATAGAGCTTCGTGCTGATAACGTGTTGTAAAACGATAGTAAAAGAATTTGAGAGAGGGAGAGTTTAGACACCAAGAATGAAGTATGAGAAATGGAGTGATTTTATTCATCTCACAATGAGGTTTATATAGGAGTACCTCAGGTTTACGAAAGGTAACTATTTAACGATTACATCAATCATTCGTCTGATTATAATCAATCAATCGCTAATTATATTTTGTTAATCACCAATCAATCTTAATTGGCGTATATCACGCAACACTAATTGCTATTACATGAATAGCCACATTAATATTTACAACAGCATTAGTATTGATACTTTACAGGAGAGATAATAACCAATTGTAGTTAATGAAATGCAATGTAAGCTCACCTTTCGAAGGGGTACATCCAACGATAATGTACAGGGCCACCAATTAGAGCTTCTTGTGCAAGGTGAATCGGTAGGTGAACCATAATGTCAAAGAAAGAGGGAGGAAAAAACCTTTCAAACATACACATAGTTTCTGCAATTTCTTCATCAAGAACACCTATAGTTTTCTTCTCAATCTCTCTCTGACACAACTGATGGAAAAAAGAACACATGCGAAAAATTGCAATTCTTGGTCCTTTAGGCAGAAGTCCTTTTAAAGCTACTGCAAGAATCTATTGTATCAAAACGTGGCAATCGTGTGACTTCAAACCCATGATCTTGTTGTCTTGTAAAGAGACACGATTTGCAAGATTGGAACAATACCCATCTGGCAATCTTAACTTGGCTAACCTCTTACAAAATATCTTCTTCTCCTTCTTTGAAAGCACGTAAGGTGCTGCATCACTTTTAGAGTTGCTGGAACCATTTTCTTTTGGGTGCAATTTCTTTTTAATACCCATCACTTTTAAATCTTTCCGACAATTCAAGTTATCCTTTGTCTTTCCCTTCATGTTGAGTAAAGTGCCAATGATGCTCTCACATATATTTTTTTCAATGTGCATCACATCTAAATTGTGTCGCAATAACAAAGTCTGCAACATAGAGAATGTATATATTAAATTACTGCAATCAATGTTACAAGGTTTCAGCAAACTCTAATGAAACTAAATAATAATAAATAAATAAAACGTACCTCCCAATATGGTAACTCAAAAAAAATTGATTTCTTCTTCCATCTCTTCGAAGGCTTTCAAGGATCCTCACTGTCATCATCACCATCATCATCTGAATTATCGTAGGAATCATCCTCCATTTGATTGACTGAACTTTTTATACCTTCAGTTCTTCTCCTTTTTCTATTGTTACTGCTGCCAACCTTTTTTTTCTTTTTTCTTGTGCAACACTTAGCCTCCTTAGCCCAATTATTGTTAATATTCTTCACCACTTGAAATACCTCTGAACCAGTTAGCTTTCTAGGCCTCACTCTATGTTCCTCAGTTCCATTAAACCAAGTTTTGTTATGCCGATATGGATGATCATGTGCAAGAAATCTCCTATGGCACATATATGCATGCTTTCTTCCATTTGGCAGCCATTGAGAGGATGTTTGAACACCACATACTGGACACGCTTTCTTTCCCTTTGTGGAATATCCTGACAAATTCCCATAAGCAGGAAAATCGTTTATTGTCCACATCATTATAGCTTTCAAGTTGAAGGTAGACTTGGTGAATGCATCATATGCAGTAACCCCATTGACCCATAACTCTTTTAAATCTTCGATAAGGGGTTCCAAGTACACATCAATGTCATTTCCCGGTTGCTTAGGACCGGGGATTAGTAATGTCAACATTAAATGTTCCTTGGACATGCATAACGATGGAGGGAGGTTATATGCAACCAAGATCACAGGCCAACAACTATATCGGGAACTAAGATCACCAAACGGATTAAATCCGTCGGATGAAAGACCAAGTCTAAGATTACGAGGATCTTCTGCAAATGAAGGCCACTTGCTATCAATCTTCTTCCATGCAAGTGAGTCAACTGGATGACGCATCTTGCCATCTTGACTTTTATGAGTGTGGTGCCATGTAAGCTGTTCTGCCTTTTCAGAATCCTTAAACATTCTTCTAAATCTAGGGATTATAGGAAAATATCTCAAGACCTTTGCAGGGACTCCTTTCTCAATCTTTTGGGTGCACTTATTTACTTTCCACCGAGAGGCACCACATTTAGGACAAGTCTCTGTGTGCTCTAGACTCTTTCTAAATAAACAACAATCATTAACACAAGCATGAATCTTCTCATACCCTAGATCAAATGCTTTGAGTAATTTTTTTGTTGAATATAGAGAACTAGGAAGTATGTTATCTAGAGGTAGAAGACTACGAACCATCTCTAGAAGTTCATCGTAGCCACTATCAGATAAACTATTCCTTGCCTTAAACTTGTAAAACATTACTGTTGCTGACATCTTTGAGGAAGGACAACCTGTGTATAAAGGAAGTTCTGCTTCGGAAACTAAATTTGCAACATTAGGCTCTATTGGTTCAGGGGCAGGTTCCATAAATTCATCATCTAAATATGCATCTCTGTACATTCTATATGTCTCTAAATTCTCCATGTTATTCACCATTTCTTGTTGTACAGAAGTGTTCGGCTCATCCCTATGAAAAGTACAGTTACTATAACTTTCATATAACCCATTTGAGACCAAGTGATCTAAAACTTCATTAGGTGGATGGGACCAGATATTTATACAGCCACTACAAGGGCATTGGATCCTCTTCGGGTACCCCTTACTTGCATGAATACTAGTAACAAACTTTCGCGCTCCATCATAAAAGGCCCTAGGATTGCTAAGACAAAAAAATAATAAAATGTTTATCAGATGGAATTTCGGTTTATATCATTAGAATATAAGGGTTCCTGGTTTAGATATAACCTGTTTTTACAGTGTGCCCATTCTGTATCCATTTTGTTTCACCTTCGATTTCCTTGGGCTACCTTCTAACTTGTATTTAGACAGCAAAAATTTTACAATTTAAACACTATAACTGTACTTATCCAGATACTACTAACCATTAAAAGTAATAAAAAACAGAAATAAAAACAAAATAACCAACTAAACACAGAGCTTCACATATGCATTTCTTTATATTTCATTGTTTCAATATGTGCTTGCCTTAGTTAAAGGAACTTTGAAATCAAATGACAAGGACGAGGGGGAGAGAGAGAGATCTTACTGCTAAATGCATTTCATGAAAAGCAGATCATTTAATACTTCATTGCATACAAAGCTGCTCTGCTACCAACTCTAGCTAGTACTGAACTGTCAATGTTGATATCTCCAAGGGTTGAAAAAATGTAGCTGGATAATATGAAAACTATATCAGAAATCATATAAAAATGCAGCAATTATGAAAAAAAAAGGCTAGATAGAAGTAATACAACAGAGACGTCCAGAAGGCAACATATAACAAATTTTCATAAAAATAATAACTCATCGGATCAAATTTGCAAGCTTTCAATTGTAAAAGTATACTAATAGCTAGGTTTCAAGATTCAATTCCTTTTTCACCTAGTCCCATTATAGTTAAAAAGGAGAGAAATAAAAAAGACAGAGAGTAAGAAGTAGAAACTGAACATAACGCATAGCTGATTGAGATTCCATATATAGCGCATCATTAGACTATCAATTTAATTTCTTATACACAATGAAAAGAAACCTACAATCATGGTGTTCTTGGTTAGAGTTTGACCTGCCCAAAATTACCAAGTGAATAGGAATGATCACTATGTTGATCATGAGAAGTATTCTTGAATGACTATGAATATGCCAAATTGGGACCAAGCAACAGATGTTGACCACGTGCTAATGATTAGTTATCATAATTGAACCATATATATATATATATATATATATATGATGTACTCGTTTCCAGTTTGAACCATATACATCCATGATGACAATATTAGATTAAACGTAACAACCTTGACCAAATCATTATTTTGCTAAATGTTTAACAATGTAGCAATAAAAAAAAAAAAGTGGCTACAGAGAAGTAATACTGCACACTACAAGAAAAAGTATTAATCATAGCACATCACTATAGCGTTTTTGCATGAACTTGGATCTGGTCATAATGGTTCTAAGATTAATGCTTTTATTTAATTACCTGTTTTATTTGACAACAATCTGCAGATCTGTATGATGGTAATACATCTATCCTTAGATATGGTATGGCTTTTGTTCTTGAAGATGGTGTAGAGGTACTAATTCACCCACTTTAGCCTTTTCCTTTCGTTATATATAGTTGCCCATATTAATAATTGACCATTGCTTCTGCATATGACTCACACTGTGTTATAGCAATACTATTATGAAGCTTTTGAGCTGAAACTTTATTCCTAACAAGTTCATTTAGACTTGCATAACAAAGTAAGCTACCTTGTCAGAACAGAGGTAATATTCAACTAAAAATCTGCAGTTTTACTTCTCCTATGGCAGTGGCTGACCAATTCGCAACTTTCCATCATACATGCACAAGTCATTGTTCATGTATTGTTGGTGAACATATGCTTCAAATTCTATAGAAGAAATACTTTATACTGCATCCCAAACTTTTTTGCTAAGAGCCTTGGTATTTGTATAATATATAGATCAAATATATAAGTGAAGGCCAGGAAACAATGGCGGAATATTTTCACACTTTTTCATATAAAAAAATATCTCATACTTTCTTCAACACTGATGGGCATTAAAATTGAGCAAAATTAATGCTAGCTAATGAGATCATTTTTGTCTTTCTTTTAGTTGGCATCTACGGAATTGCATTCAACAAACAAGAACAACGGAATAGCATAACCTTTCACAGGTTGGGTAATCTTGGTTTTGTCCTATATTCATTGTAGCTCTTATTTTATCCATCTGCTGACCCGTATATTTTTTTTCTATTAGCTCCTTGTGGTTGCAGTTCATTCCCCTGTAGTATTAGTTTCTTTGTGTATATATATAATTGCTCCAGATACAAACCAACTATGTTCCTCTACTATAATTGGTAAGGCCCAAGTTGAACCTTTTGATTTATAATGTCTTATTCATCTTAAACATGCATTTCAATGCAGGTATTGATCCCAAAATGGGTCGAGACCTAGTAGCTCAGAAAATAAAAGAGTGTATTTTTTTTCTTCAATAAAAGTTTATTCAATTTCGTTCAAATTGATAAAATCAAAGAATAACTCTCGAATATACTTGGGTATCTGTTTGTCATCGTAATGGGTTCCAAGATTACTGCTTTAAGTTAATTACTTTGCTTTATTTGACAGAAATATGCAAATCCTTATTTGAATACGGATGCTGATCATGTCTTCCTTTGAACATGGAGTTGTTTTTGTTCTGGATAATGGTGGAGAGGTACTTTACCCATTAACTTTTTTCTTAATTTTTTGTAATACACCTACTTGTCTTCATAGTTTACTCACGTTAATAATTCACTTCAACTGTGGCCTCTAAACTGTCCAGTGTCCAAACTAGTAGTAAGCAGTTAGGCACCCACAGATTACCTAAGGCAAAAGGGCAATAGGCAAAAGGCCAAAGGTTCTCTTTTACTCGTATAAACTTCTTTCAAGTTTCAATTATTAATGGCAAAAACAAATCCTCCTTTATAAATTTGATTATTGTTTCTTTTCTCTCAGAGAATCAAAACCCATTACATAAACATAGAGAATTACAAAAACTGTAGCAAACCCAAATCCAAGACACCCATAAAGCTCAGCTCTTCAAAGCACTTGAAGACTTGAGCTACTAGCCTCTGGTACCCTTCAATCCCTAGTCAATAAAGATGATGATTTTTGTTTGTTTTTAACTTATATTCTTTCCCATAATTGTGGATGATATTCTCTGCCGTCTATGTTTGACTAGTGGGTTTTCTTCTCTCTAGAATAAGCAGAAGGAAATCTTGCTGCCCTTTGATTTGTTTGGTAAGGTAAAGCTGGTTTTTGAGGCTTATTGGTTCCATTGTTGTTAAAGTTCAAAGCTTTAGAGGCAAACATATATGAATGAAAGTTTATGGTGTAGTGGCATAGACGTCTAGAGGACAAACATATAACAAATTTTCAGGGAGAAATATCCAACTCGAGCTAACACCTACACTCCTATAACACTCAGCTGAATTAGATACAATTAGCAACTGCTTTTCAGTGAGATAAATCCAAATGAAGAAACTTCTACACTAAAATCCCAGAAGAGTTTCACCTCAAAACCAGCAACTTGTTGCTTGAAATCAAGCAAATATTGAAATTTGAAATCCAGTTGGAATCAGATCCCTAGACCACATATATGGAAGCAAAGAAACTCAATTCAATCTCAAATTGTTACCCAAAAGCAGAAATTTAAATTTAAATGCACACAGGCCACATCCCAAAGCACCTAAAAAACTATAGAAAGAGCTAACTAACTAGCAACAACCTGCAAGTGAAGCAATTAGCGCTGACCTTTTTAAAAAGTGGAGCAATAATCAACACCAGTCTCTGCCTCAACTCAAAACCCCTAAGTTGCTCAGCAACCATAGTCCTTTATACCCACATCTCAAAAACATCACAGAACACCAACCATCAACACACATCATAAGAAAGAAGAAAAGGCCCCAGAGTAAATTTGAAAAAGGTTCAAGGTTTCACAAGCATTGCCATCACTTAGCAGATAAAGCAATGTCCCTTTATACATTGCCTAACTTCTACGAATGAGAAAGCACTTTTTCACAAATGGGTCTTCCCCCATTTTCAAAATCCATAGGCCTCTCTCTCTCCCCATAATTTTTCAAAGCAAATCCAATTCCAACGACCAAATTTACTCAGAAACTAATTCAATACACTGATCAATCAAACCAAAAGTTTCAGATTTTACAAATCAATCAAACACCTATCTTAGATTACAAAATACCCAACTATAAATCCAACACTTTAGACACACCCAGTTCAATTTTGATATAAAAACCCAAGCAAATATACCAAAATCTATATGAATCCACAATATCACATGGCCATACCTGAATATATGATTAAAAATCACAATCTAAGACACCCATCTTTGTCCTCGACCAAACACACAACGGCGCGCAGGTCACGAAATCTAACTGGTTGCCCAAGAGCAGAACTCGGGGAAGAGTTCAGATTTTTGCAGCAGCTTGAGAACTGGGTGATTAGACGATGTTTGAGATTTTTGCCATTAGGTAAGTGATTAGAAGAGGTTTGAGGCTCTGCGAACTGGGTAAGGCTTTCTTAGAAGAGAAAATTGAGGAAAGAAAGAAAATTTTGGGAAAGTCAAGAAATGAGGAAAGAGAATATTGAGAGGGAAGTCAGAATTTTTAGGGAAAATTTCGCGCCTTAAGAATCCTTTTTTACGGCATGCTTCTTGTGCGAGCCGTAAATGACTTTTTTGATAGCTATTTTTACGGCATGCACAATATGTGTGCCGTAAAAGCATTATACAATTATGGCGTGCGCCTTCCGCGGGCCATAAAAGACTAATTGATAAACACTTTAACGGCGCTCCTATAAAACACGCCGTAAAAGACTAAATGAGAAAGGTTATTTACGGCACGCAAAATATGCACGCCGTAAAAGAGTAAAAATTATGGCGTGCAATAATGCACGCCATAAATTTTACGCCGTAAATGCCTGGAATTCTTGTAGTGTCTACAGGATCTGGAACAGATTACCTTACCTTGGTAAAGATAAATATTGAGAGCTACTTATGATCTTTAGAGATCATGCGCATCATTGCAGCACATATCTTTCCTTCTTTCTTTCGCCAAATTTACTTAGAAGGAAACAATTCATTGGGATCCATATATGTTAGAACTCTAGCTAGGTTCTTAACAAGGTGACATCTTTGAAACTTCCATGTCATAGTATTTCACTCGAAACTTCTAGTTCGAGGCTAACCATTGTGCTCTTTGTGACCCTTTAATTATACTCAAAGCTTCTGGGTTGAGTTTAAATAACTTTTGGAACTTCAGGTTCCAAAAGGAGCATGAACTTTATTTAGAGGATCCACATTAACATTGCTGAAGAACTGCAAGCTCTAATATAATCAAGGATCAAGAAACTTCAAGTTTCGATCTTTTTTTGGCGATACCTTTGAAAAACTTCAAGTTCTCATGTGATTAAAGATAAAGAAACTTTAGGTTCTAATATCTTTCAATCACAAAATTCACAACACCATATTTTAATATTATTATGGTGGAAGTCCTAGCCAAAATAAAGGAGGACTCGTAATATAGCATTGTGGAATATTAAGCATGTTAAAAGAATCTCAGTTCTACTTTGGTAACTTCTCTTCCAAAGTGGCATGATAAAAATCTACCATAGTATGGAGTGCAAAACATGCATATGCCTAATGCTTAATTCCACTCACATGTAGAAAGCATTCCCATGATTTTTGGGCACCACTCATATGGTCTTTTCATTTGCCACTATTCCACTTCTTGTGGTTATGATTTGGCCATTCAAAATTGGCTTTATGATACAACCCGTACAAGATGGCAAGCTCTTCCAACATATGTCTCTTTTGGAGGTGCATAATGCAACTATACTCCACTAGATGAACTCATCCGGAGTGATCGATTAATCAGATCTACAAGACCTAAGATTATTGTTATTACCAGAGCTTTAAAGACCATGAACATGATCACATTATGTTGTTGACACAATGTTTTCATAAATGGGATGTGTCAGGATTTAGAGCTTCAGGTTCTTGTATAATCTCATGTAGAAAATAACTTACTCGAAACTTTAGGTTTGAGGGTGACACATACTAGAACTTTTTCATTCTAGATCTACTCGAAACTTCAGGCTCAAGTCTACACAATTAGACGCTTCAGGTTCTAAGAGTGGAGTGAACTTTAGGTTCACATATAATTATAAGAAGAGAGATTGTACACCCATTTTCATGTAACACCAAGTTGAGGAACTTCTAGTCCTCTTATAATTGGGAAACATTAAGTTTCCACCATATATTCACTCGTAACATCTGGTTCGAGTTTGACTAATTAGAACTGCATGTTCTAAAATATGGTATTTACATGTGACCATCTTGTAGTAGCATCAATCATGACCATAAAATACCGAAATGGTCTACAAGACGGTTGGATAAGCCCACAAATGTCCCCTTGAACTCTTTGTAAAAATGATGGGGAATTTGGATTAACATTTGCAAAAGATGGCCTCATGATCAACTTTCCTTGTGAACATGCTTTACAAGGATTATTGCTTGGCAAAATAATATTCTTATTCAACAATGGGTGTCCATTGGAATTTGCAATAATCCTACGTATCATGGTGGATCCGGGGTGACCCAAACGGTCATGCCAAAGCATAAATATATGTTGATCAGTGAACTGCTAGTTCACGACATGGTATGCCTCAATTGACTTAATGGTTGTATAATACAAACTAGATGAGAGGGCAACCAATCTTTCCAATATACGCCTTTGGCTGTAAGTATTGGAAGTAATGCAAAGATATTCCACATTGTTCTCATTTGTGGTTTCTATGTGGTACCCATTTAAGCGTATATCTTTAAAACTCAACAGATTCCTTCTACATCTGGAGGAGTATAATGCCTCTTGAATGGATAATTAAGTACCACTTGGTAACCGAATATGAGCTCTTCTAGAGCCTTCAATTAGGTCTGCAAGACCTGAAATGGATGTCACTTTTGCTCTGATCAAACTTGAATTGGAGAAATATTTTTGATCTCGAAGGATCGTGTGCGTGGTCGCACTGTTACAAGACATATGCCTTCTCCATTTTTCTTTAGTTGAGAGCATCCATTTTCCATATTCATGCTTGTAGATAGATACCTCTACTAGCATGACTAGTTTGCTATCTCACCAAGCATAAGTAACACCCTCTTTGGGACACCCACAAGCCATGGTGAGGCCCAACCGCTACTTGCATCTTATAGCCCTATGTTCAAGCTACGCTACGGTATCCGGAAGTCGCAAATCCGTCGCCGGGAAGCCACCTTTCCGGCCTTGCCAAGTTGCCCTCACAAATAGGCTTTCTAGACTAGAATAGTAGTTTTGCATCCCACATCTAAGAAAATGTAAAGGAGAAGCATTCCTTCACCTATAAAAGGAATGCCTCCTCCCACAACTCAAGGCCACTCCATTACACACTTTGTAATGCACTTCGGCCGCAAGGCTCAACACACTAGTACAACATTCAAGTGGACGTAGTTTCTCGCTAAGGCGGGAGACGAACCACTATACATCTCGTGTCACTCTCTCTCTCTCTCTCTCTCTCTCTCTCTCTCTCTCTCTAAAGCTAACTCGGGATCCCACGGATCACTAACGTTAACATTGGCACCGTCTGTGGGAAGCCAACACAAGGGCTTCGTCACTTACTATTGAGTTAAGTCATCTTAACCGAGCTCAAAATAATTTCTTTCTTTGAGTTATACAATTGATATTGTTAGCGACAACTTGTGCCATCTACCAAGTCAACCCTTGGTCAACGCCGGTCAGTCTGGTCACCGCTGATAATGAGCGGTCAACACAGAACAAAGCTAAGTCAACGCTAATGGTGTTGGTCAACTCCAATCAACGCCCATCTCAGAAAGGTCAACGCTGACCTACAAAAAAATCCCATCCTAGCGGTATCAAAAAAAAAAAAAAAAAATTGGTGATTCACTCTGGACACCCAGAAAACCTCTATAGGCACCCATCTTATCTTCAATCATCATCCTCCGCTGGCGGGGACTGGCGCCAGTTTCAAATTTCAGCTCGATTGTCACCGCCGAGCTTTTGTCATGCTGCACCAAGCTTCTGTCAAGCTGCAGCACCTAGTTTCACTGCTAGCCACCTCCGCTGGTAGGCCATCGCTAGGCTACACCGCCAACGTCATCAGCGGATCCTATCAGCCAAGCACGACACAGCCAGCTCCAAGCACTAACAAAGCCTTGACGGAGCATCAATCTCCTACTCTCCACTGATATCCAAACGTTCTGTCGGCCATAAGCTCCGCCGTCAATAACCTGCTGACCATGCTCCACTCCATTAACGAGCTCCGCTCCGCCAAACTATACACCGCCGAACTATACACCGCCGGACTGTACACCGCTGACCCCAAGCTCTTCGGTCCGACTCTCCACCAAGCACCAAGTCCTCAGCTAGCCACAACACCGCTAGGAGACGTCGACGGCGAAACTGACTGCCAAAACTGCACCGTCGAGCACCTTTGCTCCATTCAGTTCCGAATCTCCGCCCAACTCTAAGGCTCCGCTCCGCCGAACTGTACACCGCTGACCCTAAGCTCTTCGGTCCGACTCTCCACCGAGCACCAAGTCCTCAGCTAGCTACAACACCGCTAGGAGACGTCGGCGGCGAAACTGACTGCCAAAACTGCACCGTCGAGCACCTTTGCTCCATTCAGTTCCGAATCTCCTCCCAACTCTGAGGCTCCGCTCTGCTGGACAAGGCTACCACTGACCAAAGCTTATTCCGTTAGCCATCTCCGCCGAGCACCAAGCTCTGCTCCGCCGGACAAACCGCTAGACAGCAAGGCCTCCGCCGCGCCCAAAGTCATTGCCGAGCTATGAGTCTCCGCTGACCATCCTCTCCGCCGAACTCAGAGGTCCTCTAGCTGAGCTCCACTCCGCTCCGCCAAGCGTTGCACCTCCGCTAGGCAAGAACATCCTACCACCAACTCAGCTGCTTCAAACTACGTTACGAGGCGCATTACTGTCAAATGGGCTTGATGGAGTTGCCTCAGCCAACCGAACTTAACGGGTCTTGCTCACGGCTACAACCACTTCCTTGGCGAATTGCAGCTATCGGGTTGACACGCTCATTCTGTTGCTCCACCAAAAGCTAAGTTCTCAGAATTTCCGCTCATCTTCTTGAAATAGCTCAATGCCTACTTATATAATTAATGGCCTAGTACGCTATCTGTCAAGTGCACATGCTTATACATGTGTGGCCCATGCACACATACATGCTCTTTGTACGTAGTCTTACTGCACGTGTCCAACACATTAACTCTATGTCATACACATGGGCCCTCAGTTAGACACCTCATGGATATAGCAATTATTGTGACTTAACAATCAGAAGGCTATCAACAGACCCCCACATGCCCACATGCTTATGCATTAATTGGCACATGCATCCAATTGAACTATCTGTGATTCATATGTACACGTACATACACAAATAAGGAATGCACAAGTCTTATGAGAGCTGCTACGTAACATGCACAATGACTGTGTTGTTTTGCCATGCATATATAACATGCTCAGTTCTTGATTAAATGGAATTTATCAACAACCAACATGGACATATAATATGCTTCATATATGCTTCTTGGCATTAGAATTGCACATGCTGACAATAAGAATAGCAATAATCTTTGTTCACAACCAATCTAGTCATCTAGTTTAATGTGTGCATCAATATACGTAAAGTGATCACTGGTGTATAATCCTCTATATTGGCTCTGATGCCTAATATATACATGATTTATTGAAAATGCTTCTTTGACATTTCAATATCACTTTGAAATCCACACTAGAAGCACACAATCAAGCATGTCATTTGTTGTCAGCTACAACATTGCTTAAAATCTCATCAAAGTACATATACAAATTGTTGATGTTGATTTTACAAATCCACATATTAATCACCTATTTTTTTTTTTTATAAGGAAATTCAATTATTTCTATGGAGCATGCAACCTCAACTACGAGTTGATGTATGTTATCGGAGCACTTTATCAGCCAAAGCAATAGAGCGTCATGCTTGGACAACTCCAACATGATTTGGGTACTTAGGGTGATTCCAACTCCAACTCGCACCAAATCGGCATAAGATAAGTAACTATATCTTATCTTTTACGCTCTTTCAAATTGAGCTAATGCCATGCCAATCACATGCTTTTACTACTTCTAAGCATGACTACAATATATCACACTTGATATATCTTTACATGCTTCCATAACTTCTAAGCATGCCTACAACATTTCGTAGATTTGGCAACACTTTCTAGGTCTCACATGCTAGATATGCCATGCTTCACGTACCGATCTCAATGATCCTTTACCATATCTACAACAATGCAAAAAATGATATTAGCATCCACATTACAAGTACATGCTATACACATATGCCATGCTCCTATTTAATTGCAAAATTAAATAAATATGGGACACTAAAACAAAATTTTATTACTTGCTCTATTTGTTTGTCATGTTTCATTACAAGTACAAACTTTACGAGTCTGTGGTCATCGCCAGGCGGTAAGGAAACGACTCATAATGACAATGACCGCTAGGCGGCATTGCAGTCAAGTTTCTCCTCCGAGAAATAGTAAAGGGACTAGTTAACACAGCCCACGGCAACCATTGATCCGGCAGTTAACCCTGACGCTTGGGTACCAAAGATTGGGCTCGCTACCCAACACCCTCTGCTCCGTGCAGCTCCCCCTCAACAAACAATTTACCGACCATCCGGAGGTCTGTCGTGGTTGGGGAGTGGGGGACTCCCTGGCGGGCCTAGCAGGGGCCCACCCGAAAAGGCAAAAGCGTTCGCTCCAACCAATTCTAGATGGACGACGCACTCGCACTAATTATGCTTGATATACGACACAAAGCTACGCTTTGGTATCAACCCGCAAGACCACCCTCTTTGACTGGGGACTTCGGGGACTTGTACATACAGCCCAGCATAATTAGCAACGGTCACGCTCATGCCCCAGGGCATCACCTTCGAGCTACCCGTTAAAGCCTCAGCGGCATCCTCGAGCTCTCACGCTTTCGCCGCAGCGGTACCGCCGAGCTGTCATGCTCTCGGCTCAGTGGCATCCACGAGCTTACCGCTCACGCCTTCGCGGCACCCACAAGTTTCCGCTCACGAGCTTTCCGCTCACGCCTTCGTGGCACCCCCGAGCTTCCGCTCACGAGCTTTCCGCTCACGCCTTCGCGGCACCCACGAGTTTCCGCTCACGCCTTCGCGGCACCCCTGAGCTTCTGCTCACGAGCTTTCCGCTCACGCCTTCGCGGCACCCTTGAGCTTCCGCTCACGAGCTTACCTCTCACGCCTTTGCGGCACCCACGAGCTTCCGCTCACAAGCTTTCCGCTCACAAGCTTACCGCTCACACCTTCGCGGCACCCCCGAGCTTCCTCTCACGAGCTTACCGCTCACGCCTTCGAGGCACCCACGAGTTTCCGCCCACGAGCTTTCCGCTCAGGCCTTCGTGGTACCCTTGAGCTTCCGCTCATGCCTTCCCGGCACCCCCGAGTTTTCGCTCAGGCCTTCCCGGCACCCCTGAGCTTCCGCTCATGCCTTTTCGGCACCCCCGAGCTTCCGTTCATGCCTTCCCGGCAACCCACGAGCTTCCGCTCATGCCTTCCCGGCACCCCCGAGCTTTCCGCTCATGCCTTCCCGGCACCCCCGAGTTTTCGCTCAGGCCTTCCCGGCACCCCTGAGCTTCCGCTCATGCCTTTTCGGCACCCCCGAGCTTCCGTTCATGCCTTCCCGGCAACCCACGAGCTTCCGCTCATGCCTTCCTGGCAACCCACGAGCTTCCGCTCATGCCTTCCCGGCAACCCACGAGCTTCCGTTCATGCCTTCCCGGTAACCCACGAGCTTCAGTTCAGGCCTTCCCGGCACCCCCGAGGTTTCGCTCACGCCTTCCCGGCACCCCCGAGCTTCCGCTCACGCCTTCCCGGCACCCCCGAGCTTTCGCTCACGCCTTCCCGGCACCCCCGAGCTTTCGCTCACGCCTTCCCGGCACCCCCGAGCTTTCGCTCACGCCTTCCCGGCACCCCCGAGCTTTCGCTCATGCCTTCTCGGCAACCTACGAGCTTTCGCTCATGCCTTCCCGGGACCCCCGAGCTTCCGTTCATGCCTTCCCGGCACCTTAGAGCTTACCGCTCATGCCTTCCCGGCAACCCACGAGCTTTCGCTCATGCCTTCCCGGCACCCCCGAGCTTCCGTTCATGCCTTCCCGGCACCCTAGAGCTTACCGCTCATGCCTTCCCGGCAACCCAGGAGCTTTCGCTCATGCCTTCCCGGCACCCCCGAGCTTCCGCTCATGCCTTCCCTGCACCCCCGAGCTTACCGCTCATGCCTTCCCGGCAACCCTCGAGGTTTTGCTCACGAGCTCCTGCTCATGCCTTCCCGGCACCCCCGAGATTGCCGCTCATGCCTTCTCGGCAATCCTCGAGCTTTACACATGTCTACTCGACACACCACATGTTAATGGAACATTGAATTCTTCTACCATTTGTCGCTTGTGATAAATTGAATTCTTTTCGCATTCCATTAATACGAGACAACCAAACAAACACAAGCGTTCATGTATTCATCATTCATGAATTACAAACGTTTACCTTCGCAGTACTCATGCAACTTACATTTATCATATGCAATCCATATGCTCACACGACCATACGCGTTCTCGAGTTTGTATGTCATAATCGATCGTACTCGGCACCATTCGCGTGTATACATCAACATGTATCACAGACCCCATACGTTCATATATGCCAACACATATCCATGCAACTCACATTTGTTGCCCAATGCAACGAGCATTCTACATATGCCGGTTTTTGTCTTTGTTGTGCAGGTTAACGAGTCCCTTCTTGCTTACGGAGTTCGGGGACTTTTGTAGGGGCTCCGTGCCGCCCGGTTACTTATGCTTGATGACTTCATGATTATAACTCCCCAACCAAGAAGCTCCTCTTACTTGGGGACTTCGGGGACTTGTAGATACCTCTACTAGCATGACTAGTTTGCTATCTCACCAAGCATAAGTAACACCCTCTTTGGGACACCCACAAGCCATGGTGAGGCCCAACCGCTACTTGTATCTTATAGCCCTATGTTCAAGCTACGCTACGGTATCCGGAAGTCGCAAATCCGTCGCCGGGAAGCCACCTTTCCGGCCTTGCCAAGTTGCCCTCACAAATAGGCTTTCTAGACTAGAATAGTAGTTTTGCATCCCACATCTAAGAAAATGTAAAGGAGAAGCATTCCTTCACCTATAAAAGGAATGCCTCCTCCCACAACTCAAGGCCACTCCATTACACACTTTGTAATGCACTTGGGCCGCAAGGCTCAACACACTAGTACAACATTCAAGTGGACGCAGTTTCCAGCTAAGGCGGGAGACGAACCACTATACATCTCGTGTCACTCACTCACTCACTCTCTCTCTCTCTCTCTCTCTCTCTCTCTCTCTCTCTCTCTCTCTCTCTCTCTCTCTCTAAAGCTAACTCCGGATCCCACGGATCACTAACGTTAACAATGCTTGAATATGAATAAGCCATGTATGTACTCGAAGCTTCAGGTTCGAGACTTTATTATTAGAACTTTTGGTTCTAAATTTTGGTGGTTTGATCTTCAGGTCAAACACTTAGTACTCGAAATTTCGGGGGCGAGACAAACCAACTAGGAAATTCGTATTCTAAATTTTGGTGGCTTGAACTTGGAGTTCAAACACTTAGCACTCGAAACTTCAGGTTCGAGATGGACCAATTAGAAATTTCCGGTTATAAATTTTGGTGGTTTGAACTTGAGGTTCAAACTCTTAGCACTCGAAACTTCAGGATTGAGATAGACCAACCGGTTCCGTTAAATGAATAAGGATATGAATATAGATTACACAAAGATGGTAATAAATCAAGATGATAATGAAAGTGTACTTACCATATTGATATGTGTGTCTAGCAAGATGCCTAGAACAACTTGAATATTGATGCCCACTCGCACAATGAATGTTGTAGATGCGATTGCATTATTCGACTATGCATATCCTCGTAAGTTGGCCTAAGAAACAATGGAGAATACCACATGAACAAAGAACAAGCAAGTTAAACTCTAGATCAAGAGTATTACCCGGAATGAAGTTGCACCATATGACTCTACTATCGTGCTGATAACGTGTTATAAAATGAGATAATTTGCTTACTAGAAAATGGAGAGTATGAAGAGAGAAGAATAGATGGGGGAAGAGGTGTGTATCTTCTCATTCTCATTAGTTCCCTTTAAATAGGGTAGAGTTACTTGATGATCACACTAACTTGGTGATTACTCATATGGTAACTTGATGATCACTTATGAGATGACTTGGTGATCACTCTCAAGGCTACTTGGTGACCACTCTTATGGTTTCTTGGTGATCAATCTCAAGTTTCCACAATTTACATGATGGACTCTAACTAATGAGTATTACATGTTGTCCCAAACTAATTTCGTGGACAGCCACATAATTGTAGTATTTACAACACTAGTTTGTTTTTCTTGTGCCGTGATTGGTGTGGCATAGTGGAAGTGTAATTAGTTGGCAACAGTTGAGTCTTGGGTTCAAGCTACCATGCACGGGTAGCTTTTGTCTGTTTTTTGTTTTGTTTTTTTGGTCTGAACATTTATGTTTTATATAATATATATATATATATATATATATTATGTTTTGTGTTATAAATATTATATAAATGTGGTTGTTCACTGTAAATATTCATTAGTTATGTCCTTATGATGTAAACATTACTCCTATATAAAGGGGTCTAATGAAAATGAAATACACACTTCTACCTCCTCCCACATTTTGTTTCTCTATTCTATCTCTCTCATATTCTCTAGTTTATAACACGTTATCAGCACGAATTTGCTCTTAGTTTTCTTCTTTTTCTTCTTTGAACTCCATGATGATCCGCAAGCCTTATGGTGCAGCATAGTTGCTTATGACCAAGACTAATTATCTATGAGTTTTTCTTCTTTCTCTCCTAGATGAATATGAATTTTCTTTATGCGATCATTTACATATATTTGTATGTATATTTTATATGATATAATTGTAGAAAATTTATATTTCATATACGACAATGAGAACAACATGTTCCATTGCTCAAGACTCGAGTCCTCTGTCCGAGTAGTCTTAGAACCTATGGTTCTATAGACACCACACGAATGTTTTTCTCATGTGTTCCCTATGGGATCCATTGTTCATATTTATGAACTCTTCGAAACCTTTGTTTCGTATATGAATTTTTCAAAGAACATACTGTTATAATAATTATGCATCCTAATATATCTCATCTTTTCTCTTTGTAGAAAGATGACGCATCTAACAAAATTGGACTTTGATCCTCTTAAAATTTGTGGCAAGAACTATTTGATGCTGAAATTCACTTTATTGCTAAAAACCTTGGAAATTAATGCCATCAAAGTTGACAATAAGTCTTCTGTGCAAGATTCCACCAAGCCTATGATTTTCTTGCCTTATCATCTTGATAAGATCCTAAAAGATGATTACCTTACGGTGAAAGATCCACTTGAGATTTGGCAAGCATTAGCTGATCGATTTGCTCACCAGAAACCATTGTTCTATCTAGAGCTCGATATGAATGGATGCATTTTGCGCCTTCAGAACTTTAAATCTGCCACTGATTTTCAATTCCTCTAAACATATGATTATCTCTCTACTAAAATTATGTGGAGAATCTGCCAGTGAAGAAAACAAGCTCAAAGTCTCTGATTTTTTGTGGACAATGGAAAACATATTGATGACATGATCAACGGCGGTTTTCTTGACACCGATAAATTTTAAGCCTATGTTTAGGCACTTTTTTTGTCTCTATTTATTTTATTTAGTCATTTTAAGCCTATGTTTTGCCACCGATTAAACATAATTACGTTTCCTTATCTTTATTTGTTTAATCACATTTATTACGTTTAAATTACCTTTATTACAATTCTTTCATAACCGAATTTTTCATGAGAATTTGTTGCAAGAGTTAAAATTATCATGATAATATTTTTAATTGCCATTATCTTGTAGTTATTGTTATTAATAACTCATTTTATTATATATTCTAGTATCATTCTCCGGTAATTATTGTTATAAGTAACTCATTCTATTACCATTATTTGATACTTATCATAGTTCATATGATTATGTCGTTTGTGAAAAAATAACAAAATTATTTTGCATCGCTGGGACCTGAACCCAGGTCTTTTTAGATGTGAACCAAATATCCTAACCAACTAGACTACAACAAATTTATGATTATTTTGTTATAATGTTATATTAATGCATGTTTCAATTACTGACTCTAAATGAATCTATCTCTATTTTGGAATATTCTGTTACTCACCAATTGATATCAACAATATCAATTCTATTTTCAACCGAATCGAGGTATGTATTTTCATGAGTTTGACAACTTCAATTTAATTTCCTCTTATTATCTTATCTGATAATTTAATATAAAATTGTCACTTTATAATGAGATCGAAACTACATGTTTCTTGATCCAATTGCATATGGACTTAAAATTCCTCCACTGATTATTATACAATCAAATAGATCAAAACCTCTTATTTCTTGATCTCCAATTATGTCAGGACCTTTGTCCATTCTCTTTATGAGTACATGTGAACCTCTGTTCACTCCACTTTTAGAACATGCTTCTAATTGTGAAGACTCAAATCAAATGTTTTGAGTATGAGGGCTATGGTCCCTAAATATATTATTATTGGAGTATGTGCTTATACCCATATGGACAACTGTCCCAGACTTAAATTTGAGTATATAATTTTGACATTTGTTTTCAGTGTCAAACAATAATATGAACAACGTGTTCATTAATAAATTCAATTTGAACCATGAATGTTCATGATAAATATAATGACAAACATGGTTGTCTTGCATGCATATAATGCAACTATGGACATGATCCATTGCAATTGTTGATAATTTTTCACAATTGATGCTTCCAAAAGCTAAGGTAACAATCATCTCAAGAGCTGCAGATCTTGATTGATGGCCGGCTCCAACTGAGCTCGTATTATGTTACCTATATGGAATGCCATTACATGTATTGGTGATAAAATTTTCATCTAACTTATGTTATAAGTATAGTACTGTCATGAACTAAAAATTTTCATTAAGCTAAAATTATTTGGGCGTGACCAATATGTCTTTATTTTATCTACTATGTCATGTAGACTCACCTACATACATACTTTACAATGTTGTATAATACAACAACAGTTGCAAACTTTCCTAATAAGGACATTATAATTTATCGGATATTTGCGAGTTGTCACTTTAATGGGACAATCCTCCCGTCATTAGGGGGAGCAATATCGCTTATGAAAAATGACATGAATTGGTGTACAATATCTATCTACCATGTCTCATTTTAATTTTGAGAAAAAATCTCAATTCGTTATCTTTTTTACCTAAAATTTGGTTTGGGCTCACTATCCCCGGTGGATATCATAAATCTAATTTTTTGCATGCATATTTTGCAAATGGTCAAACTAGATAATCTTCCCGCCATTAGGGGGAGGAAAAACTATTGTAACGGCGTGAATTTATGTGAAATATAGCCACCAAGTCCAATGTTTCAAGCTCCCTATAAGGGAAGATTATACAAGCCCTATAACACTCTTCATGAGGTTATACAAAGATCCACATTCTTGAATTAATTTGTCCTTGAGAGACAACAAATGCCCTAAAAGAGGCATAGGTACCTGATATCAACAAAGCTTATTATAGCTAATGCATGCATATATTTTGAATGTGTGATAGATCTTTAATTGATGATCATTGATGATATCTCATCTGTTGTAGCTACTAAATATCATCAAGGGTTGTATACTACCACATTTTATTGTGTCGATAAATTATACTATTGGCCAAATTGGAAAGAGGCAATTCCAATAAATTTGAATATTGTAAACGTGATGATATATTTGGACTTCATAACGCCTAAAATACAAGAGAGTGTTCATTCCAGTGAATTAAAATCACTATGACACAAGTCTCTTTATAGAGACATGGGCTTATCATTCTTCTCCAAGCGACAACTTTTCTATAAGTATAGTGTTATATTGACGAGAGACTTATGGCATGTTGTCTTGGCTAATATGAAGATCTTAAAGGAAAATTGCTAAAAACAAATTCCCAAATCCTATGTGTCATTATAAGCATATTGCTTAATCAAATCCTTGACCGATTCATATTGCCAAAGGCAAGTCCATGAATGAATGAGCTTAAAGCTCATTCATGGAATCAAAAGTCTAAAGCTCATACATACTCATTCAATTATGGTCAAAGTGACTTATTGCCTCAATGAGTACTATGACAAGACTAAGAAATCGAATTTGAATCATACTCATAATGTTGCAACATATTCTAACTTTCGCGAAGTTATGAATTTATCTAGAGTTCATATTGAGCCTATATGAAATTATCAATTACACTAATTGATATTTATGGCTAAGTATGCCATACTTAAATTTCAATGCTTGGATAAAGGTAAATATGTCAATTGTTGTTCAATTATATTGTTATTCTTTAACTAATATCTTTATCTATAATTTGAGCAAATGAAATTGGTTCTACTCTTATCATGTCAGGTAAGATTCATTAAGAACATCATAGTTTTATTAGCAATGCCCTAACTTTTGCAGGAATTGCAATTCATGATGAGTCTCCTTTATGTAAAGCACACATGGTCTCACCTATGTGATCGACACACCATATCTAATATACATGGTGCATGTATTTTATTACATACATGACTGAAGCTTGCAACAATCAGGAGGAGATTCTCATCAGGGGGAGCATTCAAAATTATGCTACCTAAGACATATGCGCATTGTACTCTTTTTCTCCTTCAACCAGGGTTGTTTTTGTCCCACTGGGTTTTTGTTACCTGGCAAGGTTTTTGACGAGGCAACATTAAGCGCGTCCAACACCATATCATTTAGTGGTGGACATCCAAGGGGGAGTGTTATAAATATTATATAAATGTGGTTGTCCACTGTAAATATTCATTAGTTATGTCCTTATGATGTAAACATTACTCCTATATAAAGGGGTCTAATGAGAATGAAATACACACTTCTACCTCCTCCCACATTTTGTTTCTCTATTCTATCTCTCTCATATTCTCTAGTTTATAACATTTTGAACATTTACGCTAGTTTTGAATTCCTTTTAATATAGTTATTGACAAATTACTTTAGACAATTTAAAAAATATCATTTTGGGTGTTTTTTTTATTTGTCAATAAATTTTTTTTTGTTTAAGGATATCTCTATTTTGTATTTAGTCCAAACTCTAGGTTACTTGACCTAGTGGTAATAGGGTTCAATTAGAAGAATCTAGAGATTCTCTTTCCTTGTATGATTCTAACTCTATGCATTGTAATCCTCTATATAAAGAGGCCCCTATTATCAATGAGAATACACAGCAAATTCCTCTCAATTCTCGTTTCCCTAAAACACGTTATCAGCACGAAGCCCTAACCCTGAAACCCTAATATCTCTAATATCGTAGCCTTCAATCTCAAGAGCCCAGTTACCGGTCTCGCTTGCGCTTCCCCCACACTAAAGCAGCTGCACTGCTGTCAAAGAAAAAAAAAAGGCTTGAAGACTCAAGACACTAGAAGGCAGAAAGAAAAAGAACAAAAAAAATCGGACGCTCAGAGGCAGCAAAGAAAAAAGAGAGAGAGAGAAAGGAGGAGGAACCCACCAGAAGAAAAAAAAAAAAAGAGAGAAAGAAGAAAAAAAAAAGAAAAAGGAGAAGCCCACGTGCTGGGCAGAAGAAGGAGAAGAAAAAAGAGAGAGAGAAAGAAGAAAAAAAAAAAAAAAAAGGAGAAGCCCATGTGCTAGGCAGAAGAAGGAAAAGAAGAAAGGGAGAGAAGAAGAAGAAGAAAAAAAAAGAATAAGGGGGCGCGGCCCACGCAGAAAAAGAAAAGAAAAAGGAAGAAATAGATGCCCAAATCACATCAGCCCAGAGCTTGATTCACGTCAGTACTGCCACGTCAGCTCCCCCGGTCAACCCTCCGGTCAACTCTCAATCAACGTCGGTCAACTCCGGGTCAACGATTTTCCGGCGACATTTTCCGGTCAAATTTTCCGGCGTCCTATTTCGAGGTATTTTTTATTAAACATTCCCTTTTTTTAGAGTTTTTTAATTCAATTTCTCTTCTTTTTCGGGGACTTGCAACCTCCCTTCTTCTACCCCCCTTTCTTCATTATAGGGGAGACCAAATTAAGCCGAACTGTGGGGGTTCGTGCTCACTCCAAGCTTAGAGCTTGTTGAGATCTCCAAACTTAGAGTTTGTAGAGAATTTATGATCGACCACTTACATCATTGTTTCGATCTAATCCAATATCTCTTGGAATCGAATTTCTTGGGAGCGACTACACTCGGAAATTCCTAATTTCTTGGAAGCGATTACGCTTAGAAATTTCATATGTTTTCGTGGTAGCCTACTTCGCTCCGAAACTAACCTTAATTTCTTGTTCTCTTTCAAGATGAGTAATCTGAACAAATTGGACTTTGCTCCATTGGGAACAACTGGCTCTGGATATCACAGGTGGGTTCGTGATATCCGCCAGCATCTCAAGGCTGTAGGAATCTTGGATATGATTCTCGAGCCTAGCCAGGACGTGATAACTGTTGAGCAAGCTCAAGCTTTGGAAGCAAATATAGTAGCCTTAGAGGCAAATAAAGCGAAAGCCATCATCCTAATGACTCGTCATATGGATGATTCGCTCCGGTACGAGTATATGAATGAAGAAGACCCCAGAAGGCTGTGGGTCTCACTCGAAGAAAGATTTGGCAACGTCCGTGACTCCTTGCTTCCTGACCTAGAAGTAAGATGGCATAGCCTCCGCTTCTGTGATTTCAAGTCAGTTCTTGACTATAACTCGGAAGCACTTCGCATTAAATCCTTAATGGAATTCTGTGGTAAAGAGATCACAGATGCGATGTTGATTGAGAAGACTCTCTCTACCTTCCCCGTCTCTGCATTGATGGTTGCTAAGAACTATTGAATCGATGTAAATGCAAGACGGATCAAAAGGTTTCATGAGCTCATTGGAGCTATGAATGTTGCTGAAAAGCATGACAATATCCTTGTGAAGAACTATAATTCGAGATCCGTGGAAACAGAACATATTCCGGAATCCAATTATAGTCGCACCTCTAAGAGAGGGCGCCAAGAGCGAAACCCTAATCTTAGGTATACTTCTGGACATTCTGATCCATATAATCGCTCTACTTGGGAAGGTAACCGCCAAAATAGGCGAACACGGAACCGAAGAGGTAAACGTGGAAAGAGAGAGGGAGGAAACGCCTATGGCCATGTTGGTGGCGCCACCAACACTAAGAGCCATCTAAATGACGCTTTCAAAGCGTCTCAATCAATGGAGTTCGAGCAAAGAGATGTATGTTCTCGATGTGGAGTGTCTGAGTATTGGGCACACATTTGTAGAGCTCGTGAAGAACTTGTCACCGCCTACAAAGCATATTGTGAAGCAAGAGAAGCTCACTATGTGGAACAAGAAAATCAAGAAGATGATCTAGAGTGAAGGGTTGAAGACTACAAATCTGGCTGGGATCAATAGATCGCCAATTCTGTTTAAGTCTTTATTTTTCCAAGATATGTGATAGGCAATTGCCATATACTTTGTAGTAAATGCCAATGGTTTAGTCTTTCTTCAAAGTAGGCTCACCCAAAGTAAGTGTGATGTCTAGGAAGGTTCTGAGATTAGTGGTACTTAAGCGAGCCTTGCTCCACCGACATCTCTCTACTCACCTGGTCACATTTATTTTGGAATTACCGAAAGAAGTTAGACGACTACCATTGTTTTGCATTAGCTAGCATTTGGATTAGATTCTCCTAATGGTTAAGAGACAATGATGTACTTTGTTGGCTTATGAATAAAATTTCGAGTTCTTTTCATTATGACTCAATTTTGATTCTGAACATATTACTTTGTGACTACGATGACTGGGCCATCAATATTAATTCAAGGACATGGAATAGCCCAAGTTCCACTTGCCAAATGGCACCTTGATTACAGTTGTCACAGAAACTCTCTACGCTCTTAGAGCAAATCGTACCCTATGAATAGCCAACGAATTCCATGCGAAAATGCATGTAGAGAACGGAAATGAGTTCCTTTGCATTACCTCTAATGATTGTGAACAAAAGCGCATCTTAGAGAAGTTTATGTGTCTCTCTAGTGGATTCTATGTCACTATTCGAGCTATTAATCCAATAAAGCTACGAGAGAAGATCTCTTGGATTTAGACACATATTGGCTTTGTCACGACAGGATAGATCATCCTAGTCATGATTTGATGATCTGTCTACAAAAGACTACACATGGACATCATTTCTTTCGAGCGAAACGAAGCATGAATCAAAAGTTGATTTCTAGACTAAGTGTGACCTACACAGCTGCCTAGGGCACCGCCTCCGTCCACCACCAGCCTAGGGCTGGCGCACTTCCTATCCATGACGCCTTGGATGGTGTCCATCATGGTGATGGCGCCCTTGGTGATGCTGCAATCACTAACTTGCTTCAAAATAGCATTTCAGACGCTCAGGCTCAACCAAAATCCTCATTGGTTGCTTCTACAGCCTCTCGCTTGTTTTTACAAAGCCCGTTCCTTAGGGAAATTAGGACTGAGACCGTCCTATGAAAAGGATATGACCTTACTCATTCTGTTCTTTCAAAGAATCCGTAGGGATTTTGTGGATTGATTCAACCAACTTGCGGACGCTTAAATATTTCATGATGTTGGTTGACATGCAAACATGTTGTGCCATTGTCCACCTATAAATGCTGCTTACGCTACACTCCTAGCACATATCATATGACAACGGGCTCACTCTCCAGATCATCCTATTCAGTCAATTGGATTTGACTATGCTAGAGAGTTTACATCGAAAGACTTTCGATGGATATTGCAATGGGCTTGATGTTGGACATCACATTCCCATGTACACACCCAATTGGTCTCGCGGAAATGACTACGATGGTAGTCCGAACATTGGTAATGCGCACCAATCTTCTTACATCCGCTTGGGGTGATGCAATATTGCATGTAGCTATGCTAATTCGTCTACGACCCACCGCCACTCAATGTACCTCTGCGTTACAGCTAGTGACTGGGTACACATATTTTGTACTTACGCACATTTGAGTGAGCCATTTATGTGCCAATTGCGCTGCCACAGCGCTCTATGACGGGTCCTTACAGACGAATGGGCAACTACTTTGGATTTGAGACTCCAACAATCGTCCGCCACTTAATGCCCTTGCAAGGCGATCTCTTTACCGCTAGATTTGCAGGTTGTCACTTTGATGAGACAGTCTTCCCGTCATTCGGGGGAGATAAGAACACAGATCTTCAACAGGAACGACAGGAATTGTCGTGGTCTGTCCCCACTATGTCTCATCTCGATCCCTATTAAAGTGACGAGATCACACAAATATGCTACAAACATGCCTGCAAGGAAGGACGTCCCTACGAGAGGACGTAGCGCCACCCTACACGGAGGTAGGCATGGTGCCAATGCCAAAGAGAGTGGCACTCTGGCATTACAGGCCATGGCCCCAGCTAGGATACGTGGGAGGCCCGTGGGTTCGAAGGATACATTGGCACAAACCAATCCTTGAATCATCGACACTCAAAAATATGTCTCATAAGTATCTTCCGGGTTATGGTTATCGTTGGGGGACGCCTCAACGTCAGAACCTATTCCTAAGAATATAGAGCTCTGTGAAACTTACACTAGTGTGCATGAGACGTGGGATAGAAACTCCATCATAATTGATGATTTCGTTGCGCATGAGTTTGTTGAGTTAGATGATATCGAACCACGCTCTGTTGATGAATGAATACCAACATAGAGAGATTTGGCCTAAATGGAAAGATGCGATCCAGGTTAAGATGGATTCTCTAACGAAGAGGAAGGTTTTCGAGCTAGAGATGCCAAAACCTCCTAACATAGAACCTGTCGACTAATGGGTCTTCGTTAGAAAGCATAGTGAGAAAAATAAATGGTAATCTCGCCTTATGGCGCAAGGCTTCTCACAAAACGCCCTGGAATCTACTACGATGAGACATATTCTCTCGTAATGGATGTCATTGCACTCCACTACCTTGTCAGTTTGGTAGTTTCCTAATAACTGAACATGCAGTTTACAAATGTGGTCACTACATATCTCTATGGGGATCTAGATACGGAATATACATGAAGGTTCATGGCGAACTTCATTTACCCAAGCCAAGAGGTTCTAGACCACGAAGCGCGTTTACAATAAGGTTGAAACGCTCACTAAAGTGACTACTTGATTGGGAAGGGATATGCCCATGCATTTCTATGACAAGTTTTGGATTCTATCGCGGTTCATGTTGGACATGATCTTCATTAGAAGCCCTTAAAAAGTTAAGGGAAACCGCTGAACACTTGAAATCCGTAGTTTGAGATGAAGGATTTTGGGAGAACAAGATTATGTCTCGGTTTAGAACTTGAGAATCGTGTCGATAGATGCTTAGGCATTTTGACAAGGTCAAGCCTTCATGCACCCCCATGATCGTCCATAGTCTTGATCCTGAAAAGGATCCTCTTCGTTGAAAGGATGATGACGAAGATGTGCTAGAGGCAGAAGTGCCTTACTTAGTACAATAGGCGCATTATTGTACTTATCCCAATGCACAAGACCGGACATCTCAAATGTTGTGAACTTGTTAGCTAGATATAGGTCTGCGCCAACGCGACGCCATTAGATTGGTGTAAAAGATATCTTTCGATATTTGAGATGTACGATTGATATGGGCTTGTTTTATCCCTACAAAGAGATGATGGATTCGGACCCATCACACACTAGGTACGCCGCCAACACTGGCCTGCGTCCACTATCCCCATCCCAAAACGACATGTGTTTTGGAAGGTTTTGCTGATGTTGGGTACCTCTCTGACCCACACAAAGGTCGCTCCCAAACTGGTTAAGTGTTCACCATGGGAAAGACCATGATATCTTGGAAGTCTACAGAACAGACCCTAGTCGCTATATCTTCGAACAATGCAGAGATTATTGTTCTTCACGAAGTGGTTCGTGAATGTATATGGATTGGATCCATAATTACGCATGTTCGAAGCAATTGTGGTTTGAAGTCTACCACAGATGAGCCTACGAGCATTTAGGATAATGCTACTTGTTTTGAACAAATGAGGCAAGGCTACATCAAAAGCGATAAAACCAAGCATAATCAACAACAACAGACTCTCCTCGAGATCAAAGTGAATTAGGTTCGATCTGAGGACAGTGAGGCAGACTTGTTTACTAAGTCATTGCCCAAATCCACGTTCGAGAAACATGTGACAAGAATTGGCTTGCGGAAATTATCTGAACTCCCATGATCGTAGTCATCAGAGGGAGGCACAGACATCAGGGGGAGATGTCTACATGTTCACCTCGAATTGTGAAGGGTGTGTTGTGCTCTTTTTCCCCTTCGACCGAGGTTATTTTTGTCCCACTGGGTTTTTGTTACTCGGCAAGGTTTTTAATGAGGCAACGAGAGAAGCACCGCGTTTGAACAACACATGGGGGAGTGTTTAAGGATATCTCTATTTTGTGTTTAGTCCAAACTCTAAGTTACTTGACCTAGTGGTAATAAGGTTCAATTAGAAGAATCTAGAGATTCTCTTTCCTTGTATGATTCTAACTCTATGCATTGTAATCCTCTATATAAAGAGGCCCCTGTTATCAATGAGAATATACAGCAAATTCCTCTCAATTCTCGTTTCCCTAAAACATTTTTTTCTTTTATAGAAACATTTTTTTCTTTTATAGAGTTTTAATATTTTGTTAGTACCCCACTTGACATCAAATCTTGGCTCCGCCCCTGCTTCTACACCTATACTCTTCGATAACATTTCAATTTTACATGTACCCATTTTATTTTTCCATATTTACTGGAGCTAAAAGCCAAATGGCTAGTAGTTGAGCAACGTTTCTCTTTTGCTTTATTGTTGGTAATCAAATTCCGCTTTACTTCGACCAAAAAAAAAAAAATTCCGCTTCAGCAGTTTTGCTTTAATGATACAACATTTACTTGTCTGTATTGTTATGAATCATGTGTCTTTTTAACTCCACTTTATTCATCCCATTGTGAGAATTAAGCACAAATTTAGCAGTTTTACTCCAATGATACAACATATACTTGCATGCATTGCTATGCATCATGTGTTTTTTAACTTCACTTTATTCATCTCATAGTGAGAATTAAACACAAAACCTAATTTGTGATGTTATCTTATCTAAAAACTTAACGGCAGCACTAAAACGGGAATAACTTCAAAACCAATGACCAATATATTGTATAGATCAATATGGAGGTCTAAAATAGAGAGATTTCAAATTAAATATCAGCAATAGTGGAGGATGCGACGGAGGAAGTTTCTGAAGATGACATTTTATTGTTGAAAAATGCACCATAACTAAAGAGAGAGGGTTTGTCAACCGTAACAAATTATTTTACATAAATGCCCCTCGAATATTAAAATACTTTAAATACTAATTTCTTATGAAGAATAAAAATGACAAACCACAAATAGCCAAATATATATATACACACGAAAATGTTCTGAAGAGGACGTCTGCACTGTTGCTAAAGTTCGAACGTCGCCGCTGCAGCTCGGCTCGGGGTTCTACGGAGTGGCGGGACTTGGCGGACCGACGGCAGGGGTCGGACGGAGCGGTATGCAGTCGGTGGAGTCGCCGGTGAAGGGGTTGCAGCTCGCTGCAGAAAACCTGCAGTTGCAGGTTGGGTTGTTGCCCAAAAACTGCAACCCCGACTCGAACGCTGCCCAGAACCGTCCGGGATGCCTCAGGCCTCCCTCCTGCAAGCCGCGCGCTACCGTCGATGTCCGTACTTTAACGAAGTGTGGACGTCCTCTTTAGAACCAGACTCTATATATATAACCACCCACTTCTTCATATAACTACCTCCACTCACAAACCCATAGGTGTGTGGTTATTTCTAGTGTATACATAAATACAGTGTTCATTGTTTACATGAGTTATTTAGAGAAAAAAAAAAAAAAAACCTTCTCATTTATTTGGAGATTAAACATGAGTTGACATAACT
Organism: Rosa lucieae; assembly: GCA_024704745.1. NCBI lineage: Eukaryota > Viridiplantae > Streptophyta > Magnoliopsida > Rosales > Rosaceae > Rosa > Rosa lucieae. Next base: position 55,167,572 of record CM045498.1, read on the forward strand.
ACTACTTCCTCCCCACTCATTTGTAGTCTGATAATCTAACGCCAAGGTTTGATCTTCTTGTCAAATATTCCTGGTCCGTAAGTAGAGATGAATATCTCAACGATGAAGGAAAAATGCATCCATATAAATGAGGTGATCGGAAGAAGAGCCAGCAAAAGATTTTGAATAAAAGTCTTAGAATTTCCATTATCACCAATCATAACAGTAAGTGCAGAAGAAAATGCGATCATCATAGTAGAAATCGAGAAGAAGAGGGTGGAAAGACCAATCATCATTTTTGTAGGCAAAGATGTGAGGAAGTCATCTTCTGCATAACGTGACGTGAGGATTCCCAAAAATATAATTACTGAGGTCGTGGAGAACACTAGTGATATACCATCTGCAACGATAAAAATCTTAAACAACTTTTTATCCATGAAAATGGGAAGACCTGTGTTACTATCGCTTCCACCAGGAACGCAGAATGCTGCAGCAAACATGATGGTAACAATGAGAGCACCAACAACTGTACAAGAAGTTGCTATCCCCTTAATTGAGTCTTCTGCATCCTTCATTAATTTCTCGTGACTTTTGGTAAAGAGCTCACGTGGTGTCACATCCGAAATATTTAGAGATTCATGCATTTCAACCGGTACAATACTCTCCACCTCCTGGATTCCAATTATTATTTGAGAAAGAAGTAACTAATTAATCAGGGCACAATTTGCCAATATCAATTCTTTGAGAGTGCACCACATTATGCAAATTTAGGCTATATTGGAGATTAGAGATAGTAGAGTTAACAAATAATTCATCTTAAGATCACCCTAATAGTATTGATAGAATTGAACTGCATGATAGCATGAGTACTTACGATGACTAACAAATTAAGCTAAATTTGTCTAACCAACAAAAACGTCATCTGAAACCGGGAAGAGTGTCTTATACCGGTAAGAAAGTGTTAATTGTCAATACAAAACCTTAACCTAAAGATAACCCATATATATATGCAGCAATATAGATGCATAGTGCATCATTTACTCGTGCACTAAACGTAGAGATTTAAATGATTTTGTTCGGGGCTAAACCCTCTTCTTCTTGACAACCCTAATTCCTATAACTCGAAAGCTTTATGAATTTTAAATCATATATATTAGCAGTGCATTCAATGAAACTCAACCAAAACACCTAATTTCTTATATTATATATATTCCTTCCCAAATGAAATATGTAACTACTAGAAAAAAATATTGGATGGCAGTGAGAGCTCTGCTGCCGGTAAACCCTAGCCACCCTGGCTTGGGTATTCAAAGATGCTTTGAAGCGTCAACGTCATCACTGGTCGGAGCCTACTTTGCTGGAATTCAATGTCGAGATCTCTTGACGACTTTCTTTTGGGTTCTCTATCTCCGATTTCCTTCTGCGTTCGGGACTGCTAATCTTGCAACTGTGAATCATACTCGAGATCGACCGTGGATGGATTGGGGGATTCGACCAAGGGTTCAGAATAAGACAACCCGCGATCACCTGCAATTGGGTGGTCTTCTGGAGACGACAACGGTGGAGCGCGGTAGTGCCGGTTTGATTGGGTTCATTTGGAATCCCATTTGGAGTGCAGCGGAGCCGGTTTGGCTTATGATGAAGGCAGTGCTGGGTTATGTTGACCTCACCATGTTCTTGTTTCCCGTTGCAGTGAGTATAGTCTACTGGCTATGGTGGAACATATGGGCGGGGATTCGAGGCAGTGACACCAATGACTTGATTCGACTCTGGGTGCCCCGATTATTTTGGGTAGCTGTGCAGGTGGGTTGTCTTTGGACCCTAGTTCAAACCTGGATCTGGGTGACGTTGAGGTCAGGAGTTCTCTCCTTGTGGTGGATGTTTGATCGGCCAAAGTTATTGGCGGCGCCGTCGTCAGGGTGGTCTCCAGCAAAGAAGCTACTTTTGGGCCTTAAGCTTGGGCCTTCATCTGGGTTGGGTGCCCTAGTCAGTTTTGGACTTTTGTTGGGGTCCAGAATGTCTAGTGGGGCTTTTAGCCTTGATGGGCTGCTGGTTCAGCCAAGAGCATGGACGATAGATTCTGGGCCTGGCCTGTTCGGGTTCGGAGTGACTGGTGGGTTTTTATACCCACCCTATAGTTAGTTTTTTCTTTTAAACGTGCCTATTACTATGCGTACTGTGTCGTAGTTGATAGGCTCACTTTGAATAAGTGAGCATGAAATGTTGAATGAATGGTCCTATCGTATGTATCACCGTGGTGTCTACCGCATTACAACTTCTTGTCTATCTGTACATGGTAGCGGAAGGATATGTAATGGTCATCCTGGTCTTACCCTACATTAATGAAATCTCTATAATGTTCATTGTCAAAAAAAAAAAAAAAAATATGTAATTAAAGCTGAAATGTGTTCTGACTGAGACATGCTTGCACCCTATCCCATCCCCATAAAAAAGGGGATATGGTTGAGATCGTAGTGGCGTCAAATCTCGTGTGACTCGGAGTTATCAATTAGGGATCTAATAGCTAGACGTACTATTGTTATATTAGACTCGGCTGAATCTTCAATCAAAAAGAAGAAGATGGGTTGCTAGTTTGCTACTTTTGGGGCCTTGAATATATTAAAAGATACTACGAGTTCCTTCTTGAAAGCAAAGAATTCGGGTGTTCGGAAGAAATTATCTCCTAGTGGAAAGAAGTTATCTTTGGAGGCCAGAGGGGAAAGGAGAAACTTCTCTCCTATGCTGGGAAGATGAAGAATGATGCTTGTGTTGGAACAGCTATGGCTTAGCTGTTATTCTAAACGTTTAAGTTTGAGTTATTGCAGGAAATAAACCCTATTTATTAGGGCAGTACGTTAGATATTACATCCTACTTATGAGGGCAGTAAGTTAGGTTTGAATGTTTCCTCTACGTTGTGCTATTTGTTACTAGCTATTTCTTTGTAAGGCTATATAAGCCAACATATTCAGTATTGAAAAACAGTGGAATTCCCCCAGATATTGTATTGTGTGAGTGCAAGGTTTATACAACAAGTGGTATCAGAGCCCCTCACAGGGCCTGATCGAGAGTCTGAGAGTTTGAGAGCTAAGAAACCGCAGTTTTCTTAGAAGGATAAGGGGTTGAGTGTGAGAGAAACACAGAGAGTTAAAGTGTGAGGTTGAGTGTGAGAGAAACACAGAGAGTTAAAGTGTGAGGAAAACACTCGGAGTTAGAGGATGAGTTTGAGATGGCGACAGAGAACAATTATGTTCAGCCTGCCATACCTAGATTCGATGGTCATTATGACCATTGGTCTATGCTCATGGAAAATTTCTTGCGATCAAAGGAGTATTGGGGCTTGGTAGAAAATGGGATTCCAGTAGTAGCAGATGGAATTGAACCCACTGAGGCACAGCGCAAGGCCATTGAAGACGCAAGATTGAAAGACCTAAAGGTGAAAAATTACCTTTTCCAAGCCATTGACAGAACAATTATGGAGACAATTCTCATCAAAGAGACAGCCAAAAACATTTGGGACTCAATGAGGCAGAAGTACCAAGGTTCTACAAAGGTGAAGAGAGCTCAGCTGCAGGCACTTCAAAGAGAGTTTGAGGTGCTCCAAATGAAAGATGGAGAGACGGTAGATGAATACTTTGCTCGGACATTAACCATTGTTAACAAGATGAAAGCTCATGGTGAAAGAATGGAGCAGCTTGTGATTGTGGAGAAAATTCTAAGGTCGATGCCTGTCAAATTTAATTACGTGGTGTGCTCCATAGAAGAATCCAACAATCTCACCACAATGTCTATTGATGAACTACAAAGCAGTCTGCTTGTTCATGAGCAACGAATGCGTATCCATACCGGAGAGGAGCAAGCTTTAAAGGTGTCCTATGAAGACGGAGTTGGAGCAAGAGGACGAGGCGTTAGAGGAGGCTTTAGAGGCAGAGGTAGAGGAAGGGGCAGGCAACAGTTCAACAAGGCACTGGTGGAATGCTATAAATGCCACAAATTAGGACATTTCCAATACGACTGCCCTGATTGGGAGAAAGGTGCACATTATGTAGAGTTAGATGAGGGTGAAGAGATGCTGTTGATGGCACATGTTGAGCTCAACAATTCCACAAGGGAAGAAGTTTGGTTTATGGACTCAGGGTGTAGCAATCACATGAGTGGTGACAAGCGGTGGTTCACAAGTATGGATGAGCAGTTTCGACAACATGTGAAGCTTGGTAACAACTCCAAGATGGTAGTGATGGGGAAGGGAAATGTTAGACTACACATCAATGGAATCACACATGTGATCACTGATGTCTATTATATACCGGAGCTGAAGAACAATTTGCTTAGCATTGGTTAGCTACAAGAAAAAGGGGTTGCAATCGTGATTCAAGATGGGAAGTGCCGTGTTTATCATCCAAAGAAAGGTTTGATTATGGAAACCAATATGACCGCCAATAGAATGTTTGTGCTCCTTGCAGTCATGTCTAAGACCTTAACCTGCTTCCAAACTGCGTCTGAAGACAGTACTCAATTATGGCATTGTCGTTACGGCCACCTTGGCTATAAGGGATTAAGAACTCTGCAATATAAGAAGCTTGTGAAAGGTTTGCCGGAAATAAAGACACCAACCAAGTTGTGCACACACTGTATGATAGGCAAGCAGCACAGGGAGTCCATACCAAAGAAAAGCTTATGGAGAGCCTCACACAAACTTCAGCTAGTGCACTCGGATATTTGTGGACCGATCACACCTCTGTCAAGCAGTGGAAAAAGGTACTTGATCACTTTTATAGATGATTATAGTCGGAAAATTTGGGTGTCTTTCTTATCTGAAAAGTCTCAAGCCTTTGCTGCATTTAAGAACTTCAAGAGTTTAGTTGAGAAAGAATCAGGGGCTTCAATTAAATGTCTTCGAACATATAGGGGAGGAGAATTTACTTCTCAGGAGTTTAATGCTTTCTGTAGTTCACATGGTATAAGCAGGCAATTGACAACTGCCTTCACCCCTCAACAAAACGGGGTGGCTGAGAGAAAGAATCGAACCATTATGAATATGGTTCGAAGCATGTTGTCAGAGAAACAAGTTCCAAAGTTTTTTTGGCCTGAAGCAGTCAACTGGACTGTATACATTCTCAATCGAAGCCCCACCTTGGTAGTGAAGGAATTGACTCCAGAAGAAGCTTGGAGTGGCATCAAACCATCGGTTCACCACTTCAGGGTCTTTGGTTGCATTGCACATGTCCATGTTCCAGAAGCTAGAAGGAAGAAATTGGATGATAAAAGCTTCAAGTGTGTGATGTTGGGGATTAGTGAAGAAAGCAAAGCCTACAGGCTCTATGATCCTACTTCTAAGCGCATTGTGATTAGCAGAGATGTCATTTTTGAAGAAGATGCAAGCTGGGACTGGAAAAGAAGTGCTAAAGAAGTGAAGCTTGATGTGTTAGACTGGAATAATAGTGAAGAAGAGAGAAATAAGTCTGGGGAAAGTGACGAAGAAGAAGGAGCTGAACGAGAAGGAGCAACTAGCAACGAAGAAGAAGAAGCTGAAGGAGAAGGAACAACTAGCTCTTCCTCAAATCAGTCGGAAGAAGAAGCTCAACAAGAACGGAGGACAAGGAGATTACCAGTGTGGATGCAAGACTATGAAAGTGGAGACGGGTTGTCAGAAGAAGAAGAGTTGCACAATCTTGTGATGTTCACCTCTACGTCCGATCCAACTACGTTTGAAGAGGCACAAAAAAGTGAAAAATGGCAGGCCGTAATAGTTCAAGAAATAGAGGCAATCGAGAAAAATGGTACTTGGGAATTGACCGAGTTGCCAAAAGGAGCAAAAACTATCGAAGTAAAATGGATATTCAAAACAAAGTTGAATGAAAGTGGAGAAGTGGATATTGCAAAGCACGGCTTGTTGTTAAGGGGTATGCTCAACAGTATGGGATCGATTATACTGAGGTGTTTGCACCTGTGGCTAGGTGGGACACCATACGCATGATAATTGCTCTTGCTGCTAAAAAGGGATGGTGTGTGTATCAAATGGACGAGAAGAGTGCATTTCTGCATGGTGAGTTAAATGAAACCGTTTTCGTTGATCAGCTACAAGGGTTTGTGAAGAAGGGTGATGAGTTGAAAGTGTATAAATTGAAGAAAGCCTTGTACGGCCTCAAACAGGCTCCACGTGCGTGGTACAGTCGTATCGAAGCCTACTTCATCAGGGAAGGATTTGAACGGTGCCCACATGAGCATACCTTGTTCGTGAAGTCAGGAGAAAATGGTACCATTCTCATTGTTAGTATTTACGTTGATGACCTTATATTTACTGGCAATGATGAATACATGTTTGAGGAGTTTAAGAAGTCTATGAAACAAGAGTTTGACATGACGGATCTTGGTAAGATGCGTTATTTCCTTGGAGTCGAGGTTGTTCAGAATGAAGATGGGATTTACATTTGCCAAAGGAAGTATGCAAAGGAGGTATTGGAGAGATTCGGAATGGAGAAGAGCAACTCGTCTAGGAACCCTATTGTCCCTGGATTCAAGTTGATGAAAGATGAAAGTGGTGTGAAGGTGGACGCCACTATGTATAAGCAGGTTGTTGGCTGTTTGATGTACTTGACAGCTACTAGGCCAGATCTCATGTATGTGATAAGTCTAATCAGCAGGTTTATGGGAAGTCCGACTGAGCTACACATGCAAGCAGTTAAAAGAGTCCTCAGGTATCTCAAAGGCACTGTTGATTTGGGGATTCTGTACAAACGAAATGGGAACGAGAAGCTTGAGGCATACACGGATACTGACTATGCAGGTGATCTAGATGACCGGAGGAGCACATCCGGATACGTGTTTCTGCTTAGCATCGGTGCAGTTTCATGGTCTTCTAAGAAGCAACCTGTAGTTACCTTATCTACCACCGAAGCTGAGTTTATAGCTGCAGCCTCCTGTGCTTGTCAAGGAATTTGGATGCGCAGAGTTCTTGAAAAGCTTGGCCATGCTCAGAATGGAAGCACAACCGTGTATTGTGATAACAGCTCCACTATAAAACTTTCGAAGAACCCGGTGCTGCATGGAAGAAGCAAACATATTGACGTACGTTTCCATTTCCTTCGTGACCTTACCAAAGATGGAACAGTGGAGCTGGTCCATTGCAACTCACATAATCAAATAGCAGACATCATGACAAAGCCACTGAAGCTTGAAGTGTTTGAGAAGCTTCGTGAGCTGCTTGGGATATGCACGGTACCAGGTATAAACTAATTGCACAAGTGCAAACAGTTTAAGGGGGGATATATATGTTGGAACAGCTATGGAAGCTGTTATTCTAAACGTTCAAGTTTGAGTTATTGCAGGAAATAAACCATATTTATTAGGGCAGTACGTTAGATATTAAATCCTACTTATGAGGGCAGTAAGTTAGGTTTGAATGTTTCCTCTACGTTGTGCTATTTGTTACTAGCTATTTCTTTGTAAGGCTATATAAGCCAACATATTCAGTATTGAAAAAACAATGGAATTCTCCCAGATATTGTATTGTGTGAGTGCAAGGTTTATACAACAGCTTGATGAGGGCACTAATTGGTGTACTAATTGAGAAGTCTCACTTGGATGTTTTAATGTAATTTAGGTAACAACACAGTTAAATTTGAGTATATGGGTTGGATTTTTTGTTTTGTTTTTAATGTTGCTATGAACTCTTTATATTTCTTTTGTGTTCTTTGGTTGTTAGACATATGCTAGAGTGTAATATTATACGTGGGGAATTTACTTTTATTGAGCTAAGCATGGTGGATTCCTACGTGATATTATCACAATATACAATAAAGTTATTGTCTCTCCTAAAAAAATTTAAATAAAAATAAGAAGTATTTTAATCAAGGTCCAATTTGCTACAACAATTTCATCATAGTCCGGCCAATTTTTTATTTTTAATTGCGGTCCAACCACTTTTTTCGTTGTCCATTTTGCCCCTGAAGATAAATAAAGGAAACAAACCAAGATCTCATAATTTATGGACTTTGTTTTCAGTTTAAATATTAAAATTTTGGATTTCAAATTACTAAAATATACTCAAAGAAATTATAATAAATAATATGGCAGCTAAATCTATGTAAACATATCATGTATACCTACATGAAAGGTCAATAAATTCTCAAACAATGTAGTGTATCTATATCACAAAGTCAAAAAGAAAAAATAAGACAAACTAAGTAGCATCTTTGACACAACAATACTTAGAGATATAATATACTAGTCCATGGTCGAGTTTTAATATTGTTCCTACTTAATATGTTGGTTTCTTTTTCCCTACCTATTAAGTATGAACAATATTAAAACTCAACCATGGACTAGTATATTATATCTCTAAGTATTGTTGTGTCAACGATGCTACTTAATTTGTCTTATTTTTTCTTTTTGACTCTGTGATATAGATACATTGTTTGAGAATTTATTGACCTTTCATGTAAGTATACATGATATGTTTACATAAATTTAGCTGCCATATTATTTATTATAATTTCCTTAAGTATATTTTAGGAATTTGAAATCCAAAATTTTAATATTTAAACTGAAAACAAAGTCCCTAAATTATGAGATCCTGATTTGTTTCCTTTATTTATGTTGAGGGGCAAAATGGACAACGAAAAAAGTGGTTGGACCGCAATTAAAAATAAAAAATTGGCAGCACTACGATGAAAATTGGTGTAGCAAATTGGACCTTGATTAAAATACCTCCAACCAAAGCAACTTTCCTTTCCCTTAAGATATGAAGATGCTTCTTCCTTTCCAGAGTCTCTCCTTTGTACGATTTATCTTAAGGTGCAAAAGTAGATATGCACAATGTAGAATGTTACCTCTTTAGATGGATCAAAACCTTCTTACGAATACCCATCTGAAATATCTATTTGATTGTATAATGAAGTTGAACAATATGACAATTCTATAATGAAGGTGTAAAAAGAAGAAGAAAGTGATGAGAATAGAGAAGAAGAAAAGAGACGAGATATACCGGGTGTAGAAAAATGATGGTAAGGTATAATCATTTTATTTAATTTTTTTTTTTTTAATATCGCTGCATCAATAAGGGGTTTTGTTATGCTGATGACATATTATAATTGGTATGGTTTTTATGAATACCAAATTAAATGAAAAACAACATTAACTCTCAATTAATTGATTCATAAATTATTGATTGTTTTGAGTAATATTGTTATGGGTAAATTCGGTATGTGAAAAAGTAGAAGTTATTGACTCATCATGCTAATATAGGAAAGTAAGCTGATGTGGATGCCTAGTCACTGTACCGCAATTAACAAAAATTTTCTTCCGGATTACATTCAAAATCGGTCATGATTTTTGGAGTTAAAACTAATTAACTCTAAAAAGAATAAAGGGGTTGAAATTAGCAGCCAATTTTGCAAACCACACCCCCTCTATCCTTTTGTTATGTTCATGTCCAATGTAAAAACACTCATACAGAAGAGAAGATGGGAGTGTGGTTTGTAAAAAGAGGGCGCCAAAAAATTTCACTCATTAAATGGAAGTAAATGATTACATGTCGCAGTTATTACTAAAAATGAACTGAGAGGAATTCTGACCTTAAACCATTGCAGCTCTCTCTGCATTTGCAAATATGCACCTTGAATATGATTGAACTGCGAGAGTGGAGACAATTTCCCTGCCATATGGAGCATATTTTCGTTAGAGCTCGTTACAGTACATCCCAAATTACTTCTCTTTTCTTCACGCAGTCCATACATAAGGTTATAAATGTTAATTTGGCGGCATTCAATAGCAACATGAAATATGTTCCTTCCTTTCTCATCCTTTGCTGTAATCATTCCAATCCTTGAATATGCCTTATATATTTCAGTGACAAACTGAACATTTCCTCGTTCTACAGCTCGAAAGATTGATGTTCTCATGATTTTCCATTGCACTTCTGTAAGTTCCTCCCATTTTATCACTTTACCGATGCAACGAATGAATTCAACGATTTGCATATGGATCAATTTCATTTCATATATGGATTTGATTCCTGTATGAAGTTATAATTAAAGACTTGTTGATAGTCAATTAAAAAAAATGATTTTGATTGTTGCATTACCCAAAAGTTTGCCGACACCCCTCATAGATCCTCTGTATAAATTCATGACTGCATATAATTTAAAAGAAATTCAGTACATATACTATGGAAAACTAGCTTTTAAAGAAACACATGAATGGCTGAAAACATAAAACCTATCAATTTTACATTCTTTTGCTTTATTATTAGTAGATAAATTGCAATTTGACACTCGGTTTGAGTATATATATATGTGTGTGCGCGCGCGCGCATAGAAGGTTGTTCTATATAAGTTCTTATGATTTTTGAAATAATTTCTCGCTATATTTTCCCTTTGGTTTTGAATTCTTGCTAAGAAATTTGTTAGGATTTTGTGTATAGAAGTATATGGATAACCGATGAAATTATATTATATACACACTAAAGTAGAATGGGGTTTGGTACCTTGCATTCTTTAGAATTTTACTAAAGTAGTTTGGTACTTATATAGAAATTATCTAGGCCTCATCTTTCGGCCCTTTGGCCATAAACCCGCCCGGCCCATAGGGCCGAAGCCTGACCCGACCCTTGCATTAGGGCGGGCCGGCCCGACCCTTTGTCAAATAGGGTAGGGTATGAGTCTTGCAAATGAAACCCAGCCCTTCCCTGTGGCCCGGCCCGATTGAGCCCGAAAGGGCCCAGCCCGGCCCGGCCCTAAAGTTAATACAAAATTTTTTTATGAGAATTTCTATTGGGACCTCCAAATCTGCTCACTTGACCTCACTCTATTATGAATTATTAAATGACATATATAACCTACTATAAAATGACTATTAAGGACAATAATTATACTAAAAAAATATTATATTTATTTTATGCAGACTTTCCAATTCAATAGTATTAGATTTCCTTATCTATTTTCATTTTCCAATTTCACTACATACTCATTAAAGCATTCATATATATTTAATAAGAATAAAAAAATATGATTAAGATCATGTGACATAAAAATGTATGATATATAATTATATATGTTGAACGCATATTGGTGAGGGAAAATAAAATAAATCCTCTTATGATTTATGACCTAAATCTAAGTCAATCCATTATATTTGCAAAAAAAAAAAAAATTAATTAATCATGTAGTACAAAAAATACAGAAAAAAATAATAAACATTAAAATTTTTTTTTTTTTTTTTGAGAATAAAAACAAATGATTTCTTCATTTTTTTTTGCACAGCTAAAATAGAAAAAAAAAATAATAGTTCATGGCATTTTCTTATTGATTAGACATTAATTTTTGAAACTCACGTTTGATTAAGAAATGTATATTTATTTAAGATTTATAGAGTGATTAAATCATTGAAATGACTAAATTTTTTATTTTAAAGATAATAATTTGTTTGCAAATTATATGAGTAAGGTTATTTGAGGAAATTTAGTGAGATTTAGTGAGTAAATTTAGTATTTGAAAATTTGATAAGAGGTGTAAAAAGCATAGAGGTCAAGTGAGTAAATTTGGAGGTTGCAATAGAAAAACTCTTTTTTTATCAGTCTGTCTCTATCAGAGTATCAGTCATTCAGTCTTCTTCACAACCCCTCTCTCCACTCACTTCTCTGAGCTCCAGCCTTATTTCATTGAGCTTCAAACCTCATCCAATGGCGTCCTCTGCAACCTTAATCAACCAAATCCTCACCTCAAACACGATCCCCTCCTCGATTCGTTGGTTCTCCTCCCTAAACCCGCCCGGCCCATAGGGCCGAAGCCTGACCCGACCCTTGCATTAGGGCGGGCCGGCCCGACCCTTTCTCAAATAGGATAGGGTATTGGTCTTGCAAATGAAACCCAGCCCTGCCCTGTGGCCCGGCCCGATTGAGCCCGAAAGGGCCAAGCCCAGCCCGGCCCGGCCCTGGCCCGGCCCTAAAGTTAATACAAAATTTTTTTATCAGTCTCTCTCTATCAGAGTATCAGTCATTCAGTCTTCTTCACAACCCCTCTCTCCACTCACTTCTCTGAGCTCCAGCCTTATTTCATTGAGCTTCAAACCTCCTCCAATGGCGTCCTCTGCAACCCTAATCAACCAAATCCTCACCTCAAACACGATCCCCTCCTCGATTCGTTGGTTCTCCTCCACTATGTACTAGATTGTGAAGCCACCGCCACACTGATCTCGTGACGACAGGCTCGACGACCTGCACCGCTCCAATCTGTTCATCGAAGAAGGGGACGAAGCTCTCTACCCCTTTGAACCCGACCATCGCATCTGGTAATTACCTTCATTTGTCAGAATAATCAGTTTTCTATTTCTTCATAGATCTGATCTTCAATAATCATCTGGATTAAAGCTGGAGATTGATGCAGAGACTTGGGATGAAATTATCCTTAATTATTACTTTTTTCCTGTATTGTAGCTTGTAGACTTTTTTGATGGCTGATAATTTAGTAATTTTTCCAAGTTCAGTATGATCCGATGGGAAAGCTACGATCTATAAAGCAATATCAGATCATTAATCTAAAAAGTGAACTTGGAAAACACTACGATCAGGTATTCTGATCATCAAGCTATAATCATTAATATATAAAGCGTTATCATTAATCTATAGAGCACTACGATCTTTAATTATCTTCTTGATCAGGTATTCTGCTATATGACCAGTGAACTTGGATTCTTGGAACTTTGGAAGTAGATTAATGATTATGCAATATGTTTTAGTAGGAATATTTATGCTTCATCTGTCATTGCGAGTGAAAAGCTTCAGCCGTCTATATCAGATTCACCAAAGAAGATAATCAATTTGTGGAATGACAGACTTTTTATCTCCAGAGGTGGTTTAACGAATAGGCCATGGTTTCACTTGATGTAATTGATATCAGACTATGTTCTTAAGTTTGAGAATTTTTTTTCCTTCCAGTTTTAGTTTTCTTTTTTTAAAACAATTTTCAGTTTGAGTTTATGTGTAAAAACTGAAAAAATTGTGTATGTGAAGGCCCGGCCCAGCCCTATTTGAAAGGGCTGGCCCGGCCCGACCCTTTGGGCCCTTGCAAGATGGGCCTTAAGGGCGGGTAACGGTCTTAAAATTGAAGCCTCAGCCCGGCCCGGTCCGGCCCTAAATTTCGTTGACTTTGACCCGTCCCCGACCCGGCCCTACCCTAAGCCCTAAAATTTAGGGTAGGGCTGGCCCTAACCCGGCCCATGATGACCCCTATTATATACACACTAAAGTAGAATGGGGTTTGGTACCTTGCATTCTATAGAATTTTACTAAAGTAGTTTGGTACTATTCATTCAATAGTGACTGGACCATTTTGTCCCTGCATTCTTTGGAATTTTACCTGATTACTCCTAACAGGTGTTCGTCTTCTGTGTTACTGAGTAGTTTTTTATTTTTTTTTGGGAAGATGTTACTGAGTTGTTTCAGGGTGTTTTTTTCTTCTTTGCTCCACCAAACAACAGAGGGAGCTGAGCGATTCCATCTGTTTCTTTTGCTTTGCTCCACTACACTTTGTTTGTTTTTCACTTTTCCTTCACTTGTGTTGAGTGATAGAAAGAGAGAGACAAGGATGATTGTTTTTCTTCTTTGCGCAACTTGGCCAAAAAGAGAGGGATGGAGAACAAAAGAGCTTTCCATCTAAGGAAGAAGATCATGGATCTAGGTATTTGATTTTCGATTTGTTCTTTTTTTTTTTATAATTAAGTTTCTTCTGGTTTCTCATGCGTTGGTTTTTTCTTTTGATTGTAATACTTTCATGCTAAAGAGCACGAATAAGATGAATTCAAGTTAATGGAGGAAGCAGAACACGAATTGGGGGTCTTTTTTGTTCTCACCCAACAAAGAAAAAGACTTCCTTCTGTGCTGTTGTTGCTTTGTTTTAAGTTTTCAAAAACATAGGCTTCAGGCTTCGTTTTTTTTTTTTTTTTCCTTATGTTGCCCTGCAGCATAAGAAAAATTGAAGAAAAGAATGAATTTTTGGTTATTTAGGGTAATGGATAAGCTGCAATACTCGAGTACAGAAACACATCATATAGAAACTAAAATCTATGGACAGAGAAGCTAGTCCAATAGCGAGCATAACCAAAGACTGAGCTAGACTTGATAATTATATAGCAAACAGCAAATACATAGCATTTGGATGATTTCTCATAACAAAATAAGCTAGGAACGTACTGGAAAGACAGCTAAAGCGAGTTCTAACTGAATATTGGCCTTAAGCCCTGAACCTTCCCACATTACCGTAATCATAAACATTGCTCTTCATTGAACGAAATAAATAGCTATACATTGAACCTTCCAACACACTCAGTGACTTCTACTCTTTCAAAACCCTATCAATCTCAAATTGCTATAGTCTCACAGTTTCCATTGAACTAAATCTAGATATACCTTACATGATACTGAAAACTGCTTCACCTTCACACGTAAGTTCCAACATTTCATAACCAATAATCGGTAACCAAAACCAAATGCTCAACACCAATTTATGTACCAAATTCAAATCTTAGTCTACACATAAACATTGCATATTTGCATATCACAATCACCAATTCACAAGCAAAGATCAAGGTCTCGAAATCCATTTCCGATTGAAATTAAACCACAAATGTGCAATCTTTGATTCAACCTAACCTGAATTGGTTTGGGGCCGTACCTGAAGAGTGCCCCTCTGAACTGATTTTTCCGCACGACGGACCCGGCACGGTCGGACCGGCCCCGGACAATGCCGGAGAACCAGGAACCGGCTAAAGCTAGAGAAGTAGAAGATGGAGAAGAAGAAGACAGCGAGAGATTCATTTTAGAGTCTCCAATTGAATCTCATCGATTTCTAGGGCTGCGATTCTTTTGCTATCGAGAGAGAGAGAGGGGTGGGATTTAACACTTCGATCAGAAAAGGTTAATACTAGAAAAGGTCAGCCGTAAAACAATAATAAAATAACTCATTTACTACACACATATTGTGTACGTTGTTAATAAATAACTAAATTTATGGCACACATAAAATGCACGCTTTAAATAACCCGAATAAAGACATTTCGATGGCACTATGACAGCCTTTTACAGCGCACATCAAATGTGCGCCGTAAAAGAATGATTTTGTTGTAGTGCTCTATTCTACTATTAATGTTATTGACACATAATGGTGATTAATGACAAGAATTTAATTTGATCCTACTTTCTGACCTCTTCATGCAGCATTGACAACATAGTTAGTATATCAAGTGAAGTTAATTCTTTAGGACACATCAACGAGATACCCTGATAATACAAGTAGATGGACAACTAAATTCAACTAAGATTTCTATGGTTGGTGAGCCATGGCCTGTTGGTTAGCTAGTCTAACTAATGCCGTGGAGGTTACTGGTTTAAATCTCACTAACATTAGGGATAGAGTGGGGTGGGGAGTTACATTGTCGTCCAGAATCAGGAAAAAAACAAAAAAAAAAAATTTCTATCAGATTTTCATAGGGTGATGCAATTTTCCTTTGCCTAACTTTTCTAATATATATTTTATATAATGTCTTCATTTATAACACTATGTGAGCTTTATGTAATACTCTGAGCAATCTTTCAATTACTTGTGAATTTGGGTGTGTACATCTTCCGGAAAGTATTATGAGCATGAAAGGGAGTCTTTTTCTGATAGCTATTAACACTTTGCATATGTGGGTTTTAATATGTACAGTTATGTAAATTTACAATGACAGCATAAAGCTTAGCAAGCAAACAACCCGCAGCATCGCGCGGGAGAAATTAGCTAGTTATAACTAATCAAAAATAAATTTACGTTTCTAAGATGCAAAATACCTGAGCAATTGGTCGTCCACCTTGCACCATAGTGGTTGTTTGCACACACATCTTCTTCTAGGTCTTGGGTTAGACAGCCATCTGAGGATAACTTACAACCTAATGAGTTAATTGCCAAATGCAACGTTAATAAAACAAATATATCTGACTAGTTGAGACTCCTTTGATTACCTTGATCATCTTCTGGTTTTGAAACATTTATAGATATCTCATGACAGATAGGATCATCAGGTTTCATGTGTATACCTATCAAGAAGTAAATATATCTACATAATCAATATAGTGAACCATTTTTTTCTATCAAAATGGAAGTAGAATAGAAAGACGAAAATAAAATATATGGACAATTTGTGTATATTGTTAGGTTTGGTACATATCCCTCCTTAGTAGAGATATTTTTGCATGGCATGAATGCATGGTATTAATGGTTTGTGCATTCAAGATGACAACTTATGCATGGAAAATTGGTGCATAGTCAAGTGCATGCATTGGGTATAAATGCATGGTCAAATTGATGCATTGGGAATAAATGCATGGTTAAATTCATGATGGACCCTTTTAGTCTTCCTATGGAGTTAATGAGGGAGATGGGTGGTTGATTCATGAATAGGCATTGATGAAGTGAGTCTAGAGATTTCTATTAATGGTATAAATATAAGATACTTGTGTGGAGGCATGCAAGAAGACAAAGAGCAACTCCAAGGGTCTTCAAGATGTAGAAGACAGGGGGAGTTGTGTTCAAGGGCGTGTATAGCTCTTGGAGTAGAGTGATCTTTTAGGATGAGAGAGGGTGTACAAGGGGTATCCTGTTGGATACAAGGGCTTGGGTTGTGTATAAACTTGAGTGGTGTACCTTGTACTTGTGTAATTCTCTCATAGTGATGATGAAAACTCTCCAAGGATGTAGGCATCGATTTTGGTCGAACCTCGTTAAAACTTGTTGTCTTCTTGGCTCGGTTGTTTCTTCTTTCCATCTCTACTACTAGTACTTGCATGATGGGGGATTAATTTCCTAGTATGTATGTGTTCGTGCGCATATGTCTACGCAAGGGCTGCTGAGGAAGCAGGCTTTTACGAGCTTGATGTCTACTCGTCCTAGAATTCGCCTTTTTAGGTGTATCGAGGGAGGGGAAAATTTGGTACTTCAAAAAAATTAGGTCTATGAAAATTACAACTACCGCATCCAAGCACAACTTTAAGGAAAAAGCTAGCACAGGTATGTGTGAGTACATAAAAGTTGCATAATGAAAACCAATACGTCATTATTGTGAACAAATCAGTAATTTAGGGAGGAGACGACAATATGATTTAGTAAAGAGAAATTAATTACGTTATGAAGGTCTTACGATTTATCTATGGTTTAAGATAGATCTTAATTTTCTTTTCTTTTTTGCGGAGGTAAACTTCATACTAAATTACCTAGGTTAATGTTTGACTCGGAGGTAAAGTCACTAAATAGTAGATCATGATTATTCTCTGATCAAATGGATCACTTAAAGAAAGAAATGGTAATACTAACTGTCATAGATCCACTGCTGCCAATATTTAAGTTGCCTTCCACTGAAGGTTGCACACTGAACACAAGCCAATACGGACATAGGAAACTCTCCGTCGTAGTTTTCAGTAAGAGCCAAGATTGGATTATGTTTCAGTATGTCCCGTGCAATATCTAAAGTAGAGGAAAGAATGAGTTATGCAGCAATTAAAACAATGAAGGCACAAATAATTGACTAAATGTTTTTAACTCTTACCAAACCCCTTCATATGCTTAAAACAACAGGTAAGAATTTGAGGGCCATCACGCCTGGTCTCACTCAATAGAGCTTCATGGGGAGTGACAGAATAGAGATAGCGAGCCAGTTCCCATCTGTTCCAGGAACAAGCCTCGACAACTGGAAACCAACTGTGGCGAGAATGAATGCCAATGGTGAGTACATTCTTGTTCTTTTCAACTATGCATCTAGCCACTTCTTTGGTTTTTGCTGCTCCGCCATAGCCTAATCTTACAACATGGCCTAAAAGTGTGTAACCCTTAGTGTTTATCACTTCCAGCTCTTCTTTTCTCATAAACGACAGTAACTCTTTCACAATCTTTGCATGTCCTTCCTTGGCAGCTAGGTAAAGAGCTGTGTGTTGGTATTTTGGATCTCTTGCTCTTACCGCTTCGTTGATATCTAGTTTTTCTTCTTCAAGATACTCCTTTGCCTTTGGCCAATTTCCACTTATCACATGCTTGAAGAAAGTTTCATAGCGGTTGGAGTCACTGGTATTGTTCTCATCTTTGTAGCAAACCTTGACTTCTGAAATGAAGTCTTAAATCAGGACGATTTCAAGAGTAAATATGAAATTTTTAATGATTATAAGTTTAAATGAAAATTTACATATATTGGAAATTTAAGCAACTTACGGTCGAAATGTTGAGATGTGATCGAAAAATGAGCCTCATAAGCAATTTTAAAAAAAATTCTTAAAAGCCCAAAAGCCCTACACACACTAATATATGCTTTGCATGTGTAACAATTTTTCCTTTTTTTAAGATGTAGTGGTAAGTTCTTTATAGAATGGTTGAGTTGTTTTCCACTTCAAAATACCAAACAATGTGTCTTCTTTCATACATGACCAAAAACATATATATCAGAGATAAAAGAGTAAATAGAAAACTAGAGAATAAAAAATCTATACCATAAAGCCAAGGCAAACGTTTTGGTATCAAAAGCTAGCTTCATCGAAATATGAGTTGTCTATAATACCCTTTAGAATAAAAGATAAAACTAAGCCCAACTCGAACTAACCCACTTCTCGTACTCTATTTTCATATTTAAATTAAACAGATAAATATAGAAAGGCAAATTGGCATGTGTAGAGTGCATGTCCGGTGACTAGTATATATTAGGGCTCTTGACCATTTATCCAATTTGGGCTCAATAAATGTCCACTTACTCTACTAAAAGATTTGTGTGCCCACTTACCTAATTTAAATGTAAAAATATAAGTTTGCCCCTTAATAATCAAAAAGTCATTGAAGACCTCGCGGGACTCCGGTACCAGTCGCTGGAATCCTGTCATCGATCGTGGATTCAGGTCACCAGTGACCGGCTGCCGGAATCCTATCACCAGTCGTCGGAGGTTTCCAAAGAGGTAGCTAGAGACTTTTATTACCCCCCAATAAATTTTTATAAAGTTTATTGGGGGCCAATAAAAAGTTTATTGTGGGGCAATAAAATAGGACTCCCGTCACCGGTCCGAAGGTTGCCTGAAGTTCACAAAGAGGTCGCCGGAGACTTTTATTAACCCCCCAATAAATTTTTATTGGGGGAGGTAATAAAAAGTTTATTGGGGGGCAATAAAAAGTTTATTAGGAAGCAATAAAAAGTTTATTGGGTATTATTGGGGGTAATAAAAAGTTTATTGGGGGGCACTAAAACAGGACACCGGTCGCCAGTGATCGGATTCCAGTGACCGGAGTCCGGTGATCTCTCTCTCTCTCTCTCTCTCTAAGTGACAAAGGGAGAGAGGGCAAAATTGTCCCAAAAATTTAATTTAAAAAAATAACTTAATTGGGTATTAGCGCAAAAAATATGTAATTTGTTGGGTAAGTGGGCAATCTTATAAGATGTTTGGGTAAATGAGATTAGTGTAGCTCAAATTTGAGTAAATGAACATTTTCCCTATATATTATAGTACCTTCACTTTCCTCGTCTTCTGTGTCCTGGGTTTGGATTGCGGTATGGCCAGATTTTCCTTCCTCTGAAAATATATTTAAAAAATCTTGAAAATTAGTACCACTAATATAAGTGTCAAATTTATTATTAGGCCATATAACTTATAATTTTTCGATGGAACAAAACAACAAAAATCAAACTTAAGGCATTCCATTTACGAACGAAAAACTAGATCAAATCATGGTGGCAAGGAGAAAATTTAGATTTTTGTTTTAATATTAGCCTATTACTATGCAAATCTAGCTCATAGTTGATTATGCTTGATTTAAATAAGTGAGCAAAATATATCTAATGAATCGACTTATCCTATGTACACCGTGATTGTATCACAACTTGTCTGTCTATGAATAGTGAGAGGGTATGTAATGTCTATTCTTTCTTTCTTTTTTCTTTTTTGATCAAATAAACAAGTCAAATGCTACAACTAATCTTTCGTAAGTAGAATTCACAACCTCCCACTTACGAATGAGAGACTATGCCACTAGACCAAATGGTACTAGGTTGCAATGGCTATTCTGGCCTGACCTTTTTATCAATGAAAGTCTATATGATGATGTTATTCAAAAAAAAAATTATGGTGGATAGTTATACTTTATTTACATTTTTGTGTTGGGAAAAAAAAATATTATAGCTACTTTTAATGGGAAAATTACTAATAAGAATAATTCTGCAAACAAATTTTCAACTTGACCAGAACTTTGGAAAATACTTCAGTACATTAATGTACCGATACATCAAATAGACTAGGTTTAATACAGATGTAGACTAGCTTGATACAAGGGTAGACTAACTCCATACATGTCTACCCATGTACTGAGCTAGTCTACCTTTGTATTGAACTTAGTCTACTTACTGTATCGGTACATTAATGTATTGTAGACGATCCCACTTTTACTATTTCTGCTACGCCAAAAATATGATTTTTGTTTCTTGGCCAAACGACCAATTGCAAAAGTAAGATTACTGGGTGACCAAAACGTGCAGTATTAGTGTAAGACAAATAATTCATAGCCTACATGACTGATCGACATGTATAAGAAATGAAGGAATTGGTATGTGTAAAGCATACAAATAATATAAGTGTAACTTTGTAGTCTCAATCATTTACTAATTAAACTGTAACAGATAACTAGCTTCTGTTTATAGAAATAATCGAATATATTGACCAGACAAACCTTCTGTTTCCAAAACAATTTCTATGTCTGCCTTCAGTTCCTTGCATTCTCTTTCCAAGATCTCCCATGCAATTTTGGCATTGTCAATTTCACTTATCAGAGAAAACATATCACTCCCGCACGAGTTTTGGATTACATGCAGAGCTTTCGCATTCTTCATTGTCCAAGCCTCGGACCATTCCGGTTCAGAATCACCATGTTCTGGTTTAGTGGTTTCTTTGATAACGTTCCATAAACCTTCGGCCAACAAGTAGGTCTTAACCCGCATACTCCAGTTATTATAGTTATTGCCGTTAAGAGATTCAGGGAAAATGGAGGTAGCAGCAAACATAGTACTTCCCATGCTAGACCTGCCAATTGATCGACCTACCCAGGGGCGGATCCAGGATTGAAAGCTCGGTGGGCCTTGAACTTCTTAACAAGGGGAAAAAAAAAATTATGAGAGCAATGCCAACATGCCAATAAAATTATCAAAATATTTTTAATTACGGTATTACCTTTAATTTTTTTTCAAGCTTTCTCAAATGAATTGTTGCCCTCTGCTTCTGAGGGCTTCTCGACACTAACCTGCAGGAATGTTGAATTAATTAATAATTACCCAGGAAAGCTTTCAACTTTCAAGCTTTATTTTAAGTTTCTAACTACCTTACACATATGAAGCAGCAATTCTCGACAATTGGTGATGACAATCGGTGGAGCAATTGATGAATTGAAGAAGAAGAATATCTAAATACAATCACCAAGCCAGCAAATTAAGAAGAAGAAGAAGAATAAGGCAGCAACCCTGCAAATTAAGGCAGATTAACCTACCCAGGAAAGCATTCAACTTTCAAGCTTTCAACTTTCAGATTAATAGCCAATCTCATTGTAAACATAATCGGTAAATCGGCAATAGCACAAAATATATATAGGATATTTCTCAGGTGCGGACGTCCGTACCGAAATTTTGGTACGGATTTCCTGTTTTCGACCACTTTCCGGCCACATTTTTACATCTTAACCGTTTAGTTTTTAGGTCCTAATGTATAGTTCACCTCTGCAAATTTTCAGTCAATTTGGTGATCGTTAAGGCATCCAAAATTGCAATTTACACGAACGGACCGAATCTGTCGAACCTGAACCATTCTTATTTATAATGGTAAATTGCAGTTTTGGATGCCTTAACGATCACCAAATTGGCTGAAATTTTGCAGAGGTGATCTATACATTATGACCTAAAAACTGAACGGTTAAGATGTGAAAATGTGGCCGGAAAGTGGGGGAAAACGGGAAATCCGTACCTAAGAAAAGGTACGGACGTCCGTAGCGGAGACGGACTATATAAATATATATATATACACACACACATACATACACACACACATACATACATACATACATACATACATCTCATCAAGACATCAACAATTCAACATTCAACAACCAGAATTCTAGAAAAAGAAATAACTTACGATTTCAATTTTCATTGAGGTGGCCGTCTGGTCGAGATTGACCGAAGTAATAAAGCATCACGCAGATCAATGGGATCGATTTTCCCGATCTAGTCATCTAGATTCTGCTGGTCGCCTGGCCATGAAAGTAGCTCCAATTTGGGCCAGACCAACATATTCAGATTATCAGGATACATTCATACATACAATTTCATTACTCTGAGGAATTCAATTTCAATTTCAAATGGGTGATTCATGATTCAATCAAATTAAGAAGAAGAAGATAAGAAGAGAAGAAGAAGAGGAAGAGGAGGAGAAGAAGACGGAGAAGGAGACTGGGAGAGAGAGATACCTAGAGCTCGGAGACGGAGACCCGGAGATGGGAGACTGGAGAGGCGGAGACAGAGAGTCGGGGACGGAGAGAGTCAGAAACGGCGTAGACGGAGACACGGAGTCACGAAGAGAGTCAGAAATGGCACAGTTGATTGCCGCTGGGTTGCTGTGTTCCGGTTTAGGGCTCCAACCCCGACTTCAGTGGGGCTTGAGAGGAAAGCTGATAAGGACACCCATCAGCTATTTTCAGAACCACACCAGTAGACCATAATTGTGGAATTATCCTTCTGTAATGGTATAAAGGTGCTGAAAGGAAAGATTCCATCATGTGGATCAACGACAGGTGTTCAAATCTTACAATCTTTATCCTAATTGCTAGCTGGCAAAAATCAACGACAGGTGTTCAAATCTTATAATCATTATCCTAATTGCTAGCTGACAAAAAACAACCATTACAAATCAGCTAGCAAAAAACAACGATTACAGATTTGTAATGGTTGTTTTTTGCTAGCTAGCAATTAGGATAAGGATTGTAAGATTTGAACATCTGTCGTTGATCCACGTGATGGAATCTTTCCTTTCAGCACCTTTATACCATTATAGAAGGATAATTCCACAATTATGGTCTACTGGTGTGGTTATGAAAATAGCTGATGGGTGTCCTTATCAGCTTTCCAATTGTGCTGGGCATGAATGAAATATAAAGGTGCTGAAAGGAAAAATTCCATCTCGTGGATCAACGACATGTGTTCAAATCTTACAATCATTATCCTAACTGCTAGCTAGCAAAAAATAACCATTACAGAAGGATAATTTGTAGGCTTCCCCATTGTGCTGGGCATGAATGAAAAGTACTAGAAAAGTTACCCGCGCTTTGCTGCGGGTTTGTTTTCTTCCAAAATTCAATGCATGATAAAATAGCAAATATCGATTTATTTTTCTGCTAGATATGTAATATAACTGAAGCTGTTATTATTTTACAAATTGCAAAAACTGGTGTTCTAACTGTACTTCTGTATTTACAAATTTCAAAATAGTCAAAAATTACTAATTTGTTACTAAATTTGGCTAACTAATGTGAGTCCAACTTGAGCACAATAATTTTGATCACCACACAGATTGAATAAGTAGCTCAATTTTCATAGTTCTGGAAGTACACCAACAACATCCAAGGCGTAAACTTTCCTGCAAATCATGATCATTGCAAGGGTGTGATAATTGAAGGTAAAGTATGGTTCTTCAGAGTGGCATTGAAGAAAAAACATTGACAGTCACTACTACAAAAATTGAATCAGACGACGCCTCTCACACGATGCATCATACTTTTCCGTCGTCTGATTAATTTTTATTTTTTCGGACGTCGTTTTTACCAAATCTGTCCTCTGATATGGACTTATGAATTAGTTTAGAAGGCGTTTAAGGACAAAACAGTTGTGTGACGCTTAAAAAATTAAGCGGCAAGTTTCCCACCATGTAAGTAGTGCCAAACCCCATCTCAAACCCCAAATTTTCCCCCCAACATATATTAATCATACGACGAAAAATAATAAAACTGTGGTCTGATCAATATGTTTGGCTGAAGGAGGGAGATTTCCCACCACTATTTTTCTCTACCTCCCTAAAGAGGGAAGTCAAATTGATTGGAGACAGATTCCAAATTTAAAATTGTTGCATTCAGACCACATTTTTATAAAATCCTGTTGTGTGAATCTTGCCCAAATTGATATAGCCGGGCTTGAAGCCCTAACACTCGAGCAAAACAATAACAAAAATACCCGCAGCTCCTCAATCTCTTGACACTTGACAGCGCCTCACTCTCTCTCTCTCTCTCGACACAGACACAGACCCATAACCAAAACCCACAACTATGAACTATCAGTGCTTCCTCACTTCAACCATATCTCTCTGTTCTACACGGTGTCGAAATCCATCAAATCTAAAACCTAGACCCCTCTCCTCTCTCCTCTTTCCCTCTATCTTCTACCCTAGACCCCAAATCCATCATTTTGAAACCTTGGACCTCTCTCCTCTCTCCTCTTTCCCTCTATCTTCTACCCTAGACCCCAAATCCATCATTTTGAAACCTTGGACCTCTCTCCTCTCTCCTCTCCCCGACAACTAAACCAGTTTCCGCCTCATAGGATTGATGGTGAATTCATCCCATCATTATCGCTTCGAAACAGACCGGAGAGAGCCTAGATTGGAAACCTTCTCTTCTCTAATTCTTCGAGTCCTCTTTCTCTTACATAATCCAAGGCGGCCTCTCTATATATGAGCAAAAGAACAAGAAGCTCGAGCTCCTTCGACCCCATGAACGGGTCAAGAAGATCGAGTCGGTGACAGGTGGCGAAGAATCCCATCGCAGCGGTACCGGTGAAAGTTGATTGCCTCCCAAAAGGTAAACGTCCCAATTTAATTTCAACATCTGGGTGGATACTTGTTTGCTATTTTATTGCTTAGTTTTCTTGGCATTGGTTCTTTATAATTGCATAATGTTATTTTCCAAAGTCGAATTCTAGTGTTCGATTCAAAGGGTCCATTTTGGACAAGCTGAAGCTCAATTCTTTGATCAAAAGATCTAGACTTTAATTTGAGCATTGTGTTATTCTGAATTTGGTGTGCAGGAGAAGTAGCAGACTGTAAATGGCGGTTACGAAGCCTGGAGTGATTGCCTTGTTTGATGTTGATGGGACTCTCACTGCTCCCAAAAAGGTACGATATCTCTGGTTTTAGTTTCCTCTAAGTCTCTTTTGTTTTTAAGTAGGGATCTTAAACAATAATTTACTGATTCAATATGGATGTACTCATATGTATGTACATGCTCTTTAAAACATCTCTAATTCATACATTTCATTGGAATGCTAGGATGTTACTCCACAAATGTTAGGATTCATGCGAGAACTCAAGAAGGTACATAACTTATTTGCCTGGAAGTTTACATATATGCAGGGGCTCTTTTTTTTATGAGGGGTTGGGTGGTGAGTGTCTCAGTGGATGATTATATCATTGTTGGATTTCAGGTTGTTACAGTGGGCATTGTGGGAGGATCCAACCTTTCTAAGATAACAAAGCAGCTTGGAAAGACAAGTATATATTTCTTCATTTTTAATGTAATCAACAACTTTAGATGTATTATAATTTAATTGTATGGAGAACTGACTTCAAACTATAGGATTTATTGGGATTTGGGGGGTTTGTGAAATTTTGTTTTGGGATTTATTGGGTTGTTATGTGATTTTATGATTCTTTTAGTGAATTTGTCTGACTTTTTGCTGTGGGATTGAAGGAAGAATCGCAAAGAACAAACTTGGAGCTGGATTCATACAAGGAAAAGATAAAGGAGAATCAGGAAAAGATTAATCTCAATAAGCAGTTGCCCTACTTGGTCGGCAACATTGTTGAGGTATGCTCCTTTTTTCTGTGGGATTTAGGTTTTTTAGTCTCTGTGTTTCTTGCTGTAAGCATAGTTATTGTGGTCCTGAATGTCCGGGATGCAAATGAAGAAGTGTCCAATTTGCCTTGTTAGCCTAATTAATGTGCCAGATATGCATTAGCTGAAGTTTTAACTTATGACAGACTTGTACCAATTTAATTTTAAGCTGTTGAAAGACATGTTTTGAACTATCATATAACTTGTTTGGGTCATAAGTATATGAATATGTAATTTCACTCATGACTCTTTTGTTGCATATATAGACTATATGCAGACCTTTGAGCTCTGAACCTGTTTTTTAAGATGAAGAGTTTGTTGTTCTTCTAACATTACCTGGTTCTGACTTGTAACGTTTTCAGATATTAGAAATGAATCCAGAAGATGAAGCTGAGGAAAATGGGGCAAACATTGATATTGGAGGGCTATGGAGGTTGATAAGAAACCAACTGAAGATTGCAATGATATTGGAGGGCTAGAGAAACAGGCAAGTTTCTGACATTAGGCATGGGCTGTTGACTTGCTCACTGTTTGTATCCCATACTCATATCTGTATTAATGGAGTCAAAATTTTCAAGTCAATAGCTTTCCTGATTGAATTTGTTCTCTCATTATTGGTTTCAGTGAAGTGAGTGGTGATAGGGAGGTGCAGCGTACAATGCTTGAATTGCTTAATCAACTTGATGGCTTTAGTAGTGATGACCGGATCAAGGTTTGTTTGTTTTCATATATTCACTTCTCTTGTAACTATGACTATTTGAGAACACTTTGTAGATTTTGAAGTTTTTTTTTTTTTTGCTATTATTTTGTTGTGACACATGGTTGCACACAGATTATAAAGTATAGTAGACCTCCAATTTTGTGACTTATATGATTTTATCATCAAAAGTTTAATTTCCTTTGTAAAGTGTAGTCATTTAAGAAATAGGGTCAAAACTTCAAAAGTTGAAATTATTTAGTATATAGAGGAATAGGAGGTTTACATATAAAAAATTTAGCATTTATATTACTAGTCATACAATATAATATAACTTTATACAAAGATTAGAACAATATGTTCTGCATCTGGCCGAGTATTCAACATTTAGACTTGGAATATAGATAATGATGAAGATTCTCAGGCACTTTTCGGTTGAGTTAGACTAATTAGTCTGAAAATTACAGGTGATAGCAGCGACAAATCATGCTGACATCCTTGACCCTGCTCTTATGCGTTCCGGTCGATTGGATCGTAAAACTGAGCTTCCACATCCCACTGAAGAAGCAAGAGCTCGGATTCTGCAGGTTTGTCTTTTGCAATTGGTTATGTTTTGGGAGAATTTCGCTCTTACCTGGATCTAACTTAATTTGTTGCATTAATTTTGTAGATTCACTCTAGGAAGATGAATGTTCACCTGGACGTCAATTTTGAAGAATTAGCTCGCTCTACTGTTGATTCAATGGTGCACAACTAAAAGCAGTTTGTGTGGAGGCAGGCATGCCGGCCCTTCGCCGTGATGCAACTGAGGTACTCCATCTCATTACATACCTATTACTTTGATCTTTAGGGGAACTGTGTATACATTATGTGCAGACGACTAAGCAGTTGGCACATCATCGTTTGGCATACAATTCCTTATTTATGATATTTTTCTTTCGCTTGCTCTCGAGTCAATTTGATTGTTTGGTATTGTACCTTTTTTGTTGTTTTCAGATGAGCCTGATGATTCCATGCATACATTTACTAGTCATACGGGTAAGAGTTTGTCTTTCTGTGGTTACTTCCTATTTGTAATGCTCCTTACGTGTTTGTTACAGGCGTAATGCATTCTTAGTCATTAGAGTGTTATCAGTAGTGACTTATTAAAAGCTAGATCAAATTGTTAATTTCAATTGGAAATGTGTTATACACAAAGTTTATAATTATTACTACATAGGGTAGCCACTGTATGCTCTATCCATGTCAGAGTTACGTTTCTTTGGATTTAGAATGTGAGAGAAACAATTGCTCAGAAACAATTGAATTTTGCACTGGTGTGTCCAGTTAGCAACTAACTTTAATTCACATAGATCCACCCTTCCTTGTAATATAATGTAATTTCTATTTACATCAACTAGTTCTTTATTGGGCGGTTTGAGTGGTTTTTACGATTGATTATCCTCATAATTGATTATTCAACCATCATTTGTGTTCAATCTGCGAGAAAGATTGTATATGAATAAAGAAGCAGCAGCATCACGAGTTAGCCCAACTAGATTTTGTTATGGCTTTGTCTAACTTAATATTTAGTTGTTTAATGTTTTGGATCATGGACATTTTATTATTTAGTTCCTTTATTCTTCTCAATTAGTTTATGGGTTCGTAATTTGGATTGGATTTTAGACTAAATTAGTTTCAGTCTTGATTTCAATTGGGTACTTTTTTCTCTTTGATTTCTGCTAATTTTATTCGATTGGGTATAGCATGAGAAGTTTAGGCATATTTGATCGAGTGAGCGATTGTGTATCATTGATTTCCTATTATAGTTTGCATAATAGTGGCTTTTGGGTTTTCAGAGGGCAAAACCATTTATTTTCTACGGACGAAAAGAAAAAGAGAGGAGACAAAAGAACAAAAACGAAAAAGCAAGAAGAGAACAGGAAAGAAGGGAAAAAAGAAGAGATTCAGAGGAAAAAAGAAATGGGGGGAGAGGAAGAACGAAAGAAAGAAAAGTAGTGGCTCTCCCTCTTGGTATTTGATTTTATGTACTGCAAATCATCTATTGGAATTGGGTTTATCACATGACTATGTGGTGGAGGCCGGGGCTACACTAAATTTTGAACCTTGGCGTAATGAGGATGAGGTATTGGAAGGAAGCGTAGTGCTTATTAAATGAGTTTTTTGTTTCCAGATTTTTTATGCTGTTGTGTACATTGTTTGATGACTCAATTGTATATGCTGTTTTGTTTTCAGGAAGCGAATGAGGAGAAGTAGAAGAGGGAGATGCCATGAAATCTTTGGAGAACATATGCTTGGATTCAAAAAGGGGGATGAGATGAAGTCCATGAAGGTAGATGCCTCAGTAGTTGTTACCAGTACAGGTAAAAAGTTTAAATCTATGCAGTGGTAGTGTTCTGATTTACAGAATTTGAAAGGACCATCCTTCAAATTATTTTGTGCTTACTGATTGTTGTTCATGAATCAACCAGTACTTAGGTGGAGAATCAGGGTTTAGGAACGATATATGTATTACTTGATGCTGGTTGAGAGAGGATAGATCGGATTGCCTTGCGAAAGGTGTCCTGAAGGTACATTGTTATTGTTTCATTCTTAAGTATCCTTTTATTGTTTGGCCTTTTTTTGTGTGATTCTCTTTCGTGATACTCTTATTTTTTTAAAATTTTACATGTCACAAATTTGTTTTGAGATTCTGTTCAGAGGTTGCTTTATTATTTGGCCAAGTTTTAATTTGTTCCCATAATTGTTGTATGTGATTGATATTCAGTTCATGCTGCATTCTCTGATTTTAATGCAATTTACAATCCCTACAACACTAACAGGTTTGCTCAAATTGGAGAATGGATGCCACATGGATTTTGTTCAAACAAACTTCGCTCTGTTCTCCCCGCCAGACTTCTACAAAAAAGTTAGTAGTGTGCTTGAAATTTCAGTTTCCTATTGGAACTGAAAGAAATGTAATTTGGATTTCACAGCACTTGGGAATTCATCAAAGTTTGGTTTCCGATTAAAGGTTTGAACTTCCTTACCTCAAGAACTGAAATAAATAAGTATATTCAGAGTGCTTAGTGATGATTAGACATACAGTTGCTTAATAATTAATGTAATTTGTGATCATAGGAAACAAGAACAGCATGATGTTATAACAAAATCAATAGTTAATGTACACTATGAAGAGGGTGATGTTGTTTGGTGCCATGACTACCATCTTATATTTCTTCCAAAATGCTTGAAGGAATATAATAGCAAAATGAAAGTCAGTTGGTTTCTCCACACTCCCTATCCTTCCTCTGAAATTCATAGGACACTGCCATCATGATCAAAGCTCCTGCGCTCAGTTCTTGTAGCTAATTTAGTTGGGTAAGTATTGGTTACATTCTACTCAATGTGCTTTACTTTGCCTAAGATAGTTGATATAGAGTGCCACTTGACAGCTAGCATATCCTTTGAATTATGAAATCTGTCAAGAATATCAGCAAATAACTTATAACTTTGCAAGGCTTTGATCATATCTGACCATCATGCTTGATGCATAATATTAACGTTCAGCCATGATAATAGTATGGTCTTATAGTGCTCAAGCTATGTTCTATTGCCACATAATGTTTTATTACTGACCATGATATGTGGGCATCACATGGCTAGAAGCCCCTGATTATATTACTCAACATTTTCTTATTTTCTTTTTTTGATCAAGTAAACTAATACTGTTGTTTCTCTATTGAATTATGTTATGATTTATGAACATCTGGAATAACCATCGATGAGTGGTAACCTGTAATAGGTTCTGTACTGTTATATTGTCATTCCATTTTTGTTTCATCACATTATAAAATGAGTTTCAAGGCAAGATAGTTTCAGCCTATTTTGATGTTATAATTTCAGAGTGGATGGGATACATGCTTCTGTATGAGGTAGCTATCAAAAATTTTGTATATTATATTCTTAAAATATTGGTTATTGGATTGTATAATTACTGCTAGTTTATAACTGTGCCTCTGAATATATACATGGGCATATAAGGTTCGAAATTATTTTGTTGACATGCTTACTTTTCAACAGTGTGGTTGGAAGTGTCATTACAACCATAGATCGCTGGCTAAAACCTGGAGGTCTTGTACTTCCTTCAAATGCAATGGTAATTTTATGTCTCTTTGGTCTTTCAATTGTTGTGGCCTGTACATCTTTAGTTATAAATACACGGTTGCTGCTTTAATGTCATTGAATTGACAATCATATCAACCTCATATGTTGTTAACTTGTGGATTATCAACTAGAGTACGTATGCAGCTTCATCAATATATTTTTGTACAACATTAGATGCTAAATGAATTTGGTTCTGTCATGCTGATTTTGTTGTTGACTGCTTGCAGTTGTACATAGCACCTACATATTCATGTTGCAAGTTTCATAGCTATGTATGCTACACTTGCCAGTCGCGATGTGGACTATTGTTTGATTCCAGATTCCCCCTTTCTTTCCTAAAAGGACGAGGTGGACTTTTTGAGTTCATTGAAAAACGACTCAGAAAATGGACATATGGTTATTGTGATTGCTGAGGGAGCAGGACATGATCTTCTTTTAGAGAGCTTGTAATCCATGAACCAGCAAGATGCTTCAAGAAACAAGCAACTTAAAGACGTTGGGTTATGGATATCTCAAAGGATCAGGGTATTACTCGCAATCCTATAGAGTTAGTGCTTGGAAACTTCCAAAGCTAGACTCCAATGAGGCCATGAGAGCAGCAAAGCTTGCAAAGCTAGACACAAGTAAATTTCTAGATGTATTTTGCTAGGAGAGTACTATTAGATGTACTCCTTTTGGGGATAAAAGATTAAGTTTGCACAATTCATTTTGGTGCATGATGTGAATTATAACAATTTCTTCTATATATATATTGATCAGTTAATTTGGTCTTTTTTGATTCCACATCCAGCAAATATAATGCATTGAATCATTCTATTAGGCCAACAATAACCACAAAAAAACTGTCGTATGTGCACAATAGTCACAATGACCCAAAAATAAAAAATGTCGTCTAAATGTAAAATAGATAATGGATACTTTGAAAAACTGTCGTCTGAATGAAAGTCACACAACGGGCATAAAATAAAGCGACATTTGAATTGCTTTCACACAACAGTTTCTAAAGTCGCCCGTCGTTTGAAGAATAGTCACGCAACAGCTAATGCTGTCGACAGGCTGCCGACATGCTACCGAGCCCTTCACACGACGGTTCCCTACAATCGATCTTCATCAGACGGCGCCTCGATAGACGACGCTTTGCCTCCATATCAGACGACGGTTTTTAGCCGTCGTCTGATTCAATTTTTGTAGTAGTGAGTAAGAGACTACATGACAGAAGACTCACATTTGATGAAGGGATTGTAATCGCCAAGTCAAATGTGGCGGAGTCACTGGCAGCTCCACTACATGGGTCTCCATTTATATTCCATTGCTTTATATTGGCCTCAATAAACCACTGCCCGAAGATTAAATTCAAAGCTTCCACTACACCATAAATCGTAAGGAATCAATGTCACATAAACAAATGGGTTTCTTTTTCCTGAATTGGGGAAAGATACATGTGCCTTGATGATTCAATAACTGCATGACTAGGTTGAATACCTGTAATTAACTTTTTTTGTTGAACAGGTATTAAAATTCAACCATGCAGATGAGCCATTTGCAAGTGCTGCAGAACCAATGAAACTCCAAAATCTTCTATGACAATCAAATTTGATGTTCTCATAGAGGTTCAATTCAAAAAGGGTCAAAACAGCAAACAAAATTAGAAAATTGACACTTGCATCTAATTATCAAAATGCATGCCTAAACTTTAGAGGATTATTAAATACCTATCTTCTTGAATTTTGACTACTTGCATTATAATATACACTCATTGCAGCCCTTACACTTTTCATTAAGCTAATATAGCCTAAAGATACATTAAAAGCCTGCTGCATTATCAGAATATTCATGTAATGATTCTAGTACATTAAAACAAAAAACATTTCACTTTATAATGCCATATTTCTATATTCTATAAGCCTAGATCATCATCCAATTAACTTAATGTGATATCAACATTTATCTGCTAAAGAGTTTCTGAATACAAAATGTCCATAGTTTCTAAGAATACAAACCCAATGGTGGTATGAAGCTGGTTGTGAAGGCGCCATCAGAGAATCGTAAAAGAAGGCAACTCTTTCCAACACCTGAATTTAGGTAATAGTGTCAGTCATTCAGAAACCAAAAGCTTCATAGATGAGAATAAGCGTAAGAAAAAAAAATGGAAGTACTTAATTCCTGATACTTCACAATTACACCAAAACCAAAATTCATATCATTCTGATTGAATCAAACTCTGCAATCTTAGTCAATTTAATTCTTCATGGGGATATTAAATCCCACCCTCTTGGTGCTATCATTAAGAGCTGCAGACACATGCTTTCTCTGTTTGATTATGTGAACCTTATGCATATTTTCAGAGAATGCAACAGCATTGCAGATGCTCTTGCAAAATCGGGCCTTGATCATGACCATGGTGTTGTCGTATTTGACTCCCCTCATCCCTATGTTGCTTCTGCATTTCTTGATGATCTCTGTGAAGTCTCCAGATCCAGGTCTTGTGTTAGACCTGTAACTTAGCTTTCCTTTTTGTCTTGCTGTTTTTGGGTCTTTTTAAGACCTCCTTGTAACCAAAAAAAAAAAAATTCATATCATTCTTATACATCTCAGATAATTTTCATAATGAAGCCTCTGATAGCATTAAACCCCCTTTGATGCACAAAATACAGGATACCCAACGATCGTGTCTCCTTTCTGTTCCCCTATGGCAACAAAGAATCATGATGAGCACAACATTCGTTTCAAATTAATTAAGCACCCATGGAGTCTAAACAAACTACACCCACATATTAAACTAAATCGATATCCTCATTTAATTCATTATTGATTGGGGTTCTAGATTCCAAAAGAGG
This sequence comes from Rosa lucieae, assembly GCA_024704745.1. Taxonomy (NCBI): domain Eukaryota; kingdom Viridiplantae; phylum Streptophyta; class Magnoliopsida; order Rosales; family Rosaceae; genus Rosa; species Rosa lucieae. Next base: position 55,201,142 of record CM045498.1, read on the forward strand.
AAAGATGACATTGCTAAACACAATTCAAGAAGATACAAAAGTGCATAAACAATTATGTGCAATCTCTTCTTCAGCCTAGAATTTTGTTTACAAAACAACCAGTACAACATTCATTTCGAAACAAGGAATTTCTACATGGATAACATGTTATAGTAAACCCAAAAAAATGGAAATCGAATAAACTAGAATCAATAGAATTCATTGAACAAAGTTGTGTTTACTTTATACCATAAACCAAATAAAAGTTACTACAATGGAATTCGTCTACAATATGTAAATGTACGTATCTAGACATTGAATAAACTAATTTGATATACACTAAGCCTATGCCAGCCTTATCTTGTTTTTTTTTTTTTTCCCTTAACGTATTTTCCCTCTTGTAACGTAAACACGTCGTTTTGGTTTTCCATTCTAACCCGCTTTCAGTTTCTTCCGGGCTTCAGGGCTCTTCTTCCTTTTCTCTGTTTCTCTTCCAAAGCTTAAAAATTTGAGGAGCCCCCCCATCACTGTTGTCTTTCGCAACCACGGTACACTCACTACTTCATTTCACCCTTCCTTTTCATAAAACAAATGCTTGCGCTTCTTGATTTCCTTCGCGCTTTACTGCTTTCTTTCACCCAAATCGATTTCTACGCTTCTTTCATTCTCGTTCAATCTATCGAATTGCTACCTTCTACATTCTTTGTTCTTGATTTCTACCAGTAGAAATATTGGTGTTGGTGCGGGCATATAAGTGTTTGAGAAGTTATGTCCTTTTGTTTTGGGGGTTACTACAGTGCTCTTGTTCTCTCATTTTTGTTATGTTTATCTACCTATTGGTCTATTTTCATGTCTATTAAAAATTGGTGAAAGCTAAAAAGTTAAGTGCAGTTGTTGTGGGCTATATATATACAGATGTATAACGGATGTTCAAATATGAATCAAATTTATTGCTTGATGAACTGCTTTGCTGTTGGCCTTGTTTGTTTTGATACAAAACGTAGTTTGGTGGATTTTTAAATTTACACTTTAGAACATATTTTTTTTCACTATGCTTCAGTTATGGTGATGAAAAAGTTTTATGGTATTTCATAACAAAGCCAGAAAAAACAAAGGAAATGCTCATTTTCTTGCAAAACTGTTCCGAAGGAAACGTCTTTCCTGTTTAAGAAAACATAAAAAAGTTTTTTCAATTGGGAAACCTTTCCACTAGTAATTTTTTTTTCTCCCTAAGAGACAAGCAGATTATTTGGGAAAAACATGGCTTGAAACCATCCAACAGTGAATGTACTGTGTATGCAAGTTTTAGTGTGGAATTCAACCCCCACAAAAATGAGTGTGTTTGCTTGTGTGTGTGTGTGTGTGTGGCAGAGAAAGCTATAGAGTACATATCTAATAACCATCAAGTTTTGATTGCTTTGGACACAGGATAGTATAAGTAATAAACATCTAAATTTTAATTGCTTTGATCACAGGATATAATTTCAAATATGATTTTTTTCTCTATCTCAAAGAATGTAGTTACTTTTGTTCTATTTTTGAACTTTTCTTGCAATTATGTTCAGAAGCATCTGCAATGGAGGATATGTGTGCACATCCTGGGTCATTTGGAGATCTGTGTTTTCTTTGTGGCCAGAGGTTGATTGAGCAGTCTGGTGTGACATTTAGGTACATACTCAAGAGAGGGAAGATTATCAGTCAGAAATTTGTGCACGACTACAAGACTCTGGTGATGTAAGATCCATCATATGATGTTATTATGACATCTGTTGTTTTCCCTATTCAACAGGTTTGGGCTTCAAAGTGGAATGAAGGAGCTTTTATTAGTCGTAAGAAAGCTAAACTAGACCATGAGAACATATGCATGGCTGTATTGATTCAAGAAATCATCTGTGCCGATTATGCCTTTGTTATTCACACAAAAAATCCCCTTATCAGGGGATACTGCAGAAATTTACAGAGAGGTATGATTTGTCTCTGAGTTTGAAATCTCTCCCCCACCACCCCATCAAATGTGATCATCATTCTTTCTTTATAAAATACAGATAGTTAAGGGCTTGGGAGAGACTTTGGTGGGTGCATGTCCTGGACGACTGGACGAGCCATGAGCTTCGTAACCCAGAAAGCCAATCTAAACTCTCCTATCATAAGGAAACTTTTAATATATCAGGTGACAATATTTGCTTCATTCACAAATCGACATCTCAAGCATGATCATGGCCTTCAGGTTAATTGTTATCCAAGCAAGCCGGTAGGGCTGTATAGCAAGTAGTCTGTCATATTCAGAACAGACTCGAATGCTGAGGTTCTGGAAGGATATGCAGGTGCTGGGCTTCATGACAGGTTTGTCCTGAACTTAAATTTTAAATATGAATTAAGTAAAGAATGAAGAACTTTCATCTTTTCACTCCTGGACTGGAGGAGTCAGCTTCAGAAAGTTATGCACTTTTTAGATACATTTGGACGGTTTGTAAGGCAAGGAAAACCCAGGATATCTCACAATTAATTGGCATGATGCTGTGGCCAAAAGTTAAAACCATCCAGTCTTATGTAATTGAAATCGCCAGTCAGTCATTTGTTAACATTTCTTTGCCATCGATCAGAATTAGTGAAGTTCAAGTAGATTTATTTTGTTTGGCCTTGACAGTCAACTCTCCACAATCATTTGGTATAGGTGCAAAGAGGCAATTTGACCATTTCAGTTTCTGCATTCTTAGTAACAGGGCATTTATTGGAAATGGAAGAATGCATGCGTTCAAAGTATTCTTTTGTCTTGCCTTCTTTAATGGTTGTCATAATGTTGCAGTGTAATTATGGATAAAGGGGAGAAGATTGTGTGGGATTACTCAAGGGGTTTTTTGCACCAACAGTGTCTAGAGACTTGGGTGACTGACAATATGATACCCGAACTTACAAAGTTATCAAAGTAATACCCAGACTCAATTTTTCTTATCAATGTAGTACCCGCGACCATTTTCCGTCAAGGAGCCGTTAACTTGACCACGTGTGACGCACGTGAGTCGCAAAATGAGGGCAAAAAAGACTTTTTCACTCCATCAAACCCTAAATAAATAAATTCAAAATTAAAAATAATTGGTTTTTCCCTTTCCTCCCGAAACTCCATGTTCATCATTTTTTTTTTCTTTTTTTTTTTGATCAACCATGTTCATCATCTTAAATGCAGCAAAAAAGCAACCAAAACAAAAAAAACAAAACGAATCCCAGCAAACGTTGATGTTCTTGAACCCATTCAAGTTCATCTTCTTAAACCCAGCAAACCATTACGATGCCATCTTTCTCTCTCTAGAGTTCCAATCAATTGATACAAACTTAAAGAACAAAAAAAGAAGAAAATTTGATCAACAGTACAAACTCAAATAACAAAATCAAGTAAATTTGATCAACAGATCTGCTATAATTCCATTAAAGGCTACCACATCAGCAGATTCATGTTGGTAACACTTGAACCCAACAATTCTTCATCTTCATGTTCTTGAACCCAGCAAAAAAAGAATCACAACAATGTTGATTCATTCTTGTTCATGAACCCAGCAGAAAAAAATCTGGTCTTGACTTCAATCTTGGCCTTGACTTCTGAGGGCAAAGTTTGCTCAATTGATTCTTTTGATCTTATCTCCACATCCAACCCCAAGGACTTGAGAACACTAACAAATTCAGAGTCCAACTCTTCCTTCAATTCCAAAACCTTCCCCTTTCAGGCTATCATCCAAATTATCAAGGCTAGACACCCCCAACATCAAGATTAGACACAAAAACAAACATTCGAGATTCAAAGACAAGAAAACAACTAGATTGCAACACTTAAACCCAGAAATTCATCATATTTATGTTCTTGAACCCGGCTAAAAAGCAAAAGAAGAAAATGTCAGCAATCCTTGATTCGTTCATGTTCTTGAACCCAGCACGAATTTCTAACCCGCAGCGGCCTTTGACTAGGTTGAGGTGGGGATCCACCTCGTCGGCACCGTCGATAGCGAGATCGAGGATCGAGTAGTCATCGAGGTTGGATGATGAAATTCTAAGAGAGATGACTTGTTGGTGGGTGTTCTCTGAAATTCCGATGATGTTGTGAACTTTTCCCGGTTGTAAAAGCTCGCCCAAGCGATCCACGGTGTGTTTGACGGTGGAGCCGGAGTTGAGACCGAAGATCATGTCGGACTCGACGACCTTGCAGGCGGCGATTTTCTTCAACTCGTCTTGGGTCAGAATTGAAGAGCTGAAAGCAGAAATTGGGAAATAGAGGAGGAAAGAAAAGGGTCTTACTTGTTTGATCCATTTGTGCGTCACTAAAACTCATGGTCAGATCAAAAGAAAAAGTTGAAGAGAGGAAGTTGAAGGGAGGGGGACTGGGCAAGAGTGCAGAGGAAAAAGACGAGAGGTGAAGAGGATAAAAAAAAAAAAAAGAGTAAATAGGTATATATTATTAATAATAAGTAAAATGTTAAATAAAGGGTAAATCAGTCTTTTTGCCCTCATTTTGTGACTCACGTGCGTCACACGTGGTCAAGTTAACGGCTCCTTGACGGAAAATGGCTGCGGATACTACGTTGATAAGAAAAATTGAGTCTGGGTATTACTTTGATAACTTTGTAAGTTCGGGTATCATATTGTCAGTCACCCAAGTCTCCAGACACTGTTGGTGCAAAAAACCCTTACTCAAGCGATCGGATGATCTTTGATAGGGACTTCCAAGTCTCACTCTTCTCAAGAATTGCAGAAGTGGGGAAGATATTAGAAGGCCTTTATGGTTGTCCTCAGGACATTGAAGGTGTGGTAAAAGATGGATTGATATACGTAGTTCAGTCAAGGCCACAAATCTAGGCTTTAGCGACCGCAGGTTACTATTTATGCTGAAACTAATTGATTTTCAAGGTAAGCGTATGAATGTTTAGTTACTTTTGTTTAAGCACATGCCTAATAAAAATTTGCATGAATTAATATAGTTACAGAATATTCCTTCAGAACTTTTTGCCTTTATTCTTATTTTTTTGGAGCGGGAAGTTTGAATTTTAAATCTCTTCCAACATTTTGAACGGCATATATTACTGGATCTACTAGCTTGTTTCTTCAACAATTAACATTTAGTTAGTAACTAGATTTTGGTTGCCTGGTGATATATCTGGGTCACTTACAGTTGCACCATCGTATGGGCAAACATTAGTGTTGATAATATGAATTCCATGTTGGAAAATAGAGACCTATTTTAAGGGGATTCCAAGGTAAGGGTTAACTTCGTCCATTGTCAATTAGTTTTGGTTATGAAGCCAACATCTATTTCGAATTTTCACTACTTTATAATTTGTCTTTTGCATTATTGGTTCCCAAGAATCAACCTTCCTGGAATTGTGAACATGATCATAACCAAAGTAGATGAAGATTCATTTTGTTGGCCTCTCGACAGTAAACACTACAGTCACGTGGTATAGGTGCAAAGAGTCAATTTGACCATTTGAGTTTCTGCATTCATAGTGAAAAGGCATTTATTTGAAATGTAAGAATAAATGCAAAGCAGTGTTTTGTCTTGCCCTGTTTCCCAAAGAGAGCAATTTAATGTGTATTTTAACTTTGCAGTGTAATCGTGGATAAAGAGGAGAATATTGTGTTGGACTACTTGAGTGATCGGATGATCATTGAGGAGCCTTCCAAATCTCACTCTTGTCGAGAATTGCACAAGGCATTTGCGGTTGTTCTAAGGACATTGAATGTGTGGTAAAAGATGAACTGATATATGCAGTTCAGTCGAGGCCACAAATCTAGCCTTAGCAACCGCATCTTGTGTTTTATTTGTTATGTGCATGTTCTTGTCAGAATGATAGGTATGAAAAGAAAAATAGAGATTTTTTTTAATTTTTTTTTTGTCACAGAATCAATTTAGGCTAGAGGTTTGTTGTAACAAAAGAAAAAGGCTGGTTAAAAAAAAAAGGCTAGTCAACTGAAGTCCTACATGAGTTTATTCATGGGAATTACCTGGAAAAGAAAAGATTCCACCTCACTCTCTAGATGATGGAGTGAGCATTGGATTTTATTCATTTCTTATTAGCAATTACTTAAGGTAGAACGGGTTCTTGAGCTTCAGAGGGAGAAGCAAATCAGAAATGGCTTCATCCTCCTCCTTCACAGACAGGTACGACGTGTTCTTGAGCTTCAGAGGCGAAGACACACAACTACTTCACGAGCCACTTCTGCAGTAAATTAGTTGCGTCTGGAATCCATACATTCATCGACAACAAACTAAGGAGAGGGGAAGATATGTCACTGTCATTGATCCGGGCAATCAAAGGGTCTAGGATCTCTCTCATAGTCTTCTCGGCGGACTATGCAAGTTCAAGATGGTGTCTTGATGAGCTGGTGAAGATCATGGAGTGTAGAAAAACATTGGGGCAGGCTGTTTTTCCAATATTCTATCATGTTGATCCATCAGATGTCAGACATCAGACGTGTAGCACTTTTGCGGAGGCATTTGTAATTTATAAAGCTGCAAATGGATATCAGAGAATGTATCCAGGTGGATAGCTGCAAATTTGTCTGGCTTCCATCTTCGTACTACTGCTAATAGGTAATCACTTGCCCTTTTCTTACAGCTAGCTGTTAAATTTAATTTCCTTTTTCTTTTTGGTCCATTTTGTTAGCATCGGTACAGCTTCACCCTTTATTTAAATTTTATTTCCTCTGGCAATCTGTAGTCACTATCAATAAGATATTAACTCAATTCAGCATTGTAGTTGCGCACTGAGTCTTATAATTAGTTCTATTTCTGGATTTAATCGACAGAAATGAGGGAAAGTTTCTCCATGACATTATTGACCTGATTAGTAGACAGCTGAGACCCTCACATACTTACATGTGGCCAACTACCCAGTTGGAAATAGATTTTCGCATTGAAGAGATTAGTAAATCATTATGTGTTGGAGTAGATGATGATGTTCACATGGTTGGAATTTGGGGTATGGGTGGAATGGGCAAAACATCTGTTGCAAAAGCCATCTACAACAAATTTTATTGTAGTTTTGAAGGTACAAGTTTCCTTGCAAATGTTGGGGAAACTGCGAAGCAGTTAAAAGGTAAGATTACTTTACAAGAGATCAACATTTGCTGGAGCAACTTAAAGTGACCATACATCTGACTTGAGAAATGAATAAAGAAGAAGCTGATCTTGAGCTCTTTAGTTGGCTGCCTAGAGGGATCATTGTGATAAAAGAAAGACTTGGAAAGAAAAATGACCAGTTCCTTGTTGATGATGTAGATGTAGATGATGTGGAGCAATTAAATGAATTAGCCATAAGGCGTGATTCGTTTGACCCTGAAAAATGTAGTAAAGAGTGTGGCGACAGGAAGATGTACTAGATATATTGACAGAAGAATCTGTAAGTACTTCCCACTCAAGACAAGCATATGCATCCCATATCCAATACTAAAGATGAGTTGCAAATTTCATTTATGCAAAAGCATATAACGCTCCTACAGAATCCAGTCACATTCATGACTCTTCGACATGAGCATAAATCAGTTTTCACATGCAAACAAGATTTTCTTACTTATTGCCTTCTGTTAACAGGGAACTAAAAAGATTAAAGCGCTTGCTCTAAATCTGCAAAGATCTCCGAAAAAGAGTTTCAGAACAATATGAGATGGCTCTGCTGGCATGGATTCTAAAGTTCATAGGAAATGATTTTCTTCATCAAGGAAACCTGGTTTCTATGGACCTGCAGTACAGCAATCTCGTACAAGTTTGGGAGCATCCCAGGGTAGATTAAGCTGAACTGAACTTTTGAACTATTTCCTTCTCATCTCTTTGAATTTTGATTTTCATTTTCTATTGGTCTTGTACTCTTGTTTAACAGGTGCTCGAGAAGTTGAAGATTCTTGATCTCAGTCATTCACATTATCCGACACCATCACCAGACTTTTTAAAACTCCCAAATCTTGAGTATTTGATCATGAAAAGCTGCAAGAGTTTGTCAGAGATGCACCAGTATTGGCGATGGTAAAAGACTTGCTTTGGTAAACCTTAAAGACTGCAAAATGCTCAAGGGCCTTCCAAAGGATTTCTATGAGTTGAGAGATATTGAAACTCTCTTTCTTTCTGGCTGTTCAAGATTTGAGAATTTTGTCAAGGACGTAAGGGAGATGACATCACTGAAAACTACTGTTGTAAGTGGCACAGCCATAAAGATTGAAAAACCTGAACTACTCATTGGAAAGCAGTAATGTTCATAACCTTCCAGAACCCAGTGGCCTTTCCCACCTTGAACGTCCATGTTTCTGTAATTGCACAAACCTTCCTGCAAGTGGAGATTTACCAACTAGGTCGAAGGACTTGGAATCAGATCACAGTGATCTTCCAAATTCAAACTCTCTCTCTCTCTCTCTCTCTGACTTGGAATCAGATCACTGCACTGCACTTGCAATAATTCCAGATTCAAACTCTCTCCCCCCTCCCCTCTCCCTCCCTCCCTCCTGCAACAGGAGACGGTGTGGGAAATGATTTTCCAAAGCAGTTCACGTATTGATATTGTATCTGCTTAATATGATATTAGGATTGACTGCAACGGGAGACGGTGGCATTTGTTTGCTGGGAAATTACTTTCCAAAGGCAGTTCACATATGTCAGTGTGACCAAGTCTTTTTCCAAGTGCCTCAAACTAATTTACAAGCTTTCACTGTCTGCGTAGTTTTTTCTTCTTGTTTTGACGAGGGCATATCTCCAAGTGGGCAAGTGGTATATCCATTTTTGTTACAAGTTATACCAAGCTTATTAGCTTTGTTGTCCAGCCAACTCATCTCACGGAAATAACTTCACATGAAGTTATTTGGCGAGTAAATTTGTTAAATGATGAGTTCAATTTGGAAGGTGATGACTTTGTGGAGGTTGAAGTTGCAATTGGATCTGGTTTCAGAGTGAAGAAAACTGGGTTCAGTCTTGTATGGGATCCCAAACTTATCAGTGAAAATACCATTTGATCGAGTGTGAGCCTATCCCATACGAATATTTTCCAAGTGATGCTTGTAGTCAGTCAGGACCTAGCCATGAGTCATCTGATCAGCACTTTGAGTAATATCACATGCAGCAGCAAGCTTTTTGCCGCATAGTTTGTTCTCATCTTTGTTTGTTGTGTTTATAATTCTTCCCCCAGTAGTTTAATTCCAGTATCGAAATGAGTACAGAAACGAGAAAAAGCAGTGAAAGAGCTGAAAGGGAAGGTAGAGATTCAAGCAATAATTGAATTAATGCTCAAAACCAGAGAAGCTGCAGGGAAACTGATGATCAAGTTATGCAAAGTATTTATATTCCAGTCAGATCCAGAAAATATTTATATTCCGGATGGATATAGGTGCTGTTTGTTGACTATTTTACTTGTGTAATTTCTGTGTGTTTGCTAGGAAAACTGAATTGAGAAGAGAAGCAAACGCAGAGTTTGGAATTTTGTATTTTGATGTGTTTGGTTTGTAGAAAAGTAGAAAACATAATGGGAATGTATAACTAACCAAGTAAGGTAAATCCATGGCTTGTCTGCGTTGGAACTTGGATGAAGGATCTTTGAGTAGAAAATAAGAATTACGATATGCTTGTTATGTTTCAATCTATCATTCATCTCCAGATAGTAGACCTGTAAATGGACCGGATTTGGATCGGATCGACCTAAATCCAAATCCGTTTACTTAAAAAAAAATTCAATCCAAATCCGTATCCGCCGGGTTAACGGATACTCGATCAGCTAATCCAACCAGTTATAATTTCAAATATTTTAAAATTTTAAATAGTAATATTAAATTTATATCAAGATACCTCATAAGATATTAATAAAATATTAAAATAACATGAAAAATATCACCAAAAGTAGAATTACATTATCAAAATTCTTAATGCTTCTTGGAATCTTGGGTGATAGACTGTCTCTTAGATTTCTGCAAAAAATTTGTATTAGAAATTCTTCATATTTTATATTTTAAAAAAATAATAATATATTAATAAAAAATAATATTTTATTATTACAAAAATGGGCCGGATCATTAACGGATCGGATCGACCTAGATCCGTATTTGATCCGTTAAATAAACGGGTTAACGGATTCGAATCATTAACAGATCAACGGATCAAAACTTTTGATCCAAACCCGTCCAATAATCACGGATCTGGAGCGGGTCCGGATCAAAATCCAGTCCATTTATAGGTCTACCAGATAGGAGGTTAATATAGAGATACAAGAGTAGTCCTAATAGGAAAACATCTCCTACAATTATATAGGAAAACATAATCTACACCTACAAGGAAAGTAAATATTTACAGACTATTCTACACTCCCCCTCAAGTTGGTGCATAGATGTCAATCATGCCCAACTTGTCAATTGAGTTGTCAAACACTTTCCTTGACACTCCTTTCGTAAGAATATCTGCTAATTGATCTTCTGTATACACAAAAGGGAAACAGATGATCTTCCTGTCCAGGTTTTCCTTAATGAAATGTCGATCTACTTCCACATGCTTAGTCCGGTCATGCTGAATAGGATTACGAGCGATTTCAATAGCAGACGTGCTATCACAATGCAAGTCCATAGGCTTCTTGAGCTTAAAACCCAAATCTTTCAACACATTACGAATCCACAACATCTCACAAACTCCATGTGTCATACCTCAAAACTCAGCTTCAGCACTTGACCTAGCAACCACCTTCTATTTCTTGCTGCACCAAGTCACAAGGTTTCCTCCAACAAATGTAAAATACCCAAATGTGGACAGTCTGTCTGTCTTACCACCAGCCCAGTCTGCATCTGTGTACCCCACAACTTCCAACTCATCCTTTTTTTCAAACAACAAACCTCTTCTAGGTGCCATTTTAAGATATCTCAAAATACGATACACTGCAACCATGTGCGCTTCACTGGGACAATGCATAAATTGACTAACTACACTCACAACATAAGCAATATCAGGTCTAGTATGAAAAAGATAAATAAACATTCCTACTAGACATTGGTACCTTCCTTTATCAATTGGAACCTGATCTAGATAGATGGCAAGGTTGTGATTCGTCTCGATCGGTGTCTCAATAGGGTTGCAATCAAGCATCCCAGTCTCAGCTAACAAGTCAAGTACATACTTACGCTGGGACAAAGAAATCTCCTTCTTAGACCTTGCAACTTCAATTCCAAGAAAGTACTTCAATTTCCCAAGGTCCTTCATCTCAAATTCCTTAGAAAGATACTTTTGTAGAGCCTCCATCTCTTTTAGATCATCCCCTGTGACAATCATATCATCGACATATACTATCAGAGAGGTAATCTTACTCTTACTACGCTTGATGAACAAGGTATGATCCAAATTGCTTTGTCTGTACCCGAACATCCTCATAGACTTAGAGAATCTTCCAAACCAAGCTCGAGAAGACTGCTTCAAACCATACAGAGACTTCTTCAACTTACAAACCTTGCCAGTATCGCAAGGCATATTTTTGACCCCTGGCGGCATGTCCATATACACTTCTTCCTCCAAGGTTCCATTGAGGAAAGCATTCTTCACATCAAACTAACGTAGAGGCCAATCTTTAGTTGCTGCAAGTGAAATTAAGATTCGAACCGTATTGATCTTTGCTACAGGGGCAAATGTCTCTTCATAATCAATTCCATAGCGCTGGGTATATCCTTTGGCAACTTATCGTGCTTTGTACCTGTCAATGCTTCCATCAGCTTTAAGTTTTACAGTAAACACCCATCAACATCCAATAGTCTTCTTTCCGGCTGGCATAGTCACAATATCCCAAGTCAAGTTTTTCTGCAAAGCCTCTAGTTCTTCATTCATCACTTGAGTCCACTTAGGATCCGCCAAAGCATCTTGTACACTACTAGGAATAGATACAGTGGGTAATTGATCAACAACAAGGGCATGTGACCCAGACAATCTATGGTTAGACACAGTGGCGTAGCCAAAAATCTCTCTTAGGAGGGTCAAACTTTATTAACTAACAAATTATATTCATTTATAGTCGTCCTTTAAAAATAACACAATCTTTTGCCCAAAAAAATATATATATTAGTATAATTAAGAAAATTTAGGTGTAATATTTCTTGTACTAATGTTGAAATTGAAAGATCCTTAAATCATGTTGAATAAATTTGGGAATTTAAGATGAATGATAAATATAGAAAAACTTATGTGTTACTTCAATTTAGCATATTAATAAAGAATCGTAAATATGCGCATATGGGCATATATCGATCAATAGGGTAAGAAAACCTTGAAAAGATTCGTATTAATTAGATATATGTAGTGTATTAATAGTGTAAAATATTATTTCATTCCATTAAAGTTTGAGGATAATTAAAACTAATTAAGATAAATTTGTATTGAATTTTAAAAATTGAGACTAATTAAGGATTTTTCTGAAGGGTCAATTTTATTTCATTCCATTAAGATTCATAGATCATTAACACTAATTAAAGATTTTCTAAAAATTGAGAAGGGTGAATTGACCCTTCTCGCCCTAGGCTAGCTACTCCCTTGGTTAGACATGTAATTAGCTATAGGATATTTAGCTTTGGTTTTGATATCTGGTTCATATTGTTTCTTAGGAATACCCTTGGTAACCCTCTGTGATTTCCTAGGCTCAATATTATCTACCCCAGATGATTCATTCAAAATTAAACGTACCTGAGGAGGAACATTCGCAGCGAATTCTTCAGTTGACGATGTAGAGAGGGGAAAGAACTCTGATAGACTTTGGGAATCCTCACCGATGACTTGGCGTGCTGCATCTGTTCTATTTGACAGATTATGATGTAGGCCGGTAGCAGCACCATCTTTTTCTTTTCCACTTTCTTCATCATCTTTTTCTTTTCCACTGGACCCCACGGCATCACCTTTTCCACTTTCTTAACCATCTTTTTGTTTTCCACGTTCTTTTCATTTCCTATGGCCCCGGTTTCTATTTCGTTTTCAGTTGGAGAATTCCCAACTCCATATCTTGATTCCAAAGCTTCTAATTTTTCAAATTCTTCAAATGCAAATAAATCTCGAGGATTTCTTTCACAACCTCTCTCCCCCTGAAAGGAAGACTCCAAACCTCCCCCTGAATAATAAGGCTCGGATTCACGAAACGCAACATCAAAATAGACATGTATAGTGCCAGTAAGTGGATCATAACAACGATAACCCTTCTGGAATTCAGCATAACCAACAAATATGCACTTACGGGCACGATGATCAAGCTTGTTGCGTTGAGGCATGGGAATATGAACATAAACTACGCAGCCAAACACGCGAGGCTCAAGGTTTGGTAACGACGGAAGTGAAAGAAGTTTCTGAAGTTGCTGCTGAGGGTTTTGAAATTCAATCACTCGAGAAGAAGTACGATTAATGAGGTAGGCAATAGACTTCACAGCTTTTCCCCAATATTCATGAGGTACATGCATGCCAAACAAAGAAGCACGGACAACTTCAAGTAACCGTCGATTCTTTCTTTCTGCCAATCTATTCTACTGAGGAGTATACGAATTCGATGGCTGATGTCAAATTCCATGAGATTGCATAAACTCCTACATAGGGCCATTAACATATTCTCTGCCATTGTCAGATTGGAAAACTCGAATAGTCTATTGGTACTATGTAGACACCATCTTGTGAAACTCTTTGAACCTGGAACATACATCGTTCTTGTTCTTCAATAACGACACCCAAGTCATACGAGTACAATCATCAATAAAAGTCACATAATATCAAGCTCCAGAAAGAGAAGGGATCTTGGCAGGACCCCAAAAATCAGAATGAATTTTCATAAACAGAATGAGACTTTTATTAAGATTGGGTGAATATGAAATTCGATGACTTTTAGCCAGTTCACATATATCACAATGAAAATCTGAATCACTAACAACCGAAAACAAATGAGGTTGCAGTTTCTTAAGATAACGAAACGACAGATGACTCAAACGACGATGCCACAACCACACTGTTTCCTTAGCATTCTCTACTCCATTGACTTGATTCACTTGTCCTAACAACTGTTGCTCTTCACTTTCTGTCAAATCCAAGTAGTAGAGTTTCCCCCTTCTAACACCATAACCAAGAATCTGCTGAGTCAAAATGTCCTGAAACACACAGAAAGAGGGATAAAAAGTCACAATACATACTAGTGCTAGAATGATCTGGCCAACAGATAGGAGATTATATGCTAATGAAGGGACAACCAATACAGTCAATGGTTAATGTGTCGGATAAGATAACAGAGCTTTCTCCGGTAACCCGAGTTGGAGTACCATCAGCAGTAGAAACAATATTTTGAGATGAAGGTTTCAGCTTTTTCAATAGGCTGGGATCATTAGTCATATGGTCAGACGCACCTGCATCAATTATCCAAGAACTATTCATAGATACCTTACCCTTCATACCTGACTGTGCTACGTTAGCGGAAGCATTAGATGGTTGCTCTTTCTCTGTAGTAGCCACGGCAGTTTTTCCAAGATTCTTTCGCGGTTTCTTAGTGAAATTCCACCAATCAGGATAGCCAATTACTTCATAGCACCGTTACTTGCTATGACCCCAATCTCCACAGACCGGACACTTTGTATTTGCATATGGATTTATTTTACCCGGAGAACGAACGGCGTGGTGGAGGAGTTAAGAAGCCTAAGGAAGGACCCGTTGAGCAGAAAGCAAGGACCTGCACGTGACCAAACAATTGGTGCAGCAAAACAGCCAAGACTTTAATAAAACACTTCAATCAAATAGAAGGAGGTCTTGTCGGTTTGGTGCAGGTGGGTGAAAAGCTTGGTGGTGTGATAGACTTAATTATAAAACTGCATAAGGGAGTCCACGTTGAATTAATCACACAAAGGTATGATAGACTTAATTAAAAAACTGCATGAGGGGGGTCCACGTTGAATTAATCACACAAAGGTAACTGCAGGAAGGGGGTCCACGTTGAATTAATCACATAAAGCTATGATAGACTTAATTAAAAAACTGCAGGAGGGGGTCCACGTTGAATTAATCACACAAAGGTATGATAGACTTAATTAAAAAACTGCATGAGGGGGGTCCACGTTGAATTAATCACACAAAGGTGTGATAGACTTAATTAAAAAACTGCAGGAGGAGGGTTCACGTTGAATTAATCACACAAAGGTAACTGCAGGAAGGGGGTCCACGTTGAATTAATCACATAAAGGTATGATAGACTTAATTAAAAAACTGCAGGAGGAGGTCCACGTTGAATTAATCACACAAAGGTATGATAGACTTAATTAAAATCTGCAGGAGGGGGGGTCCACATTGAATTAATCACACAAAGGTGTGATAGACTTAATTAAAAAACTGCATGAGAAAGGTCTACTTCTGCAATACACGAGTTCTTGTCGGCTATTTAGCTTGTAGGAGAGCTTGGTTTAAAGTTTTAAACAATCATGCAGGCTGCGGAAAATTCAAGGTAGGTTTGTGATGGTGGAAATATAACTTTGATCGGGTGGTTCGTAAAGTTTTTTGAGATTCGGGTTTTGGGTTTCAGATGAATACAGTGCAGGAAAACTTGCTCTGATATTAAGTAGAAAATAAGAATTACGATATGTTTGTTATGTTTCAATTTATTATTCATCTCCAGATAGGAGGTTAATATAGAGATACAAGAGTAGTCATAATAGAAAAACATCTCATACAATTATACAGGAAAACATAATTTACACCTACAAGAAAAGTAAATATTTACAGGCTATTCTACACTTTGGTCTGTCACTAGCTATGAATGTGTTATTGCTTGAAGTAATGGGGGGGGGGGGGGGGGTTGCTTATACCTTACCTTACAGATAGTATCTCCTTGTATTCATAAGTCTCTTTTCCTAATGCAGTTTCTTTACAACGCCCCGGTGCCCCCGTCTATCTATAAACAGTAATACACCAAATCAGGTGCTGGCTTCTGGGAATGTTTAATTTTAATTTTGATTCAAAGTCTGTATTTCGATAACAAAAAGTTTTGTTTATTGTAGTATATTTGTTGTGTCATGAATCAAACTATGTATGGTATCTACTATTGCAAATTGCCATTCTGTCTTTTGCCTTTCTTAAGATATCTTGTTAAAACATTGATGTTTAATTATGTGGTTTGATCATTTCCAACAAGAGGAAGGGAACCCCTGCTTTCTGGGAGGTGACCGGATTTCGATTATTATCTGCACATATCTCGGCTTAATGACCTTTTGCTTGATACGTGGTAAAATCGTAAAATCACTATGCTTCTTGTATATTCAAAATTCTAAATGACTAAAGTCTTGGCACTTGTTCCTGCACATGTATGGACGCATAACTTCTACATTAATAATTACTTGTTTAAATTTAATTTTCTATTCCTAATTTCTATAGAGTTGACTTTTCAACTTCTACATTGATTATAGGATACTTGGATTTGAACTGCATATTAGGAACTCCATGGGATAGCTTCATAGCTACAGTGTCCAACAAGTCATTTCGTGGAATAACCAAGCAGATGTCTGAAATTGGCCAAGAATGGGTTCCTGGATTGAAACAGAATGGGTTCCTGGATTGAAACATGGGGCCATGAACAAGAACCGGAGACTGAGAAAAGAAGTAAAATATAAAAGAAGAAACGCGTAGAAAATTGTAGCCATCAACTCTGAATAAAAAATAAAACTCGACGTCGATATGACCTTGACCTTGGCTTTCTTACCGGTTTAGGTTGAGCATGCGAGAAGCGAAGCAAGTTGTTCGTCATTTGTCTCATTTCTCAAATCTGAACCACTGCATACCATAGCCCTTTAATTACTTCAATGCCGCCACCGTCATCATCCTCATCGCCGCCGGTGTCGTCGCCATCGGGGCCACCATCCCCATGGGAGCCATCGGGGTCATCATCCTCATCGCCGTCGGTGCCGTTACAACTTTATTGAATATGAATCAATTACAACGAGTTGTGGAAATGTTGATAGCAATCACCAATAGGTAGAGATTGCGTAAAAGCTTCTCAAACTAGACTTCACACTGAAAGTCCATATTAACACACTGATAGAGTCATTCAGGCCCGACTCCAAACAAAGAAAAGCTTAACTAATTTTCAAGGCTTCCTTTACTAACCGGTGAGGAATTCCATTGCCTTCCCGTTACACAAATTGCCCACTACAGGAATTAAAAGATTGAACTAGAGACTTAACTTCATCAATCACATGTCCCTCATAACTTAAATCATCAAAACTATTGATCACTGAAAATAACAAACAAAGTCAAGCTAAGGTACGTAAATGATAAAATTTTGATATTTTGGTATGAAATTGAAAACACCCCATAATTAGGAAACTAAAATGTAATTAATCATTTTTCTACTTTTTCTAGAGCTAAAGGCATCTCCCTTCCTTTTGATGATAGGATACTTGGAATTTAACTGCATAAAAGGCTGGATGGCTGTTAAATTGAATCCCTCCTTTCCTACGAGTCACTTCTTGGAAATGACCAAGGAAAACGGAGGCTGAAATTGCCAAGAATAATAGTCCTTGGTGTTTGAACCCAAAATAACATTTTTTCCCGATAAGGGGGACTCGAGAGAAACCGGGCCAATATCCGTGGCCCAAGCTATATATTTTCGACAAGTTCGGAATATATTGTTTAGAGGCTAAGTAACGCCTACTTGAAGACCAAGTGATCTTAAGACAAATCGTGATCTTATCGGTTTACTATTAATAATCAAGATATTTGATAATTAATAATGGTTTACTTGGTTACGAAGATGGAGCATATGGAAGATCTTTGCATTAAAGATGGCTTCATGGTTGTATTTGACTAGGATTCATGGTTGTCTTGGTTATGTGCATGTCATGGCCTTAATCAAAGAAGGAAGGTGGATCATCCCTTGATTCTCCTTAATTGCATGAAAGGGGCCAATACATGGCAGAAGATAATTAAGAAAGGAATAGTTGATGTGGGTCATGCAAGCAATCAAAGGTTGCCCATGCAATTTAGGTGGACGTGGAACTATTTGCTGCCAATATATATATGCAAGGAATTATGGTGTTGAATGCTTGCTTGCGAATATCAAGGAATATATATATATACACACACACACAAGTAAAGCTGCATGGCTCAGTGGGCTATATATAAACATATATATTTGCATGCAATTAATGATTGTAGAGTCCCCGCGAGGAGGCCTCGTGAACATACCTGGCGACGATATATTTGCAATTAGGATAAATGCATATCTTATCGTTCGCATCCAGGAAGATTACGTCCAGGACTCCAGAAGATAATTAATCTTGCCTAGAAGATTGCTACGACAGAGTATCTATACGATAGTTATCAAAACTATTAAGAGTTTTGATTTGATTCAAGGCCAATAACTGTGGCCTAAAATATAGTATCTCATTCATATTTGGAAGAAGAATCTACGAGTAGCCTATATATAGAGGCTAAAGACGACACAACAGGACCTCTCTCTCTCTCTCGAATCAATCCCAGCGATTACAAAAGCCTCCCCGAAGCAAACCTTCAACCTTGTTGAAACTCGGCGACCGTACTTCCAGCCCTAGTCTCTCCTAGCCGACTGCCAGTACTACTGCCACCGATACTACCAGCGAAGCAAGGGTAACGCCCTCGCAACCCAACGAAGCTAAAGTCACGCTTTAGCGAACCCTGTGCCTTCTCACAACTTCCCAGTGATTGCTCTGCTTAGTCTACAACACTAAGTATCGATACGGTGAACACGAAGAGACCACAACTAAAGCCCTTACCCGCGTAAGGCAAATAAGTCATTTTCCGAAAGGCAAGAAAAGAACCTTGTGGTGAGGTTGGTGCTCTTCTCGTCCACAACGCTTGAAGAAGAAGTCAGGTCAAGGGACTACCCCGACGACTGCACCCCAAGGTGCTGGCACGCCTGCGCACACGCTCAAAAGAGACAGTTTGCACGCCAACTGGTTTTGGAGCCAAACATTTTGGCACGCCCAGTGGGACCTACTAAAGTCTTTTTGTGTTTGCCATCATTGGGATGCCAGAAGAAAATCTTTACCATAAGAAACTCCTAAAGTGACAAGATGGCCAATGTTGCCACCACTAGCAAAACTGACATTGATGATGAGCTCGCGTCTCTCCCCATCCCAAAAGATGCAAGCATAGAGGATCTATTGGCCGTCATGAAGATTAACAGTGATAGATTCCTCGAAAGGTGGAACAATTCGCGGAGTTCTCGTTCCTGCCCAAGGAAGGTTCCAGCTTGGCTACCCAAGTTGGTTCACAGCAGGGCGAGTTGAAAAGTCAAGGAGCTGCAAGCGATAGTGGTGTTACTGAGATGGAATTGCCTATAGGAGGCGATCAATCTAAGGACGAAAACCTTCATCTCGACTAACCCGTTGTAGAAGAAGACACCAATTTGCTCACTGGTGAATCACAGCCTTACACAGGGGCTGTGCATGGAGAAGACGGTCAGCAAGAATGTTCTTCTGAAGAAATTGGCTCTGAACAAATACTTGACTTCTCCAATGATCAAGCCAAATATGTGGCTTCTGATCAGATGCCTGGGGGGCAAGACGCAACCCATGATCATTCTTTTGATTACCAGAAGCAAGTCCCTAAGAGTTCCAGTAGCCAAGCGGTGATTAAATGTGACGACAAAATCCTCATAGAAAGGCCTCTAGAAGATATTTGTCAAGAAAGATGTGGCCTTGCTCCTGAACGTCATCATGACCAAGGTAATCAAAGCCACAATCAACTTAATTATGAATTAAGTTGTTACATGGTTGCTGGACGTCCTCATCATGCAGAGGGTCAAGAGTGTGGTCCACTTAATTACCAATTAAGGCATGGGCCACTTGATTATCAATTATGTTTTGGTCTTGAGAGGCCAATCTGTGGCTTTATTAATCAATTCAATTTGAAGATCTTCATATATGTTTCAAGGCCAATCAGTGGCTTTGAAATTTGTAAAGAAGGATTTGGTGACCCCAAGTTCAATCTTGACACAGAGCCAATCTATGATGAATATGATGATAATTATAATTTAATTATTGGTTTCAAAAATCATATGCAGGAGTACAAGTCCTTTGAAGCTCTTGATATGGAGAATTTAGACCAACAAGTGGTTAAATGCAAAAGCCAATTCGTGGCTTGTTCTGAAAACACCATGTCCTATGACATGGTAGTTGGCGACAAAGCTGATCTTGGGACACCCTCTTCCCCAAAGATGCAATTGAAGATCATGCTTCGTCAACCAACAAAGATACTTGGGGGGCAATATTACTCCTCCTGTGAGCCAATTTTCTTCCAAGTTTTCGACGCGAAGTATCTTTGTTGCTTTCCTACAAGCTCTCACAAGAGAAGTTTTCAGGTTATAAATTTTGATATGTCGAAACTTGGAGTGAAGCATAAATGGCCTCCCCCGTGGCCTTCTAGAGGTTAGCAAAACGCACTGCTGCTAGCTTCTTTCTTGGCTTTTAATTTTCAGTCAATTTTCAGTTTGCATCTTTTTTTTAGTTAGTAAAAAAAAAATACAAAAAAAAAAGAGAGAGAGTTATTCGTCGCGAGGACATCAGCGAGTGGCCGCGAAGCGAGTTCTAGCGAAGAACACTTAGCAAATGCTTTTCTAACGAGCACTGATCAAGTGAAGCGAACGCTCGCAAGGAATATTATCTCAAGAAGCAAAGCTCGCTGAATACAGGTGGCCTAAGCCTCGCCAGCGAAATAAGATCCGGCGAAGCACAGCTCCAGAAATTCTCCAACAAGATATGCTACAACTGAGGCGAAGGTGATCTAAAGGCCAGTGAGTGGGCTTTAATCCACTGTGGCAGATGTCAAGGCAGAACAAAGCGGAGGACTTTCGACGCTAAAGCGCCTTCAGAGAGAGTTTCCTCTGGCAGTAAGAAGAAGCAAAAAAAAAAAAACTGGACTGCAGGAGACGGCATACCCAATCCGGAGTAATCTCCCACTGTTTCTACGAAGAGTCAAGCTCAAATCCTCTATAACCCAGTGATTGGTTGTGTTTTTGCTGATTAATTGGTCTTCTGTTGGGCTATTCAGTTCTGTTTTCGTGCAAGGTTTGAGAACTTGAGATATGCCCACAAGGTGTTTGATGGAATGCCTGAGAGAAACCTTCTTCAAAGATGACATGTGTAGACTTGGGGGGGGGGGGGGGAGGCAGAACTATCAATCCTCAGGTATCTCTGAGAGACTACAAGAGAGCATCAGTCCCAAATGATCAAGTGCAACGAATAGAGGCTTCTGAATATTTACCTAGCGCACACTGGGGGCATCAAGGGATTGGTATTTTTCACTGTTTCTTTGTGTAGCAGTGTTCTGCAGTGTTCTCAACGCTAGAATAAGACTATGAGTGTCTTGATATAACACAGGGCCAATCCCTGTGGCCTTAAATAAATTGTTCAAGATTTATGGAAGTCTACTCTGTGGTTCCAAGAAATACCAGAAGCAGTTGACAGTAGTAGAGTTATCTATTCAAAGAGTCATGTGCAGTAAGTGTGTCAGGAAGAACAAGCTTGGGAGTAAGAGCACAGAATTTCTGGGACTCCAAGAAGAGCTGTTGCGAGAAAGAAGAGCTCGAATTAATTGAGCTTCTTGGAGTCAAAAAAGAATTCATTTTGCTGAACTAATTCAGATGGCAGTGGAAGAATAAACAATTGGCTAGAGTAGAATGATTATGATCATATCTTGATATTCATATATACAGCGGTGACAGCGAAGAGGGCTTCAGATGCTTAGTCAAAGCTGAAACATGGATGCCATGCCACAACGTGGACGTTTTAACCGGTAGTAAGTACTGGTCTGAGCAGCTTTAGCTTAAAGTCTTTAAGATTCTTCTGCTACCTGCAAAGCCTATGCCTTCATATTATGATCATTATCCAAGTCGGTGAGTGAAAGAAAGGAAAAGTTATTCAACACGAGACTCAATCATATTACCCATATGAATTTGGAAGCTGATCAACTCTGAGTGCATGTGAATTATATATATATATATATATATATATATATATTCAATGAACATGATGGAGAACTGTTCACATAGAGGAAACAAGTTGCAGGGGAGGAAAGCATGATTGATTGATATTTCTTCTTTGTTAAAGGGATGTGCATATGTGGTGAAGAGGTGATTTTTGGCTTTATGTGCTCAATATGTGGCTCACCTGTGGGTTATGTGTCGGCTAGCCAAGTTCGTGGCTGAAAAGCTTTAATCCAAGCCATCAGTTCGTGGCATAAAGGAAAAAGTTCTGTGAGGTCATCATGGATATGATATATCAGATACATGAGTTGTTTTCTAAAGCAAAAAGCCAAAAACCATGTGATCATGATGCAGGATTACCAATTGTGGGAGAGAAAAGCTAGCAGTATTCTTTCTTGGCCAAATTCTGTGGCCATAAAGCATATGGCTGCTTGCAGCATGCTCTCTGCAATGATATTTAAATAACTAGTTGCAGCATGTTCTCGTCCATTAAGAGCAACATAGACTTAAAACCAAATTTTTGGTTGGTTAGCCTGATGGTTAAGCATGTAGAGAAGCGTGATGAGCAGTGTTATGGTTCTGATACTGACAGTGGCGGATCTAGGATTCAAACCTTGGTGGGGCTTGAAGTTCTTAACAAGAAGAAGAAAAAAATTATTGTGGAGAATCTCGACGGTGTGAGAGAATTTTATTGATTAAAAGAACAAATATACACCCTTCTATACAAGTTATAATACTCTTGTTCACACCATTGCTTGCAATTGCTCCTCGCTCCACATAATTTATGAAATTAACATATAACAAGTAACTAGCAATGACAATATAGCATATATATAGTTCGATTTCGGGTAATTGGGTGGGTATAATCAAGAGAAAATACATTTACAGCAACAAGAAGTAGCATATATATATATAGTTTTTTTTTTCATCCCACAATTCTCGGTGGGACTTGAGTCCCCCCAAAAAGGGCCTGGATCCGCCCCTGGATACTGATCTCATCAGTTTAGTATTTTTCTTTTGGATATTAGTGTCTCAATATTACTTAGGCCAAGACTTGTGGTTTTAAACTTTCTCCAAGTCTTTTACTTGATGAGTGGCAGAACTTGGTTTATGCCAGAAAATATGTGACCAAGGCTTATCAGATGTTTTAGGTTCTGTAAGGGCCAATGCCAGTGGCCTAAATGCTGAAACATATTTCTATGTTTTCATTGCTAGAAGCATTCTTTCCATCAAAATATGAACATTGACAGAGCTCTAGATTCTTCAAAGTATGAAAACTCCGGCCAACATGGAAGTCTCTCATGAAGTCTGCTTTCTTTGGCCAGCAAACCAGTTCCCAGGTTTCTTTATCTGTTGCTCCACACTATATATGTTCTTTGTTATGGCTTGTCTAGAATATAGTTGGGTATTATGCATACTTGGTATGTTACTGGGGGGAAATAACAAAGCCTGTGAAAAAGACATTGCTAGATGATCACGTTGGGAATTAGACCAGTCTTCACGTTCTCCATGCACTTTAATGCTGATTTGAGGCGAGCATATCGTAGCTTTGTCGATTCTTGTGGCCTGAGCATAAAATCATGTTGCTAGAAGAAAGTGTTTTCTCACTTTCTTTGGAAAGAGGCCTAAGTGATATAGCCCAGTATATTTAAATCCAAGCTTGGGGCTTCTAAATATAGTTGGTTATTCACAGTTGTCCAAGAAGTCTAGTTTTTTGCTTTAGAAATATAGGAAACTACACCTACCTCCTTGACCAAACTCCAAAACACAAAAAACTCCACTACATTTGTTTTTAGACACTTAAGGACATTTTGTCTCTAGCAAGTTTCACTTTCTCTTCAAATTATTATCTTTCCTTTCAGTAAAAAGAAAATTGACGGAGCGCAGTGGGCCCATACTTTGAATTTACTTGTCTAAACATTTGCAGATATAAACTCATCCTCTACACTCGAAGGTAAACAGTTATTTTACTATTCATAATTTCGATTGTCGACAGACTAGAGTTACTTGCTATTTGTAAAAATACTAGCAAAGAATTAAAAACAGAAAGAGAAAAGTTGAGAAAATTGAAACTCTTTAGAGATAATCTCAACAGAAATACCCCCAACTATTGGGATATTATTTATAGACTCCAAACCAGAATCTATAAATTAGAGGAAGATATTGATAATCTCTTATATGTTCTAGAAATAGAACAAAAGCCTCTGGACTATTTGAGCATTGGTTAGATCCGCACATCACTGGTATCAGAGCTTGTAAAATAGCTCAAAGGAGAACCCCTCCTTAATGGGGACAATGTCAGAATTGTTATTAGAGAAAATAAATTCTCTACTAAAATCTTCTGATGAGAAATATCAGAAGTTGTTACTAGAATTATCTAGATGTCAAGATCATCTAGAAAAATTTCCTACTATAATCCACCAATTGGAAAGATTGGAAAACAAACTGGATTATATCAAAGAACTTCCAAAAACGGAAGAAGAAAAGCTTACAGTCGTCAGTAGAAAAATCAATGAACAGCAAAAAACGCTGGAATCCATGAAAAATATACTGAAGGACAAGAAAGCGCCTACAGTAAAGAAGAAAGCTAATGGATTCAAACCATTAGAAAGACCAGACAAGAATCCTGTTCCAAACATGATTTTTCTGGATCCTTCAACTAGTTCTACTAGCATCCGGTATGAAAACCCGGAAAAAAGAGAAATGAAGATGTTAAGCATCTTTGGGAAAAAGAAAAGCGTACAACTCTTAAATGCAGAAGAATTTGAGTTCAATGAGATTGAACAAGAAATAAAAAATTCCTCAATCCCAAAATTAGATTTTAAACAAATCTACAAAAGAGGAAAATTTGATCTACTGGATAGCCATTATTTCAAATTACTGGAGATTACAACCCCAGCAACAGCAGGTGGAGAGACTGATCTTCTACTAATCACTCCAGCAGAAGTTGCCAGAGCACAAGAAAAAAAATATCAATTTATGCATATTGGAGCAGTCCAAGTAGGCATAAACTTGCTTGCTCGTGAAGGTATAAACTGTTCAGTCCTATGTGTTCTACAGGACAACAGGCTAATAGACTTCCAAGCTAGTCTGTTGGGAACCCTTGAGGCATCCTTATGCGACCAAGTGGCATATTTCAACTGCTTCCCCAACTTCACAACCAGCTTGAAAGATGCAGCTCACTGTCTCAGACTGAGAGTCAAGACAGATGGCATATCCATGAAAGAAGATATGCAAGAACTTGCAATAGTATATAGAATATACTATAAATTGATGAGTACTACAGTAGCCCCTAAGACAAGGATAACAAATATCCCAGGTCTTACTACTGGATTCCTCACCAATCAAAAGAACCATTCACAGCAGATCCACAAAGTTACTTGGAATGAGGTAACATTTCCTCTCGAATGGAAATTATCCGGTCCAAAAAAGCAACCGGAAAGAGCAAAAGCAAAAATCTACGAGAGTAGAAGAACTGGAGAAATCAGCCTCAACTTTGACAATCACAGGAAAAGTGATGTCTGTCCTGAAAACCTCAGGATAAACAGCAGTCTTCTGAGAAGAAGTTACAGCACTAGAGAAGCTAGTGTCAGTGGTACAAAACCCACTATTGAAGAGCCAATATCAGAGGAAGATCTAGAAGCTGATCTAAACAGACCAATCCAGATGCTCAGAGCTGAGAGGCTCTATGATCTTTATGAAGAAGCCGAGAAGTGTGAAAATCCTGAAAGATTAGAAAAACTAATCAAAGAAATGAAAGAATTCAAAATCAGAAAGACAAGAAAAGTCTTTCCATATCAAGATATTGAAATGGAAGAAGGAGAAAGCTCCAAAACTTCCATCGTTCGAGAAAAGGGAAAAGTCAAACTCCCCATACAAAAAGCCCCTACGGGCAGAAATGGAGAAAGAAATTCTCAAAGATTTGTTCCAGAGGACAAGATACCCAGAGTACCAATTTCCAACTATGGAATTTGGCTAGATCTGGATAAAGCTCTTGACAAAAGAAAAACTCTTGATCAATGGGTAGACAGCCTAATGATGGCCTCGGCTCTTACACTTGGAAAATTTGAAGCCCCTGATCTTCAGATGTACTTTGAAACTACTCTCACTGGGGTAGCAAAAAAGTACTACTTCTCTTTCAAAGAAACAGCCAGAGGAAAAGAGTGGCTGGAAGAAATCAAGACTTCAAAGTCTCCATATGATTTTGCAGTACCCCTGTACGATCAGTTCTGTGGAGATCTCTCAAATTTGAGTGAAAAAGCCAAAGAAACGGCAAAGTCGAATATCTATGCTCTCAAAATTTGTGACATGAGATATTTCGAAGAATACCTGAATGAGTTTCAGGAATACTACTGTACAATTGGTGAACTAGAGAATACTGATCTAGTTAATCTGTTGCACAGAAAACTCCCCGAACCATGGAGAACAGCTGTAAGAGAAAGCATAGCTGAAAAACCAATTGAAAGATTTTCAGTTGGAGGAATTGCCGACAGAATCCGGCAATTACTGAAGGAACAATGCAAAGCCAATCTTAGAGCTAAGATGGCTAAGAAGCAACTCAGAGGAGTTGAAAATTTCTGTTATGGAATATTGGATATGCCCACAAACTGGGGATGTCATGAGTCCAAGTTCCACAGAAAAAGAAAAGAAAAATATTACTCTAAAAAATTCAAAAAGAGTAATCAGAAGAATTGGAAATTCAAAAAAAGTTCCAATTACAAGAAACAAAAGGATGAAGATCCAAAAAAGAAATTCTTCAAGAAAAAGAAGAATACTCCTCAGCATAAACAACCTAGCAAGAAAGCTTGCAGATGTTGGTTGTGTAAAGCTGAAGGGCACTATGCCAATAAATGCCCGGAAAAGGGTAAGAGATCTACTAACGCTCTCTTTGAGGAATATGAGCAAATAGTAGAAGTAGCGAACTTGAAAGGCTACGAAATAGCCTATTCTGATGACGACGATGACGAGTCAGTCTATTCCGCCTGGTCTACAGAAGAAACTTCATCAGATGAGTCTGAGATAGATTCTGAAGTAGAGTACTTCGAATCCAGACAAATGAATGTATTGAAAATCAAAAACTGGGAAGAAAGCAAGACAGAATCCTTAATGTCTTCTTATCAGGTGAACCCTGGTACATTCGTTTGTGACTACTGTTTTTGTCACGAAAAGAATGGTCTCCCTATGTTTTGTGAAGAGTCTAAGAAGACTTATCACAAAGAATGCTTCATAGCTGAAGCAAGAAGAAAAACCAAGAATGGCCTTGTCAGCCAACTGATTGAGCAAGAATATGAAGAATATTTCTCTGAACAAAAAGAGAAAGAAGAAGGAAAAGAGGTAGAAACTCTGTTCCAAAAGATTATGGAACCTTCTCCTCCATCTTCCTCAGAAAGAAAGGAAGAAATCATCGGTGAAGAAAGCATCGATGACGATATCGAACTGGTTGAAACACCAGAAAAGATAGAACTGGTGAAAACGCCAGAAACTGTTCATCTCTTAGAACGACAAGAAGTCACTGACACATGGGATCTACTTGGCCAACCATCTGGCAAGTTTGATTACAAAGTCAGGTATGACCCTCCGTCATGGTTGTTCAATGATCCAGAGATCAAAGAGATAATTCCTACAAACTGGGATGATAGAATTGACAAATCACCCACTCAGGAAAATATTCCAGAAGAATGCAAACCATTCATTCCCAAGGAACAAGCTCAGAAAAACGAGCCTCAACAATCAAAAGTCGTCTCTACAAGTAGATACAGCAACTACATAGAGATTGGACTCAAGTTCCCTGATCACAGGAAATATCATCTACATGCTTTTGTAGATAATGGATCAGGATTTACTGTTGCAAAAAGATTTGCAATTCCAGAGGAGCTCTGGAAAGAAGATAAGAAAAAATCTGCTACTGGTGTTACATTTGATGGAAGCCATCTCACCATGAAAAAAGTAGCAAAAAATGTTCATATCACCATTGGTGGCGGAACATTTATCATCCAGAATGTTTGGCAATCTGAAGGCCAAGGATCTGATTTCTTGTTGGGAAATGACTTTATTCTCCAACAACGATTCATTCAGGATGAAGAAGCGATAGGTTTCAGGAAAGGAGAACGGGTGTTCTGGGCAGACCGACTCACACATGCATTCAGTGTGGTAGGTCCCGGTTTTACTACTCACTATCAGAGATCGCAACAGAATAGTGGTGATCTTACCCCCTACAAACCAAAATTTGAACCCATACTCCAAATCAAACAAATCAAACAACAAGAAGAACTGCTTGTTGAAGAATCCTCAGAAGAAGAAGCTAGTGAAGACGAAGAAGCTAGTTTCATCCATGAGCACAACCTCAAGCACTTTCAGAACAAGCTTGAGTCTCAACAAATTCCCACTCTTGACAAAATCAAGAAACTACTAGAACAGAATGTGGATACAAACCCTCAGAAGTTTTGGGAAAAAGACCCAGTGGTCTGTGAATTGAGATTGCATGACATGAACGCTATCTGCCATGTCAAAGCCATTCCTCAGTATAAAGAGGAAGACCAGAAAGAATTCAGAAGTGATATTGAAGATCTCCTGAAAAAGAGATTAATTCAACCTTCCACTAGCCCTCATCATGCTCCAGCATTCTATGTAAGAAATCATGCAGAGAACCTACGAGGCAAAGCTAGAATGGTAATTGACTACAGAGACGTCAACAAAAAAACTGTCAAAGACGGTTATCAAATCGCTCAAGTAAGAGTATTGATCAACCAGCTCAGAGGAGCCAAAGTCTTTTCGAAATTCGATGCAAAGTCGGGTTTCTGGCAGGTCAAAATGCATCCTGAGAGTATCCCTCTCACTGCATTTGGAACACCACAAGGTCATTACGAATGGCTGGTAATGCCTTTTGGTCTAAAGCAAGCTCCCTCAATCTTCCAAAGAAAGATGGACAACATCTTCAAGCATGTGGCGGAGTTCTGCGTCGTCTACATAGATGACATCCTGGTCTTCTCCAAGAACCGAGAAGAACACATGAAGCACCTCCACGAGGTAACAAAGCTGATAGTTCAGCATGGGATTATCCTAGGAGAAAAGAAAATTTTCTTTATCCTTGATGAAGTTGATTTCCTAGGGATAAACATCAAGAATGGAGTCATAAAGCTTCAACCTCATATCCTTGAAAAGATCTGGAAGTTTCCAGACAAAATCCCTGATGCTAAGAGTCTAGAGAGATTCCTTGGTGTCATAAACTATGGGAGAGATTTCATCCCAAAGATCTCAGGGTTAACTGCAATGTTATCTCCTAAGACTAGTTCCAAAAGAAAATGGAACTTCACAGAAGATGATGAAAAGATAGTGAAGCAGATAAAAAATCTCTGCAAAAACCTCCCTCCTCTTCAACAACCAGAAGAGAATGATGAAATTATCCTCCAAACAGATGCGAGTGATAATTACTGGTCCGGTGTAGTCCTTGCAAAAACGCCTGGAACTAACATCGAAAAAATTTGCAAATTTTGTAGCGGCAAGTTCAGCCCTGCAGAACTGAATTATCCCACAGGGGAAAAAGAAATTTTAGCTGTCAAGAAAACAATTTTAAATTCTCCAGCTTTTCTTGGAAAACCCTTTACTGTCCGCACAGATTGTGCCAGAGTAAAAAATTTCAAAAATTTCAAACTTGATAAAGCTGCTGATAGAGGAAGATTAGCAAACTGGCAATTATTTCTTAACCAATATGATTATAATGTTGAATTAATTGCAGGAAACAAGAATTATCTTCCAGACGCCTTGACCAGAGAACTGGCAATGTTCAGCCAGAGAGAAGACGACGAAGGTCGTAATCCCAGAAACAGAAGAACTGGGAAAGAACATGAAATTCAAGAAGATCCTATAGAAACCAAAGAAAAGATTCTGAAAAGGTTTCTGCTAAGTCCAAAAGGCTTGGCCACAACTGATCAATCCCAGGGTAAAGGATTGACTAGCCCGTCTCAAACGGCAGACGGTAAAGGCTCATCAAGACCGTTGATGGCTGCTGCTTTGCCAAAAAGCAGACCAACTCCAAATGGAGTTATAAATGTTTTTAATTATGAATTAAGAACTTTTGATACTCCTGTGTTCAGAACTGGCAGGAGACTAGCTTATCACCAGAAGGCAATCCTGGATAATCTCTTATTTGCCTTTCAAGAAAGAAGCAGTGGTCTACTGTTCCCGGCACTCTTTGCACTAGCTGAAGAACTATATGAGAATGCCAGACCACAATCTGAAGAAAGTCATATACAGCAGAGTGCTGTAAAGAAAGAAAAAATTCTCTTCCTAGACAGTCCAGAAAGTGCTAGGGTTCCTATCATGGCACTTAATGAATCAGACTGGCATGAATTCCATAGTCTGATAGGAAGACATAATCCAGAAGACCTGGTTCCTCCAACGCTCTTTATTGTTTCAGGTCCTTATACTGGAAGATACCTGGTAAATGTTCAGAGTGAACATCCTCAAGAACACAAGCTTTGGCTTGTTGAAAATGGTTTTGTCCATAATCTATGGACTAAAACAAATGATGATCTAAGAGGTTTGCCGCCTGTCATTGTCAACACAGTCAAAAATGTAAGAAAGAATGACTGTATGCTTCGACTGAAGTTCAGATCCACCCCTCCAGAATGGATCCAAAAGGCAAACGGTGAAGTTGAATATATCCCTCCTTATCATTATGTAAGAATTATTCAAAGGAAATATCTTCAACCAGCCTGTGTAGGGTACAATGGCCAGCCAAACTCAAGCATCCCTTGGATGAAAGCCATGACTCTAGAATATATCAAAAAGATCATCTCTGAAGATGTCCACAATACCTTCCTGGCAGCAGGAGAAAAAATCATTATCACTGCTTACGATCATCCTGACGTAGTCAGCAGTGACTTATTCCTATCTCTTACCAGAAGAGAGATAGACTCGACACTGGCATGCTTACGATGGGTGGAAAAGCTTGAAACAGACAACCACTACAAAATGTATGTTGATACAGATGTCGAAGACAATGCAACAACAGTAAGGATGGCCCAGGCAGATAACGACTCGTTTGTCCTTGGTCACAATTCCGAAACCGACGAGAACATGTGAAGCAGCAGGTGTAGAAAACACCGAAAGTTCTTTTGGACTTTGTCCTAAAGCAACTTTTGCTTTTCAAAAAGCAGGTGAAAAACATTTCACCAGAAGGAATCTGCTTTTCCCCGGCCGACCTCCACCAGCAGGAGCACTAAGGAAAGCAATCACGGAGTCGTACTGTACATTTTGTTGTTTTGAATTATAATTTGAGTTCCGCTCCCTATATAAGGAGCTTTAGCTTCTCTTAGAAGGCATTCGAAAAGAGGAGAACATCAGTTCGATATTCAAAAAAAAAAAAAAAATCTCTAAGAGCATTTCATAGTAGCAGTCCGTCTGTGGACACAGTGTGCTTTCAAGTAAGTCTTTGTAACTCAGCTATGAGTAGCTAAACAGCTTCTAGCTGTTTGCCCAAGAGTGAGGCTCTGAGTCCTGTATCTGTATTTATGTTTGAATAAATAAATTCAGTTTGTGCCCAGTACTCTGTCACAAAAATATTTTACTGTTTTTTGCACCTATGTTGAAAGTAACAGTAGCAGTTAGTAAGCAGTAGCAGTCTTTATGTTTTGCTATATAGATTAAACCCTTTACCATACTAAGGCAGCAGTGATTCCGCCCTGTTAGTAGCCGTCTAGACAGGAAGTCGTTAGGTGAAATTGTGGCATGTTGAAGGCTAGTCCTTAGGCTGATACTGTGTTTAGTCTAGAACAGTACAATAAAAAGCTGATACTGTGTAGGAGCTGATACTGTGTAAAAAATAATGAAGGTAAAAGGAAAATAGTGTCTGTCCTTAATTGTATAGTGGGAAATGTTGTGGACTTATTTGTCAAAAAATCTATTGTCTGGTAGTGCTTTGTAGTTAACCCTTAGAAATATTATACATAGACAAATATTTAGCCTATTCATGAGGCTAGTGTACAACGTGGAGATGTCAGCAGCAGGGTTTGACAAAATCAACTTATAAAGAGAGGCCTTGACTTTTGGCCTAGACTTGAAAGACAGAGTAAAGCATTGCAGCAAACATACCCAGGTCAGGCCATCATACTTCTGCAAGACAACAAAGAAATTATGGTAGCAGTACGTCCTTTGTATCCAAGAATTAATGGGTCAAGTTTGATGGCTATATTATACTTATTGATCTTAAGCTTATATAATTGAGAAGGGCTACCAAGAAGACATTTACGAAGCAGCAATGAAGAGCACGTTCTTATCCACTAGGGACAAGATAGATTTTATTGATGGGCCTGATGGTTCATATATTTGTATAAAGTTGCTACAGAGACATGATCATGATGCCTGAGCCACATATAAAGAGGGGGAGCATGTGGCCATGCGGTATTAAAGGTTGGTTCAATTGTCAACACCTGCTGGTCTATAACCAACAAAAAGACGTGAGGGGATTATAAAGAAGAGGCCTTCTGTAATAGTGACACGGGTGCAAACACTTTGTGAAGAGGATGGTCACCGCGCGCGAAGAGTCCAGAAAGGATAATATAGCAGTAAGCTCGCGAGCGTTCATAGCCGAAGCCCATTCTCATCACCGCGAAGGGTCGCGAGCAGTTTGAAGACTTCACGAGGCAGAGAGTAAATGCAACAAATAAAAATATTTCGTGAAGAACTTTCATCAAGCTCACTCAGATTTCGTCCTCATCAAGATCTTCCTCGAGGGGATTTGCTCCTTACTAGGATCCTCCTTAAGGAGATTTTCGCAAGCTGATAGTCAACAAATCTTCGCGAGGTCTTCCAAATCTTCGCGAGGTCTTGCATTTCTTCGCGAGTTCAAGGCAAATATCAGAGAAACCTTCGCGAGGAATGTGTGTTCGCGAAGCACATTTAAATCAAGCTTGCTGAGATTTCTCCTCAAGGACATTTGCTCCTCACTTAGATCTTCCTTGAGAATATTTCTATCTTCCTCGAGGGGATTTCCTCCTTACTGAGATTTCTCTTCAGAGAAGTTTTGGAGAATATATCATTTTTAAGGCCAACACCTGTGGCTTTTAAGTTTTTACCAAAGTTTTACTTTGCCAATATTCTTGCTCAAAACTTATGTAGTGTTTTAAGCTCTTTAAGGCCAATTCCAGTGGCCTAAAATTAAAAGTTTTTCATCCAAGTTGGTGATACTTTTTGGAACATTTCGAAGACTTATGGCGAGTACATCATCTGCCAGTCTTTGTCTATCAAGTTTGAGCTAGATGATGGCATTCGAGCTTTATGGCCTAATTAAGAGGCTTATTTCCATGATCAGTCAAGTGATTTCATTTGGGCCAATGCAAGTGGCTTTAAAGCGACGTTATTGCAAGATTAGTGCTGACTCAAGACCTCTTCAGTCAAGACGGGGAACTTTGACTTCAAGGTCTGGGGGGCAATGTTTGAACCAAAAATAACATTTTTTCCCGATAAGGGGGACTCGAGAGAAACCGGGCCAATATCCGTGGCCCAAGCTATATATTTTCGACAAGTTCGGAATATATTGTTTAGAGGCTAAGTAAAACCTACTTGAAGACCAAGTGATCTTAAGACAAATCGTGATCTTATCGGTTTACTATTAATAATCAAGATATTTGATAATTAATAATGGTTTACTTGGTTACGAAGTTGGAGCATATGGAAGATCTTTGCATTAAAGATGGCTTCATGGTTGTATTTGACTAGGATTCATGGTTGTCTTGGTTACGTGCATGTCATGGCCTTAATCAAAGAAGGAAGGTGGATCATCCCTTGATTCTCCTTAATTGCATGAAAGGGGCCAATACATGGCAGAAGATAATTAAGAAAGGAATAGTTGATGTGGGTCATGCAAGCAATCAAAGGTTGCCCATGCAATTTAGGTGGACATGGAACTATTTGCTGCCAATATATGTATGCAAGGAATTATGGTGCTGAATGCTTGCTGGCGAATATCAAGGAATATATATATATATATATATATACACAAGTAAAGCTGCATGGCTCAGTGGGCTATATATGAACATATATATTTGCATGCAATTAATGATTGTAGAGTCCCCGCGAGGAGGCCTCGCGAACATACCTCGCGACGGTATATTTGCAATTAGGATAAATGCATATCTTATCGTTCGCATCCAGGAAGATTACGTCTAGGACTCTAGAAGGTAATTAATCTTGCCTAGAAGATTGCTACGACAGAGTATCTATACGATAGTTATCAAAACTATTAAGAGTTTTGATTTGATTCAAGGCCAATAACTGTGGCCTAAAATATAGTATTTCATTCATATTTGGAAGGAGAATCTACGAGTAGCCTATATATAGAGGCTAAAGACGACACAACATGACCTCTCTCTCTCGAATCAATCTCAGCGATTACAAAAGCTTCCCCGGAGCAAACCTTCAACCTTGTTGAAACCTGGCGACCGTACTTCTAGTCCTAGTCTCTCCGAGCCGACTGCCACCGATACTACCAGCGAAGCAAGGGTAACGCCCTCGCAACCCAGTGAAGCTAAAGTCACACTTTAGCGAACCCTGTGCCTTCTCACAACTTCTCAGTGATTGCTCTGCTTAGTCTACAACACTAAGTATCGATACGGTGAACGCGAAGAGACCACAACTAAAGCCCTTACCCGCGTAAGGCAAATAAGTCCTTTTCCGAAAGGCAAGAAATGAACCTTGTGGCGAGGTTGGTGCTCTCTTCGTCCACAACGCTTGAAGAAGAAGTCAGGTCAAGGGACTACCCCGACGATTGCAGCCCACGGTGCTGGCACGCTTGCGCACACGCTCAAAAGAGACAGTTTGCACGCCAACTAGTTATGGAGCCAAACACTTGGTTCCGGTGTCCTTCTCTACGCATTAGGAGAAAAGAAAAGGTCGGTTCGTGGAAACCAACATGGGGCCATGAACAAGAACTTGAGAAAAAAGGTCGCTGTCACTGTTGTCTGTTTTTGTTGTCTTTCGGTGAAAGAAACGCCTTGCTGATGCCTCTGAACAAGAAATCAAACCGATTACTTGACCTGACTTGAGCTTGCTGTTAGAATTTGTGGTTTCAGAGCCACAAATTCTGACATCAGAGCCACAAATTCTAACAAGAGCTATCAATTATCAGAAACTCCTCTGTTCTAATACAAAACACCTCCTCTATTTTAACTACTCAACCATCTCCTCTTTTTCAAACCATACTCTTTCTACCAGACTCTTGCTCCTAAAACTGAAGTCCTAAACTCATTGTCCTAGCCCACTACTTCTAAAGCTTCCACACCAAATTACAAAAGTGGTATCAAAGCGACAAATTCTAACACTTGCTCTTCTTACCGATTGTCCATCTTCATTTATCAAATCTAAACCACTGCATCCATAGCCCTTTACTCCAATGAAGGCATCGTCATCATCCTCATCGCTTCCATCGGGGACACCATTCTCAAGGCCACCGGAGTTCCTTAACTACACTTACGACGTGTTCTTGAGCTTCAGAGGTGAAGACACACGGAAGGCCTTCACAGACCACCTCTACACGGCACTAGTTTGTGCCGGAGTCAGGACGTTTAGGGATGCCGAGGGACTAAGAAGGGGAGAAAACATAGCGGAGGATTTGGTGGAGATAATCCAAGGGTGTAGGATCTCACTCATCGTCTTCTCAGAAAATTACGCGGATTCGAGTTGGTGTCTCGAGGAGCTGGTGCAGATCATGGAGACATGGAGTGTAGAAAAACACAAAGGCAACGAGTTTTCCCAATATTCTATCATGTCGATCCTTCACATGTCAGAAACCAGA
Source organism: Rosa lucieae (assembly GCA_024704745.1). Classification (NCBI taxonomy): domain Eukaryota; kingdom Viridiplantae; phylum Streptophyta; class Magnoliopsida; order Rosales; family Rosaceae; genus Rosa; species Rosa lucieae. The sequence goes on from CM045498.1 coordinate 55,236,866, forward strand.
CCGGTATATTTGCTCATGCGTTTGAGAAACATGAAGCCAGAGTACATCAAGGTAGAGATAAGATAGCAAGGTGGAGAGCTGCTCTTAGAGGAGCGGCGGATTTGGCTGGCTTCGATATTGCTGATAGGTAATACTCTTCCTTTTTCCTTTTTATTTTATATATATATTTTACTTCCTATCTTTTCAGTTTGGTCTTTTTCTCCTTTAAACTTTAGTCACTGTGGTGATTTCTTTATACTTCTTAGTTCTGCTTCTGAATCTAATTGACAGGCATGAAGCAGAGTTTATCAATAGCATTGTTGACGAGATATGCAGACAGCTGACCACCCCATACTTGAATTTAGCTGTCCATCCAGTTGGAATAGATTCTCGTGTTAAAGATATTGGTGAATATTTACGTTTTAGATTAGATAATGCTGTTTACATGGTTGGAATTTGGGGTATGGGTGGAATCGGCAAAACAACAGTTGCCAAAGCCATCTATAACAAATTTTATCATGACTTTGACAGTAGAAGTTTCCTAGCAGATATTAGGGAAACAGTAAAGGACTCAAGTGGTAAGATTGCACTGCAAGAAAGACTTCTTTCTGATGTCTTAAAACCAACCAAGATAAAGGTAGGTGATCCAATGGCATCAATGTGATCAAAGAACGACTTAGAAGCAAAAAGGTACTTGTCATCGTTGACAATGTCGATCGTCTGGAACAATTGAATGCATTGGCAATAAGCCGTGATTCCTTTGGTCTGGGAAGTATAATTATTATAACAACAAGAGATCGACATTTGTTACAACAAGTGAGAGCGGATAAAATACATCTGACACAAGAAATGAATGAAGTAGAAGCTCTTGAGCTCTTCAGTTGGCATGCCTTTCAAAATTATTCTCCTAAGGAAGACTATATCGAACTCTCAAGAAGAGTGGTTACTTACTGTGGAGGTTTACCGCTGGCTCTTGAAGTTTTAGGGTCTTTCCTCTTTCGAAGGAGCATAGGAGATTGGAATAGTACACTGAAGAAATTGGAAAAATTTCTGGATACAATTGACCTGGTTTCTATGGACCTGCGGTACGTCAATGTCCGACGAGTTCGGGAGCATTTCAGGGTATATTAAGAAACTTTCAGACATCTTCCCTCTGGTTTAATACGTTACATCACGCTCTGCTTTTCTTCTTTGTGGATTTTTGATTTTTTTCCTCGTTCTTCTTTTGGTGTTGTCTAACAGTGGCTTTGGAAATTGGAGATTCTTAATCTCAGTCATTCACATAACCTAACACACTCACCAGACTTTTCACAACTCCCAAATCTACAGTATTTGATCCTTAAAGACTGTGTGAATTTGCCAGAGATTGACAGCTCCCAAATCTACAGTATAAATGCTGCTTACGCTACACTCCTAGCACATATCATACAACAACGGGCTCACTCCCCGAATCATCCTATTTAGTCAATTGGATTTGACTATGCTAGAGAGTTTACATCGAAGACTTTCGATGGTTATTGCATTTGGGACTGATGTTGGACATCATATTCCCATGAGCACACCCAAATGGTCTCGCGAAAACTACTACGATGGTAGTCCGGACATTGGTAATGCGCACCAACCTCCTTATATCCTCTTGGGGTGATGCAATATCACATGCAGCTATGCTAATTCGTCTACGACCCACTGCCACTCAATCTACCTCTGCGATACAGCTAGTGACTGGGTACAAATATCGTACTTACGCATATTTGAGTGTGCCATTTATGTGCCAATTGCACCGCCACAGCGCTCTATGATGGGTCCTTACAGACGAATGGGCAACTACGTTGGATTTGAGCTTCCAACAATCGTCCGCCACTTAAATGCCCTTGCTAGGCGATCTCCTTACTGCTAGATTTGCGGATGTCACTTTGATGAGACAGTCTTCCCGTCGTTAGGGGGAGATAAGAACACGAATGTTCAACAGGAACGACAGGAATTGTCGTAGTCTGTCCCTACTATGTCTCATCTTGATCCCTATTAAAGTGACGAGATCACACAAATATGCTGCAAACATGCCTGCAAGGTAGGACGTCCCTACGAGAGGACGTAGCGCCACCCTGGACGGAGGTAGGCATGGCGCCAACGCCAAAGAGAGTGGCACTCTGGCGTTACAGGCCATGGCCCCAGCTAGGATGCGTGGGAGGCCCGTGGGTTCGAAGGATACTTTGGCACATTCCAATCCTTTGATCATCAAGACTCAAAATCCGTCACATGAGTATCTTCCGGGTTATGGTTACCGTTGGGGGACGCCTCAACATCAAAACATATTCCTGAGAATATAGAGCTCTATGAAAATTACACTAGTGTACATGAGACGTGGGATAGAAACTCCATCATAATTGATGATGTAGTTGCGCATTTTGTTGCGCATGAGTTTGTCAGATGATATCGAACCACGCTCCGTTGATGAATGAATGCCAACGTAGAGAGTTTTTGGCCTAAATGGAAAGATGAGATCCATGTTAAGATGGATTCTCTAACGAAGAGGAAGGTTTTCGAGCTAGAGATGCCAACACCTCCTAATATAAAACCTGTTGACTAATGGGTCTTTGTTAGAAAGCGTAGTGAGAAAAAGAGATGGTAATCTCGCCTTATGGCGCAAGGCTTATCACCAAACGCCCTGAAATCGACTACGATGAGACATATTCTCTCGTAATGGATGTAATTGCACTCCACTACCCTGTCAGTTTGGTAGTTTCCGAATAACTGAACATGCAGCTTACAAATGTGGTCACTACGTATCTCTATAGGGATCTAGATACGGAATATACATGAAGGTTCATGGTGAACTTCATTTACCCAAGTCAAGTGGCTCTAGACCATGGAGCGCGTTTACAAAGAGGTTGAAACGCTCACTAAAGTGACTACTTGATTGGGAAGGGATATGCCCACGCGTTTCTATAACAAGTTTCGGATTCTATCGCGGTTCATGTTGGACATGATCTTCATTAGAAGCCTTTAAAGAGTTAAGGGAAACCGCTGAACACTTGAAATCCAAGTTTGAGATGAAGGATTTTGGGAGAACACGATTATGTCTCGGTTTGGAACTTGAGCATCGTGTCGATAGATGCTTAGGCATTTTGACAAGGTCAAGCCTTCAAGCACCCCCATGATCGTCCGTAGTATTGATCCTGAAAAGGATCATCTTCGTCGAAAGGATGATGACGAAGATGTGTTAGAGGCAAAAGTGCCTTACTTAGTACAATAGGCGCATTATTGTACTTATCTCAATGCACAAGACCGGAAATCTCATATGTTGTGAACTTGTTAGCTAGATATAGCTCTGCGCCAATGCGACGCCATTGGATTGGTGTAAAAGATATCTTTCGATACTTGAGATGTATGAATGATATGGGCTTGTTCTATCCCTATAGAGAGATGATGGATTCGGACCCATCACACACCAGGTACGCCGCCAACCCTGGCTTGCGTCCATTATCCCCATCCCAAAACGACATGTGTTTTGGAAGGTTTTGCTGATGTTTGGTATCTCTTTGACCCACACAAAGGTCATTCCCAATCCGGTTAAGTGTTCACCATGGGAAAAGACCGTGACATCTTGGAGGTCTACAGAATAGACCCTAGTCGCTATATCTTCGAACAATGCAGAGATCATTGCTCTTCACGAAGTGGTTCGTGAATGTATATGGATTGGATCCATAATTACGCATGTTCGAACAATTGTGGTTTGAAGTTTACCACAGATGAGCCTACGAGCATTTAGGATAATGCTACTTGTTTTGAACAAATGAGGCAAGGCTACATCAAAAGCGACAACACCAAGCATAATCAACAACAACAGACACTCCTCGAGATCAAAGTGAACTAGGTTCGATCTGAGGACAGTGAGGCAGACTTGTTTACTAAGTCATTACCTAATACCACGTTCGAGAAACATGTGGCAAGAATTGGCTTGCGGAAATTATCTGAACTCCCATGATCGTAGTCATCAGGGGGAGGTGCAGACATCAGGGGGAGATGTCTACATGCCCGTCTCGAATCGTGAATGGTGTGTTGTGCTCTTTTTCCCCTTCGACCGAGGTTATTTTTGTCTCACTGAGTTTTTGTTACTCGGCAAGGTTTTTAACGAGGCAACGAGAGAAGCACCGCGTTTGGGCAACACAAGGGGGAGTGTTGAAGGAAAACCTAATTTGTGTTTAGCCCAAACTCTAGGTTACTTGACCTAGTGGTAATATGATTTAATTAGAAGGATCTAGAATCCTAATCAATGTAGAATTACTTTCATTTTATGATTGAGATTCTATGCATTGTAATCCTCTATATAAAGAGGCCCCTATTATCAATGAGAATACACAGCAGATTCCTCTCAAATTTAATTTCTCTACAACAGAAACTAAAATGTAATTAATCATTTTTCCACTTTTTCTAGAGCTAAAGGCATCTCCCTTCCTTTTGATAATAGAATACTTGGAATTTAACTGCATAAAAGGCTGGGGTAGCTGTTAAATTTAATCCCTCCTTTCCTACGAGTCACTTCTTGGAAATGACCAAGGAAAACGGAGTCTGAAATTGCCAAGAATAATAGTCCTTGGTTCCGGTGTCCATCTCTACGCATTACGAGAAAAGAAAAGGTCGGTTCGTGGAAACCAACATGGGGCCATGAACAAGAACCGGAGAAAAAAGGTCGCTGTCACTGTTGTCTGTTTTAGTTGTCTTTCGGTGAAAGAAACGCGTTGATGATGCCTCTGAACAAGAAATCAAACCGTTTACTTGACCTGACCTGAGCTTGCTGTTAGAATTTCTGGCTCTATCAATTATCAGAAACTCCTCTGTTCTAAACTTCTAATACAAAACACCTCCTCTGTTTTTAACTACTCAACCATCTCCTCTTTTTCAAACTATACTCTTTCTACCAGACTCTTGCTCCTAAAACTGAAGTCCTAAACCCATTGTCCTAGCCCACTACTTCTAAAGCTTCCGCACCAAATTACAACAGTGGTATCAAAGCCACAAATTCTAACACTTGCTCTTCTTACCGATTGTCCATCTTCATTTATCAAATCTAAACCACTGCATCCATAGCCCCTTACTCCAATGAAGGCATCGTCATCATCCTCATCGCTTCCATCTGGGCCACCATCCTCATGGCCACCGGAGTTCCCTGACTGCACGTACGACGTGTTCTTGAGTTTCAGAGGTGAAGACACACGAAAGACCTTCACGGACCACCTCTACGTGGCATTAAATCGCGCCGGGGTCAGAGCGTTTAGGGATGCCGAGGGTCTAACAAGGGGAGAACACATAGAATTTCAATTGGTGCGGATAATCCAAGGGTGTAGGATCTCTCTCATCGTCTTCTCAGAAAATTACGCGGATTCGAGATGGTGTCTCCAGGAGCTGGCACACATCATGGAGTGTAGAAAAACACATAGGCAACGGGTTTTCCCCATATTCTATCATGTCGATCCTTCACATGTCAGAAACCAGACCGGTAGCTTTGCTCATGCGTTTGAGAGACATGAAGCCACAGTACATCAAGATAGAGATAAGATAGCTAGGTGGAGAGCTGCTCTTAGAGGAGCGGCGGATTTGGCTGGCTTCGATATTGCTGATAGGTAATACTCTTCCTTTTTCCTTTTTATTTTATATATATATTTTACTTCCTATCTTTTCAGTTTGGTCCTTCTTTTCTCCTTTAAACTTTAGTCAATGTGGTGATTTCTTTATACTTCTTAGTTCTGCTTCTGAATCTAATTGACAGGCATGAAGCAGAGTTTATCAATAGCATTGTTGACGAGATATGCAGACAGCTGACCACCCCATACTTGAATTTAGCTGTCCATCCAGTTGGAATAGATTCTCGTGTTAAAGATATTGGTGAATATTTACGTTTTAGATTAGATAATGCTGTTTACATGGTTGGAATTTGGGGTATGGGTGGAATCGGCAAAACAACAGTTGCCAAAGCCATCTATAACAAATTTTATCATGACTTTGACAGTAGAAGTTTCCTAGCAGATGTTAGGGAAACAGCAAAGGACTCAAGTGGTAAGATTGCACTGCAAGAAAGACTTCTTTCTGATGTCTTAAAACCAACCAAGATAAAGGTAGGTGATGTTTCCAATGGCATCAATGTGATCAAAGAACGACTTAGAAGCAAAAAGGTACTTGTCATCGTTGACAATGTCGATCGTCTGGAACAATTGAATGCATTGGCAATAAGCCGTGATTCCTTTGGTCTGGGAAGTATAATTATTATAACAACAAGAGATCGACATTTGTTACAACAAGTGAGAGTGGATAAAATACATCTGACACAAGAAATGAATGAAGTAGAAGCTCTTGAGCTCTTCAGTTGGCATGCCTTTCAAAATTATTCTCCTAAGGAAGACTATATCGAACTCTCAAGAAGAGTGGTTACTTACTGTGGAGGTTTACCGCTGGCTCTTGAAGTTTTAGGGTCTTTCCTCTTTGGAAGGAGCATAGGAGATTGGAGTAGCACACTGAAGAAATTGGAAAAATTTCCTGATGACAAAATTCAGTCAAAGCTCAGAATAAGCTTCGATGCACTTGAGGAGTGGCAGAGGCACATATTCCTCCACATATGTTGTTTCTTCATTGGAATGGACAAAAACCATGTCATAAAAATACTGGAAGGCTGTGGTCTTGCTGCAGGTGTAGGCATTAGTGTCCTCTCTGAACGCTGCCTCGTAACTGTTAATGAAAAAGACAAGGTAATGATGCATGATTTGCTTCGAGACATGGGCAGAGAAATTGTTCGTGAAGAATCCCCGAACCACCCTGAAAGACGTAGTAGATTGTGGCGTGAGGAAGATGTAATAGATGTTTTGAGATATGAATTTGTAAGTACTCCCAGCCCAATCAAGACAACCATAGGCATCCTATTCCTATCTCTAATACTAATAGTGAAGGAGTAGTGCTCAATTATGCAAAGCCATCCTATCTCTAATTCTAATAGTACTGCTTCATTAATTTCATATTCTAGTGTCCGTAATCCACTCATTTCATTGTGTAGTAACGAAGTTAAAATGCATTCATGACTCCGCCGCACGCCTGTGGATAAATCATATTCTCACATGCGAATAATCCTTTTTTTATTAAGTTAGTGCCTTCTGTTAACAGGGAACTGAAGAGACTGAAGGACTCGCTCTAAATTTCCAAAGATCTGGCAGCATGACTTTCAGTACAGAAGCATTTAGAAACATGAGGGAACTGAAATTGCTCCAACTCAAGAATGTACTACTCGCTGGAGCAGTCAACAAGCTTCCCAAAAAGTTAAGATGGCTCTGCTTGCGAGGATCCTCTCTTGGAACTGCGTTTCTGGGTACAAATGACCGGGTTTCTGGTTTCTGTAGACCCGTAGATGAGTTTCTGGATACAATTGACCTGGTTTCTGTGGACCTGCGGTACGTCAATGTCCGACGAGTTCGGGAGCATTTCTGGGTATATTAAGAAACTTTCAAACATCTTCCCTCTGGTGTAATACGTTACATCACGCTCTGCTTTTCTTCTTTGTGGATTTTTGATTTTTGTTTCCTTGTTCTTCTTTTGGTGTTGTCTAACAGCGGTTTGGGAGATTGGAGATACTTAATCTCAGTCATTCACAGCGCCTAACAACATCACCAGACTTTACACAACTCCCAAATCTACAGTATTTGATCCTTAAATACTGTGTGAATTTGACAGAGATTCACAGGTCCATTGCACTTGTTTCTCAACTTGCCTTGCTAAATCTTAAAGGCTGCACTAAGCTCAAATACCTTCCGGAGGGTTTTTATACGTTGCGTTCTGTTAGGACTCTTGTTCTTTCTGGCTGTTCGAAATTTGAGAAATTGAGCAAGCATATAGGAAAAATGGGTTCTTTGAAAACTCTTGTTATAAGTGGCACAGCCATAAGTGAAGTACCATCCTCGGTAGATGAATTGCAATACCTGGACTTTTCATCTCGACAAGGCCTGAGTGGACTAAAACGATTTACCCCGGATGAGATATCAGGACCTAGCCAGGACGAGACATCAGGACCTAGCGAGGATGAGACATCACGACTTGATTTTCTATTCAGTCGAGCCACTAGCAGTGCCGGCCCTAAGCCTAGGCGAAGCAGGGCCAGGCCTAGGGCCTCAGGTTTTAGGGGGCCTCAAAAAAATTCTTTATGGAGGCCCTGCAATTAAAAAAAAAAAAAAAAAAGATAACAAAACAATTTAAGGGATTAAGCGTCTTCCTACACGCAACAGAGACGCGCAAGGTGCAATCAGAGTATCGAAGTCGAAGAGATTGCATCTCAGAGACGATGGAGATACCAACCGAGCACCACATCAAGTACTTCAAGTTCATTTGGCGAGTCCTCATGATCTCCAATCTCGCTCTCGGAGGTTAGCCTCTCTTTAATTCAATTCTAGATTCTGAGTTTTGTAAAAACACTAGGGTTTTGATTAAAGTTTGAATCTTTGAGCAATGTTGGGTAGGGCGTTTCGGTTGTTTAAGCACAAGCTTCAATTTTGCGATGTGGAATGTGTTTCCTTCAGTACTAAACTTTGTGTTTGATCAATTTACTCAGAGTTGAGATTTAATTAACTGCTACTGTAAGCTTTGCATGTTTGATGGATGGTTTTGTTTTCATTATTGTCTCTCTCTCTCTCTCTCTTCCTCAATTCAAGTTTTTGAAGGATCTCTTTCTCAATCCAAGACAAAAATCTAATTGTGATTGAACATCCAAGAAGGTAATTCTATTTCCCAATGGTGGCAGAAGACGAGAAGTCGAAAACCCAGAAGGAGAAGGAGAGTAGGAGACTATGAGAGGATCAGAAGAAAAAGTTGAATTCAGGGATTGAAGAGTTGATTTTATCTCCCAAAAAGGCAAAAAGTTAAGATCTTTGAAGCTCTTTCTTTTCTGTTTTGAAGAAATTTTGGTTTTTTCTTTCTCTATTTTGTGTTTCTGATGCTCTTGTTGGTTTGGAGAATGTAATTATGAAATCGTGATTTGTTGAAAATTTAGGATTTATGAGCTATTTAACATGCTGTAGAACAATGAACAATAGATTTGTTTCGTCTTTGTTTTTAAGGTTTTTAGACTTGTGCATGTTTCAACTTTGTCTCTGTTTCATTCATTCTCTATTGAAAATTTGCTATATGCCTGAGGCTTGCTATATGATATTCTTTAGGGATTTAATTGTTGAATTTGTTGGATTGTTGGTTGGGTTTGAAGTTGTTATCATGGCTCCTACTAGAAAGTTCAAGTCCGGGGCTCAGAAAAAGAGAGGAGAGAAGCTTGAAATTGGGATATTGTTTCCTTTTGTAATGTTTTGAGCATTTGTTTTGGGGCCTCAAAATTTTTTTAGCCTTGAGCCTCCAAAGTCACAGGGCCGGCCCTAAGTCGAGCCTTTTCTAGAGCGCCAGAAGCAGAACTGCAGAAGCCAATGAAGAGTAACTTATGGGAAGCGGCTTATCCAGTTATCCTACTGTAGCGGAAGTGCGGAAGAAAGTAAATGAAACTCTAAAAGTACCAGCTCAGCGTCTCTTTGAAAAAATTACACTCTTATCCATTTCTCTCTGTGATATCCTACTGTGCGACAGATCTCGCCGACTCATCTCACTCTCAGATTTCAGTCTGGTTCTGCCATGTCTCATGGATGAGAACGCTCAAACGGTGACTAATCACCAGGCCATTCAAATCTCAGTAAGTTCATCAATCATGGTTCTTCTGGTACATTTGGTTTTTGAGATTTCTATTTTAATTTCTTTTTGCCGATTAATTTGGTTTTCATTGTGTGCTTTTGATTCGGGAATATCAACAATAGATTGTTTCATTTGTGGGTTTGATTTTTCATCTTATAAATAGATGAGTGGCTTCTTTCATGTAACAGAGTTTTTCAATTTCCAGCAAATTTTGTAACTTTTTCTAGTGTTGGAACTTCGATGGCTTGTCTGCATTGGAACTTCGATGAAGGATCTTTGTTATGTGGATCCAGCTCCTCTAAAGTGAGGAGTCTGTGAATTTACTTCAATTTCTTAAAATTTTGACTCTGCACATGATCTAAGGGGGAAAAAACCCTAAGAGGAATTGTAGTTGGAGAGGGGTTCTAACAGGGAAAATTTACTATATGATCCCGGATTAGGGTGGTTTTATTCATACATTCTAAATTAGTATCTGTTTTTTAACTTTAATTTTCAATTTCATTTTTGTCCCTTAAAAAAACTGAGAATACATTATTCTTTGAAAAGAAAAAAGTTCCTGCTTCTCCTCCACCATAGATGGTGATGGTGTAGTCCTTTTATGAAAAGTTGGAGATCTAAGTTGTCATATATGATTTTTTATTAATCAAACTGGATTGGTGATGCTTCCACGGGATGTATTATATGAATTCTATCTTTGGATCAAATTTCATGATGTTCTGTTTTCATATATGATTTGTTAGGCTGAAGGTTGAAACTATTTTTTTTTTTTTTTGGTCAGAACGCAAGGTTGAAGCTTGAAATGACTATTATATTATGTAATTGGCTGAAGCTTGATCCGACTTGCTAAGAATCTACATAGATGGGTAAGAGAACGGATGAAGCCTCTTTCTTTCTTTCTTTTTTTTTTTTTTTTTTTTTTTTTTTTTTTGGGACAATGAGAATAAGCCATATGGATTTGAAAATGCTCCTTCTTTCTTTTTTGTAAAAGAGCAAAATTGGACTTCAAAAAAAACAAAAAACTTTCCAAAAGCCGAGGCTCATCCCCAGGATTATGATAAACGTGGTGGTTCAGGTTGATATCATTGGTTTAATATGACATGCACTTAATCTTAATTGGTTCAGTTTTTTTTTTTTTTTTTCTTCTATCACCTCTTGCAATGGTTTCCACTAAATTCGAGTAATATTATTGGTCCAGACCACCTTATGACACTGCCACATTGTCCGGGACTATTCTATGCTCACTAATTCATTAATAGTGATATGTAATCTAGGAAGATTTGAGGTTTTGAATAATGAACAAAGTCAAGTTAAGCTATCATTAAAACTACTGAAAATAACTAACAATGTCAAGTTAAGCTAGGTAAATGATAAAATTTTGATATTTTGGTATGAAATTGAAAACACCCCATAATTAGGAAACTAAAATGTAATTAATCATTTTTCTATCTTTTCTAGAGCTAAAGGCATCTCCCTTCCTTTTGATGATAGGATACTTGGAATTTAACTGCATAGAAGGCTGGGTGGCTGTTAAATTGAATCCCTCCTTTCCTACGAGTCACTTCTTGGAAATGACCGAGGAAAACGGAGTCTGAAATTGCCAAGAATAATAGTCCTTGGTTCCGGTGTCCATCTCTACGCATTACGAGAAAAGAAAAGGTCGGTTCGTGGAAACCAACATGGGGCCATGAACAAGAACCGGAGAAAAAAGGTCGCTGTCACTGTTGTCTGTTTTAGTTGTCTTTCGGTGAAAGAAACGCGTTGATGATGCCTCTGAACAAGAAATCAAACCGTTTACTTGACCTGACCTGAGCTTGCTGTTAGAATTTGTGGTTTCAGAGCCACAAATTCTGACAGTGGTATCAGAGCCACAAATTCTAACAGGAGCTATTAATTATCAGAAACTCCTATGTTCTAATACAAAACACCTCCTCTGTTTTAACTACTCAACCATCTCCTCTTTTTCAAAGTCCTACTAAACTCTTTCTCCCAAACTCTTGCTCCTAAAACTAAAGTCGTAAACACATTGTCCTAGCCCACTACTTCTAAAGCTTCCGCACCAAATTACAACAGTAGTATCAAAGCGACAAATTCTAACACTTGCTCTTCTTACCGATTGTCCATCGTCATTTCTCAAATCTAAACCACTGCATCCATAGCCCTTTACTCCAATGAAGGCACCATCCTCATGGCTTCCATTGGGGCCACCATCCTCATGGCCACTGGAGTTCCCTGACCACACGTACGACGTGTTCTTGAGCTTCAGAGGTGAAGACACACGGAGGACCTTCACGGACCACCTCTACGCGGCACTAGTTCGTGCCGGAGTCAGGACCTTTAGGGATGCTGAGGGACTAAGAAGGGGCGAAAACATAGCGGAGGATTTGGTGGAGATAATCCAAGGGTGTAGGATCTCACTCATCGTCTTCTCAGAAAAGTACGCGGATTCGAGTTGGTGTCTCGAGGAGCTGGTGCAGATCATGGAGTGTAGAAAAACACAAAGGCAACGGGTTTTCCCAATATTCTATCATGTTGATCCTTCACATGTCAGAAACCAGACTGGTAGCTTTGCTCATGCGTTTGAGAGACATGAAGCCACAGTACATCAAGGTAGAGATAAGATAGCTAGGTGGAGAGCTGCTCTTAGAGGAGCGGCGGATTTGGCTGGCTTCGATATTGCTGATAGGTAATACTCTTCCTTTTTCCTTTTTTTTTTTTATATATATTTTACTTCCTATCTTTTCAGTTTGGTCCTTCTTTTCTCCTATAAACTTTAGTCAATATGGTGATTTCTTTCTACTTCTTAGTTCTGCTTCTGAATCTAATTGACAGGCATGAAGCAGAGTTTATCAATAGCATTGTTGACGAGATAAGCAGACATCTGACCAACACATACTTGAATTTAGCTGTCTACCCAATTGGAATAGATTCTCGTGTTAAAGATATTATTGAATATTTACGTGTTGGATCAGATGATGATGTTCGCATGGTTGGAATTTGGGGTATGGGTGGAATCGGCAAAACAACAGTTGCCAAAGCCATCTTTAACAAATTTTTATCATGACTTTGACAGTAGAAGTTTCCTAGCAGATGTTAGGGAAACAGCAAAAGTGTCAAATGGTATCGTTGCTCTGCAAGAAAGACTTCTTTCTGATGTCTTAAATCCAGCCAAGATAGTGGTAGGTGCTGTTTCCAGAGGCATCAATGTGATAAGAGTACGACTTGGAAGCAAAAAGGTACTTGTCATTGTTGACGATGTAGATCATGAGGACCAATTGACTGCATTGGCAATAAGGCGTGATTCCTTTGGTCCGGGAAGTATAATTGTCATAACAACAAGAGATCGACATTTTTTACAACAAGTGAAAGTGGATAAGATACATCTGACTCAAGAAATGAATGAAGAAGAAGCTCTTGAGCTCTTCAGTCGGCATGCCTTTCAAAATTATTCTCGTAATGAAGACTATATCGAACTCTCAAAAAGAGTGGTTACTTACTGTGGGGGTTTACCACTGGCTCTTGAAATTTTAGGGTCTTTCCTCTTTGGAAGGAGCATAGGAGATTGGAAGAGCACACTGAAGAAATTGGAAAAAATTCCTGATGGCAAAATTCAGTCAAAGCTCAGAATAAGCTTTGATGCACTTGAGGAGAGCCAGAGGCACATATTCCTCCACATATGTTGTTTCTTCATTGGAATGGACAAAAACCATGTCATAAAATACTGGTAGGCTGTGGTCTTGATTTTGCAGATGTAGAAATTAGTGTCCTCTCTGAACGTTGCCTCGTAACTGTTAATGAAAAAGACAAGCTAATGATGCATGATTTGCTTCGAGACATGGGCAGAGAAATTGTTCGTGAAGAATCCCCAAACCACCCTGAAAGACGTAGTAGATTGTGGCGTCAGGAAGATGTAATAGAAGTTTTGAGAGATAAATCTGTAAGTACTCCCAGCCCTATCAAGACAAGCATAGGCATCCTATTCCTATCTCTAATACTAATTAATAGTGAAGAAGTAGTGCTCAATTTCGCAAAGCCATCCTGTCTCTAATTCTAATAGTACTGCTTCATTAATTTCATAGTCTAGTGTCCCTAATCCAGTCATTTCATTGTGACATTGTGGTAGTAAGAAAGTTAAAATGCATTCATGACTCTTCTGCACGCCTGTGGATAAATCATATTCTCACATGCGAATAATCCTTTTTTTTTATTAATTTAGTGCCTTCTGTTAACAGGGAACTGAAGAGACTGAAGGACTGGCTCTAAATTTGCAAATATTTAACAGCATGACTTTCAGTACAGAAGCATTTAGAAACATGAGGGAACTGAAACTGCTCCAACTCCAGTATGTACGACTCACTGAAAACTGCAACAAGCTTCCCAAAAAGTTAAGACGGCTCTGCTTGCGAGGATTCTCTTGGCCTGTCATACGAAATGAGTTTCTTAATGAACTTGGTTACTTGGTTTCTATCGACCTGCGGTACAGCAATCTTACACGAGTTTGGGAGCATTTCAGGGTATATTAAGAAACTTTCAAACATCTTCCCTCTGGTTTAATACGTTACATCACTCTCTGCTTTTCTTCTTTGTGGATTTTTGATATTTTTTCCTTGTTCTTCTTTTGGTGTTGTCTAACAGCGGCTTGGGAAATTGGAGATACTTAATCTCAGTCATTCACATCACCTAACAAAATCACCAGACTTTTCACAACTCCCAAATCTACAGTATTTGATCCTTAAAGACTGTGTGAACTTGCCAAAGATTGACAAGTCCATCGGACATCTTTCTCGACTTGTCTTGCTAAATCTTAAAGGCTGCACTGCGCTCAAGGACCTTCCGGGGGATTTTTATATGTTGCCTTCTGTTAGGACTCTTGTTCTTTCTGGCTGTTAGAGATTTGAGAAATTGAGCAAGCATATAGGAAAAATGAGGAGGTTGACAACCCTTGTTATAAGTGGCACAGCTATAAGCGAAGTACCATCCTCGATAGATGAATTGCAATACCTGGACTTTTCATCTCGACAAGGCCTGAGTGGACTAAAACGAAGCGAAGTACCATCCTCGATATATGAATTGCAATACCTGGATTTTCATCTCGACAAGGCCTGAGTGGACTAAAACGATTTACCCAGGATGAGACATCAGGACCTAGCCAGGACGAGACATCAGGACCTAGCGAGGATGAGACAGCTAGGCTGCGTTTGATACTGCACGACCTTGTTGTAAGTCGAACTTATGGGAACGTAAGTCGAGGCTTTTTTTAGAGCCATAAGCAGAGCTGCGGAAGCCAATGAAGAGTAACTTATGGGAAGCGGCTTATCCAGTTATCCTACTGTAGTGGATGAAACTGTAAAAATACCAGCTCAGCCTCTCTTTGAAAAATTACACTCTCATCCATTTCTCTTTGTAATATCCTGCGCGACAGATCTCGCCGACTCATCTCACTCTCAAGAGGGATTGGGAAGAATGAATACCAAGTTTTTCCCAAAACCCTCCTGTTTAATTAGTTACTCCCATGATTATTTTCAATTGAACTGTTGTTTGTTGATCCGCCTAGTAGGAGGAAGCCTTGAACTTTAAAATAGCCTTCCTACAATTTGAACCAGTTATTAGTTGAGAATTAGCCTCTGCTTATATCACCTCCCTATCAAAATCATTGTTGTACCTATATAAGAACAACCTGTATTGTATGCTTATATGTAACTGTAAGTGTGTTTTTGATGCAGCTTCAATTATGAAATAGAAATTCAGGCATAGAACTGGGGAGTATTAGTTCTGGAATAAGTGTGTCTTATAAAGCATTAGTTTTGTAATAATTAGATAATAACAGGCTGTATGTTGAGACATTAAGCTTTGATTTGAGATCTGTACTCTGTTTAAATTTAATTGTGTCGTAAAATAAATGCAACATAAATGCTAGGCTTCTTGATTTCCTTCGCACTTTACTGCTTTCTTTCACCCAAATCGATTTCTACGCTTCTTTCATTCCCATAGTATTAATCGAATTTCTAGCTTCTTATCACTTGATAGGTCTTTGTTTGGTATCAATTTGGTTGTTCATGACCTAGTTGCTCTTTGAGCATTGTGCAATAATGCTTTGATCAGCTGTGAAAGTATATAAGTTGCTACCTTTCCACATTCTTTATTGTTCTTATTTTCTACAAGTAGAAATATTGGTACTGTTGCGGCCATAAGTGTTGAGAAGTTATGTCCTTCTGTTTTTGGGGGTTAAATATAGTAGAAATCTTGATCCTTTTTCTGTGGGGTGTTTTTTTGAGGTACTTTATGTGTATCTTTTATTTACGTCGACTTTGAGGTGAACATTTGTTAAAGTATTCGATTCCCTGTACAATTTAGATGAGTCTGGCCGAGTCTCCAGTACACTCTTCTAGCATTGATGACTTTGCTGGGTTGCTTGGGAGAGAACTACAGTCCTGTTCTTTGGAGTCATCACCAGGGGATGAAGATGAAGAAGATAAAGAAGCTGATGGTGATGATGATGGCAGTGATGTTGAAACTGAGAGCAGGTGTGGAGATTTTCTTTGTCTCGTGTTTAATGCAGTAGGAGAGTATTAGATACTACAATTTGTGTAAAACTATAAGTCAAAGTTGTATTTGAAGCGGTTTAGATATGATTTGTGACTTGCATTACAGGATAAAAAGGCGCACAGGAGATAATTTGGAACGTGTAGAGGAAACTAATGGGTCGATTTCACAAGGACGTCCGGAACAAAAGTCAGGTAACATATTGATAACTTTTGGATTCTGTTGTGTTTTTGTTTTATAACCCCAAACACTGGAAGAGGACTTCTTGATACTGTACAAAGTGTTCTGAACTGTCTCAGATGACGCATACCTAAGACCAACTTAGTTGGTGAGGGAGCTTTTGTTCAAAGACTTACTACAGTGCTCCTATTCTCTCATTTT
The DNA here is from genome assembly GCA_024704745.1 of Rosa lucieae. Taxonomy (NCBI): domain Eukaryota; kingdom Viridiplantae; phylum Streptophyta; class Magnoliopsida; order Rosales; family Rosaceae; genus Rosa; species Rosa lucieae. The sequence goes on from CM045498.1 coordinate 55,253,468, forward strand.
TGTTATGTTTATCTACCTATTGGTCTATTTTCCTGTATATTCAAAATTGGTGAAAGCTGAAAAGTTGAGTGCAGTTATTGTTGGCTATATATATATATATAAAACAGATGTTCAAATATGAATCAAGTTTATTGGTTGTTTGTCTAAAGACTTGATGAACTGCTTTGCTGTTGGCCTTGTTTGTTTTGATGAAAACCGTTGTTTGGTAGATTTTTGAAATTTACACTTTAGAACATTTTTATGCTTCAGTTATGATGATGAAAAAGTTTTATGGTATTTCATAACAATGCCAGAAGAAGAAGAAAAACTAAGGAAATGCTTATTTTCTGGCAAAAGTGTTCCGGAGGAAATGTCTTTCCTGTTTAAGAAAACATAAAAGTTTTTTCCATTGGGAAACTTTTCCACTAGTATTTTTTTTTTCTCTCTAAGAGACAAGCAGATTATTTGGGAAAAGTGAATGTACCATGTATTCAGGTATTAGTATGTGATTCAACCCCCACAAAAATGAGTGTGTTTGCTTGTGTGTGTGTAGCTGAGAAGGCTAGAGAGTAGAGAGTACATGTCGAATAACCATCAAGTTTTCATTGCTTTGAACACTGGATATTATAACTAATAAACATCCAAGTTTTAAATTGCTTCAAATATGATTTTTTCTCAACCTCAAAGAATATAGCTACTCTTGTCCTATTTTTGAACTCTTCTTGCAATTATGTGCAGAAGCATCTGCAACGGAGGATATGTGTGCACATCCTGGGTCATGTGGAGATATGTGTTTTCTTTGTGGCTAGAGGTTGATTGAGAAGTCCGGTGTGACATTTGGGTACATACACAAGGTACTGCCTGGATGACCAGTTGAAATTCGAAATGTTTGAGTGCTTTGGTTTACTGGAAGTATACATGCATATGGTTTTCCATAATTTAGTTTGTACGGGACTATTCTTTCACATTAGCTGTCACCTGTGATTCATGATTTACTGAAGCCCTCATGCAAAAAATAAACTTACTGTTTGGAAACAATCATAACCATTGCATGCATTCATTATTTGCCCTAGTCAGGTCTGACTTGTTAAGTTGTTATTCGTTTACTAATCGCCTGATGCAATTATAAATTTACTATAGAAAATATACCTATCCAGCATGTATTCATTTCCATATATTGTAGCTTTATTTTGCATTATTAGATATTGGAAGTGATACAGTGTGCTACATTTTCTTGTGCAGGGATTGAGACTTAATAATGATGAAATCGACCGGTTATGCAACACAGACATTAAGAAATTGCTAAATAATAAGAAACTTTATTTGGTACTGGATCTTGATCATACACTGCTAAATTCCACCCAGCTGAATCATATGACGGCAGAAGAAGAATATTTGATGAGGCCACCAGATTCGCTGCCAGGTATTTTATGTAGTCTTTTGAAGTCTTTCTTCTTGTGTAGCATCTTTAGTGCTTCATTTTTACACATTTCTTGTTTGCTTGGGTGCATGCTTGTAAATTTACCCTAAGGATTATTGACTTGAATCTTTTGATTTTGCTTGCAATATGATACTTTCAGATGAGTTGAAAGGCAGCCTTTTCAGACTGGACTTTATGTATGTGACGACCAAGTTAAGGCCCTTCGTTAGGACATTTTTGAAGGAAGGCAGTGAAATGTTTGAAATGTATGTGTACACTATGGGTGATTGAGCCTATGCATTGGAAATGGCCAAGTTGCTTGATCCCAAAAAAGAGTACTTTGGTGATAGGGTGATATCACATGATAATGGTACCCAAAATCATCCAAAGGGTCTAGATATTGTGGTTGGGCAAGAAAGTGCTGTTTTGATACTGGATGATACAGAAAATGCAAGTTTTTACTTGTTAATACTGGAAATTTTAAAGTGCATTCATATCCAGTTAACCTTGTTAAAGGGGAGCCAATTTTTGTGGCTTACACAGAATTTCCCTTGAAGAACTTTGTTTGAAATTGTCATAATAGCATCTTCCACCCATGGGTTGCCCAGCTAGTTATATTACCTCTCATTGAACTAGCTTAACTGCTTAATGTTATAACAATATATATTTTTTAGGATTAAATACTTGTTACTCCTCAAATTTTTCTCTGAAAAACAGTTTAGTCCCTCACCTTTTAAATTAAACTGGATAGTTCTTATTCTCTCTAATTCTCATACAACATGTTCAAAATAGGTATAAAATGACTATTCTACCCCCAAGATCTTTTTATTATTTTTTTTCTCTCTTTTTCTAATTTTTCTCTCTTTTTTTATTTCTCTTTTTTATTTTTATTTTTTTTCTGGTTCTCTCTCTCTCTCCGAGACTATTCTACCACCAAACCAAGCGCCTCTTTTCTCCTTCTTTCTTTGTTCTTCTCTGCTCTTTTTCCCCCCTTCTTACTCTACTCCATATTCCAATTTAATTTAATCTAGAGCCAATCCACCCCACAAAATTCCTCCACCTCTCCAAATTCACACTCCCAAATCCAAGAGTTACCTCATACCCAAACACAGTAACACACCTTGGCCACCTCTTCTCTGCCAAGGCCTTCTCTGCATGCCTGAGATCGTCAAAATGGACGGTTACGATCCTGTCGCAGGACCTCTCCATCTGAACCCACCTCACCTGGCCGAACGCCTCCACGGACAGATCCAAGAACTTTTTGAAGCAGTGGACTGCCGTCGGATCCAGAGCTTGGTGCTCGGCGGCTCTGCATGTACTCCTTTCGCACCGGAGAAGATGAAGGGTGAGGAGCAGTGGCGCTGGAGCTTGCGGTGTGCGTGTGGGGACCGGGGTCGACTTATGGTCGTGATTGGCTCAGGGTTCGGTCTAGATTCAACTGGTGATGGTGGTGCTGTGAGATGGTGGCCGGAAGTGGTGGTCTTTGATGATGGCAGAGGAAGAGAAGAAGAAGAGAGGTTGAGGGAGAGAGAGAGAGAGAGAGAGACCGTGGTCTGATCCTCTGCTGTGCTCATGGAGATCTTTGGCTTTGAAAAAGCAAAGGGAGAAGAGATTTGGATTGCTGGGAAAAGAGAAGAAAGGTCACGGCTCGGAGACTTGAACTTGCGGCTGCTATCTTACTCGGAGATTTGGATTGCTTGGAAGAGACTTGTAGCGGCGGCGGAGGAGGACGAAGAGACTTGAAGGCTGGGTTCGAATGTTCAACTAAGGGATTGAATTTGAAATCTGGAAGGGGATTGAATTATTTGAATGGGATTGAAGGCTGGGTATGATTGTTCGACTAAGGGATTGATTCGATTTAATTTGAAATCTGGAAATCTAGGGTTCTGTTATTCGAAGCTAGAGTAGAGAGGATCGGGGACAATTGAGAAAATTAGCAAAAGTGAAAAACGATACCGTATATGAGGATTTTCCGATCTTGAATCATGGAGTGGAGCTCGGTCCTGGTTGGAAATGGGATCGGAGCTGGAATTGGGTGGGGGGGGGGGGGGGGGAGAGAGAGAGAGAGAGAAGCAAAAAAAAAAAAAATTAAAAAAGGATTAAAAATAAAAAGATAAAAAAGAGAAAAAGAAAAGAGAGAAATAATAAAAAAGAGGAAGTGAGGGGTATTATAGTCATTTTATACCTATTTTGGACCTGTTATGTGAGAATTAGAGAGAATAAGGACTATCCAGTTTAATTTAAAAGGTGAGAGACTAAACTGTTTTTCAGAGAAAAATTTGAGGAGTAACAAGTATTTAATCCTAAAAAATATATATTGTTATAACATTAAGCAGTTAAGCTAGTTCAATGAGAGGTAATATAACAAGTATTTAATCCTATTTTTTAAAAAGAAAAGTTCAGAAAATGAACTTTTTATTATAGATTTTATGTTTGGATAGAGTCACAAATTAATGATCTCTGCATGTTTTATATTAAACAATTCTTTCTCGAGCGGTATGATAGAATATGTTAAAACAAATTTAATACAAGTAAATTATGTTTTGGATACACTAGCTATCATTTTAATGATGTGTGAATTTGTTAATCTTCTGATAGGTTCTCGATGTTGCTATCTGTTATTGTAGGCATGGATAAAGCACAAGGACAATCTAATTTTGACGGAAAGATATCATTTCTTCAGATCTAGTTGTGCCCAATTTGGGTTCACTTGTGAGTCTCTTTCAGAGTTGAAGAGTGATGAGAGTGAGCCTGAAGGAGCTCTTGCAAATGTTCTTGACCTTCTTAAGCGAATCCACAAGATTTTCTTCTATGTAAGTACATCTTGCTGTCTCTATATTGATTAAAGTATGTTGTGTTGTTGTGTACTAATCCATTGTTGGTGAACTATCTTGTAGGAATTGGGAGGCAATTTTATAGATAGAGATGTAAGGCAGGTGAATATTGCGTTAACTAAAACTTCACCTCTTTCCTTCCTTTCTTATGTTTGATATATATTATTGGAGAGCTTTGCCTCTACTACTTTCAGTTCTGACAATGATATTAATAGGATATCGGTATTCTTGTAGGTTCTGAAAACTGTTAGGAAGGAAGTCTTGAAGGGGTGCAAAGTTTTTTTCAGCCGTATAATTCATTTAAAAGTCCAGGCTGATAATCATCACCTGTGGAAGCGGAGCAGCTGGGAGCCATATGTTCAACCGAAGTGGATTCATCAGTGACCCATGTAGTTGCATTAGATGCAGGAACAGAAAAGTCTCACTGGGCTGTAAATCAAAACAAGTTTTTGGTCCATCCTCTGTGGCTTGAAGCAGCAAATTATATGTTGCGAAAGCAACATGAAGACAGGTGTCCTGTCACTGAAATGAAATCGAAAACCCAAAGCCAGTGATTTGCTATTTTTTGGATATGACTAACGCTGTCCTTGTTGTGGATAAGTTGAAGTAGAAACTTGGGCGGTAGACTAGTTTTGATGCTGATTCAAAACTAGAGCAGCTGCGCGCTTTTACTCTGAATTTGTATATAGATACACACAACCCGATTTGTCTGACAAGAAGAGAAGATATGTTAAGGCAGTAGGAGGGTATGGTGGTATGCACATTTTTAGCTACTTTGTTTCTCCGCAGCTGCTGATCTGTCATCATTACAGCTCTTGTAGTTCTAACAGTTCACTGACTCATGTCTATTGATTGTACAAGAATTACTGAATCAGTAGCAACACCTTTTTGCTATCATAATATTAATTAGAATAATATTTTCTTCAATTTAACGGCTGGTTTGTAAACGTGTTTATTGAACAGATAAATCATCAAATATGGCCGATGTGTATTTTCTTTAAAGGGTTTATATTATGGATGGACTTCTTCATCCTCCATCCAGCTGAAGTTTGTTAATCTCAGTCATTCGCATGACCTAAAACAATCACCAGACTTTTCAAAACTCCCAAATCTTCAGTACATATCTGATCCTGAAAGACTGTTTGTGTGAAATTCACCAGTTCATTGGTGATCTTAAAAACCTTGCCTTGGTAAATCTCAAATACTGCATAAGGCTGAAGGATCTTCCAAGGAGCTTCTATGAGATGAAAGCAAATGAAACGCTTGTTCTTTCTGGCTGTTTGAAATTTGAGAGATTGGATGCCGGCATTGGGAAGATGGTTGACAACTCTTCTTTTAAATAATACAGCCATAACAGCATCGCCAGCCTCCATAGGAAGATTGAAGAACCTGAAACTTTTCTCTACTTAACCTTGAAAATAGTTGCAAATATTCTCCTCTGGCTTCCTTAAGAGCATTACTGTTTCCTGGCTGCAATTTAACTCATGATGCAATTCCTAAGGATCTCGAAAGTCTGTCTGAAATAAAATGTTACATCTCCAACGCAGTAGTTTTTAAGGCCTTTCCAAACCTTACCTGCTGAATAATTGCAAGAATTCATGTAGCCGGAGATTGATTACCAAGTAGTTTGAAGATTGAAGCGGATCACTGCAATATGCATTGGAAAGATTTATGCCAAACTTAACAGAAATGTAGAGTATGAGATCATTGCCTGTAATCCGCTAAGAATGATGACCTTTATAATGCACCAAGGTGTTTCTTCTTCGATGCTGATATTTTTGTGTTTCTTCATTTAGTGGGGAAAGAGTCTTTCTAGTTTTGGGTGTGCTTCTCTCCCTATATTTCAACTTCTGCAAAAAGCCTTCTACAGGATTTTAAATTTCATTTTGTTTCCAATTTCATTTCGATTGGAGTGTCTCTATCTCTGGCTCTTTGGTATCATGTTGCTTCCATAGTCGACTTGATATTTTATCTTAGAGGTTAAGGGCTGGGTTAAATGATATTCTGTGATTTCTATCTATCTCCACTCATCAATTGGTTTAATCCAATTTGTTTACAACAATCTAATCCAAAACCTTAAGAAGCTGTAAAAATCTAACCTAAGCTTTACAAGGAAAGGTTCATAACAGTCTTTGTAATAACAATTTTTTTTTTTTAATCAATGGTAGTTTTTTCGTAATCACAATTTCAACCGGCTCAATTAATTTAAGACATTTTTCTCCCTCAAATGTGATTATTTCAGTCCCAAGTTACCTACCCTGTAATTTTGGCCTAAATCATTGACCAAGTGTTTTTTTTTTTGAGATGAAGATAAACTTTTATTCATTAACTCGAAAAAAATACAGCCATGGGAATGACCCAAAACATTCTCCCTAACCTCCCTAACAGAAGAAAAAGAAGAAGAAGTACTCAAATCCCTAACTGATAAACCGGCTAAAGTCTTATCATTGACGATAAGTGACATGAACCAATCAGGCCCATCCTCTAACCAAACAATTCGCCCATTAGCTCGGGCTACATGATTTGCAATTGCATGAGCAGCCATATTCCCCTCACGACGAACATGATGTATTGTGTTGATGTTGAGTAAAGCCATAATGCGTTGAATATCCTCTACCATACCTCCTTCAGCAGCAAAACATCTTTCCTTGGAGTTGATTAGTTGTATAGCCTCCATACTATCAGATTCCACCACCACGTGCCTCAATCTGTGTTTAACTACCAACTCCAAACCCACCTTAATTGCATATAATTCAGCCACCAAAGAGGACAATTGGTGTTGAAAATTATCCCCCCTGCCACAATCAACGTACTATGCTCATCCCTTATAATTGCACCACCACCAACACATCTATTATTCATATTAACTGCCCCATCACAGTTCACCTTAATTTGCCCACTCCTAGGTGGCTGCCACCTCCGTACCCTTCCCAGCCTTATATCCTCTGTTTCCCGTTGCTCAACTCTAGCACGACAACTCATAGCCTCATTGAAACTCTTCACAAAATTTACCCCATTCGCATAAATAATATCAGACTGCACAACAGTTCCCTTATGATAGCAATTATTCCTCTCATGCCAATTGAACCATAATAACACAGCAAATAGCTGCATTTCCTCCGCTTCAAGAGTAGAAGAAGCATGATGAAAAAATTGAATAAAAGAAGGGAACTGACCAGATGACAACTTTGAGAAAAAAGTCGCCCTTTCGAACACCGCAACACAACTCGAACAACTCCATGTTGCGTGTACAGGCGACTCACTTCCCTGCTGGCATCTGAAACAAGTAGCAGAATGGGCAACTCGTCTCCAATGCAATATCTCCATACAAGGTATAAAACCCATAGAGCACCTCCATAAGAAATGTAAAATTTTTTGAGGCAATTTCAGCTTCCAGAGATGTTTCCAGTAATTTCTAGGAGCATGCACTACATTTTCAGCCACTTCCGCATCCTGGCAAGCCAACCAATATCCACTTTTCACTGTGTATCTACCATTTTTACAATAGTTCCACATATATACATCAGGACGTCTTGAGTCACCAACTGGGATACTCCTAACTGCCTCACATTCCTCTTCTGTAAACCAATGTTCCAGAGCCTCCATATTCCAACCTCCATTGTTTAGCAACAATTCTGAAACACGTAAAAAAAGAGGTGCCCCTTGATGCAGAATAGGTCGGAAACTAGGCAAACCTGGGACCCATGGGTCAATAAACACTCTTACATTCTGCCCATTCCCAATTCTCCATCTAACTCCCTTCCGAAGTAGCTCTCTACCCCATAACAACGATCTCCATAAATACGACGGACTGGACCCGAGTTCGGCCTCCATAAAATCATCCCACGGAAAATACTTCGCTTTTAACATACGAGCCACCAAGGAATCAGGATACATAATCAATCTCCATCCCTGTTTCCCAAGCAAAGCCTGATTAAAAAGAGATAATTCCCTGAATCCCAGACCGCCTTCCTTCTTACTCAAACAAATATTATTCCATCTCCTCCAATGGATACCCTTACCTCCTTCCTTCCCCCACCAGAATCTCGCTAAACATTTGTTAATATCATCACAAGTCCCCGTTGGCAATTGGAAGACACTCATTGTATAATTAGGAATTGCTTGAGCCACGGCTTTAATGAGGACCTCTTTCCCGGCCCTTGATAACATCTGCCCTTCCCAACCATGGACACGATTCCAAACCCTATCTGGTAAGGACTGAAATATCTTTTTCTTATCCTTACCTGTTACTGTAGGTAAACCCAAGTAACGTTCATGACAAGGCACAACAGGCATATCCAACACAGCAATGCACTCCTCCTTAATTGATTGTAACGTCTTCGGACTAAAACACACAGCCGACTTATCTCTATTAATCTTTTGTCCCGAAGCTTCCTCATAGATGGAAAAAATATGCTTTAGAGCCACACAATCTGATAACGTAGCATCACAGAATAAAAAACTATCATCTGCATAAAACAAATGAGAGACCGACGGAGCACCTCTAGCTATAGCAACACCATGAAATAACTGATCACGTTCAGCTTGTCTAATCAATGCTGAAAAACCTTCTGCCACAATTAGAAAGAGATACGGAGAAATAGGGTCCCCTTGTCGTATTCCACGTGAGGGCTTAATAGTACCAAAAGGAGCTCCTTGCAACAATATAGAATAAGTCACAGAACTCACGCAATCCATAATGAGGGAAATAAACCTGTTAGGGAAACCCATAATCTCCATCATACGTTGCAAAAAACTCCACTGTACCCGATCATAAGCCTTTGCCATGTCCAGCTTAATAGCTATCTTTTGACGACTATCTTTCCCCCTTCTCTTCAAACAATGAATAATTTCGAAAGCTGCTATAACATTATCATGTGAGCACTTTGGTACTCTGAGATTACTTCCGGCAACACCGACTTCAACCTATTAGCAAGAACTTTCGAGATTAACTTATATACCACATTGCACAAACTAATCGGGCGAAACTCAGTAACCTTCTTCGGATTCTGCACTTTTGGAATTAAAGCAATAAGTGAATGATTGAAATCAGCTATAGACCCATTCCCGTTCAGAAAACCCAAACAAACATCCACCACATCCTGACCAACTATCTTCCAAAACCGTTGAAAAAACCGGGCAGGCATACCATCTGGACCAGGTGACTTGGTTGGATTCATATCCTTCAAAGCTAACTCGATCTCCTCTCTACTATAAATTTGATCAAGAAACCCCTTTGATTGCTCATGCACCCTACTAGTGACAGCATTAAATATCGTCTCATCCATAGTGCCCGCACTTGACATGAAAAGATTACGAAAATATGAGACAAAAACGTACCCAATATCTGTAACATCAGTTCTCCGGCGATTATCCTCGCCCAAAATACCAGTGATCCGATTAGATCTTCCTCTCTGCTTTGCCACTTGATGAAAATAACGAGTATTTCTATCCCCACACTGAAACCATGTTACTCTAGCTCGTTTCTTCCACATCAACTCTTCCCTCTCCAAAACCCCATCCAATTGACTTTCAACTTCTTTTCTCCTGCGTATAATATCATAGTTAGGAGGTTGGCGCTGCAAAAAATCAAGCTCCTCCCGTAAAGTACCAACCTTTCTTTTTACTGAACCAAAAACTACCTGATTCCATTTTTTTAAACCACCTGCAACCTGCTCAATTTTACCCAAAACGGAATTACCGCCAGATAACCAATTATGTTCAATTATATCATGGCACCCATCATGAGTGAGCCACATGTCTTCAAACAAGAACCTTCTCCTCCTCCTCCAATTCCGCCTACTACATAACGGTGGATCATTCTCAAAAAACAAAGGGCTATGATCTGAAGACATAGTAACAAGGTGATGACAAGAAATTCCTCCCCATTGTTGAATCAACGCCAAGTTACCAAAACCCCGATCCAACCGTTCCTTTACATTAGCAGCCCCCTCCCTTCTATTATCCCAAGTGTACTCAAACCCCGTGAAAGCAAACTCATACAACCCACAATCCTCCACCGCATGTCGAAATCCATCAATCTGTCGTTGGGACCTCATTACAACCCCGGTCTTCTCATTAAAATCAAGTATCTCATTAAAATCACCACAACACAACCATGGTTCTGAACTCTCCCCTCTCAAAGACCGCAATAAATCCCAGGACATGTGTCTCTGAGAAGTCTCTGGATGACCATAAAAACCGGTAACACGGCATTGCTTTTGATCCTCCCAAGTCACCATTACATTGATAAAAAAGAAACTAGAAGAAATATATGAAACTGACACATTTTTATTCCATAACAAACACAGCCCTCCACGGGCACCACCATTATCCTCATCTCTCCCAACACAAAGGACACCATCCATCTTCAACCTTGTTTTCAATTTCCCCATCTGAGCCTCTGTCATCTTTGTCTCAATTAGAAAAATTAAATCCGGTTTGTGAACGGATAGGAAGTCCTTTAAATCACGGAACGTCCGGGCCCTCCCCATTCCTCGGACGTTCCAACATAACAGCCTCATTGCTCGTGGTGGGGCAGCCCCGCTGCTCCCACCACTTCAGAAGTACTCTCAACAAGTAGCATCTTCTTTGTCGTAACATTATCAGTAAAGAAAGAGGTCTCATCCTTCTTCCGCTTTGCAGTTTCCATCACAACCTCATTTTTATCTTCCTCAAGCACTAGCTTTAGTTTCCTCCTCGCAGCAACCTTTAAATTTTTCCTCCCTCCTTCCTTAATCGGTGACCTCAACGACCTCCTCTGGCTTCCCATTTGAAACTCAAAAGAATATGGACTCGGTCTGAGCATATCCAATGGACTAACACCCATATTCAGATCACCAGCTGTCTCAATCTTCAAAGGCTCTACCGCAGTACCAGTTTCCTCAAAAGAATTTTGAAAAAGAGTCTCCAGCCTTCTCAAAGCATCTTTAGAAGCTTGCTCCCTCGAACACCTCTAACTTAGAGCTTTAGGTTGCTCACTAGCTTTAATGATAGTGTCCTTATCTCCTTGACCCCTATCCCTCTAGCCCCAGCTTCGATTAACCTCTAAACTCATATTAGACATTTTTTTTGCTGCCACCCTGCTCCCTAGGCCTGCTTCGCTTCACCGGTGACGATGCAGTATCTTGTAAAACTCCTTCCAGTTGTAAGGGAGCATCATTAGCAAGCCTTTCACTCCTTGCCCTCCCAGCAAAGCCACCGCTAGGTTGAGATTGAGACCACGAAGCTGAGCCACTGCCTCCCTCACTAATTTCAGTACCACTATACCACCCTGCATGAGGCCCCACCTTTCTACCATGCAAGTCCCATTCAGCTCTCAAAGTTAATGGGAAAGGCCGGTCGTCCTCATCCTTACCCACTATCCCCAACTTCTTATCACAAATCCTAGTAGGGTGACCAATCAACCAACATTCCTGAAAAAATTCAGGTAATCTTTCATAACGGAATGTCACCATCTGCTCACCCTCCTCCAAAAAATCAACAATAGTTCGCCTGAGTAGAGCAAGCCCAACATCCATTCTAACCCTAACTCTCAAAAACCTTCCCACACAATAACCATCTTCTTCAGTTTTCACGTCAATTACAGTCCCCACCATTCCTCCAATGTCTCTTGCTACCTACTGTGTACGGTAACGAAGCGGAACTCCGTGCACCTGCACCCAAAAGACCGCTGTAGACAAATCTACCAAGGTGACCGCCCCTCGTTCAGGTAACCTCCCCATTACTATCAACGACTTATCATAATCCCAGGGCTCTCGATGAATCACCTTCTGTAAGTCCTCCTCACAGGAAAAACGAGCAAGGAAACGGTCATCCTCCACATCACTAATATTGACTCCTCTGTCCCCTGCCCACAGCCGTGTGAATAACTCAATAAAGCTACGTCTGCGAAAAGTCCTTGGTGTAACAACCTTGCAGACTAGGGCATATCTATAACTGATCGCTGACTGTGCAGCAGCTCCACCAATTTTTAACCCTTTTGCCTCCCTCTCTGATAACACTAACGCACCGGCGAAACGCCTCTCCATCTCATCCATCGTCGCAAAACTCCTCCAAAAAGAGAGCCTATCAAAGACAAGCTCCTGAACAATATCACAGCAACCCAAGCAAAGCACAGCACCGTCAAAAAACCTAGACCCAAACCCTAGGATTGACGACAAAAACCTATGAGAAAACCTATGGAAACCAAACCCTAGCAGAACAAGCCAAATCATTGACCAAGTAAATCTAAGGTTGCTTGTGGCAGGGGATATATTACTTTTCGAACTTTCAGCAGCTCAAGAATATACCAATACAAAACAAACGAAAAGCTACAAGAGATAGGATGAAAAAGCACTTCTAATTGGGATAGGCATCAACGAATATTTCCATTGCATTTTATATGTGGCATCCCCTTCCTGCTACTGGTCCATGACGTATACCTTGTATTCTCTTTTGATTTTCTTTCTTTTAAACATTGCCTTGTATAATATATAGTTACCCATTTTCCTCTACTCTTCCACTTGCTTTTATTTTATTTTTTAAAATTTAGTAATCAACTCTTTGCACGTCATTACACATATGTTCCCACGACTTATCCAAACCCTAGGTGGTGGTGTCAAAGGCAGAAGGTTTGGCGATAGCATCGTGGCAAATTTAAAGCTACAATTTTTCCCCCTTTCTTTAAATGAATCTAGACTCCAAACACACCTTCTATGGGTGTGGATAATTACTTGGGTGTTCAAGTAAATCCAGAATATATGTCTAGCCCAAACTCTAGGTTACTTGACCTAGTTGTAATAAGGTTTAGATATCTCTAGAGACATTCATAGATATCCGATTAATTGTACGATTATCTTTCCTTGTACAACTCTAATTCTATGTCTTGTAATCCTCTAATAAAGAAGCCCCTATTATCAATGAAATGATGACTCAATTCTCTCCCAATTTCAGTTTTCCTTAAACACGTTATCAGCACGAAGCTTTAACCCTGAAACAAATAGCCAAATTCTGATTCAAGAAGCAAAAACCCTAAATTCGAATACAAATCCTTGAATCCTTTTCTGTCTCCACACCACACCTTGAAGCCCTACATAGTAGGAGTCCAGAACCGGCGGCAGAACCACCAGAGCCGGCCGGAAACCTACCGAACCCGCCACCGGAAGCTCCAAACCACCCGCAGTAAATACTCCACCGATTCACCACCTTTCGGACCTCCAATTGCTACCAAAATTTTCCAGTAGCAGCGATTTGATCCCAGAATTCTGGGACCAGAAGAAAAACAGTGAAAACCGGCCTAAAAGTCAGCGAACCGGCCTACTGAACCTTCTGCAAAAAAACCGGCAGAGAGAGAAAAAAAAAACAACCCAAGCCGCTGACAGCCTGACATCAGCACGCCGTCAGCAAAAGCGCCACGTCAGCACCAGTGCCATGTCAGAACGATCAACGTCGATTGACCGTTTCCTCTCAACTTTCCGGCCATATTTCCGGCAACTTTTTCCAGTCAAATTTTCCGGTGACCTATTTCGAGGTATTTTTTTTTACTAAAAGTTCCCTTTTTTAGAGTTTTTTAAATTCAATTTCTCTTCTTTTTCTCGGGGACTTGCAACCTCCCTTCTTCTACCCCCCTTTTCTTCTTCATAGGGGAGACCAAAATCCGAACTGTGGGGGTTCGTGAGCACTCCAAACTTGGAGCTTGTTGAGATCTCCAAACTTAGAGTTTGTAGAGAATTTATAGTTGACCACTTACGTCATTGTTTCGATCTAATCCAATACCTCTTGGCAGCGATTACGCTCAGAAATTCCTAATTTCTTGGAAGTGACTAGCTCAGAAATTTTATATGTTTTCGTGATAGCTTTTTCCACTCCGAAACTAACCCTTTTTCTTGTTCTCTTTAAGGATGAGTAACCTGAAAAAATTGGACTTTACTCCATTGGAAACAACTGGCTCTAGATATCACAGGTGGGTTCGTGATGTTCACCAGCATCTCAAGGCCGATGGAATCCTAGATACGATTCTCGAGCCTAGCTAGGACGTGCTAACTATTGAGCAATCTCAAGCTTTGGAAGCAAATAGAGTAGCCTTAGAGGCAAATAAGGTGAAAGCCATTATCCTAATGACTCGTCATATGGATGATTCGCTCCAGTATGAGTGTATGAATGAAGAAGACCCCAAAAGGTTGTGGGTCTCCCTCGAAGAAAGATTTGGCAACGTCTGTGACTCCCTGCTTCCTGACCTGGAAGTGAGATGGCATAACCTCCGCTTCTGTGATTTCAACTCAGTTGTTGACTACAACTCGGAAGCACTTCGCATTAAATCCTTAATGGAATTCTATGGTAAAGAGATCACATATGCTATGTTGATTGAGAAGACTCTCTCTACCTTCCCCGTCTCTGCATTGATGGTTGCTAAGAACTATCGAATTGATGTTACTGCAAGACGGATCACAAGATTTCATGAGCTCATTGGTGCTATGAATGTCGCTGAAAAGCATGACAACATCCTTGTGAAAAACTATAATTCGAGATCCGTGGAAAAAGAGCATATTCCGGAATCCAATTATAGTTGCGCCCCTAGTGGACTCTATGTCACTATTCGAGGTATTAAATCCAATAAAGTTATGAGAGAAGATCTCTTGAATTTAGACACATATTGGCTTTGTCACGGCAGGATAGGTCATCCTAGTCATGATATGATGATCCGTCTACTAAAGACTTCACATGGACATCCTTTTTCTCTAGCGAAATGAAGCATGAATCAAAAGTTTATTCCTCGACTAAGTGTGACCGCCGTTGCAGTCCACCACCAGTTTAGGGCTGGCACAGTCCCTATCCATGACTCCATGGATGGTGCCCATCATGGTGATGGCACCCTAGGTGATGCTGCAATCACCAACTTTGCTTCAAAAAGCGTTTCAGACGCTCAGATCCGACCAAAATCTTCATTGGTTGCTTCTAAGGCCCCTCGCTCATTTTACAAAGCCTGCTCCGTAGAGAAATTAGGACAAAGACCATCCTATGCAAATGATATGAAAATACTCATTTTGTTCTTACATAGAATCCATGGTGATTCTATGGACTGATTCAACCAACTTGTGGATGTTTAAATATCTCATGATGTTGGTTGATATGCAAACACGCTGGTCACGTGTTATGCCATTATCCACTTGTAATGCTGCTTATGGTACAATCCTAGCACATATCATATGACAACGGGATCACTCCCCAGATCATCCTATTCAGTCAATTGGAATTGACAATGCTAGAGAGTTTACATCAAAGACTTTCGATGGCTATTGCATTAGGACTGATGTTGGACATCATATTCCCATGAACATACCCAATGGTCTGGCGGAAACGACTACGATGGTAGCTCGAACATTGGTAATGCGCACTAATCTCCTTATATCCTCTTGGGTGATGCAATATCACATGCAGCTATGCTAATTTGTCTACGACCCACTGCCACTCAATCTACCTCTGCGTTACAGCTAGTGACTAGGTACAAGTATCGTACTTACGCATATTTGAGTGTGCCATTTATGTGCCAACTGCGTCGCCACAGCGCTCTATGATAGGTCCTTATGGACGAATGCGAAACTACGTTGGATTTGAGACTCCAACAATTGTCTGCCACTTAATGCCCTTGCAAGGCGATCTCCTTACTGCTAAATTTACAGGTTGTTAATTTGATGAAACAGTCTTCCAGTAGTTAGGGGGAGATAAGAACACGGATGTTCAGCAGGAACGACAGGAATTGTCGTGGCCTGTCCCCACTATGTCTCATCTCGATCCCCAATAAAGTGACGAGATCACACAAATCTACTGCAAATATGCCTGCAAGGAAAGACGTCCCTACGAGAAGACGTAGAGCCACCCTACACGGAGGTAGGCATGGCACCAAAGCTAAAGAAAGTGGCACTCTGGCATTACTGTCCATGGCCCCAGCTAGGATACGTAAGAGGCCAGTGGGTTCAAAGGATACTTTGGCACATTCCAAACCTTTGATCATCAAGACTCAAAATTCATCTCATGAGAATCTTTCGGGTTATGGTTATCATTGGGGGACGACTCAAAGGTCAGGACCTATTCCTGAGAATATAGAGCTCTATGAAAATTACACTAGTGTACATGAGACGTGGGATAGAAACTCCATCATAATTGATGATGTAGTTGTGCATGAGTTTGTTGAGTCCGATGATATCAAACCACGCTCCGTTGATGAATGAATGCCAACGTAGAGAAATTTGGCCTAAATGGAAAGATGTGATCCAGGTTAAGTTGGATTCTCTAATGAAGAGGAAGGTCTTTGAGCTAGTGATGCCAACACCTCATAACATAAAACCTATTGACTAATGGGTCTTCGTTAGAAAGCGTGATGAGAAAAAGAGATGGCAATCTCGCCTTATGGCGCACGCCCTGGAATCGTCTACGATGAGACATATTCTCTCGTAATGGATGTCATTGCACTCCACTACCCTGTCAGTTTGGTAGTTTCTGAATAACTGATCATGTAGCTTACGAATGTGGTCACTACGTATCTCTATGGGGATCTAGATACAGAATATGCATGAAGGTTCATGGTGGACTTTATTTACCCAAGTCAAGTGGCTCTAGACCACAGGGCACGTTTGCAATAAGGTTGAAACGCTCACTAAAGTGACTACTTGATTGGGAAGGGATATGCCCGCGCGTTTCCATAACAAGTTTCGGATTCTATCACGGTTCATGTTGGACATGATCTTCGTAAGAAGCCCTTAGAGAGTTAAGGGAAACCGTTGAACACTTGAAATCCGAGTTTGAGATGAAGGATTTTGGGAGAACACGATTATATCTCGGTTTAAAACTTGAGCATCGTGTTAATAGATGCTTAGGCATTTTGACAAGATCAAACCTTCAAGCACCCCCATGATCGTCCATAGTCTTGATCCTGAAAAGGATCCTCTTCATCCAAAGGATGATGACAAAGATGTGCTAGCGGTAGGAGTGCCTTACTTAAGTACAATAGGCGCATTATTGTACTTAACTCAATGCACAAGACTGAACATCTCATTTGCAGTAAACTTGTTAGCTAAGGTATAGCTCTGCGCCAACACGACGCCATTGGATTGGTGTAAAAAATATCTTTCAGTACTTGAGATGAACGATTGATATGGGCTTATTCTATCTCTACAGAGAGATGATGGATTCAGACCCATCACACACCATGAACGCCGCCAACAATGGCCTGCGTCCACTATCCCCATCCCAAAACGACATGTGTTTTGGAAGATTATGCTGATATTGTGTGTCTCTCTGACCCATACATAGGTCATTCCCAAACTAGTTAAGTGTTCACTATAGGTAAAGACCGTGATATCTTAGAGGTCTACAGAATAGACCCTAGTCGCTATATCTTCGAACAATGCAGAGATTATTGCTCTTCACAAAGTGGTTCGTGAATATATATGGATTGGATCTATAGTTACGCAAGTTCGAACAATTGTGGTTTGAAGTCTACCACAGATGAGCCTACGAGCATTTAGGGTAATGCTGCTTGTTTTGAACAAATGAAGCAAGGCTACATCAAAAGCGACAACATCAAGGATAATCAGCAACAACAAACTCTTCTTAAGATCAAAATGAACTAGGTTCAATCTGAGGAAGTGGGGCAGGCTTGCTCACTAAGTCATTGCCTAAATTCCACTTTCGAGGAACATGTTGGTAACATCGTTTGTGGAAGTTATCCAAACTCTCATGACCACAGTCATCAGGGGGAGATGTAGACATTAGGGGGAGATGTCTACATGTATGGTCTCGAAACATGGAGGGTGTGATGTGCTCTTTTTCCCCTTCGACTGAGGTTATTTTTGTCCCACTGGGTTTTTGTTACTCAGTAAGGTTTTTAATGAGGCAACGAGAGGAGCACCACGTTTGGGCGACACAAGGGGGAGTGTTCAAGTAAATCTAGAATATGTGTCTGGCTCAAACTCTAGGTTACTTGACCTAGTTGTAATACGGTTTAGAATTAGAGATATTCATAGATATCCGATTAATTGTACGATTATCTTTCCTTATACAACTCTGATTCTATGTCTTATAATCCTCTATATAAAGAGACCCCTATTATCAATGAAATGACGACTCAATTCTCTCCCAATTTCAGTTTTCCTTAAACATTAGGAGGTTATTCCACAAAATGTGGAGAAAATTGCTACACATATTTTGTTTTGATTTTTAATTTTTTTAATTAAATTCCTTTTGTTTTTCTTTTATTTGTGAGTAGTTGACCATTTTGTCTTTCTCAAATATTTCAGCTCAAATATTTTTTAATATTTGAGGGATATTTTAGTAAAATTTTTCTATTTTGACTGACAAACTATCTTCTCTTAATAATAATATAGAATAGAAACCAAACACACATCGTATGGGTGTGGATAGGATATGAGAGAAAACTATTGGGGTAGCTATTTTATAGAACGTGGTGGAAAAAACTGTTCCAATTTTTTTTTTTTTTTTAGGTAATTTTTTGGTGAAGAATTTCCTCAACTTTTTTGTCTTTTGCTTTTTGTTAATATGGCCTTGTATAATATGTAGTTACTCTTTTTCCTCTGATCCTCCCCTTGATTTTATTTTAATTTATAATTTATTAATCAACTCCTTGCACGTCTTTACACATTTGTTGCCGCTGCATATCCAAATCCTATGATGATGAATGTGGTACAATGAGGTGGTAAATGGAAATAGGCTCTGGTGTCAAAGGCGGAAGGTTTTGTAGTAGCACTATGTTAGATTTATAGCTACGGTTCTTAAAAAAAAAAAAAAAAAAAAAAAAAAAAAGGGTATCATACCTTCCTCCTTTCCCTCTCCTTCTCTCTTATTGTTTCTTCATTCCCTGATTTCCTTTCATCTTCATTTCCAATATGATTTCTTCCCAAACAGGTTTTCTTAGCTTAGTAGTTTTCTTTCATCTGTCTCTTTTTCCTGTTAATCCAAATTACAATGGCGGCAATTGATGATATGGCAGCTTGTATAATGGCAGCGTTGGCTATCTAGGGTGATTAAGCTTCAACGTGGAAAAGGACGAGGAGACTTATGTGTTCCTTGTTGCAAGGTTACTAGTAACCAACGGTTCTTGACCCAAATCATTTCATGTTGCCCATTTTCAATATCTGGCCTATTTCTCATAAGGTGGCGATAAGGGAATGTCCTAATAAAAGGTTTCATTATCAATTCAAAAATCCAATTGGTAAGCAGAACTATGGTTCTACAAGTCGGTGATGGTGGTGTTAGGTGACTATGATGGCATCAATGATATTCAGGTGGTCCCACTCAACCGACATTCGGTTTGGGTGGAGGTTTGGCATTCATGTAGACTCGATAGTGTGTCAGGCAAAGCAGAAAAATTTTACCAAAATATCCCTCAAATATTAAAAAAAACATTTGAACTGAAATATTTGGGAAAGACAAAATGGTCAATTCACAAATAAATAAATAAAATTAACAAAAATCAAAAACAAAATATGTGCGGCAATTTTCTCCACATTTTGTGGAATAACTTTCTACGTAATTATCCACACCCATAGGGTGTGTTTGGAGTCTAGTATTAATGATATGAATACGGGAAAATACTTTGGACGTATATATTATCAGCTTTTGTAATTAAAAATATTGCATAGTACGTTATGTGAATTGTAGAGTACGCGGTTCTCCCATTGTTGGAAGTATATATTATCAACTTTAGTTTAGATTTTTTTTTGAAATAAAGAGTTCATAGCATTAATATGACCCTAAATCATGGGTCTAAATCATGGGTTAGAATAGTACAAATAAGACTACTCTATATACACATTGATAGAGCAGAGTATTCTATGCTAACAAAAAACACGTCGCCCTTGTAGGCAATCTATTCTATCTGACTCCAAATGCCGAGCACGCCATTGTGGTACGTTGAAACCAAATACTTCTACAAAGGCTCATAGAGGAGCTCTCACTAACAAAGACTAAAAACCAACTAGCAAATTAAAAGATAAGCCCTAATATCCCAAACTTGAGACCAAGCCCAAAGGCCCAATCCCAGGCCCAGGCCCAGGAAAAGATGAAACTAGCAGGAGGACGATGGTGCACCTCCTGCCAACTCTTCACCGTTGCTGTCTCCGGCAGCCAATATTTCCAACCCATCATCACCATTGGGCTCAGTCTCCACCCACCAACCAAGGAAGCACCAAGGCTGATTTGCTTCTTCAATTAATAGAACATCGACAATCCGACAAAGTGTCAATCTGAACTCGACGCTATCGGAAGAAACACCGATTACACAAGGCCAGGAAGATCGGTAACCGTTTGGATCTGCCGTCACCAGAAGAAAAACGCTCCTAATCACTGAGCCCAAACCAGAGGCGTCGATCTGCCTCCTATACGCTAAAAACTAGCGCCTCTGCCACACGCCGCCAAGCAAACAAGCACAACCCTGCGTGTGCACTCTCTTTTCAACCAAGCCCTGAAGAATCACCACGATGAGATGACACTCTCTCTGCTAGATCCGACTGGTTTGGCCTGAAGCCGCAGCCGCTGCTCTCTCAGCTCAGCTCTAGGGTTTCTAGACTGCTCTCTAAAATTATTATGATTTGATAGCTTTAGTTTAGATTATTTCATCTTGCAGTGAAATAATCCAAACTAAAGCATAATTTGGAGTAACCTAAATAGAAGGTTTCATGAATGCATCATATTTATGCAACTGGTTTTTCCGCACTTTCGTTGTTATCTTCATTTGAGTAAATGTACAGTCACATCACTAACATTAAACGTAATCCAAAACTTTGACATTGGTTTTTTTATTTGGCCTTTTCATTTAATTTGGAGTAATGTACTTCTGATTCAACATATTTTACCGAACACGCTTAGTTGCTTTAATTTGCAAGTGAGTGTGACTGTAATTAGGGGCGGATCCAGAAATTTTTTTCAGGTAAGGCAAGTCAATGGCAGGAGGGGAAGGGAGGAAAATTAGAGAGAAGCTGTAGATTTTGGAGGCAATTATGAAGATTTTGCCTTAGTTTTGCCCTATTTTTGCCTTGATTTTGTCTAATTTATGCCATTTTCTTCCCCAATCCACCTTGTTTAGCCCTATTTTTGCCACTTTCACATCCCTTGCCTACACCAAATCAATGTAAAATCAAAAATCCAGTCTAGGCAAGTGCCCAAGCTGGGCTCTATGTGGATCCGCCCCTGACTGTAATAGAGTGCATAAGCCCTTAACTCCTCAAGCTTCATAGTACAATCTTATTCTATTTCGGGATACTATACATTAATACAAGCTCAACTTGAACCGCTTATATTTTGAGTTCCTACAAAGATCATATATACTTAAAGATATCAAACCAACCAAGTCGGAATTCCAAAACATTTTGCTTTATCTGCTGCGATGAAACAAAAGATGGATAAGTATTCGATAAACCATTGAAATAATTCCAATAATAATTAAATTACTATATGAATGTGAACTTAATTATGTAATAAGTTTGACTGATACGCTGGCAATTGGTATCCCGATTGCTCATTGGCTCATTGCTCGTGGAGCCAAAATTATAACTACTTCTTCTGCAGTACTCTCTGTAGGGAACATTGTGATACGATTTCGGACCATTGTAGATGTGGTGGTCCGGATTGATGTTATTGGTCCAGATGATTTGTATTTATTTCTTATTGGTCTATTAAGTTAAAAAAAAAAATTCACCCCGCTGCACGATCCTCACTAAATTTAGTAATATTATTGACTCAGACCACCACATGACATGTGTGACCATAGAATAATTACTCTATGAATGATCGATCTGTACCTCGACCAACCGCCAACCATAACCAAGTCTGACAATGGTTTTGGCCACCGGCCAATGGATGCTGCCGTTAATTAATGCTTAGTTTTTCTCCCGGCATCTGCAGGTTAGATACTTATAACCTAACAGCAAAATTATTGAACCTCCAAGTACATAATTAATAAGAGTTGAGTTTTTTTTTTTTTTTTTGGTTGAACTAACACGTACGTATTTAATATTCATCAACTTAAATTGTGCAGTATGATGGACGGCTATACAATGTTGGAGATTTGAAAAAACAAAGCTACTATAAGTTTCTTCACTACACCTACCCTTATCATTGTATTGCTTGTGGAGTTGTACTCTATCGCATAGGAGGAATGCCTTCCTTAGTTTGGGCACTGGTAATAGAATCTCTTTCCTTTTTTAATTGCTAAATGCATCATCCTTTCTATTTAACCAATAGTTAACTATTACTTATTTGTTTTTATCATAATTTTATAGGCTGTGAGAACGGTATTTTTTCTCCATGTAACTTTTTCGATAAATTCGATTTGCCACATATGGGGAAACCAAGTATGGGATACTGGTGATTTGTCCAAAAACAATTAGTAATTAATAGTATTACATATTGTAGTTTTACTATGTACATCATTCATGTATATGTTTCTCGGTGATTTATATAATAAATTTAAATAAATTGTGTTGTTTAGGTTATTTGGATTGCTAGCTCATGGAGAAGGTTGGCACAATAACCACCATGCTTTTGAGTACTCAGCTCGACAAGGTTTTGAATGGTGGCAAATTGATATTACTTGGTATCTGATAAGGTTTCTTGAAATTGTTGGTTTGGCAACTGATGTTAAGCTCCCGACGGAACTTCTGAAGAATCGAAAAGCTTTATCAAACAAAGTCAGTAGCATGGAACAGGAGGGAAGGTCAGATACAAAAGTGAAATGATTCAAACGAAACCTAGTTGCTCAGATTTAGTATGATAGAAGCATATGAGTACATGCATTGCTCTCTCTCTCTCTCTCTCTCTCTCTCTCTCTCTATATATATATATATATATATATATATATATACATACATATATTGTATTACAAGATTGCTTTTGTTTCTCTGTGATCGATATGATTTTATGATTTTTAATATGGTTTTATCAATATATCTCCTTTTGATGAGTACTATATACTAAGTGAATACCAGCCTGCAAATTAATATTGATAAAGTTTATTGCTCTCATGGATTTAGTCAGCTCGCATTAATTTTTTTTTTCTTCGGTAAAGAGATATAGATTAAATTCAATCTCAGTTCACACTGTAGGCGACTGTCACAGTATGCGTGTGATATTTACTTCGCTTATGGATTGGGTACTAGCATTATATCATACGCTAGCTTATCTAAAAATTGCCTATAAATACACTGTTGCACATGCCCACACTGACTTTATTTATTATTGTTCATATCCCTATGCCGATGCAATAACTAACTATTAAGTTTGTTTGCCAGAAATGCATTGATTGGTGTATGTTATCAAAGATGAATTATTAACTTCTGCTCCTCAATCAAAGGTAAATTTATATTCATCTTAGTTAGAAGGGTAATTTCTGGAATAGAAATGACAACATTTAGGCAGTATGCATATCTTCGATCTTGTATTTATGCACGTACGTCCAAAATGATTTCATGTTATGGGATAGACTAAGACGTCAAAATCAGGATTTAAAACTCTCCTACTTTGAATACTTGAATAGCTTCTCTCTCTTTCTTTTGGAGTGGTATTCACACTATCTCCATAAGCTGATGAAGAATGCAATGACTTTTCACTAAAGGATTTATATATTTTTTAAATAGCTTAAGACATTTACATAGGAGAACCACTTTTCAATTACATTTTATTAATCTAAATCACTCAAGTTTTACATCTATAGACATATATCAATTCTACAAATTTTCAGCCTATTTAGAAATCTTTAAGGTATTTAAAAGCGTGATTTAATAATAGTTTATGTTAGATAGTCAACTACTTCCCATCTCAAAGAAATTGAAAATGAAATGTTGCTTCCCCTTTCAAGAAGGAAACAAAATACCTAGATGGTCAATTCGCTCTAATAAAAAACCCTCGGCTCTGGGAGATCAGTGTTTGTTTTACTTTTAATCTTCTTTTTGTTAAAAGAAATTCCACGTTTGAATAAAGCGAGACTCTTAGTACCAAAAACAAATAAAATAGAGAAAATGGAAATACAAAAAAAGAAGGGCAAAATGGTTAAGAGAGATCAAGTAAGGGCGTACATAAACACCAACGTACATGAACACCAACTCTCTTCCCTTTACCTCACTATTAGTCATTCCTTGCTGTTACAATAATACAAAGAAAGCAAGGATGAAGGAACGGCTTTTAGAGCGCTTTATCCCAAAACGACAAAACACTTTTTATATTTAGATGATCTCTCTGTTCCAACCAAAACTCAAATCTCCTTCAACATAATCACCAAACTCCAAGCCGTTGATTATTGAGGTCACTTCTCGTACCTTTTGATTTCCGCTAGGTTTTCCACATATGGGTGGATTTTGATTTTGGCTTTCAACAAGGGTGTTGATGCTCTCGTAAGTTCAGTGAGCTCCCGATGACCTCTAGCATTGTGCTAAATATATTTGGGGAGTGAAAATTGATGGACTTTCAAATGCACAGGGTCAGTGCACGTAAATTGGCAATTTGGCACGTCCACGTACTCCCATCAAATCTAACTGAAATGCATCCAACTGCCCATGCAGTTGAAACTCCAATGTTGTGTATGAAATTCTAATTCAGAAAAAGTGAACAGTCACCTCTTCAGCAAATTTTATCAAAATGGTTGTCCGAGGTCGTTGCTGACCTTCCCCTCGTACAAAATGGGCTATTACCATGGCTAGAAAACCAGCACCATCCAAAACACCCTTCGGATAACACCTTCCGAGATACCCAACAATCGTGTCTCATTTCTGTTCCCCTATAGCAACAAAGAATCATGATGAGCACAACATTCGTTTCAAATTAATTAAGCACCTATGGAGTCTAACAAACTACACCCACATATTAAACTAAATCGAATATCGATTTTAATTCATTATTGATTGGGGTTCTAGATTCCAAAAGAGGAAAGATGGCATTGCTAAACACAATTCAAGAAGATGCAAAAGTGCATTAACAATTATGTGCAATCTCCTCTTCAGCCTAGAATTTTGTTTACAAAACAACCGGTACAACCACTACTAGAAATCTGTTCATTTACATCACATCATTTAAATCAGTCAGACTTGCACATGATGTAAAAAAGTAAGTTAACATCGTTTTAGAAAAATACCGATTTAATTGTATACCATTAACATCGGTACTTAAAATGACCGGTGTTAAAAGTTTTGTTTGAAAATTTGCGGGAACCTCATTTCGTGGCCGCGCTAAGTGTTTTAATGAATTGAAGGACGCGGGGACTAAAACTTAAAATTTTCACACTTACAAAAAAAAGCACTCGGCCGACCCCTAAACAAAAACACAATCCCTAAGCTGCTAAGCTCAGTCTCGACTCTCGACCTCCATTCTGAACCTAGCCCGAACTCTTCCTCCTCCTCCTTCCAAGATCGAGCTCCTCCTCCTCTTCTTCCTCACTCGAACTCATCGCCTCCTAGGCTTCTTCCGCATCGACTTCGTCCAGTCCTTCATCTCACGTGCCTTACCAAATTCGTCGACTCCGACCCTGCATTTTACTCCGAGGAGGACGAGGGCATCATCCAGGCCGTTTTGTCTTACTCTCTCGAATCAAATCTTGGAGTTTGAGAGGAAGGATTCAATTACGACGCTGGAAGAGACGAATTCCAGCTTCGGAACGCCATTCTCTGTACGCCAGATCTGTACGTATGACTGTTTTTGTGGGCAATTGTCTAGGTGTTTTATTCATATGACAATTTTTTTTTTTTTTCAGAGAGAGATAAAGAAATCGGGTGTGTTTTGAGAGTTTTTTTTTTGTTCTTCTGTGTATCGATCGATCATTGGGGTTGGGAAGAGGTCCGTGCGAAACCTAAGCTACACTGTTGCGAATAGAGAGTCGTCGAACGCAGGTATCGATCTTGATTGTGTGACTATTTCAACTGCATCCGTGAAGCTGCCAGATACTAATGTTGGGCTGGCACGAAAGTTGGGCTGATAACAAGTACAGAAGGTTTGGTTTACAGAGTTTGTGTGCTAGATTTGATTTAAAATTTGGGGTTTTGAATTATGGATTTGATGTGGGATTTCCGATTTTGATCGTAGACCGCTGAGGTAGGAGAAAGAAGAGGAAAGATTGAAGATTTTGGTTGACTGTCAGAGGACGGTTTGGGTAGAGGAAGGTTTTGATAGAAGAAGAGGTATGTGTTCGATTTGGGTTTTTTTCAGTTGTCTCGGATTGTGGTTTTGAGTGAGTTTTTTTGTGTTTGAATTTGTATATTAACATGTAAATGATGGTGATTTGGGTTTAAGTTTTGGTTTTGATGGAGATGGGATCAGTTTTAGCCTTTGATAAAGCTGGATAGAGATTGGGCTTTTGTTTCATTTGAGCTAATGATACCTTTTTTCCTTTTGGGATTTCGTTGTTTTCACAATACAGAGGAAGACAGAAGGCGAAACAAAGAAAAGAGAGAGAGAGGAGAACAGGAAAGAAGGAAAAGAAGAAGAAGAGAGAGGCAGAAGTCAGATTAGTTTTTTGTCATTTGCAGTCTCTGTAAAGGTTCAGGGAGGAAAGGACAAATCAATTTGCGTTTGTTTTGGAGAAGGTACACACTGAAATTTTGATTTATAACATTCATCAGAACAAAGCTTCAAATGAAAAGCTTTGTTATTGGGTGAAGTTTTTCAATTTCTGCTGCAAAGTGAATAACTTATATATTGGATTTTTAAACTGTTGTTAGTCATTTCATGATATTAATATCTATTTTGCTTTCCAAGCTTAAGAATGCCCTTTTTAAATGGTTTTGTTCGGTATTTTTCTCCGTTTGATTTTGATTAGGTTTGTCTACCTATATATAAAGTTTTAAATTTACTGTTGTTATAGGTGTGGACTGTGTTGTTTTTCTAATCGAGTTTATGGCATCTGCAACTATGGTAACTATTGTTGTAAAGTTTTAATTGTTCCTATTTTATTTTACAGATTTTGGGAACAATGTGCTGTCGGACAGTACGTCAACGATCGTGAAAGATTGGTGGGATTTCGGTTTGGTACCAACACAGTCTAAACTGATTTTCTTGAATTGGTATTTTTTTCCCCAGTTTTCTAGCTATTATAATCGGTGTTGTTTCTTTTTGTTTTGTATCCAGTGCTTTGAATTTTAATGGTTCGAGTTTATGATGGCAAGATTGGGTTGACAACAAATAGAATAGGAGTGGTATTTGATTGTATTTATTTTTGTTTAATTGATTAGCTGAAAATTGTGTTTGTTGTGATTGGGCTCTAGCATCAGACTTCAAATAGAACAGCTCCAATTGGTGAATTGGTTGTGTATCAGCATTTTTACTTTCTTCCTTTTGAAAAGGAAGCAGAAATATGAACTATCACAGAAAGATTTTTGTATGAATTGTTCATTTAATTAATACTTTTTAATTCAATTTTCAGACGATCAACTCAACCACGATCGAGAAACAAAGAGATTGGGTGTGTTTCTCGCGGTTCTAGAAAAGAAAAGATAACAGGAGAAATTTATTCCAAGGTTTGAGAGCTTTTGTTATCTGGGTTTTGTTCTTCTTTTGTTATAGTTTAATTTTTTCTCAGTTTTTTTTTTTGGTGAGAAGTTTGTTGGATACTTGAATCACTGTGGTTGATGATTTATGTTCATTTGAGTCATTTTGTTTGATTGTTTGATATCCGAGTTCTCAAAGTTTATGCATTTGATTGATCATGGGTAGTTTGGCAAACTGCTTCTCTGTACCATTTGGTTCACACAGCAGCTCTCTCTCTCTCTCTCTCTCTCTAGCTTCTGGTCTACTATACCTGTGATTATAAATCCAATTTCGGTCAAGTTAGTGTTTAAAGATTTTCATTGAGTGTTAGAGCTTGGGACAAGTTGGTTCAGTTTTCGATTCCTCTTTGTTTTGATAGTCAGTCAAGTAGATAAATTACTCTTTTTCAGGGTTCAAGACTACATTATACTTGGACATTGTCTATGTAGTAAATATTTCCAGTTTATGATTAGCCAAATTGGATCCTTATTTTCCATGAAAGATCCAAGTGATCTTCATTGTTTATAGGCTTGGGAAGCTGTAGACACTCTGTTGGTCACTATTTGTCCTAAACCAATTACATTTCTGATTTAATAAATGAACTTAATGTGCTTTTACTGGTGGATATAGGGCTGTTTGGATATCTCTGGAAGGTAGGCTTGGGTTCGCTTTGGAAGAGGTGTGTGCCGAGATTGTGATCAAGTTTAGGTGAGATTGAAATCTGCATATTCATTTGCCAATTTTTTTTTTTTTGTGGACTGTTGTCCAGGTGTTTTATTTGTGGGCGCTGTTGTTGATGTATGATTGTTTTTCTTTAGAGTTTAAGAAGCGAGAGTTTGTGGGTGGCTTCAATATTAACTAATTTGTCAAGTCCAGCTTGGTTATGTTCTCTCTTGCTTCCTTCGAATCTTTGTTCCAATTGAAATTGTGAGCTATGAAATTGTATGGTCACCTTGAGTTTGAACTATTGATTTTGTTATGCTTTTGAGATTGGACGGTCTCGGTAAAAAGAAGTTTGATGGGTCTAGGCCATCTGCAACGTTCAGTAAGTTTCTGCTTCCGTTTTTGGTATGTAACTTTTTGTATGTAGTAATAACATAGAACCTATTTTTGTTGTTGTTTGATTATAGGGTTTAGGCGATCGAGTACCCATAAGCTGTGCTGTTTGTTTCCGACCCTGTATTGATATACACAAGGTATATATTGGAGATTCAAAGTTCAAATCTTTTGGGGCTTAAAACTCTGTTTGTGTATTGTTGGATTTGTGTGATTGTTTTGTGGGTTTTTGTTTGTAGGGGAAAGTGAAACAGATTGTTGGGTCGACGCTTTCAGATTCTAAGGAAGATGGGCCGGCTCTGGTTACCAATTTTGAGTCAGATAAGTCGGCGGGGGAGTATGCAAAGATGTATAAGGAAGATGGGCTTACAGGTGGCCATGTGATAATGCTGGGGGCAGATCCTTTGAGTAGAGCTGCTGCCATTGAAGCTCTGCATGCCTATTCTGGTGGGTCAATAGCTAGATGCCTTCTTATTGTTGTGATTCTTTTGCTTTTTTATACTTTTTAAATTGATTCTTGGATTCCATTGATGTAATAGTTTTTGTAGTAAGTATTCCTTTAGTAAGCAGAGATAGTGGTTCTTGTATACGAAAATACACTTTTGTCTTTGGTTGGTAGTAATATGGCTGGATACAATAGTTGCATTAGATTAAAGATTCTAACTTGCATCAATTAGGATTGCGAGGTTTAGGGAAACTGATATCAAAGAGGTGCCAACTTTTGTAAAAGGATCAGATTTCTCATTATTCATTGCACATGCTGAGATTAGTATAAACCTTGTGAGTGTGCTATTTCACTTTGTTCTCTATGGTTGATGATATGTTTAAAACTTACATATTTTCCTCTGCTGAACTTGCTGCGAGGACTGGTATAATCTAGGTGGTTTGCAAGTAGGAGGTGGGATCAATTCTGATAATTCTTTGCAATACATAGAAGAAGGGGCTAGCCATGTCATTGTCACTTTTGTGAGTTCTGTTTTTCTCCTCTTCTAAAATTGAAAAACCATGTATATTTGTTAGAACAATTGATATCAGGAAAACATTTTCTAAAACTTGTCTTGGTTTTCTTGCAGTATGTATTTAATAATGGGCAAATGGACCTTGAAAGGCTTAAAGATCTTGTTCATGTTGTTGGAAAAGAAAGGCTTGTTTTAGACCTTAGCTGTAGAAAGAGGCTATGAAGTTATCCAGAATTTTACCTCCTATGTCTTGCATTTGTTCACTTTCTTTACGAGGCTAAATAGTCTCATTAGATTACATATTGTTGAGCAGTTTTTATTATTGCCTTTGAAATATCAGTTTATTAAAACTCAGATCATATTATCAATGCTAGAACACAGTGGACGAATTTTGCAGCGAGCTACTAGAACTATTGTAGTTTTTTTTTCTTTGAGCATTTTCAAATACCATGTTTAATAATAGGCTTTTGTGCTTTAGCCTAATAAGCAATTGTCAAACATTCGCAGATGCATGATGTTTTTTCATTAGTATATACAAGGTTCTATTGCTTTACAGTACAGTTCAGTAGGTGATGTTCATGCATTTTGGATTGAATATATAGCTGGTAATGCTTTGTAGAGTTAGGAAATTATATAGATTGCTGAGAATTTGATTATTAATGTTAGTGAGCCTTTGAATCATTTGGAACCTGCTTGTGGCTGAGAAGTTGAAACTTTGAACTGGGGGTATATTTGCTTATTAGCTATATTGTCGTGCTGATTAGCTTTCCTTTGATAGTTTAGTGGCATATTCCCTATTATGAAGAACATTTTGGTTTAATCAAGTATTAGCTTGTTTAGCCCCATCGTGACTTATATGTTCTTTAATACATTTCTAGTGGGCGGTAAAGACGCGCAAATCATATAGCCAAGCTCAAATTGACGAGGTGCGCATTGAAGTGGCTGATTATATACAGAGTTGGGTGTAGCTATGGCTACGAAGAAATTTTTGAGTAAGGCTAGCTAGTTTTTGCTTTGAAGGAAAGTTTGGTGTATATATGTAGAACTGATATAGTTGGTGGCTATTATGTTTATGGGCTAGCCTTTGTAGGTTTTGGGGTTTTATTTTGTGAATTATGTAGAATCATGAATGAAGATGAGAAAATTAATGAAAAGCCCCAATTTTTGGATTATGAGAAATGTATTTCTAGATCTTTTCCAAACACCAGCAGCTAGATGATTATTTGCACATCATTCTTATATATATGAACTGATGTATATAAATGGGAAACAAAACACTAATGTCAAAGAAAACGATGTCAATTCAGAGATTACAAATCAGTACCTAAAACTGGACTGATGTCTCATGATTATGAACATATCGAAATGTTATCCAAAAATGATGTCTACAAAACTACTAGACATCGTTTCAACTAACGAAAAGCGATGTTCCTAGTAACATAAAACATCATTCTTAATAGATTAACTGATGTTGCCTAAAGGTACATACATCGTTCTCAGGAGAATAAGGCGGCAAGATGTATGTAAAAATGGACACGAACAAACAAAATTTTTTGGAGACTGATGTCTACGCGTGTATTAGACATCATTTCTGAAATTGTAATCGATTTAAATATTCATTTAGGTATTGTTCGAGATATACTTTATTAAGCATAAAATGTGAAAATATGAAGAATTAAATATAGTTAACATATAAGATTATGATGATTTTAATGATTATACATCGATTTGTTTTTAATAATCGATGTTGATTGTTGTCTGTGACATCGGTTAAAAACGCGCTTATACTGATGTCTATATCTTTTACACCAGCCACAAAGAAATCGGTCAGAATTTAGTTTTACATCGGTTCTGGACTGATGTAAATGAACAGATTTCTAGTAGTGAACATTCATTTCGATACAAGGAATTTCTACATGGATAACATGTTATAGTAAACCCCAAAAAATGGAAATCGAATAAACTAGAATTAAAAGAATTCATTGAACAAAGTTGTGTTTGCTTTATACCATAAACCAAATGAAAGTTACACAATGGAATTCGTCTACAATATGTAAATGTACGTATATAGACATTGAATAAACTAATTTGATATATACTAGCATATGATAAAGCAAAATTGAGATTGGAATTGGTCTACTCATTTCATTCATAACCCCTTTATATAGGGATAAGATTACAACGGAAATATCAATTACATTGATGATACTTAATGCTGATTGAGCTGTGATTTGTAATTGCTTGATTCCCTCTTCGTCTGTTTCTTTGACGAAGGCACATAATGTGCTTTTCCTTTAACACTCCCCCTTGTGCCAAGTCAAAGATGAAATGGTGCATGAGTTATTGCTTTACTAAAAACTTTGCCAAGTAACAATAAAAACCCTGTGGGACAAAAATAAAACTTGGTCGAAGGAAAAGAGCACAACACAATTTCTACATTTGAGAATGACATGTGTGTGTTAGACTTCCCCTGACATCGACACCTCCCCCTGATCATTACATTAATCAAGTGAGCTTGGAAAGTCTTCGCATTCCTATGCTTTTCACATGTTTCTCAAATGTGGCCTTAGTAAGTGATTTGGTGAACAAATCTGCCACATTCTCCTCAGACCTTGCTTGATTCACTTGAATCTTGAGAAGAGTCTGTTGTTGCTGATTGTAGAACAACTTTGGCGATATGTGTTTTGTGTTATCACCCTTAATACAACCTAGCTTCATCTATTCGATGCAAGCTGCATTGTGTTCATAAATGCAAGTAGGCTCTTCAGTGGTAGAACTCAAACCACTAATCCCTCGAATATGTGCAATGATAGTTCTTAACCATACACATTCACGAACCGCCTCATGTACAACAATGATCTCTGAGTGGTTCGAAGAGGTAGCCACAAGGGTTTGCTTGATTGATTTCCAAGATATCGCAGTGTTCCCATTGGTAAATACATAACCAGTTTGGGAACGACCTTTATGTGGGTTAGAGAGATACCCAGCATCAGCAAAACCAACCAAAACATCATTTGGCTTTTCGGTGTAGTGAGTGGCACTTTTGCCATCAATATTTTCTGCAGGGATTGTAGTTCCATCTGCGGTCCCTCTTGTCTCTATGTAGGGAAAGAATAGTCTCAAGTCAATGGTTCTTTTTAGGTATCGAAGATGTTCTTAATACCATTCCAGTGACGCTGCGTTGGCGCTGAGCTAAATCGAGCTAACAAGTTCACTGAGAATGCAATGTCTGGTCGAGTAAATTGGGTTAAGTACAATAATGCGCCTATTGCACTTAGATAGGTAATTTCAGCTCCCAACACTTGTTCGTCATCTTCCTTTGGACGAAATGGATCTTTCCTTGCATCTAAACTTTGACTGATCATGGGAGTGCTAGCAGGATGTGGTTTGTCCATGTTATATCGCCTGACTTTTGGACATAAGCAGACTGGTGGGTTAATATTCCACAAACTCGGTGTTCTAGTTCAAGGCCTAGATAGAATCGAGTTTTCCCAAGATCCTTCATCTCAAATTCGGATTTCAAGTAGCTCGCGGTTTCTCTTATTTCATCAAGAGTACCAGTTATGTTCATATCATTGACATATACTACTACAATTGCAAATCTGGAACTTGTGTTCTTTATGAATACGCAGGGGCATAATTCATCGTTCTTATATCCCTTCCCAATCAAGTAGTCACTTAGACGGGTATACCACATCCGTCTGGATTGTTTCAATCAGTAAAGTGAGCGTTTCAACTTAATTGCAAACGCACTCTGTGGTTTAGAGTCACTTGACTTGGGTAATGTAAGGCCATTAGGCACTTTTCATATATATCTCTGAATCTAGATCCCCATAGAGATATGCAGTAACCACTTCCATGAGCTACATTTCCAGTCCTTCGGAAATTACTAAGCTAACTAAGTAGCAGAACGTTATAACGTCCATTACGGGAGAGTATGTCTCCTTGTAGTCAATTCCAGGGCGTTGTGAGAAACCTTACACCACAAGGCGAGCCTTGTACCTTAGGACTTCATTCTTCTCATTACGCTTTCTGACAAAGACTCATTTATGTCCTACAGGCTTTACACTTGGTGGGGTTAGCACTACCTGACCAAATACCTGTCTCTTTGTCAGAGAATCTAATTCTACCTGGATTGATTCTTTCCATTTAGGCCAGTCTGCACTTTGTTGACATTTTTCAACAGAGCGTGGTTCGATATCATTGTGCTCTATGATTCCTTGAGCAACAGTATATATCATCAATGTGTATGGAAGATCTTTCTATCAACTCATACGTACTCTCGTAATCCTTTGAGATTTCTTTGTTCTCTGGAATCATTTCAAACATCGGAGCGTCCTCCAGTATTGATTCATGGATATAACTATAATCAGAGACAATCTCATGCGAGGGATTCTATACATTGATGATTGGTTTGTGCCTTACCCACCCTCTTCTTCCTTGAGTGAGTGTCAATCGAACCAATTGACCTCCCCTTCTTCCTTGGGGAGCCACGGCCTCAACCACACCTCCACTAAGTGCGGTTGCAGTGCCTCTATTTGCGGCACCGTGCCCCTTGTTGGGGACTTCTAACCTTGCAGGCACATTTGCAGCTGGTATATGTGATCTCGTCACTTTTACGATATCAGTAAACGCATCAGGCATCGAATCTGCTACATTCTGAAGATCGATTATTCTTTTCACTTCACTTTCACTTTATGAAGTGCAGGCATCAAAATGAGACAGAGTGGGGACAAACCACGACAATTCCTGTCGTTCCCTTGGAAAATTCTTTTTCCTATCTCCCCCTAACGACGGGAAGACTGTCTCATCAAAGTGACAATCAAAAATCTAGCGGTAGAGAGATCGCCTGTCAAGGGTTCCAAATAGCGGATAATTTTTGGGTATTCGTATCCAACATAAGTACTTAATCGTCTCTGAGGACCCATTTTGGTGCGCTGTGGGGGCGCAATAGGCACATATACTGCTCAACCAAATATGTATAAGTGTGAATTGTCAGGCTCATATCTAGTTACCAACTGGTACGCAGAAAGTGGTTGGCTAGCTGTGGGTCTTAAACGAATAAGTAAAGCTGCGTGCAATATTGCATAACCCCATGCAGATATAGGCAGGTTGGTGCGCATAACCAATGCCCTAGCCACCATCTGTAGCCTTTTGATTGTGGCTTCTGCGAGACCATTTTGTGTATGCACATGGGGTACAGGATGCTCTACATCGATCCAAATAGATATGCAATAATAATCAAATGCTTTTGATGTAAACTCTCCAACATTATCAAGCCTTATAGACTTGATAGGGTGATCATGGCGGTGAGCCCTTAAACATATAATCTGTGCTAGGAGTATTGCAGCATTTCTTGTGGACAATAAAACGACATGTGACCATATTGTCGAAGCATCCACGGGAACCATAAAGTACTTGAATGGTCCGCATTCTGGATGGATAGGTCCACAGATATTTCTTTGTATCCTTTGTAAGAATTGAATGTTTTGTTTTGTATCTTTAGCATAGGAAGGTCTCGATCTTGTTTTTGCTAAAGAGCAGGCTTTGCAAAACGAGTGATGTGCCTTTGAAATAGTCAATGAGGCATAATGGGAGGGAGGTAGTGCTTCTGGTACTTCAGAAGGCAATGACTGCATTTGAGTAATCCTAGAACCGACACTTTGCAGTGTGCCGGATTTTTCTCCCATTTTTCACTCGAAAGAAAGGATGTCCGTGTGAGTTCTTGAAAAATACGAATCATCATGTCACCACCTCGGTGCCATAGGTGGTCATGCAAAAGCCTGTATGAGTCAGTGTCCCACATTTCATTGTTGGTGACAGTATAGGATTCAATGATCCAAATCGTAGTGAGGTACAGTCCACTAGATTGACTCATAAGTTTCTCTAAAATGCGTTTCCTTCCACATTCATTAGAGGTAATATAAATGTATTCAGTTCCAGTCTCACAGTGTGTTTTTACATGATAACCGTTGGTACGAATATCTTTGAAACTTAACAAGGTTCGATTAGCTCTTGGTGCATACAGAGCGTCTTTGACTTTAAATATATCTCAGATTCTTTAGAGTATTTCTATTTTAGTAGAATGACAATCTTTTCATTCTAATAATAATTTTTTTCTCTAGATGTATTGCTTTACATCTTTATATTACAATTTCGAACCATATAAATATGTGTAGTAAATAAATTTGAATAAATTCAGTGCTTGAGAATAAAATTCAAAATTTATTAATGAGCCAACGATAATCAAATCAAGGTCTTGTTCTAATTCATCAAACCATTATTGAAATAAACTTTAAGACCAAGTAATAGTCTAATTAAAAATGAAGTATTATGCCTTCACAACTGTTTTTGGAAAATAAAGTAAATAAAGCAAATCAGTCAAATTCTGGGGCATCGGTTGACTGAGCAAGTTCCTTGTTGCCATTAAAGTCTGCAATTGTGAGGTTGACGTCTGGGTCATGTCCTCATTCTTTCATATAGTGAGCCTCTTGTTCTTTAGACTCCCTATTCCTCTTGTAATTGGCTACTACTCTATTGCTTGCTTGGCAGTTCTTGTACCAATGCCCAATGACTCCACACCTATAACATAGTTCATTGCCAACTCTATTCTGTTTGACTGAAGGGTTCTTAGGTGCCCTTTGCACCTTGTTTCCATGACCACTAGGGCCAGCACCACCATCTCTGCGCCGTACATTGGGAGGGCCTCCACGGCCCATATCATGACCCCCATGTCCCTTGCCACGTGGGTAGGGATCAGCACATCCAACCCCCTTTGCATTGGGTTTTGTCCACCTTGCACTTTGCCATAATTAGCCTCAGGAATTTTCTTTGTCCCAAAAGGCCTGGCATTGTTGTTCAAAAGAACCTCATTATGCCTCTCAGCCACTTGCAATAGGTTGATCAGCTTGTTGAAGGTTGTGATTCTTTTGTTATCATACTCCAGTCTATACTGGTTCGCTAGTATAATTGCTGAAGTAGGAAAAGTGGAAAGAGTCTTCTGGATCATATCATCTTCTGTGAGTTCCTTTCCACATAAATTTAAACGTGCTTTTAGGCGCAACATATTCTTGTTGAAGTCATTTACCCTTTTATAGTCAAGCAAGCGGATTTCATTCCACTGAACGGTCAGTTCTGGGAGCAATGTGTCATGAATGTTCCCAAAACGTCCCTTAAGGGCATCCCACAGTTCTTTGGGTGTCTTCAACTGAAGGTATTCCCAGCGGAGGCTAGGATCAATATGTCGCCTCAGAAACATTAAGGCATTTGCTTTCACTTGTCAGACGGTCCATTGTCTTTGGGGTTGGTAATGGTGGCAGTGTAATCTCTTGCCACAAAGGCAGTTTCTACATCGGAAACCCAACGGTGGTACTCAAGTCCGTCTGAGTCCAAGATGTCAAACTCAGGTCAAGTTAGATCAGCCATCTACATAAACAAGAGAGAAGAAATAAATTATGCAGTCATATCACTACTACAATAAGTTAATCAGACGACGGGTATTTGTAGTTGTGTGATGACCAGCCTCACTGTGGTCTAAACGAGTGTTGTGTGATTGAAAAATCACACAACGGTGATTTCACCGTTGTCCAATATTCATTTCCTCAACAGATATTTAGTTCTGTTGTGTGAATTCTACGCAGGCATGTGCCTGGCATGGCTTGCTCGGGGATGCCTCGGCATTGACATGGCCATTCAGACAACAGAAAATGAAATGTAGCTGTTGTCTGAGATTCATAACACACAACAACTATATTGTTTCTTTGTTGTTTGAGATTCATAACACACAACAGATAGAATTTTTTCTTTGTTGTCTGAGATAAGTAACAGACAACTCAATGAAATGATATCTGTTGTCTGTTGATTGATTCAGACAACAGGGATAATTTTATTTCTGTTGTGTGTTATGAATCTCACACAACAGAATTTTGTTATTTTTTGTTGTTGGTTGTTTGTTCACACAACAGATATATTGTCTTAACTGTGGTGTGAATATTGTAATCGAATTGGTTAACATCTAGTAACTGTTGTACGAGAAGCCTTAATTTTGAATCCTTTTACAGTCAGACAACATATTATTCTACATTGTGTTGTATGACTGAACCTTGGACAACTGAGATTGCCTTATCGAATTGTGTGAGGAGAACTCAGACAACATATTCTTTTTATCAACCATTGTGTGAGCATTATAAACCAGTTGTGTGATTATTTTAGGTCTGTTGTATGAGCTTGATTCTCACAACTTGGTTGTGAAATGTTGTTTGTTCAATCATGACCTAACTAGCTGCAACAATTTTCCAGAAACAATGTTGCATGTATATTACCATAAAAACAGTACATTACCAAATGAACAATACATATAAAGCCACATTGATCCATATCATTAGTGTAACTATATAAGTTCAATTTGTCGAGTACAACTAAACATCCAAAGTAGATAATTAAACTACCAAACAAACAAAGAAAGCATTCCTAGTCTAGCTAGACCAATGCATGCATGAATCAAAAGCTGATAATTGTTTCATGTGATCGATATCTATCAGCACAAGCAAAAGTTCATCATGCTTTCCAAAAACATATGCGATGGCTTCTACACATATCTATTAACCACAAACCTAGCCCACTCATTCCTCATCTCATCAATATCCACTTGGGTATAAATATGGTTGCTTCTCCTCTCCCACTGAAAAAAAATTCAAGTAACTCAAGTCAAAATTACCATAAAAAGCTTGTTGGAACACAAACATAATAAAGAAGCTTTAATTGTACCTTGTTAACAAATGAAAAGTCCTTATCCTCAATGATGTCTCTCATGTATCGCATGATAAAGTAGCCACACTCCTTACTGCTAGGTTGAGGAGGAATACCCTAAAAGCAGTAAATCCAGAATAGCAAAAAAAAAAGAATCCAAATTAATAATCATGGGAACCTAATCCAAATTTGCTTCCACAATACTTATAAGCAAATTTTAGAATCCAACATAGCGAATTTCTAAACAATCCAGAATCTAACATAGCGAAAATGTACATACCGACAAATTTTTCCATAGAGGCGAACTTCGGCCTTTCCTGCCCTTGTGTGCATTATACATGGATATTGCACTAAAACAGAACACACGCACACACAATCAGGTTTCAAGAAATAGCCATGCTACCCCAACATGCATTATTCAAACTTGTATATTCCTGATCACTTACCTATCAACAATGGAAACCCATTCTCCAGTGGGTAATCGCCGCTTCATAGGATCCATAAAATAGACAATTTCTTGTTCGGGATCGACAATAGTCAGCACCCAATGTTTACTATATAACAATATAATCAGATTTTCATCAACGGCCCATATGTATAACTACAAGCAAAGTATTACATATATAACAATAGCTAGTACTAAGTTGCCGATACTTACTCTGAGTTATATGGCAGCATGAAAATCTGTCCAGGTTTTGCAGATATCAGCCTCTCCTTTATATGTTGGGATCTTTCCTGGCCTTTCCCACACCCAATTGCACCAATCATCGCAGGGTCAATAAAAGCAACCATATCCAACATTTTATACTGACTCAGGACATCATAGAGGTACCTAATTACAAGCATATACACCAATTTGAATCCAGCAACAGATTATTTATTCACATTGATACACAAATCAAATAACTTTTGGTACTTAATAGAAATAGATTCATGAAATTTACCTCTGGTATATGACTATGCAGTTACCAGTCAATTCTCTCATGGTTGCAATTCTGCGCACGTCTTGTCCTAGTATAAATGTTTTCCGTGCACGCCCAAACACTTCAGCCTCAATTTGAATGGTGATAGTCTTCCCATCTTTGAATCCAACCTCACCCCACATGTACAACATCCTCAATGAATTTGGTAATGAAGCTGCCAATGATTGTAGGCTAAACTCATCCTCAGAGAGATCGTCTTCTTGTACCACTTTCTTTTTTCTCCTCTTCTCAGGTTTCTACACATACATAATTAATATAAGATTTTCTAATCTTATTTGCTGCAAGCTTAAGCAAATAGAATATCAACAGATCAATGTTTGGATATATATATTACAATTATTACGAGAACTTACGTACCTTCACAGGTGACATTATGACAAGCTCTTTCGGCCATGCTACCCAACTCCCCATGGCCTGCCTAACAGTTCGTATTTCATCACCCACAGGAAATGGAACTAAGGCATTCTCCTCAATTGCAACAGAGACTGAAACACGCAAATTACTATCCCCTAGCGGATAACCATGACAAACTTGGGAGGGGTCATTGTGTTCCACAACAGTGCCAAGAGCTACAATATGATCAACTGAACCTAATGCGAACTTGGCCTCAATCTCAATTCCTTGTACCTGAAACACCCAAAAAAGCTGGAATTTTAAAATCAAACATAGATATAATACATTGTGTGTGTGCATAGTCCACAATCAATAAAAACTATACTACTTTGCAATAAATATAGACAACTGTTTAAATAACTAACCAACTTCTCTCCAACTAATTGTCC
Organism: Rosa lucieae; assembly: GCA_024704745.1. Lineage (NCBI taxonomy): Eukaryota > Viridiplantae > Streptophyta > Magnoliopsida > Rosales > Rosaceae > Rosa > Rosa lucieae. The sequence continues at coordinate 55,293,731 of CM045498.1, forward strand.
CTGAACTCCATGATCAGCCACCTGTTTCTTTTCTTGGTCACTCAACTTGCTTAGCTCATCCTCTTTTTTGGAGTTGGAAACAGATTTTCCATCACACTCCTTCCTCTTTGAAACTTTGTTTTTACATCCCAATACCCTTTCCTCAATTACATCAATAGCTTTACGAATTGATTTTCCATCCACAAGATTTAATACTTCTTCTCCCACTTGACCACATCGAGCTTCATCAAATGTTGGACATGCGGTCTGTGAACAACTACCTTGCGCAGATCCATGTGGAATGTGTTTCTCTAGTGCTGCTGGAGAACTAGCTGCTTTCCCAACCTCCCTTGCATCTATCTTTGCTTCTATCTGTGCTAACTTACGAACCCAAAATTCTCTCTCTTCTTTTATTGCCTGCTGCTTCGCCTCTTCAATGATCTTATCTCTTTCCTCTTCTAATATTTTTTGTACACTTAACCGAACCGTCTCTTGGAAGCTCTCCCTTTTACGTTTATGGAAGGGAAAGTAAGATGAGGGATTCACATAGCCTCCCACCCCTCGCACTCTACCACCATGCTCAGGAGTGCCCAAAGCCAAGGTTAACACATCATCACTTCCACTAGTGCTTAGTTCTCCACTAGCAATCTTTTCCTTCAAGTTCCTCTGCTCACATTTACAAAATATTAAATAAGCTTAATAGTTAACAAAAGCGCAGCTGTACACATTGAACTTCACAAAATTATACTCACAATTTTGTCAGCGCATTGCTTCGTCCCTTCATCCTTGAAGGTTCCCTGCTTGGTTTTTCGTGCAGCAATCCATAGTGTTGCTCTATCAACTTCCTCCTCATCCATTGTTGTAGACTAGCAAAAATATGAGTTACTAAACTTGTGGTGATAAATTAACAGCTAAGTTAACAAATTACCTATCCAATTATGTTAACTTACCAGCTCTTCCTCCAATCCAACATATCCTTTACGGGACATTCTGTGGGGATACTTATTCTTCTCACGCCGCGCTTGTGCAATCCTACGCAATTCCTGAAAAATATATGCACTCAATCCACCATATACCACATTAATATATATATATATATATATATATATAACAACTTAATACAACAATCTTAATGTAAAACTTACAAGAAATTTTGGGTTTGTCCGTTCAGCCACAAAGTCCAATGATCTTTGTTGATGAATCTATAATCATCTGGAGGAAACTTTAAGGATTCAGGGTCATCCAAGTAAGGCATAATATAATGCCTTGTAAGCCGGGACTTGAACTCCCTCCATTTTGATGAAGCTGATTCCAGTACAATTTTCCTCTTTTCAGGACCAATCTCAAATGCCCCCTGTGTACACAAACACAGTTCTGACTAAGTGATAGGAAGATAAACAAAAAGGTCAAATTCACCCATCATTAATAATATATAGGCAGAAACTCAAGGTCAGAACTCGAAAGGTAGATTTCATAGGAATAAGTTCCATTAATAATTTAATAGTAGAATAATGTATACCTGCACACGTAACCAGATTTTATCTTTCTCCTCAGCCGTGACACATCCAGGTATGCTTTTGCTGGTCCTCCAAGTTGTCCTTATGATTGGTATTTTTCTACGAGCTAAGAAACCAATATATGATTGCATTTCCTTTGCTACCTTCCCACATGGAGTCCCTTTTATGTTGAAGAGAACCACTCTCTTCTGCCTTAAGCTCTTGCGCTTTGAAATACGGGACATTGTCACACAATGCCGCTTAAGTAGCTTCAGACCTCCAGTTTCTTCATCCTTTCTGTGAGATGAACCATTCTTATCAGAAATGGATGCATCAGTTGATGTGGAACGTGACTTTTTTGATGACTTAGTTTTCTTCAGTTTCAGTCCCTTATCTTTTGACTTCTTCGGTGTTGAGGCAGATTTAGATCGCGCCATTATCTACAAAAAATACATGAGACATTAATTAGTAAATTGTACACCAAAATATACACTTTTGTTTCAGTAATCAATATAAGCACGATATAATGCACACAATAAAAATAGTGATAATATGGCAAGCAACAAAAAACTTCCTTCATTTTCAGTAATCACATGAAATATATGAACCACAATCAGTTTCATTCAACAACAATAACGAAAGTACAATCTTACATAGAAGGCATTGATATGGGATAACAACTTAAACTCATAGAAAATAAACTGCCTATATTATCCATCAACAATTATATCCTCCTCCCCTTCCCGCATGTAACCCACTTCTTCCTCGTTCGCTAAGTTACCATGTAACTCAATAGATGGCATCATAGTGGTGATAGGATGGTGAGCAATAACAGTGTCCCCAAGCTCATCTTCAACCTCAAAGTCACTGTAATCCCTAGTAGGCATTCTTAGAACTACTGACCACATTGGATCTACAGGGTCTTGAACAAAAAATATCTGCTGAACACAGTTTCCCAACACAAAAGTGTCATTTAAATGACCTTTCTTATTCAAATTGACCAATGTGAACCCAAGCTCATCTACCTTCACACCTCTACTATTCTCTACCCAATCACACTTAAAGATCGGGATCCTAAACTTTTCATAATCGAGCTCCCAGATTTCAGTAATCACACTATAGAAACTCATATCATCAATAATTGGCCTTTTATCCCTAGCAGTAGCTACTTGTGGTGTCTTAGCAAGCAAGTAGACACCACTGTTTTGCGTCGATCTAACATCATCGCGCTTCCTTGTGTTATACTGGACTCCCGCAATTCTGTAACCACTGAACTTCGGTACTTCATTGCTCGGTTTATCTGAAAGCCACCTGACAATCTCAGGGATGTTAGCATCTGGTTCACTAAGTTGAACAGCAACCTGCAAAAAACTATAAAAATAAGTTTTTTGAATCAACAACTCAAAATAAGTCACCTGGAATATGATTAGTGCATATTCCCAACATCGTTACTATTGGGACTTACCCTCTCCTTCAACCAATCTGCAAACGTCTTGTTTTGCTTGTCCGTAAGCCACTTTTCATTCTTTTTGTTTTTAGGAAATTCCCTTTTCAAATATTCCAAGTGTTCACTACAATTACCAATAAGACAGCAACACAATGAGGGAAGATTAGTGTTTACTTTACATGAAATATTAACATAAATCACAATATTAGAAAGAGGGATATTACTTACTCAAAATAGCTTCTGAATTCATCCGTGTTTTGAAGCACGCAGAGATGAGCTTCGTCAAATACTTTGCCATAAACACTAACAATTGTAGCACCTGAGGTAGGCTTGTCTACTGTGCGAGGGCCAGCTGGGATCCCAATAGTCTTGTCGTCGACGAACATTTCCGCTAAAAACTCAACCGCCTCCTCAGCAATATAACACTCGGCAATGCAACCTTCTGGCCGATTTCTATTTCGAACATATCCTTTGCAGATCTTCATGTACCTCTCGAAGGGATACATCCATCGAAAACAAACCGGTCCACATAACTCCACCTCTCTAACTAGGTGAACTGTTAGATGAACCATTATGTCAAAAAAGGATGGGGGGAAGTACTTTTCCAGCTCACACAATGTTTCAACAAGTTCATTTTGGATTTTTGGCAGCCTTGAACCATCGATAGTCTTGCTGCAGATTTCATTAAAAAACAGACACAACCTTATCACAGCAATTCTGACCGGCTTTTCAAGTACACCACGGATGGCAACAGGGAGGAGTTGTTGCATTAAGGCATGACAATCATGGGATTTAAGTCCACTAAGCCTTAAATCATCCATGGAAACCAGGTTTGATATGTTAGAAGAATATCCTTCAGGAACCTTCATACCAAAAAAAGACCCACACATGCATCTTTTTTCATTTGTCTTTAAGTTCCAGCTTGCCAATGGCAAGCGCTCCTTCTTGGGACCTTCGAGATCAGGCTTCAATCCTAATCTAATACCCATTTCGACTAGATCCAACCGAGTTTTCACCCCATCCTTTGTTTTTCCAGGAATATTCAGCAAGGTCCCTATAAGACTATCACATACATTTTTCTCTATATGCATCACATCAAGGCAGTGCCTAACAGGGAGAAACTTCCAGTATTCAAGTTCGAAAAATATAGACTTTTTCTTCCAGCAAGGCCGGGTTTCATCGTCCCCACCCTTATAAGGAGGAGGGGGATTTTTTTTCCCAAAAGGCCACTTTGGAACTTCCTGCTCCACTCTTTGCAATACTTCTTCACCACTCAAAGGAACAGGAGGGGGAGAATGTTCTGGAAGGTTGTTGAAAGCAGCCTTTTGCCTTCGATAAGGATGGTTTCTTCCTAAAAACCTCCTATGCACGATGTAGGCCATTTTCCCTCCATTCACTAGTCTTTTTGGTTTTGTTTTTTCAAGGCAAATAGGGCATGCATTATACCCCTTAACTATACTCCCAGAAAGATTACCATAAGCTGGAAAATCGTTGATTGTCCAGAATAATAAACCCTTAAGAGTAAAGTATTCACTTTGTCTTGCGTCGTAGACTCCACTAACTCCTTCCCATAACAGTTTTAAGTCATCTATCAAAGGTTCCAAGTAGACATCGATATCATTTCCTGGTTGTTTAGGCCCAGAAATCAATAAAGTCAACAACATGTGTTTCCTTTTCATTATGAGCCATGGAGGTAGATTATATGCAACTAGAATAACAGGCCAACAACTGTACTTGCTGCTTAATGAACTGTGAGGATTGAACCCATCTGATGACAATGCAAGTCTCAGGTTTCTAGGGTCAGAACCAAAGTCCGGCCATTTATCATCTACTAACTTCCACGAAGCTGCATCGGCCGGATGACGCATCAAGCCATCGCGTTTTCTGTCAGTAGCATGCCAAGTCAGACTCTTACATGTATCCTTTGACTGAAACATTTTTTTGAACCTAGGAATTGGGGGAAAGTACCAAAGTACCTTTGCAGGTACACCTTCCCTCTCTTTGGAGTTTTTGCCTATTTTCCATCTTGAAATACCACATCTAGGGCACTCAGTTGCATCAACATACTCTTTTCTATACAGAATACAATCATTCGGGCAGGCATGAATTTTAGTGTAATCCATTCCTAGAGAACTCAGGGTCTTCTTTGCCTCATAGACAGAGGCAGGTATCTCATTGCCTACTGGAAGAAACTCCGCAAAGGCAACCAACCACTCAGAGAAAGCAATATCACTCATACCGTGCTTTGCTTTTAAGTTATAAAGTCTTACTAGAACATTCAACCTTGTGTGACTATCACAACCGGGATATAACGGTTTATTGGCGTCATCGACAAACTGTCTAAACTCATTACACTCATCACTTTCCATCTCTGCGTCACTACCCAACCCTGCTTCATATTCAGGTATCTCATTGCCATTCACAGAGTAAGAACTGTGTGAATCTGAACCTGCTTCAGCGTCATCAGTATATTCCTCTATTCCTAAGTCTAATAAGGCCTCCCCATGCTCATTCCATCTATCATAACTAGCATCAATTCCATTCACAAATAGATGGTCCCTTATTACAGCAGCGGAAAAGTAGTCAACATTTCCACAATTTGTACAAGGACAGGGAATATGGTTAGGGTCTCTAGCATTTTCCAAGGCAAATTTACAGAACTGTGTCACCCCTAATTTATATTGACGAGATCTCCTATCCGCAACCATCCATGTTCTATCCATTTATACTACGCAAAAACAGAAAAGCAAATAAGAAGACAAACTTAATTGCAAATATATCAACAGAAACACACATTTAAATTTGTTGGTTTCTTTTAAACTGAAAGGTACTGGAACAGGGAATCTCGGTGTGCAATGGACTGAAACAGCTACCAATCCAAGATTATGTTTTATCCAATATACCTTCAGCATACAGACTATACAAATGCACCCAAACAGGAAGACAAATATTAATCCAACTTTTCTCATTATTACAAAGTGGATAATGTTTGAAATATGGCTAATGAAAAAGCAATAATTGCTAGTTGTCTTTCATGCTTTACAATGCTTCTAAAATTAACAGAGGCAAATACATAATATATCAAAAGAAACATGTTGTCAAAAACAAACAAGCAAAATATAACAACATATCCCTGAAGTAGGACAAATATATCAGAAGCAAGCAACCAAAAATAACATGATCTTCATGTATCATGTTATCATCATAGAGTAATCCCCAAACCGTAAACACAGCAATTCAATAACAGACACAAGTTCTTGGATTTAGACTAGATTGACAGGGTAAAAGACAACTATTATCTGACAATTCCAGAAATCACTACATCCACAGGGTTCAAGAAAACAAGATAAGGAAATAGTGATAATACTTTAACTATTACATAAATATTATAACTGGTTTTGCCAAAGAAATGGAATCATACCTGAATCACAACCAAAATTCAGTGCCAAAGCTTCGAATTCGTTGCTAGTGTCGAAAGCTCTCAGATTATCAAAATCTAGACCAGTAGATTGTGCTTGGGTTCACACACGAAGCTTCCTGAAATTCCAGAAATTAGAAAGGAACTGAAAATCATAGAGTATAGGAGGAAGAAATTTGCGATGACCCAGAAAAAAAGAAAATTGAACCTTTTCTTTGTTGCTTCTCTTCCAATAGGAGAAATAAGGTCGATGCAACTTGGACAATTGAGAGGTGACTGAAACACTGAAACCCACAATAATTTGAGTTAGATTCTCACTATTTCCGACTAAAGGAAGCTCAGCCTGTCCAACCAAAAATGAAGAAATTAACTTCACAGCAGAATCAGAATCCATTAACAATTATAATTAAGTTTCCTACAACGTCTAATATTAAACTTAGAACAAAAACAAAAGTAACAGAGCAGAAACCCAGTCTTTCATTTAAGATGAAATAATTGAAATAAAAACATAGAAGAAGATCAGAACATTGAAGGAAAAAATTCACACAAAGATAATTCAATTTCAGATGTATCTTCAACAGTATAATCTTCTTTATGCTTAGTCAATCATCCACTAATACAAAGCCATCAAGTGGCCATACCTAATCCAAAGCCAAGTTATTCACACATTTGATTGGATAAAGCTAGTTAATAGCGAAAAATCTTGGAAAGCTTAAAGTTAATCACATACTTGAAAGCTTAAAGTACTTTCGAAATATACATGAAAGCTGAAAATACTTGAAAGCTTAAAGTACTTTCGAAACATACATGAAAGCTTAAAGCACTTACAACACAACAGGCACGACAGTTAGAAAGTTTCTGTTTCAAGTGAGCTGGTCATCAGCAAATGGTGTTCCTTTTTCCAGTGAAAGAAATGGTACGTAATCTGAAAGGAAGACGTAAAGACAATCAGAACAAATAAGTAGGTATAATATCAACAGGAAGATTGATGTATGTCATCAACTTATTGTAAACATAATGCCGTGGATAAACACTATTATACAATTGAGTAATCTCGAGCAATACATCAATTTTTTGGTTTTCACAAAGAAACGCATAACATACACTTCTGTACTAAATCTGCAGCAACTATTCAATAGCTTAAAGCTTTAATACCAACACAAACTTAAGGGTAATTGTGAGAAAAATATGAAGCCTATATTAATCACTATTAAATTTGCTATTCCAAATATGCAATAACGTCCATAAGCAATGTCGAACCATAAATATGGATGATTTGAGCATACACAATGTTCATAAAGCCTATGCACATCCAGACTTTGACTAATTTTCCCAGCAGCATATCACAAACTACACATTTTAAACTATATGATTACTCTTCAGAACATAATCAATATATAAGACATTTATTTCATTCTCCTTTATCCTGCTTAGAAACCCATTGACCAATGCCATATCTAAAGTTTCAAACTTCAACAACCAACTACAGCTAATTGAATTATATTTTAGTAATTAGGGAAACATAAGGTGAGGCTGAACCACAAACTTCCCATTGCTCACAGCATTACCCATAATTCTGGTAAAGACTTAACTAAAAGAATAAGCTTAAACTTCTTCCTATAAACCCAGAGAAACAAAACTGCAATTACCCACAATTTGTACTTCAAATTACACAGAGAAACAAGAAAATTGAAGAACAATACATATATAAAGTTTCAACCTTTAGCACTATACCCACTAAACCCAGGAATCATTTGAACAAAGATAAAGTCTTTTTTGTAAACAAACCTTTTGTCAGAGTGAGAGAGATCCAAATCCCAAATCTGCCGCGAGAGACTATGAGAGAGGACTGAGAGAGGATAACAACCTCTTAAACTTTTTCCTATAGACCCAGAGAAACCCAGTTGAAAGAAGAACAAACCCAAGAACGTTCTTGCAAAAAAAAGCCCAAATTTCACAAGAGAAGTAAAGCAGACCTGGAATCAGCTCTTGATAACGTCGACCGATGAAGTAACAGTCCGACAAAGAGAGATAATGGTGGTTGATGGTCAAGACAGACTGAAATATGCACAAATCCACTTACATTATCCAAAGTAGAAACCAGAAAGAAGAAGAAGAAGAAGAAACCAGAAAGAAGAACAAACCCAGGAAGAAGAACAAACCTTCTTGGGGAAAGAAATTCCAAAGCAACAACGAGTAAACCTCAGTCCACCATTAGAACCGAACCCTGAAACAAACCCTCAATCCGTTGTAATCACTAACTCTTTCATTCAAAAAACATAGAAAACTGAAACAGACCTTAGATCTACGAACCTGAAGAACAATGTATCGAAGCCCTAATTTTCCAAATCGATATCCAAATTGTAGTAGGGATCTTAGTAGAGAAATGGGTTTGATTGCTGGGGTTTGATTTCAAGGGCTTAATTCTTCCCTTTGGTTGCGGGCTATTTTGGATTCGGTTTCGAGTAAGAGTACATGCATGGGTTGCTGTGTTGAATTGGAAGGAGCTAAGAAGAGCACGCAATTGTGGGTTTGGTGGGAGTAATTGGGGGAAAGTAAAGGAATAAGAGTGGTTAATTGTTGGGCTTCAATTAAGATGTTTGGTGGGAGCGTCCAATTTGTCTTAAGTTTCTCCAACAACAGATGAAAATGACCGTTGTGTGACAATATAATGACAAAGCAGGCTAGGAGGGAAAATTTGCCGCTTGTGCCTACATAGGTTTCATCAAATTGAAACTTTGCCGCGCTGTGCAATTTTCTTCCATGCTCAGACAACAGAACAATAACAATCTGTTGTATAAATTTGTGCATCTTGCACTAGATGTGCCTAGGGGGATTTTTCAAAATTCATACAACAGTTCGTTGTACAACAGATAACAAAAGACTGTTGTGTGTATAATTCAAATTGCATTTTGTTGAGCTCGTTCTCGGAGGGAATCATATGCTCATTTCCCTCCATTCTAGGCCTCACACTTACACAACATAAAATCCTTAACTCAGTTGTGCAATGTCTTCCTAAAAAAAAAGTTTTCAATTTCCTTGCATTCACACAACAGAAACAGATTTTTTCCGTTGTATGATAGAGTTGGTGTTAACACACAATAGCAGATTTTGGTTCTGTTGTGTGATGAGTGTTGTGTGTTTCGATTTTTGTAGTAGTGCATAAAGACATCCACGTGAATTATTTTCCAAAATATGAATTAGATTTCAAGACCAAGATTCGTAATGGTCACATTATTTTTCGATGCTACGTGAAAATGCATTATCACGGTAAGTATGTATGTATAATGCTCATGAATTTTCATTATCATGGCAAAATGGAGTTTATATGTTGTATAGCATTCTAAAAATAGCCATAGCATATTTAATAATAAATCATAGCAAATAAATGCATAGGAAAATTATATAAGCGTAAATAAAATAAAACATGCTAAAAATTGCATAAATCACAAAATATATATGGCATGCTAAAAAAAATATAAGTAATAACATAATGAAAATGCATGTGTACGCATAATTATAAAGAGTAAATGAAATTCACAGAACATGTTTGAAATTTTACTAAACAGTAAAAATATATAAATCATACTTAAAGATAATCATATAAAACATAAATGACAAAGCATGCTTAAAATGATTAATATAATCTAACTAAACATGCTCGAAAAATTTATAATAAAAGCATAAACAATAAAATATATAGCATGCTCAAGAAAATAAATAATGAAAATCTACCATAATATGAAATTAAATAAATTAAAGAGAACATACTTGGTTTCGAAAAAATAAAACAATCCTAGTGCACGCGCGTGTTGATGCAGGCGTGTGTAGCGATGTTTTTGGGGGTGAGAAAAACTGGGCTGCTTCCTTTTTGTTTCAGCAGTGGGCCTTGTTTTTTTTCTTCTTTTTTTTTCTCTCTGGGCTGCAGGCCTACTTTTTCTTTTTTTTTTTTCTTGTCTGGGCCGCAAGGCCTGTTTTTTTTTTTTTGGCTGGGCTGCAGAGCCTTTTTTTTTTTTTTTTTTGAGATTGTTGGGCCGGGTCACACCTTTTTTCTCTCTATTTTTTTCTTCTTCCTTTTCGCGTCTTCTTTTTTTTTTTTTTTTTTTTTCTCTGTTCCTTCGTCTTTTTTCTTTTGCTCTTTCTCTCTCCTTCTTCTTCTTCGTGTCAACTAGTTTCTCTTCTTCTTTTTTTTTTTTTTTTTTCCAGATGGTGAATGCGAGGCCAGGCAGCGACTAGAAGCGAGTGCGGGGTGGACCGCTAGGATCGGCGAAGCTAGCAGCGACGCTGGGGATTGATCGACGCAAGGTCGACTAGGTGGAGGCGAGATCTGCAGGTGTAGGGGCTGTGCTGCAGGTTTCAAACGCTGGGGCTGGGATAGGGGCACCGGGGGCTGGGCAGCGAGGTGGAGGACTGTGTAACAGTGGTGGAGAGAACCCATATGGGTGCTGCTGTCTGGCCGGTGAAGGTGATACTGGTGAGGTGTGGCCGGTCTGGACGGTGAGATGAGACCGGTGAGGTGAGGCCCGTGGGTTTGGCCGGCGTTACAGGAGGGAAGGAAGCCGGTCTGGACTGGGGAGGGGAGGCACAGACGTCGCTGGGCACTGTGGTGCTTGGCTGGAGAGGCAGAGGTGAGGCTGGTCTGGGCAGGGCCGGCCTAGGGAGATTTTTTTTTTTATTGGTGGCTGCAGAAAAAGAAATAAAAATTTCTAGGGTTTTGAGGGCTTATTTGCTCTGAGCGTGCTGATAACGTGATAAAATAAAATTGAGATTGGAATTTGTGTACTCATTTCATTCATAACCCCTTTATATAGGGATAGGATTACAACGGAAATATCAATTACATTGATGATACTAAATGCTGATTGAGCTGTGATTTGTAATTGCTTGATTCCTTCTTCGTCTGTTTATTTGACGAAGGCATATAATGTGTTTTTCCTTTAACAACATAGGATCAGCGTTATCTTGTTTGTTTTTTTTGTTCCCTTAACGTATTTTCCCTCTTGTAACGTAAACACGACATCGTTTTGGTTTTCCATTCTAACCCGCTTTCAGTTTCTTCCGGGCTTCAGGGCTCTTCTTCCTTTTCTCTGTTTCTCTTCCAAAGCTTGAAAATTTGAAGAGCCCCCCCCCACCCATCACTGTTGTCTTTCGCAACCACGGTACACTCACTACTTCATTTCATCCTTCCTTTTCATAAAACAAATGCTTGTGCTTCTTGATTTCCTTCGCGCTTTACTGCTTTCTTTCACCCAAATCGATTTCTACGCTTCCGTCATTCTCGTTCAATCTATCGAATTGCTACCCTCTACATTCTTTGTTCTTGATTTCTACGAGTAGAAATATTGGTGTTGCTGCGGGCATAAGTGTTTGAGAAGTTATGTCCTTTTGTTTTGGGGGTTAAATATAGCTTCTTTTTTTTTTTGGTTGTTGATTTCTACTTGTAGAAATTTTGATCCTTTACCTGTGGGGTGTTTTTGAAGTACTTTGTGTGTATCTTCTAGCAGTGATGACTTCGGGGTTGCTTTCATATGATGACGTAAGATCCATCATATGATGCTATTATGACATCTGTTGTTTTCCCAATTCAACTGGTTTGGGCTTCAAAGTGGAATGAAAGAGCTTTTATTAGTCGTAAGAAAGCTAAACTAGACCATGAGAACATATGCATGGCTGTAAATTCAAGAAATCATCTGTGCTGATTATGCCTTTGTTATTCACACAAAAAATTCCCCATGTCAGGGAATACTGCAGAAATTTACAGAGAGGTATGATTTGTCTCTGAGTTTGAAATCTCTCCCCCACCACCCCATCAAATGTGATCATCATTCTTTCTCTATAAAATACAGATAGTTAAGGGCTTGGGAGAGACTTTGGTGGGTGCATATCCTGGACGAGCCATGAGCTTCATAACCCAGAAAGCCAATCTAAACTCTCCTATCGTAAGGAAACTTTTAATATATCAGATGACAATATTTGCTTCATTCACAAATCGACATCTCAAGCATGATTATGGCTTTCAGGTTAATTGTTATCCAAGCAAGCCAATATGGCTGTATAGCAAGCAGTCTGTCACATTCAGAGCAGACTCGAATGCTGAGGTTCTGGAAGGATATGCAGGTGCTGGGCTTCATGACAGGTTTGTCCTAAACTTAAATTTTAAATATGAATTAAGTAAAGAATGAAGAACTGTCATCTTTTCACTCCTGGACTGGAGAAGTCAGCTTCAGAAAGTTATATAATTTTTAGATACATTTGGACGGTTTGTAAGGCAAGAAAAACCTAGGATATCTCACAATTAATTGGGATGATGCTGCGGCCAAACGTTAAAACCATCCAGTCTTTGAAATAGCCAGTCAGTCATTGGTTAACATTTCTTTGCCATCGATCAGAGTTAGTGAAGTTCAAGTAGATTTATTTTGTTTGGCCTCGACATTCAACTCTCCACAATCACTTGGTATAGGTGCAAAGAGGCAATTGACCATTTCAGTTTCTGCATTCTTAGTAAAAGGGCATTTATTGGAAATGGAAGAATGCATGCGTTCAAAGTATTCTTTTGTCTTGCCTTTTTTAATGGTTGTCATAATTTCGCAGTGTAATTATGGATAAAGAGGAGAAGATTGTGTGGGATTACTCAAGCGATCGGATGATCTTTGATAGGGGCTTTCAAGTCTCACTCTTCTCAAGAATTGCAGACGTGGGGAAGATATTAGAAGGCCTTTATGGTTGTCCTCAGGACATTGAAGGTGTGGTAAAAGATGGATTGATATACGTAGTTCAGTCAAGGCCACAAATCTAGCCTTCAGCGACCGCAGGTTACTATTTATGCTGAAACTAATTGATTTTCAAGGTAAGCGTATGAATGTTCAGTTTCTTTTGTTTAAGCATATGCCTAATAAATATTTGCATGAATTAATATAGGTACAGAATATTCCTTCAGAACTTTTTTCCTTTATTCTTATTTTTTTGGAATGGTAAGTTTGAATTTTAAATCTCTTCCAACATTTTGAACAGCATATATTACTCTACTAGCTTGTTTCTTCAACAATTAACATTTAGTAACCAGCTTGTGGTTGCCTGGTGATATATCTGGGTCGCTTACAGTTGCACCATCGTATGGGCAAACATTAGTGTTGATAATATGAATTCCTTGTTGGAAAATAGAGACCTATTTTAAGGGATTCCAAGGTAAGGGTTAACTTCGTCCATTGTCAATTAGTTTTGGTTATGAAGCCAACATCTATTTCGAATTTTCACTACTTTATAATCAGTAGTGGTCACTTGGTCAGTTGCTGACCAAAGAATTTATGCTCAATAACCCTTAGATTTACATTCAAGAGTGGAAAACAAAACACCTCAACTTAATAATAATTCTCTCTGCCACTGGATTTACATCAAAGGGTGGTTGATCATTATTTTCTTGATCAATAACTGATCAGGTGAACATTTTCGACTTTATAATTTGTCTTTTGCATTATTGGTTCCCAGAATCAACCTTCCTGGAATTGAGTCAACTTGTTCGGTTGTTGGGTCAAGTTGCTTTGAGTCAACCTTCCTGGAATTGTGAACATGACCATAATCAAAGTAGGTGAAGATTCATTTTGTTGGCCTCTCGACACAGTAAACACTACAGTCACATGGTATAACTGTATAGGTGCAAAGAGTCAATTTGACCATTTGAGTCTCTGCATATTCATAGTGAAAAGGCATTTATTTGAAATGTAAGAATAAATGCAAAGCATTGTTTTGTCTTGCCCTGTTTCCCAAAGAGAGCCATTTAATGTGTATTTTAACTTTGCAGTGTCATCGTGGATAAAGAGGAGAATTGTGTTGGACTACTTGATTGGTCAGATGATCATTGATGGAGCCTTCCAAGTCTCACTCTTGTCAAGAATTGCACAAGGCATTTGCGGTTGTTCTAAGGACATTGAATGTGTGGTAAAAGATAGGTATGAAAAGAAAAACAAAGATTTTTTTTTTTTTGTCACAGAATCAATTTAGGCTAAAGGTTTGTTGTAACAAAAGAAAAAGCTGGTAAAAAAAAAAGTAAATAATAATAATAATAATAAGCTAGTCAACTGAAGTCCTGCATGAGTTTATTCATGGGAATTACCTGGAAAAGAAAAGATTCCATCTCACTCTCTAGATGATGGAGTGAGCATTGGAATTGAGAAGAGAAGCAAACGCAGAGTTTGGAATTTTGTATTTTGATGAGTATGGTCTGTAGAAAACTAGAAAACAAAATGGGAATGTATAACTAATTTCAAGGTCAATCCATGGCTTGTCTGCGTTGGAACTTTGATGAAGGATCTTTGTTATGTGGATCCAGCTCCTCTAAAGTGAGGTGTCTGTGAATTTACTTCAATTTCATAAATTTTTGACTCTCCACATGATCTAAGTGGGAAAAAACCCTAAGAGGAATTGTAGTTGGAGAGGGGTTCTAACAGGGAAAATTTATTATATGATCCTGGATTAGGGTGATTTTATTCATACATTCTAAATTAGTATCTGTTTTTTAACTTTAATTTTCAATTTCATTTTGTCCCTTAAAAAAACTGAGAATAAATTATTCTTTGAAAAGAAAAAAGTGCCGGCTTCTCCTCCACCATAGATGGTGATGGTGTTGGAGATCTAAGTTGTTTATCATATATGATTTTTTATTAATCAAACTGGATTGGTGATGCTTCCACGGGATGTATTATATGAATTCTATCTTTGGATCAAATTTCATGATGTTCTGTTTTCATATATGATTTGTTAGGCTGAAGATTGAAACTTTTTTTTTTTTTTTGGTCAGAACGCAAGGTTGAAGCTTGAAATGACTATTATATTATGTAATTGGCTGAAGCTTGATCCGACTTGCTAAGAATCTACATAGATGGGTAAGAGAACGGATGAAGCCTCTTTCTTTCTTTCTTTATTTTTTTATTTTTTTTGGGACAATGAGAATAAGCCATATGGATTTGAAAATGCTCCTTCTTTCTTTTTTGTAAAAGAGCAAAATTGGACTTCAAAAAAAAACAAAAAACTTTCCAAAAGCCGAGGTTCATCCCCAGGATTATAATAAACGTGGTGGTTCAGGTTGATATCAGTGGTTTATATGGCATGCACTTAATCTTAATTGGTTCAGTTTTTTTTTTTTTCCTTCTATCACCCCCTGCAATGGTTTCCACTAAATTCGAGTAATATTATTGGTCCAGACCACCTTATGACACTGCCACGTTGTCCGAGACTATTCTATGCTCACTAATTCATTAATAGTGATATGTAATCTAGGGAGATTTGAGGTTTTGAATAATGAACAAAGTCAAGTTAAGCTATCATTAAAACTACTGAAAAATAACAAACAATGTCAAGTTAAGCTAGGTAAATGATAAAATTTTGATATTTTGGTATGAAATTGAAAAGGGGGGTGAAATTTGCACCCCCAAATTTACAAACCACACCCACTTTCAATTTTTTTATAATATTTCATCCCAAATTTTTGGTACTTCCTAAAACACCCTCCCCCCTCTCTCTTCCAGACCACCACCAAGGTCCCCGTTCTTCTCTTCCCACTGCCGGCCAAGTCCTCAACATCCACTGCTGGAACCGCCGTCAAGGTCGCCGCCGCCGCACCAAAATCGAAGGGGAAGGCGAAGCCCAAAGCAGACGCCGATGCCGACGCGATCAAGCCCAAGAGAAACGTCAACAGGAACGCTGCCATTCTGAAGCCGACTCCGATCTCTCCAGCTCTCGGCAGCTTCCTCGGCGGCGCCCTTGAGTGCTCTCGCGCCGAGGCCGTGAAGCAGATCTGGAGCCACATCAAGCTCCAAAACCTGCAGGTCGTGATTTCGATCTCCTTTGCTTCATTCTCTGCGTTTATAATGATGATGATGATGGTGTGTGTTGATGAAGTGTTAAATCACTGGGTTCTGAAAAATTGTCCGGTGGACCTCTGCGAACCCAACCCTCATCGACCAAGCCCTCTGAAGCTCCAGCTCATCGTCTTCCTCGAAGAGTTCTCCTCACATCCGACCTTTTTGTTGCTGTGCTCCCGCTCTTTTTGTCGTCCGGCAACGGCGATGGTATTGTTGTCGTTTTCGTTCCCGGCGATTTTGGGTCGAGGTTCTCCGGTAAGGGCCCGTTTGGGCTTGACGGTGAGAATCAATTTCTGGGTATTGAATTCGACACTGAAATGAATGAAAATGTGAATGATGTGGAAAGATAAGGATGTGTATGTAGGGATAAGCTCGTCGAATTCGAATGGCAGTTCCTCGCAGATTTGTAGTGTGTATTCTTGGAGTTTTAGGATGAGAAAGGTTCCGAGGATGCATTCTCTTCCGGTGAATCCGAGGGGTTATTTGGATGATCAGCATGGTGAAAATCGGGGTCTGCATAAGAGGATGGCTTGTCCATTGTCAATTCTTGCTGGGATTATATTCATGACTGGGTGTGGAGCTCTGGTTTCATTTGTCATGCTGTTTTTGTGGGCTATAATTGTTAACAGGCACACGATTTTCCTTGCTGAAGTGCTCCCAGATGAGTTTCCGGTGAAGCCTAATCCTACGGATTTCAGGTATGAGAAGATCAGTGTAGTTGTACAGGAAGATGCAGATGCAGATGGTGTTAAGAAGTAGAACCTGAAAGGTGCAACCTTTTTGCTGTGTATGTATTGTTCTAATGATGTGAAGAACAGTTGAGGGTATTTTAGGAAGTGCCAAAAGATTTAGGATGAAATATTATAAAAAAAATTGAAAATGGGTGTGGTTTGTAAATTTGGGGTGCAAATTTCACCCCCCAATTGAAAACACCCCATAATTAGGAAACTAAAATGTAATTAATCATTTTTCTACTTTTTCTAGAGCTAAAGGCATCTCCCTTCCTTTTGATAATAGATACTTGGAATTTAACTGCATAAAAGGCTGGGTGGCTGTTAAATTTAATCCCTCCTTTCTTACGAGTCACTTTCTTGGAAATGACCAGGGAAAACGGAGTCTGAAATTGCCAAGAATAATAGTCCTTGGTTCCGGTGTCCATCTCTACGCATTACGAGAAAGAAAAGGTCGGTTCGTGGAAACCAACATGGGGCCATGAACAAGAACTGGAGAAAAAAGGTCGCTGTCACTGTTGCCTTTTTTGTTGTCTTTCGGTGAAAGAAACGCGTTGATAATGCCTCCGGACAAGAAACGCATTGTCCTAGCCCACTACTTTTAAAGCTTCCGCACCAAATTACAAAGTATTCAAAGTATTTTTTTATCAAAGCCACAAGTTCTAACACTCGCTCTTCTTACCGATTGTCCATCTTCATTTCTCAAATCTAAACCACTGCATCCATAGCCCTTTACTCCAATGAAGGCATCGTCATCATCCTCATCGCTTCCATCGGGGCCACCATCCTCAAGGCCACCGGAGTTCCCTGACTACACGTACGACGTGTTCTTGAGCTTCAGAGGTGAAGACACACGGAGGACCTTCACGGACCACCTGTACGCGGCACTAGTTCGTGCCGGAGTCAGGACGTTTAGGGATGCCAAGGGACTAAGATAATCCAAGGGACTAAGAAAACATAGCGGAGGATTTGGTGGAGATAATCCAAGGGTGTAGGATCTCACTCATCGTCTTCTCAGAAAATTACGCGGATTCGAGTTGGTGTCTCGAGGAGCTGGGGCAGATCATGGAGTGTAGAAAAACACAAAGGCAACGGGTTTTCCCAATATTCTATCATGTCGATCCTTCACATGTCAGAAACCAGACCGGTATCTTTGCTCATGCGTTTGAGAAACATGAAGCCAGAGTACATCAAGGTAGAGATAAGATGGCTAGGTGGAGAGCTGCTCTTAGAGGAGCGGCTGATTTGGCTGGCTTCGATGTTGCTGATAGGTAATACTCTTCCTTTTTCTTTTTCTTTTATATATATATTTTACTTCCTATCTTTTCAGTTTGGTCCTTCTTTTCTCCTTTAAACTTTAGTCAATGTGGTGATTTCTTTATACTTCTTAGTTCTGCTTCTGAATCTAATTGACAGGCATGAAGCAGAGTTTATCAATAGCATTGTTGACGAGATATGCAGACAGCTGACCACCCCATACTTGAATTTAGCTGTCCATCCAGTTGGAATAGATTCTCGTGTTAAAGATATTGGTGAATATTTACGTTTTAGATTAGATAGTGCTGTTTACATGGTTGGAATTTGGGGTATGGGTGGAATCGGCAAAACAACAGTTGCCAAAGCCATCTATAACAAATTTTATCATGACTTTGACAGTAGAAGTTTCCTAGCAGATGTTAGGGAAACAGCAAAGGACTCAAGTGGTACGATTGCACTGCAAGAAAGACTTCTTTCTGATGTCTTAAAACCAACCAAGATAAAGGTAGGTGATGTTTCCAATGGCATCAATGTGATCAAAGAACGACTTAGAAGCAAAAAGGTGCTTGTCATCGTTGACAATGTCGATCGTCTGGAACAATTGAATGCATTGGCAATAAGCCGTGATTTTTTTTTTTTATAATTAAATAGAGGATTAGGCGATAATAGTTCCTCTGCGACAGCCGATTTGGGGTGACTGGCACTCACCCACAATCTCGAAAGAAAGGGGGCCATCGCAACCGGGAACCCACCGCCCATCCCTCTATTTTATTTTATTAAAAAAGGAAAAGAAAACACAAGAAGAGAGAGGGGGACAAGAACCAAAACCTCTCTTAAAACAAAATGAAATAAAGTACTATCATGACTCAGATGACGCATTGATTAGCAATAACTATTTCAAAGGCACATCACTCATTTTGCAAATGTCGTGATTCCTTTGGCCTGGGAAGTATAATTATTATAACAACAAGAGATCGACATTTGTTACAACCAGTGAGAGCGGATAAAATACATCTGACACAAGAAATGAATGAAGTAGAAGCTCTTGAGCTCTTCAGTTGGCATGCCTTTCAAAATTATTCTCCTAAGGAAGACTATATCGAACTCTCAAGAAGAGTGGTTACTTACTGTGGAGGTTTACCGCTGGCTCTTGAAGTTTTAGGGTCTTTCCTCTCTGGAAGGAGCATAGGAGATTGGAATAGCACACTGAAGAAATTGGAAAAATTTCCTGATGACAAAATTCAGTCAAAGCTCAAAATAAGCTTTGATGCACTTGAGGAGTGGCAGAGGCACATATTCCTCCACATATGTTGTTTCTTCATTGGAATGGACAAAAACCATGTGTCATAAAAATACTGGAAGGCTGTGGTCTTGCTGCAGGTGTAGCCATTAGTGTCCTCTCTGAACGCTGCCTCGTAACTGTTAATGAAAAAGACAAGGTAATGATGCATGATTTGCTTCGAGACATGGGCAGAGAAATTGTTCGTCAAGAATCCCCGAACCACCCTGAAAGACGTAGTAGATTGTGGCGTGAGGAAGATGTAATAGATGTTTTGAGAGATGTATCTGTAAGTACTCCCAGCCCAATCAAGACAAGCATAGGCATCCTATTCCTAATTCTAATAGTACTGCTTCATTAATTTCATATTCTAGTGTCCGTAATCCACTCATTTCATTGTGGTAGTAACAGAGTTAAAATGCATTCATGACTCCGCCGCACGCCTGTGGATAAATCATACTAGAAAATGTCCACACACCCGATGGGTGTGAGAGTAGTGGGGAGTTATAATTCTAAGAGTGGAGAGTTTAAAATAGTTATTTTCTTTTATTTTGTTTTTTTATTGTTTTATTCTGCTTTTTACATTTTTATCCCTGATGTTAAAATGTAATCTATAATATTTAATATTTGAGGGTTATAAAGGTAAAAAAAATCAGTTTTGGTTAACAACACCTCTTCTCTTAATAATAGTATAGATTCTCACATGCGAATAATTCTTTTTTTATTAATTTAGTGCCTTCTGTTAACAGGGAACTGAAGAGACTGAAGGACTCGCTCTAAATTCGCAAAGATCTGGCCAGATGTTTTTCGACACGGCAACATTTATAAACATGAGGGCACTGAAATTGCTCCAACTCAAGAATGTACTATTCGCTGGAGCAGTCAACAAGCTTCCCAAAAAGTTAAGATGGCTCTGCTTGCGAGGATCCTCTCTTGGAACTGCATTTCTGGATACAAGTGACCTGGTTTCTATGGGCCAGTGGTACGCCGATCTCGCTTCTCTGTTCACTGATGATGAGTTTCTGGATACAATTGACCTGGTTTCTATGGACCTGCGGTACAGCTGTCCCGTACTAGTTCGGGAGCATTTCAGGGTATATTAAGAACTTTCAAACATCTTCCCTCTGGTTTAATACGTTACATCACGCTCTGCTTGTCTTCTTTGTGGATTTTTGATTTTTTTTCTTTTTCTTCTTTTGGTGTTGTCTAACAGCGGCTTGGGAAATTGGAGATACTTAATCTCAGTCATTCACATTACCTAAAAGGGTAAATTCCTCCTATGGTACCTGAGGTATTGCTACTTGGACAGTTTGATACCTGATGTATTAAAGGGGACAGTTTGGTACTTGAAGTTAGACTCCGTTTGACACTTTGGTACTTCTGTTAATTTTTCTGTTAAATGTAAGGATAAAATTGACATTTAGGATATATGTATAAAAACATAATAAAAAAACATGAGTTTGTAGGTTGATTTTCTTCAAAATTTTATAGCTATGAATTAATACTTAATTATGGGTTATGTTGAAGGTGAAATATTCGAATTTTATGTTTTAGAAATATAGTAATCATATAGTGAACACCCATGAGAGTACTCCATTGAAACTAGTCTCGTACAATTAAATTTTTTTAAACATAAAATTCAATTATGTCAACTTTAACATAACCCAAAAGCATTAATTCATTTTCATTTTCTCCTAAATGACCCAAAAAATGATGAAGACCTAAAATAATACCAAATAATATCATCTCATTGTGTTTATGAAGAGGAGGAAAAATCCAAGTTTTGGAGGAAAAATCAGTGGATTCATAGAGAATAGTACAAAAAAAATATCTGATTATTATATTTTTTTAACATAAAATTCGAATATTTCACCTTCAACATAACTCATAAACATTAATTCATACCTATAAAATTATGAAAAACGGCAATCAACCCACAAACTCATGTTTTTTTATTATGTTTTTATACATATATTCTAAATGTCAATTTTATCCTTACATTTAACAGAAAAATTAACAGAAGTACCAAAGTGTCAAACAAAGTCTAACTTCAGGTACCAAAATGTCCCCTTTAATACATCGGGTATCAAATTGTCCAAGTAGCAATACCTCAGGTACCATAGGAGGAATTTACCCTACCTAAAACAATCACCAGACTTTTCACACCTCCCAAAGCTACAGTATTTGATCCTTAAAGACTGTGTGAGTCTGCGAAAGATTGACAGGTCCATTGGACGTCTTTCTCAACTTGCCTTGCTAAATCTTAAAGGCTGCACTAAGCTCAAGGACCTTCCGGAGAATTTTTATATGTTGCGTTCTGTTAGGACTCTTGTTCTTTCTGGCTGTTCGAAATTTGAGAAATTGAGCAAGCATATAGGAAAAATGGGTTCTTTGAAAACTCTTGTTATAAGTGGCACAGCCTTAAGTGAAGTACCATCCTCGATAGATGAATTGCAATACCTGGACTTTTCATCTCGACAGGCCTGAGTGGACTAAAACGATTTATCCAGGATGAGACATAGGGACATAGGCTGCGTTTGAGAGAGCTTGGCAAAGAACATCTCGCATGATCACTCGAGATGAGTTTCGGGATGCAAGTTACCTGGTTTCTATGGACCTGCGAGCATTTCAGGGTATATTAAGGGGGGTGTATTGTATTTAGATTTCTAAGGTGTTTTAAAGACTTTTTTGGACTTGAAAAATCTGTGGGTATTCAATTATGATTTAATAAGACTTTTAAAGAGTTTTTAAAAGTATTAGGGTATTCAATTTTTATTTGTAAAGGGAGATTTTAATTCCATAAAAATTTGAAGGTATTTAAAAAACCTACGAATTCTATAGAATTTATAAAATAGTGGACTCTTGTGGATTGTAGAGCCTCAAGTATAAATACCAAAGCCCCAAACAAATCCAACGTCTCCACCAAAGATTTCCACAATATTCTTTTTTCAAAGCAGCTCGACATCTAGGTACGTGAAACTTCTTTTCTAGGGTTTCTCTTCTCTCTCGTTTTTTCTTGAAATTTGGATCTCCTCTCTCTCATTTCAATCCTTTTCTTTGCTCTTGAACGTACATATTGCCATTGTATGTATCCATATTTTGATCATCTATGAATTCCACCATAGGCCCTAGTTTGACTTGAGTAGTATTCTTGTTGGTGTGAAAATAACCAGTTCTTGTTGCTGTGAAAGGTCAATTCTTACTACTGTGAAATTATCTATAAATGGTTTGAAATTATGTTGTGAAAACATGTTTTACGTTCTTGTTGGCTGTTGCTGTGAAACCTACACTTCTCCTAACAACAACAATATATATGGCATATATAACACCCAAAACGTACCTTGGGTACTCTATATTTGTTTGCTAATTTTCTTTGCTCTACAAAATAAAGCCATGAATGGTTGCAATATGTGAGATTGTGTGTGCTAATTGGATTGTGTGAGATTGTGTGATGCCACTGGTATAGTTTCGACAGTCATGACAACCACTTTTAAATGAGTTTCCTAGACTTTGTTAAACTCACTAGCTATATCGATGGTACATGCTTTAGAAGATCCAAAATACCTGCATTTAGTTCTTGGCAGCTTTGGTAACTTCCTCGTTAGAATAACTCCCAGCAGAAAGAACAGTGCCTATTAATAAACACATAAATGAAAACAACTGACTTGACTCTCCAAGTCAGTTGTGAAAGTGAATAAATTTACTCCAACCACAATTACCACAGTTCTATATATATATATATATATATATATATATATATATGAATCTTGTCTTCCCACTTCACATTATATTTTAGATATTTGCAAAGGTAATGTCATGTGGAGATTTTTGCACGGCATCATAAGTGTACAATACATATAAATAACCATGTCTCATAGAAACAAGCCACAGTTTGCATTGTGTATTACAGGACCATGTCTCATGATCTAATCCCTTGGGAGCAATATATATAAAGAACCATGTCTCAAAACCAAAGCCTGCAACACGAGTTATATCTATTAATATTCTGCAGTTTATTTTTAGATACTTCTAGGTATTTGCATAATGGCAGACACAAATGAAGATATGGATGTCATGAATGAAGATAATATGGATGATGATGAATTTTTTGAAGCTATAAAGGGTATCTTGATGGCAATACAAGCAATTATCCATCTGGTACATGAGTTTATGTCCATCCAAAATCATAGACGTATTGAACGTCCACTAACTCGAAGACCAGTTACTACATATGGATACATATATATAAACAAGATTTTAGATGAAGACCCTAGAGTGTTTAGACGTGTGTACAGAATGTTTCCTGATGTGTTTCGAAAACTATGCAGTATTATCAGACAGAAAACACTTCTTCGAGACACAAGACATATTTGCATCGAAGAAATGCTTGCAATTTTTCTATTCACTATCGGGCAAAATAATCAATATTTGCAGGCTATCTTGACATTTCGTCTCTCTCATTACACTTGTAACAGAAGCTTCAATAAAGTTCTTAAAGCATTGAATACATTAGCTCCAGAGCTAATGGTCAAACCTGTTTATCCTTACTTTAAGGTAAATAGTGCAAGTTTTATTAATTTTAGTACAGAATCATTTATGTAAGCTAATTACTTTTTTTTTTTTTTTCAATTTTAGGATTGTATAGGAGCGATTGATGGGACACATATTCCAGCAATGGTGAAGGGACCTGAGATAAGCGCATACCGAAACCGATATGGAAAAACATCACAAAATGTATTGGCTGCTACTAACTTTGACTTGGAATTCATTTATGTGCTCAGTGGGTGGGAAGGTTCAGCTCATGATTCAAGAGTACTAAATGATGCATTGACAAGGAGAAATGGGCTTAAGTTACCTCCAGGTACTATACCCTATTCCTAAATTTTATTAGCTCATAAGTTTTCTTTTAATTCGACGTAGTCTCCTAATTCTAACCTCATGTCTAACTAGGTAAATTTTTATTGGTGGATGCTGGATTTGCAAATAGACATGGTTTCTTAGTACCTATTAGAGGCGTCCGCTATCATCTCAAAGAGTTCAGTGGTCAGGGTTGCCACCCTGAAAATGCGCATGAGTTATTCAATCTTCGTCATGCTTCCTTGAGAAACGTAGTTGAGAGAATATTTGGAGTACTTAAATCCCGTTTCACAATATTCAAGACTGCACCTCCATTCCCATTTAAGACACAAGCGGAGCTAGTGTTGGCTTGTGCAGGACTTCACAACTTTCTTCGTAAGGAATGTCGTTCTGATTTATTTCCTGTTGAACCGGCGGATGAAGAAGATTATGAACATGAAGAAGATCCGGAAGATGAATTCCAAACCCAAGACCAACAAAGAAGGAAGCTAATGATTGGAGAATGGAGATAGCTAATCATATGTGGAGAGATGCAAGACCTGCACCTGATCCTGAACCCAATCCTCCACCCGTTGTTGAAGGCAACAATGCAGCAGAACAATCATGATTGTTTGAAGATGCAGGATTTCCAAGTTTTGTTTTGTTTTTTGTTTTTTTTTTTCTAGTGTATACGACTGTTTTACAATGGTATTAGTACAATTTTTTTTTCTTTTATGTTTTGGTATTTTTCAACATAATGCAGGCATAATGTAAACCATTCTTGGTTCTTTGAATTTGTTCATATTGACTAGCAGAATTAAAAAATATAGGGAATACATGATGGTCTACTCAAAAGAAGATGAAGAAAAAAATATAGGGAATACATGATAGTCTCGATTTCCTTTTCTGTTTCTTTTTGTTTTTTTTTTCCTCACTCTTTTGGTCTTGGGCCAACAAAAACACTCCATCAAAATCCATAAATTCCAGCAAAAAGTTTATACAAATCAGAAAAAGTCTATACGAATCTATTTATATAAAATTCTGAAAAATTTTACAAATTTATTGAAAAGTCTTAACAAATCAATACACTCATGAAATCTATTAAAATCTATCACTTAAAAAAAATCCACTAAAATCCAACTACAGTTCAAACATCTTCCCTCTGGTTTAATACGTTACATCACTCTCTGCTTTTCTTCTCTGTGGATTTTTTATTTTTTTCCTTGTTCTTCTTTTGGTGTTGTCTAACAGCGGCTTTGGAAATTGGAGATACTTAATCTCAGTCATTCACATTACCTAACACAATCACCAGACTTTTCACAACTCCCAAATCTACAGTATTTGATCCTTAAATACTGTGTGAATTTGCGAGAGATTGGCTGGTCCATTGGACATCTTTCTCGACTTGTCTTTCTAAATCTTAAAGGCTGCACTGAGCTCAAGGACCTTCCGGAGGATTTTTATATGTTACGTTCTGTTTGGACTCTTGTTCTTTCTGGCTGTTCGAAATTTGAGAAATTGAGCAAGCATATAGGAAAAATGGATTCTTTGAGAACTCTTGTTATAAGTGGCACAGCCATAAGTGAAGTACCATCCTCGATAGATGAATTGCAATACCTGGACTTTTCATCTCGACAAGGCCTGAGTGGACTAAAACGATTTACCCAGGATGAGATATCAGGACCTAGCCAGGACGAGACATCAGGACCCATAAGTGAAGTACCATCCTCTGTAGATATCTTGTCGACCCTGGAGTTTTCATCTCGACAAGGTCTGAGTGGACTAAAACGACGTTTCCCAGAAGAGACATCAGGACCTAGCGAGGCGACTTTTTAGAGCCATAAGCAGAGCTGCAGAAGCCAATGAAGAGTAACTTATGGGAAGCGGCTTATCCAGTTATCCTAAAAACACCAGCTCAGCGTCTCTTTGAAAAATTACACTCTCTTTTATGATATCCTACTGCGCGACAGATCTCGCCGACTCATCTCACTCTCAAATTCCAGTCTGTTCTGCCATGTCTCATGGATGAGAACGCTCAAACGGTGACTAATCATCACGCCATTCGAATCTCAGTAAGTTCATCAATCATGGTTCTTCTAGCACATTTTGTTTTTGTGATTTCAATTTTAATTTCTTTTTGCCGATTAATTAGATTTTCATTGTGTGCTTTTGATTCGGGAATATCAACAATAGATCGTTTCATTTGTGGGTTTGATTTTTCATCTTATAAATAGGTGAGTGGCCTCTTATTTGTTGATCCTATATGTTGCTTAGCCTAGAAGGAGGAAGCCCTGAACTTTAAAATAGCCTTCCTACAATTTGAACCAGTTATTAGTTGAGAATTAGCCTCTGCTTATATCACCTCCCTTTCAAAACCATTGTTGTACCTATATAAGAACAACCTGTATCGTATGCTTATATATAACTATAAGTGTGTTTTTGATGCAGCTTCAATTATGAAATAGAAATTCAGGCATAGATCTGGGGAGTATTAGTTCTGGAATAAGTGTGTCTTATAAAGCATTAGTTTTGTAATAATTAGATAATAACAGGCTGTATGTTGAGACATTAAGCTTTGATTTGAGATCTGTACTCTGTTTAAATTTGATTGTGTCCTAAAATAAATGCAACATTAATCATAAAATAAATGCTAGGCTTCTTGATTTCCTCCGCGCTTGACTGCTTTCTTTCACCCAAATTGATTTCTACGCTTCTTTCATTCCCGTAGTATTAATCGAATTGCTAGCTTCTTATCACTTGATAGGTCTTTGTTTGGTACCAATTTGGTTGTTCTCTTTGAGCATTGTGCAATAATGCTTTGATCAGCTGTGAAAGTTTATAAGTTGCTACCTTTCTACATTCTTTATTGTTCTTATTTTCTACGAGTAGAAATATTGGTATTGTTGCAGCCATAAGTGTTCAGAAGTTATGTCCTTCTGTTTTGGGGGCTTAAATATAGTAGAAATCTTGATCCTTTATTCTGTGGGGTGTTTTTTTGAGGTACTTTATGTGTATCTTCTATTTACATCGACTTTGAGGTGAACATTTGTTAAAGTATTCGATTCCCTGTACAATTTAGATGAGTCTGACCGAGTCTCCAGTACACTCTTCTAGCAGTGATGACTTTGCCGGGTTGCTTGAGAGAGAACTAAAGTCCAGTTCTTCAGAGTCATCACCAGAGGAAGAAGATGAAGATGATAAAAAAGCTGATGGTGATGGTGACGGCAGTGATGTTGAAAGTGAGAGCAGGTGTGGAGATTTTCTTTGTTTCGTGTTTAATGCAGTAGGAGTTTCTATTAGATACTACAATTTGTGTAAAACTATAAGTCACAGTTCTATTTGAAGCGATTTAGATATGATTTGTGACTTGCATTGCAGGATAAAAAGGCGTAAGGGAGATAATTTGGAAAGCATAGAGGAAACTAATGGGTCGACTTCACAAGGACTTCCAGAACAAAATTCAGGATATTGATATCTTTTGGATTCTGTTGTGTTTTGTTTTATAACCCCAAACAGTGGAAGAAGACTTCTTGATACTGTACAGAGTGTTCTGAACTGTCTCAGATGACGCATACATAAGACCAACTTACTTAGTAAGTGAGCTTTTGTTCAAAGACTTACTACAGTGCTCCTGTTCTCTCATTTTTGTTATGTTTATCTACCTATTGGTCTTTTTTCCTGTCTATTAAAAATCGGTGAAAGCTGTAAAGTTAAGTGCAGTTATTGTGGGCTGTATATATATAGATGTATAACAGATGTTCAAATATGAATCAAGAGTATTGGTCGTCTGTCTAAAGACTTGGTGAACTGCTTTGCTGTTGGCCTTGTTTGTTTTGATGAAAAACGTTGTTTGGTAGATTTTTGAAATTTGGACTTTAGAACATTTTTTTTTTCACTATGCTTCAGTTATGATGATGAAAAAGTTTATGGTATTTCATAACAATGCCAGAAAAAAAAACTAAGGAAACGCTCATTTTCGGGCAAAAGTGTTCCAGAGGAAACGTCTTTCCTGTTTAAGAAAACATAATAGTTTTTTCAATTGGGAAACTTTTCCACTGGTAATTTTTTTTTTCTCTTTAAGAGACAAGCAGATTATTTGGGAATAGTGAATGTAGCATGTATTCAGTTATGAGTGTGTTTGCTTGTGTGTGTGTGTGTGTGTGTGGCTGAGAAAGCTAGAGAGTACATGTCTTAAACCATCAAGTTTTGATTGCTTTGAACACAGGATATTATAACTAATAAACATCCAAGTTTTAAATTGCTTTGAACACAAGATATTATTT
Source organism: Rosa lucieae (assembly GCA_024704745.1). Lineage (NCBI taxonomy): Eukaryota > Viridiplantae > Streptophyta > Magnoliopsida > Rosales > Rosaceae > Rosa > Rosa lucieae. Next base: position 55,322,314 of record CM045498.1, read on the forward strand.
CAAATATGATTTTTTCTCCACCTCAAAGAATATAGTTACTCTTTCCTATTTTTGAGCTTTTCTGGCAATTATGTGCAGAAGCATCGGCAACGGAGGATATGTGTGCACGTACTCGGTCATTTGGAGACATGAGTTTTCGTTGTGGCCAGAGGTGATTGAGCAGTCTGGTGTGACATTTGGGTACATACACAAGGTGCTGCCCTGGATGACTAGTTGAAATTTGAAATGTTTGAATGCTTTGGTTTACTGGAAGTATACATGCATATGGTTTTCCATAATCTAGTTTGTACAGCACTATTCTTTCACATTAGCTGTCACCTGTAATTCATGATTTACTGAAGCCCTCATGCAAAAAATAAACTTACTGTTTGGAAACAATCATAACCATTGCATGCATTCATTATTTGTCCCAGTCAGGTCTGACTTGTTTAGTTGTTATTCGTTTACTAATCGCCTGATGCAATTATAAATTTACTATAGAAAGATACCTATCCAGCATGTATCCATTTCCAATTTTCCATATATTGTAGCTTTATTTTGCATTATTAGATATTGGATGTGATACAGTGTGAAACATTTTCTTGTGCAGGGATTGAGACTTAATAATGATGAAATCGACCGGTTACGCAACACAGACATTAAGAAATCGCTAAATAATAAGAAACTTGATTTGGTACTGGATCTTGATCATACACTGCTAAATTCCACCCAGCTGAATCATATGACGGCAGAAGAAGAATATTTGATGAGCCCACCAGATTCGCTGCCAGGTATTTTATGTTGTCTTTTGAAGTCTTTCTTCTTGTGTAGCATCTTTAGTGCTTCATTTTAAACATTTCTTGGTTGCTTAGGTGCATGCTTGTATATTTACCCAAAGGATTATTGACTTGAATCTTTTGATTTTGCTTGCAATACGATACTTTCAGATGGCTTGAAAGGCAGCTTTTTCAGACTGGACTTTATGCGTATGATGACCAAGTGAAGGCCCTTCATTAGGACATTTTTGAAGGAAGCCAGTGAAATGTTTGAAATGTACGTGTACACTATGGGTGATCGAGCTTATGCATTGGAAATGGCCAAGTTGCTTGATCCCAAAAAACGAGTACTTTGGTGATAGGGTGATATCACGTGATGATGGTACCCAAAAACATCAAAAGGGTCTAGATATTGTTGTTGGGCAAGAAAGTGCTGTTCTGATACTGGATGATACAGAAAATGTAAGTTTTTACTTGTTAATACTGGAAATTTTAAAGTGCATTCATATCCATTTTAATATTGTCATATGACTTGTATATTTTGTCATATGACTTGTATATTACATTTAAATTGTTGAGGTTCATTATAAAGCAACCATGAAGTGGAAAATGAATTTAGAGAAATCAACCGCTTGATTGAGAGATTGTAATGTTTTATGGTGATTGTAAAACATTCAGCTAATTTGATTCTCGTTTCAAATTCGATCAACTAGGTCAAATTTAGTTACTCTTATAAACCTATATCTATATATCATACACTCCAAATAGCAACCTCTATCAATTCAAAGAAAATGGAAAAATGGATCGTTGGATGAAATTATTACAATAAATTATGAGTGTGGTAAAAAATTTAGCCAATTTCACCATACTTTCGAATCCGATCGAATTGGTCAACCGTCGTCACTTGTATGTCTTCTTAGTTGACCGATGGCATGACGACCGCGAAACGTGCTTATTTTTTCACATCACGTTTGTAAATATTCCATCGATGGATGTGAGTGGACATAAGATAAAAAAAAAAATTAATTAACTAATTAATTACAAACACATTGGCCTATACCAATTTTCCTTCTAAAGTTGTATGACTTATACATTGCATTTAAATTGTTGAGGTTCATTCTAAAGCAACCATGAAGTGGAAAATGAATTCGGAGAAACCAACAGCTCGATTGAGAGATTGTAATGTTTTATGGTGGTTGTAGAAAATCTAGCCAATTTGGTTCTCGTTTCGAATTCGATCAACTAAGTCAAACTTAGTTACTCTTATAAACCTATATTTATATATCATACATTCCAAAGGGCAACCTCTATCAATTCAAATAAAATAGAAAAACCGACCGTTGGATGAGATTATTATAATAAATTATTAGTGTGGTAAAAAATTTAGCTAATTTCACCATATTTTCGAATCCAATCAAATCGGTCAACCGTAGTCATGACATGTAGAATACTAGAATATATATGCACATATTCTATATAGAAGTATGAGAACTTCCAATTTCACCATAAACCAAATTACAACAAATTCACACTCACACAAAGACACACACACACACACACACATATAATATATATATATATATATATATATATATAAGGGCTAAATACTTATTACTACCCTGTGATTTAGGTCCAAAATCAATTCAATCCCTGAACTTGTAATTTCAACAAAAACATCCATGTACTTTCAATTTTGATCTAATAAGTCCAATTCGTTAATATTCTACTATGAGTTCAACTTATAGTTGGATTATTTGATGAAAAACTTTTTATTTGATAGATTTCTAATAGTGAGACTCACTCCTAAATTGACTATGCATGCCACCTCAACACCATATCATAAAACATAGGTCATATGTGAGCAACGTCAACAAGTTAAATGACTCACTCCTAAATTGACTATGCATGCCACCTCAACACCATATCAAAAAACATAGACCATATATGAGCCACGTCAACAAGTTAAATGACTCAATTATCGGAAGACTAATAGATTGGACCTATTAGATCAAAATTGAAACTGCAGGGGTGTTTTTGATAAAATTAGAAGTCCAGGGACTGAATTGATTTTGGACCTAAACCACAGGGTACGTAGTAACCAATATTTAGCCCTATATATAAACACACACACATATATAAACATGTCTAAAAGTCCTGGAACTTCAATAATGATGATGTGGCATATTGAAGATTTCCAAATATATGTGCAGGGCCTTCTAGATGGGGCTTTCTGTGCATATTGTAAAAAAATGTTGTAGATGCCCGTGCAAGTTGAACTTTCTTCACTTAAATTGCCATAACTCCTACTAGAGAAGTCAGAATCGCAAATCGTAAAATTCTTCATAAACTAGACACATGGGGCTTGCCGTGCATATAGGGTACAGCTCCTAATTCCATCCAAACTGTTCCCAGTAATTCAGCGAAGTTAGGTTCTAGAAATAAACTTGTAAAGGTTGTTGCAGATTCCCGTCCAAGCTGAACTGCCTTCACTTAAATTGCCATAACTCCTTCTATAAAAGTCTGAATTGCAAACCGTAAAATTTCTCAGAAACTAGACACATGGGGCTTTCTTTGTATATAGGGTACATCTCCTAATTCCATCCGAGCAGTCCCCTGTAATTCAGCGAAGTTACATTCTAGACATGAACTTGTAAAAGATGTTGCATATTCCAGTCCAAGGTGAACTGCCTTCACTTAAATTGCCATAACTCCTTCTAGAAAAGTCGGAACCATAAAATTATTCAGAAACTAAACACATGGGGCTTTCCGTGCATATAGCGTACAGCTCCTAATTCCATCTGAGCAGTTTCCAGTAATTCAGTGAAGTTAGGTGTTCTGCACAACAGTTTCTGTGTTAGTTAGCTTAGCTTAGCTTCTTTTCTTCTTTCTTTGAAACACACCTACAAAGACACTAAACTAACGTAAATGAACCATAAATAAAGATAACTAAACATATATACCAAGAGAAAAAGGCATAGAAATATAAGAATTAAGAAAATATGAGCACATCAACATACATATATATATATATATATATAATGTATAATAGTTTACGGGCTTTTATGGGCCGGGCTTTTGGCTGGCTTGGCCTATGAGCCGGGCCCGGCTTTTGCGGGCTTTTTGACAGGCCGGCCCTAGGCCCACCAAGGCGGGCTTTTGCAAGCTTTTTGACTAGCCGGACCAGGCTTTTAGTCCTCCGAGTCGGCGAGCCTCCATCAGCCCACTTGATCTGCGGGCTACTCCCAAGATTAAGAGGTCAAGTTTTAGTAAAGGAAAAAAGTAAGAGTATCGTACCCAAGGGATTAAGTAACTCTACCCTAGCTAGATTACTGCGAAAATAAACACATGCAAGTCTACATTTTTACAAGTTCACAATCTTGGCCTTTTGGAAGCTAAAGATCATGAGGATGGTATTAACAATTGTGGTAATGATCGGCTTGGTTGATTTTAATTTGATAAAGAAAATTAAGTTACATAAAATAAAATAAAACAAATAAAAGTGTAGAGACTAAATTAATGAGAAGAATAGAGACTTAGGCATCGCATCTAACCTTACTTGTGCACAAAATGTAACCCATATTTAATGTAATAACATGCGTTGATAAATTTCCCCTTAGTGCTTTGAAGAAGCTACTAGTCATGCAATTTAACAATCTCTTCCGAAGCAAAACTAAATTACACAACCTTTGTACCATTCAAATCCTCTGGATCCTAAATGGCCTATGGTGCTGTGAGCCTAAATTCTTCCGGAATCTAGACTCACAACATCATGTTTTAATTTCAAGGTAAGAAATTCAAGCAACTTAGTTATTCCCGTAGGAATAAGGTAAGCCACCACCTATTTAGCTACACATGCTCACAGAATCAAGAGTTTATCAAGTTCATGTTTCCGATTCATTAATTTCCTAAAGCATGCTTCTAGGTGATAAATCTATAAACACACTTAGGATACATGAAAGTATAGTATCCAAAAGATTCAAAACATGCATAAACATCAAACCACATGGAAATTTACATTATTTGTACTTGAGTTAGCTTCAAATCCAACTACTCACAACACATGTTATTACAAATACAAGCCATGAACATCAAATAAAAGAGAGAAGGAGAGAAAAAGAGAAGAACTATCCAACCTTCCACCTAGCTCTCAAAGATGTCAAATGATGAGAGAATTGCTTTAAGGTATGAGATTTTCGGTTTTTACAACCCAAAACACCATACACATCCACAAAACTCAAGAACAAGGAAGAACAAGGGCTTGGTAGTGTGAAAGCAAGTGTTGTGATTGATTTAGAGTGTGTAGTAACTTCACTTTTGGTGAAACCTAAGTGCCTACACACCTATTTCTCACACAAACTCAAAGAACTATGTACAAGGTATGAAAAACTAACCTAAAACTAAAGAAAAGAGAGATTTTGATGCTCTAAAATGAGAGAGCCGGGGTGCACTGTTTTGGAAGAGAGAAGAGGCTATTTAAAGGCCAAAGCAATTCAAATCAAGAGTGGAGATCAAAATAAATGAAGGGCTAGATATGATTGACAAATGTGTAAGCACAAAATGTGGATATAGTTTTTAACTCCACATAGAGAGCCAGGGTGCACTGTTTTGGAAGAGAGAAGAGGCTATTTAAAGGCCAAAGCAATTCAAATCAAGAGTGGAGATCAAAATAAATGAAGGGCTAGATGTGATTGACAAATGTGTAAGCACAAAATGTGGATCTAGTTTTTAACTCCACATAGAAATGACCTAGAAAGCCCACAGATATTTTGGTAGAGGAGAAATAGTAAGGGTAAAATGGTCATTGTGTAAGGAAACAATGTAATAAATAGGAGACAAAGGTATAAGCTGTAAGAATGAGACCACTTATCATCTTTCAAAATTTTGAATTTCAAAATGACCTAGACCTAAAGTCTTCTCCCCCAAACTATTTAACCCTAGTCAGCTTTTCCTTGTCCTCCACACATGTTCTTCGTCGGCCACCTTGGCTGGAAATATCCGGAATCCGTCATTGACCACCGTTGACTCATTTTTTGTTCGTTTGCGCACTTTCTTCTCCTTTCTTCCTTCAATTGAATCTCCACCGAGACTTCGGAATTGGCCTTTGACTTCTTCATATCAAATATTCCTCCATGAGTGTAGATCATCCTGGTAACATTTTAGAGCTTATTTCACAGTGATTTGGCCAGAAATGCTGTCGGAATCAGTACAGGTCTCGTTTTACAGTTTTCGTCTTCTAGTGCAGAAACTTTAACTGATCATTTGAAGGTCTTCCATTCCGAACTAGCTCTTGCACTCTTCATAACAAATGATCCGTAGGATGTCTAGAATGGATATTTAAAGTTTCAACTCATTTAGAGTTCATTTGGTCAGTTTTCCCCTCCTTTTTCCTTGCCTAGCTCGGTTTCTCCTAGTTGGAGTAGGAAAATGTGCTAAAGTTGAGTTTTTAGGGCATTTCCAAGCTTTTCAATTATTTCCTAGCATAATGAGGAAACATAATAAATATATAAAAATAAACACAAAGGTTAAGCAAAAGTGCAAGATTAAGGGAATAATTACTAGGTAATTATAGACCTAACAAAATACCTCACACTTCGCTTGTCCTCAAGCAAAAACATAAAATAAATTAGCACAAACTAACTAAAAGGCTCACTTGCATCCTTAATGAGTTTAACCATTTTCCCTTAGAGAACCATGACTTAGTGGAATGACTTTCAATTGAGCAAGTTTAGAAACCAAATTTTCAAAATGCAAAGTTAATAATTGGATTTGGAAAGTCATGCTCAACATAATATATTGAATGCATAAGCCATATGTGCCACCGTAAATGATTCACATGTAATTAACTTGAACCGCATTTGTCTAACCATCAAACTCACATGGATATCACTCATTTTCACTCAAGTGTTTAATGGTTAGTGTTTGCACTCAAAAACAATTCAATTGACATGCTTTCCATAGGCTTGCTCTTCCATCTTTTCTCCACAAGATCAATGCATGAGTTCTCTCACATCACAATGTCTTTTATTTAGGATGTAATGGGGCTTAGGTGACGGGTTAAAGAAATGAAGGGAAAAGAAATCACAAATATTTCTAAGCCTCCTAGTAAGCAATTCTCTTGTTGAGATCCCGTAAGACTCTTTTTTTACACTAAGTGCTTTGTAATTTCCTTTTTCTTTGGCACAAACCCAAACCAAACAACTAAACTACTAAAACTTTTATTCCCATTTTGTACCACTCACACTTTTTTCTTTTCTTTCTTTCTAACACTTTTTTTTGCACAACATTTTTTTTTTCATTTTCTATTTTCTTTATTGACTTTAAATAATTCTTTTCATTTGTTAAACATGTTTGTAGGGTCACCCTTTTCTTTTCTTAGCTACACACAAATACTCTACCCCACCTCACACTTATTCTTTTGTAATATCCTCAAACCCATTTATAATAGGACTCACATTGCTTATCAGTTAGCTTAGAAATGGTAGGAGAAGTGTTTAAGTTTAAAAGGGTAGACATTTGTGGTGGTGAAGAAATGAAAAGGCTAACACATATTTATATAGGCTCAAATTGGCTTACTAATGGATTTTCATTTTAAAGGACAAAAGTTATTTGGCCATGCAGGTGGATTCCTAATGCCTTAGTCTTCCCCAATAACAACTCATGCTTTTGATATAAAGTCTCGAAAGATTTGGAGCAAGTTTTAGATTACATGCACAATGAATTGATCACACAATGAAAGAACAAGTGCATTTTTGACTATGTATGACACTTATTGGCTCAAAATCTCATATAATTAGGCATAGATAGTTTCAATAAATTTAGTCCTTATCTTTCCCACATGAATGCATCTAAGGCAATATGAGTTTAAATGCATGTGAGCACAAAACGCCAAATCCATTTATTAAATAAGCATTGATCTTCAATCACTAAACATGCTCAAAATCAATCAATCCAATTAGACATAAGTTCGGTCTCATCCTCGGGGATTATTTAGGTTTAGGAACCACGCAAGCAAGTCAAAACTTTTTTGTATTTTTCAAAATTTTTCAATTTTTATGGATTTTTTAATTAGGGTAACAAATGAAAAAAAGAATAAGGAATGTAATTACTTAGCCTTACCACCTCAGACTTAAATCACACATTGTCCTCATTGTGCCGTTATGAACAATTGTGAAACATGTGCAAATCGTAGGACCAAATAAAAACTTCCTCATGCTAGTCAACATAATTTATTCACAAACTAAACATTGGCTTAACAAGTACCTCACACTTAAAACATCATATAGTCCTTAATGTATAATGAAGCTATTAAGATCCTATCAATGTTTTGGAGAGCATGCATCATTAAGGCCGCAACTAGCATTCAAAACAACTAAACTAACATGGCAAGAGAGAAAGGGTAGTCACCTCACACTTGAACTTTGGATAATCCTTTCAATAAAAGCTAAATCTTTTGTGTCTTTTCCATTGACCAAGGGTGAAATAACTATCCAAAACTCTTGAAGCCACAAGTTTATTAACACTTAAATAACTAAATGAACAAATCAAGCTAGGAAATGATAAAGAGTAAAGTTGGAGAATTGCAAACTCTTTGAAAATTCTCCATTTAGCTCCATAGTGCAAAATAGGTGATAACCTCGCAAGGCCAAGTTAGGCACTTGCCATCCATTAAGCTCCTTACACATAGAACCATGGGGACCTCACACTTAGACTTGAACACACTACCCATGCTCACGGCTTCACACGTCGAACTCTCAAGCTTCATCTTGGTTTATTTTTTTTCTTCATGTTGGAGTCCACCGATCCAGGTTTAAGTTTAAGGACATTAACAAGGTCTATAATGCCTCAACTCACTCGCTAGGGAGGATACTTCTTGAGCAAAACCACCTACTATTTGGAGCCAAAAGACTTCTTGAAGTGTCGTAGAGGCATGGACAAAAGTAATCCATGTATGCTGCGATGCTTGTCCAAAGGGGTGGCTTTCTTATATTCTTCCTCTTCTTTTCAATTGATCTTCCAAGTATCCTTCTTGACTCTTCCTTCAAAGTAGATATGAATTTGATGCTTGGAGAAGTAGTAGGTAGTAGAGGTATGTGAAAGTGAGGCGGAGGGTTGTGAACAAGTGTACCACTTCCTTTCCAATCCTTGACCTCATCATAGAAGCATTGAGCACTAAATGGTGGATTGAGAGGTAAAAGTACTTTGACCTCAATACTCTTAATGTTAACATGAGTGCTCAATATTCTATCTTGCTCCTTGGGAAGTTCTTGATGGTGCTCCTTAGATGGTGGAGGAAGGGAAATCCTTGATTCTTCAAATTCTTCTTCATGACAAGGCACATTTGAAGGACTTTCTTCATCATGGCAAGGCATGGAAGAACATTCTTCATCTTGGCAAGGCATGAAATGACTTTCTTCATCTTGGCAAGGCATGGAACGACTTTCTTCCTCTTGGGGAGTTTCAGCCTCTTTGATGGAGGGATCATGATACATGGCTTCAAATGTTGCATCTTCCTCTGCAAATTGATCTCTAAGTTCACTTGCTAGTTGCTCCACTTGAGCTTCAAGCATATGCAAGCCTTGAGTAGCCACATTCACTTCACTCTTGAGATTCTGGATTATTTCTTCTTGATTTGCTAACACCTTTACAAGCATCACCTCCATACCAGACTTAGGAGATTCTACTTGAGGTGGAGGAAAAGGTGCCATAGTGACTTGATGCATACACATATTGTACTCATAGTGACTTGATGAATTGGCTTCTTTTACAGATTCAATATGCACTTGTGGAGTACAGCAAGATCGTCAAAAATTGATGCAATTTCTTATGGGACTAAATGAATCCTATACTGCTGATCGTGGACAGATTCTTATGATGAATCCTCTCCCATCAGTGCGTCAAGCCTACTTTTCTATTTGTCAACAAGAGAGACAACGTGCTCTTGGTGCTGCTCAAGGGTTAAATGACATGTATAGTGTCGCCATGGCTGTCAGGAATGGAAGACCAAATTCTTTTCCTCGCTCAAATCAAGCAAATCGGCGTGCTGGTTCCTCTAATCGACATCCCCACTGCTCTCATTGTAATGAAGATGGCTATTTTGTTGAAACTTGCTAGAAATTGCATGGTTATCCTCCTGGGCATGCAAAGCACAAATCTAAGAATACCAGAAATTGTGGAAGTGTGACCTCTGTGAACAATGTCTCTGAAAGCACAAGTAAGGATGATTTGAAGCCAATTGTCTTAGGTCTTTCAGATACACAGATTCAATAAATTTTGACAATGCTGAATGTAAATGGCAAAGGTAGTGACGGACAGACTTCTCAAGTTAATGCTACAACAACACCAGGTTTGTCTAAAACTTTATCTCACCGCTGGATACTTGATAGTGGCACAACAGATCATATAGTTTCTTCTTCAGACAATTGGCACATAGCAATAAAAATCACACTTTGCCTCCTGTATTACTTCCGAGTGGAGAAAAAGTGTGTAATAACGTCTATAGGATCAGTACCGTTGAATTCATATTATTATCTCCATAACATGTTATGCGTACCAAAATTTAAAATTGATCTGATGTCTATTAGTCGGCTTACAAGGGGATTGAGTTGTTCAGTGACATTTTTACCTTATTGGTGTATTTTGCAGGATTTGGTTTCAAGGAGGACAATTGGTTTGGGTAAGCAACATAACGGTCTCTACTATTTGGTGGCATTAGCGATGGAGAAAAACATGTCTAAACCACATCACTCATCACCCATTCAACCTGCCTGTCACATCACCATGTCCTCTACCAACCTTTGGCATTGTCATTTGGGCCATGTTTCGTCTCCCCGTCTATATTATATTGCTAAACATTTTTTAAATATTTCTGTTAGTTCCAATAACGCTTGCGATGTTTGTCCATTAGCAAAGCAAAGTCGTCTTTCTTTTGGTACTAGTTTTATTTCATCTGTTAAACCTTTGGATCTTATTCATTGTGATATTTGGGGTCCTTATAAGCATCCTTCTCTTTCTGGTGCTCATTACTTTCTTACTATTGTGGATGACTATTCCCGTTTCACTTAGATTTTTTTGATGCAACATAAACATGAAACTCAATCTTTGGTCATGCAATTTTTTGCTTTTGTATCTACTCAGTTTTCATCTCCGATTAAAAGTGTACGCAGTGATAATGGGGTTGAGTTCCTTTCTCTTCAAACTTTTTTCAAGGCAAATGGTGTGCTTTTCCAACATTCTAGTGTCTATACGCCTCAACAAAATGGGGTAGTAGAACGCAAGCATGGTCCCATCCTCCAAGTTGCACGCACTTTTAAATTTCAGGCTAATCTTCCTTCCAAATTTTGGGGTGAATGTGTACTCACTGTTGTTCATGTTATTAATCGTTTACCCACTACACTTCTCTCTTTTAAAACTCCTTTTTAGCATCTTTATTCCTCACCTCCTTCCTTTCGTCACCTTCGTGTTTTTGGTTGTTTAGCTTATGCTACCAATGTTAATGTCACACATAAATTTGCTCCTACAGCGGTCAAGTGCATCTTCATCGATTATCCTACCGGTCAGAAGGCCTATAAACTTCATGATCTCTCTAGTCACAAGATTTTTACTAGTCGTGATGTTGTTTTCCATGAAACTTCTTTTCCTTTTAAACTTGCTGATCGGTCTGATCAGGAGCTCCACTCTTCTCACATTCATCCTTGGGCCTAAATAATAAGCCCCACTCATCAACCCACCTACCTGCCACCCCAAGCTCAGTCCAATCCATCTTTTTTCCCCCAACCCAACATTGTCAACCCCGTTAACCCACCTCATGGTTCCAGTTCACCCTCAACCTCGTCACCTCGCCGCGTCAACCCTCCTTCCACTTCCAGTCCGACTCTACCCCGTTTGCCGCCCCTGCCACCTAGTGTCTCGCCGTCCCTACCATCTAGTTTGCCTCGGCCAAACCTACCCCAAGTCTGTCCTGATGCCGCTCCAGATTGCATTGCTGCCTCCCAACAGCCACCGCCTCCTGCGATTGTGCCGCCACCACCCATTTCGGAGTTTCCGCCACCCCAACTTGACCCACAACCTCCTATGCCCGAGCTCCAGCCTCCTGATCCCTCTCCACAGCCTCTCCGTGGCTCTGTTAAGCCCAGTTAGCCTTCGATTCGATTACGTGATTATGTGTGTTCACAGGTTACTTCCACTTTCCAAACTCGTCGTCTTCTTCTTCTTCAGGTTCTGTCAAAGGTACGCGATATCCTCTGTGTCATTATCTCTCATATCATCGCTATACTCCTTCACTTCACTCCTTTATTGCTCAGATACCCAGGCCGCAAAACCACGCAGTTATGCTGAAGCTGCATCTCATCCAGAATTGCAAGAAGCCATACGTTCTGAATTGCGAGCATTGGAGGACAATAATACTTGGACTCTCACTTCTTTACTGGCTGGGAAGACACCTATTAATTTTCGTTGGGTTTACAAGATCAAGCATCACTCAGATGGTTCTATTGAGAGGTACAAAGCCCATTTGGTTGCCAAGGGCTTCACTCAAATGGAAGGTATCGATTATCATGAGACTTTCTCCCCTACTGTTTCTGTTCGCTGTTTGTTATCATTGGCTGCTGCTCAAAATTGGTCCATTCATCAGTTAGATGTCAATAATGCTTTCTTACATGGTGACCTTAATGAGGAAATTTTAATGTCCGCACCTCTTGGTCTTCAGCGACAGGGGAAGAATTAGTTTGTCGCCTTAACAAGTCTTTATATGGTTTAAAACAAGCCTCTCAGCAATGGTTTGCAAAATTCTCTGATGCTATTCAATCAACAAGGTATGTTCAGTCTAAAGCAGATTACTCATTATTCACTCGCAATCAGGGGAAGCCATTCACTGCTTTATTGATATATGTCGATGATATATTAATCACCGGTAATGATCCTATCACTATTTCTGATTTAAAGAATTTTCTCAACAACCGCTTTCGTATTAAGGGTCTTGGTGATTTAAAGTACTTTCTTGGCATAGAAGTTTCCCGTTCCACTAGTGGGATTTATATTTCTCAGAGAAAGTATGCATTGGAAATCATCAGTGATACAAGTTTATTGGGAGCAGCTCCCGTTGATACTCCTATGGAGTGTGGATTGAAATTATTAGATAAAGGAGATCTTCTTAAGGATGTTTCACGCTACAGGAGATTAGTTGGCAGATTGATCTATCTCACCATCTCAAGGCCTAATATAACCTACTCAGTGCATATGTTGAGCAGGTTTATGCATGAGCCACGCAAACCTCATATGGAAGCAGCTTTACTAGTTGTTCGCTATCTCAAGAACACGCCAGGGCAAGGTTTGTTCTTTTCTTCACAAAGTGATTTTAGACTTCGAACTTATTGTGATTCAGATTGGGCTGGTTATCCCATGACTCAGAGATCTACTACAGGCTATTGTGTCTTTTTTGGTTCTTCGCTAATTTCTTGGAAGTCAAAGAGACAAAAGACGGTTTCACTCTCTTCAGCTGAGGCTGAATATAGAGAAATAACAGGTACTTGTTGTGAGTTAACATGGTTAAAGAATCTTCTCAGAGATTTAAATATTCTTCATTCAAAGCCTGCTTTATTGTATTGTGACAATGAAGCAGCTTTGCACATTGCAGCTAACCTTGTCTTTCATGAAAGGACTAGACATATAGAAATGGATTGTCATTATATCAGGGATAAGATTCAAGATGGTTCAGTAGCTACAAAGTATGTGAGCTCTTCATACCAATTGGGAGCTCGAGACATTCACTCTCCAACTTGAGGGGGAGTGTAGAGAATACTATGTATCATAATTGTAATTCAATTAGGAGATGTCATAGGATTATCCGGAGATGTAATATGATCACCTACCTTATTTGACTCCTAGATTGTAGTAGTAGTATAGTAGTATTGTAACATGTTAGGCTTCTCTTGTATTAATATTCTGTATTCTTATAGTGAATATCAATCATCATTCAATCAATATTCCCTTCTTACACTTCTGGGAATGTTTAATTTATATTTTGATTCAAAGTCTTTATTTCGATAACATGAAGTTTTGTTTATTGTAGTACTATTTCAAATTGCCATATGTCTTTTGCCTTTCTTAAGATATCTTGTTTAAACATTGATGTTTATGTGGTTTGACCACTTCCAACAAGAGGAACGGAACCCTGCTTTCTGGGAGATGACCGGATTCCGATTATCATCTGCACATATGTGGTAAAACCGTAAAATCTCTATGCTTCTTGTATATCTAAATGACTAAATCCTTGGCACTTGTTCATGCAACATGTATGGACGCATGACTTCTACATTAATAATTACTTGTTTAAAGGCTAAATACATATTACTACCCTATAGTTTGGATCCAAAATCAATTCAGTACCTGAACTTCTAATTTCATCAAAAACACCCCTGCACTTTCAATTTTGATCTAATAGGTCCAATTTGTTAGTTTTTCGACGATTGAGTTATTTAACTTGTTAATGTGGCTCATATATGGCCTATGTTTTATGATGTGGTGTTGAGGTGGCCTGTATAGTCAATTTAGGAGTGAGTCCTACTATTAAAAATAAATAGTTTTTCAACAAATAATCCAACTATAACTTGAACCCATAACAAAATATTAACGAATTGAACATATTAGATCAAAATTGAAAGTGCAGGGGTGTTTTTGATTAAATTAGAAGTTCAGGGACTAAATTGATTTTGGACCTAAACCACAGGGTAGTAACCAGTATTTAGTCCTAAATTTAATTTCTAATCTTAATTTCCTGTAGAGTTTAACTTTTCAATTTTTTGTAAGCCTCACCAAGTTTAAGGACACCAAGTTAAACCATGCTCTCTCTTTCTCTTGAGAGAAAAACCCTAAGACCGCAACATTCCTTACTGGGCGGCGGCGGCTCTGCAAATGTCTTGACTCTCGAAAGAGAGGTTGTCCGGCCACGTGGTGGCTCGGTAATTTGGAGTTGGAAGGGTGGAGGCGCTCGTCTTTCTTATCCCCTATTTGGCAGCATCGGCGATTGGCTTCAACGAGGTCCCATGATGGCGGTCAGTTTGGCTGCGAAAACTCAAGATTTCATTTCGCCGGTGTTAACCGGTGCTGGGCCTTTCGCTCTGGGCGAGGTCAGATTGGGTTTCGTTGATGGCTGGGGTAAAGGCTATCTAGCTTTAGATCCGAGAGGGGGCTCTCCGGAAGTGATGGATTGCTGGGATCGAGCAATCTTTGAAGGGGTTGTGCGTTGTCCCGGAGGCTGTGCTAGATCGGGATCGGGTTCAGGGCGAGGAATTACTGTGGACACGGCTGTGTTTGGTAGCCTTTGTGGAGAGGATGAAGATGTTGGAGAGGCGACTCTGACGGCGAATGTGGGCGGCGGTGCGGCTGATGGATTTGGGCTAAAAAGACACATGTGGGCTCAATGGGTTACATATTTGGTTTACCCTACTCCTTGGGCCTGCATCTGGAGTGGAGGGGCTTATTGGGCCTTGATTTGGTAGGTGGGCTTCAGCTTTGGGCTCACTGGTCTAGTGTTTCAAGTGGGACAACTTATCTTTTTGCCATGGGGCTGGATTGTTTCGGTCTCCCTGGCATATAGTACTTTTTAAATTTTGTTTAGGTCGCAAAAACCAGTGCTTTAGTTGTTACATTTTTATGCCTGCTTCGAGGTTTCTGGTTTTTGTTAGAATAATGGTGTGTGTATTTTCTAAAATGTGGGTGTACTCGGGACTATCTGGGATGCTATTCGTTAGAATAGGGTTTTGGTGGTTCTAAGGAACGATTGTTTTCTGTCGACCTCATAGGGATGTTTCGTTTTTGTACTGCTTGCTGAATCTAATGAAATGGCTGACCTATTTGCGTTAAAACAAAAAAAAAACTTTTCAATTTTTTCACTCTCTTCCTTTTGATAATAGGATACTTGGATTTGAACTGCATATAAGGATCTCCATGGGATAGCCACAGTGTCCAACAGCTCATTTCGTGGAAATAACCAAGCAAAACAGAAGTCTGAAGTTGGCCAAGAATAATAGTTCCTGGATAGAAACAGAAGCTTCGTGGAAAACACAATCGGTCTGTTAGTGGAAAAGAAAAGAAGTAAAATATAAGAGGAAAGAACAGAAAAGTTACCAACTTTCCGTTTCCGCATAGAAAATTGTAGCCACTCTGGATAAAAAATTAAACTCGACGTCGACTTGACTTTGGCTTTCTTACCGGTTTTGGGCGAGCACATGACATGAGAAGCCAAGCCAAGCCAATTGTTCCGACTCATTTCTTAAATCTGAACCACTCCGTACCATGGCCCTTTAATTACTTCAATGCAGGCATCGTCATCATCCTCATCGCCGCCGGTGCCATCGCCATCGGGGCCACCATCCCCTTGGAAACCCATAAAATACCGGACGTCCTACGACGTGTTCTTGAGCTTCAGAGGTGAAGACACACGAAGGACCTTCACAGACCACCTCTACGCAGCACTAGATCGTGCCGGAGTCGTGACGTTTAGGGATGCCGAGGGACTAAGATGGGGAGAAAACATAGCGGAGAAATTAATGCAGATAATCGAAGGGTGTAGGATCTCTCTCATAGTCTTCTCAGAAAAGTACGCGGATTCGAGATGGTGTCTGGAGGAGCTGGTGCAGATCATGGAGTGTAGAAGAATACGAAGGCAGCAGGTTTTCCCCATATTCTATCATGTTGATCCTTCACATGTCAGAAACCAGACCAGTAGCTTTGCTCATGCGTTTCAGAAATATGAAGGTAAAAATTAAGAGCTGACCTTGCAGAAGCTGAATTTCTTAATCGATTGTCAAGGTTTTAATTCGTCTCTATTTTTAGAAAACATGCTCTCAGAAAAACAAAAAGAAGGTACAGATAAGATAGCCAGGTGGAAAGCTGCTCTCAGAGGAGCGGCGAATTTGGTTGGCTTCGATATTGCTGATAGGTAATACTTTTCTTTCTGTTTTTTTTTGTTTTTCCGTTTTTTTTAACTGCAAGCTGTTACCCCTTATCCTTTTGGTTGATCATATGGTATCTTTTCGGTTTGGCCTTCTTTTCTCCTTTAAGCTTAAACCTGGTCGATCATTTCTTTCTAATTCTTAGTTCTGCTTCTGAATCTAATTGACAGACATGAAGCAGAGTTTATCAATAGCATTGTTGACGAGATATGCAAACAGCTGACCAACACATACTTGAATTTAGCTGTCTACCCAGTTGCAATACATTCTCGTGTTGATGATATTTGCAAGTGTTTAGGTGTTGGATTAGATGATGATGTTCGCATGGTTGGAATTTGGGGTATGGGTGGAATCGGCAAAACAACAGTTGCCAAAGCCATCTATAACAAATTTTATCTTGACTTTGACAGTAGATGTTTCCTAGCAGATGTTAGGGAGACTGCAAAGGACTCAAATGGTAAGATTGTTCTGCAAGAAAGACTTCTTTCTGATGTCTTAAAACCAATCAAGATAGCGGTAGGTGATGTTTCCAGAGGGGTCAATGTAATAAAAGAACGACTTGGAAGCAAAAAGGTACTTGTCATTTTTGATGATGTAGATCATGAGGACCAATTGCATGCATTGGCTATAAGCCGTGATTCCTTTGGTCCGGGAAGTAGAATTATTATAACAACAAGAGATCGACATTTGCTAGAGCTACTGAAAGTGGATACAATACATCTAGCTCAAGAAATGAATGAAGAAGAAGCTCTTGAGCTCTTCAGTTGGCATGCCTTTCAAAATATTTCTCCTAATGAAGAGTATGTCGAACTCTCAAGAAGAGTGGTTGCTTACTGTGGAGGTTTACCACTGGCTCTTGAAGTTTTAGGGTCTTTCCTCTTTGGAAGGAGCATAGGAGATTGGAATAGCACACTGAAGAAATTGGAAAAAATTCCTGATGGCAGAATTCAGTCAAGGCTCAGAATAAGCTTTGATGCAATTGATGAGAGCCAGAGGAACATATTCCTCCATATATGTTGTTTCTTCATCGGAATGGACAAGAACTACGTCATACAAATCCTCAACAGCTATGGTTTTCCAGCAGAAATAGAAATCAGTGTCCTGCTCCAACGTTGCCTTGTAACTGTTAGTGAGAAAAACAAGCTCATGATGCATGATTTGCTTCGAGACATGGGCAGGGAAGTTGTTCGTGAAGAATCCCCAAAGCGCCCTGAAAGACGTAGCAGATTGTGGCATCAGGAAGACGTAACAGTTGTATTGACGGATGAATCTGTAAGTACTCCCAGCCTAATCTATCTAGACAAGCATAGGCCTCCCATCTCTAATACTAATAATAGTGAAGAAGCAGTGCTTAATTACGCAAAGCCATCCCATCTACTATGTGCTTCATTAATTTCATATTCTAGTGTCCGTAATCCAGTCATTTCATCGTGGCATTCATGACTTTTCCGCGCACCTGTGGATAAATGATAATTCATTTTCTCACATGCGAATAAATCCTTTTTTTATTAATTTAGTCCCTTCTGTTAACAGGGAACTGAAGAGACTGAAGGACTCACTCTAAATTTGCAAAGATCTGACAGCGTGAGTTTCAGTACAGAAGCATTTAGAAACATGAAGAGACTGAAATTGCTCCAACTCAACCATGTACAACTCACTGGAGACTGCGACAAGTTTCCCAAAAAGCTAAGCTGGCTCTGCTTGCGAGGATTCTCTGCACAGGTCATACGAAATGAGTTTCTTAATGAACCATACCTGGTTTCTCTCGACCTGCGGTACAGCAATCTCGTACGAGTTTGGGAGTATGCCAGGGTATAGTAAGAAACTTTCAAACATCTTCCCTCTGAATTAATACACATCACGCTCTCGTTCTGTTCTTTTTGGATTTTGATATTTCATTTTCTTTTGGTGTGGTCTAACAGCGGCTTGGGAAATTGGAGATACTTAATCTCAGTCATTCACATTACCTAAGACAATCACCAGACTTTTCACAACTCCCAAATCTACAGTATTTAATCCTTAAAGACTGTGTGAGTTTGCCAAAGATTGACAAGTCCATTGGACTGGTTTCTCAACTTGCCTTGCTAAATCTTAAAGGCTGCACAATGCTCAAGGACCTTCCGGAGGATTTTTACAAGTTGCTCTCTGTTAGGACTCTTGTTCTTTCTGGCTGTTCGAGATTTGAGAATTTGAGCAAGGATATAGAAAATATGATTTCTTTGAAAACTCTTGTTATAAGTGGCACAGGCATCAGTGAAGTACCATCCTCTGTAGATAAGATGAGTGGACTCTTGGACTTTTCATCTCGACAAGGCCTGAGTGGACTAAAACGATGTGATGAGACATCAAGACCTAGGCTGCGTTTATGGGGGGTTATAAGCTTCTTAAATAAGGAAGGGGCAAGATGGTGGGCGCTGCAGTTGAGATCTGTTGGAGCCATGTGTTTGGACGCAAGTTTATCAATTCGTAGAGCCGCAAGAAGAGTAACTCACGGGGCTTAGGTATTATGTCCTCCCCGTTGTACTTTGTTCCTCTTAGAAAAATTACAACTCTCTCATCCATATTTCTCTTCGTGATATCCTGCGCGACAGATCTCGCCGACTTATCTCACTCTCAAATTTCAGTCTGTTCTGCCATGTCTCACACTCTGATGGATGAGAACGCTCAAACGGTGACTAATCACCACGCCTTTCAAATCTCAGTAAGTTCATCAATCATGGTTCTCCTGGTGCTTTTTTTTTTTTTTTTTTGAGATTTCAATTTTTAATTTCTTTTTGCAGATTAATTAGGTTTTCATTGTGTGCCTTTGTTTCAGAAATATCAACAATAGATCATTTCATTTTGTGGGTTTGATTTTCATCTTATAAATAGGTGAGTACGTGGGCTCTTTCATGTAAAATAGTTTTTCAATTTCCAGCAAACTTTGTAACTTTTTCTATTGTTGAAGTGTACGTTTGATTAGAATTTTTTTAGATTTGCGAATTCTGTGAAATTATTCAGCAAAATTTGCTGCACCGAGAGGAAATTGATTCCAGGCTGATCCACTACAAATCATTTTCTTCTTGTTATTCTTCCAGTTTTGTTCGAGTGAGGATTGAGGGAAACGGAGCAAGTTGATAGGAAGTTATAGGTATGAGAGATCGATTGGGAAGAATGCATACCAAGTTTTTCCAAAAAACCCCATTTTCCAATGATTTCCTACTCTGCAGCTCTTTCCCCAACTGTTTCTGTTTAATTAGTTACTTCCATGATCATTTTCAATTAAACTCTTGTTTGTTGATCTTATGTCTTGTTTAGCCTAGTAGGAGCATCACGTTTTCCAAGTTTTTGAAAGAGTATTTCTTTTGAAGCCCTGAACTTTAAAATAGCCTTGCTACAATCTGAACCAGTTATTAGTTGAGAATTAGCCTCTGCTTATATAACCTCCCTATCAAAACCATTGTTGTACCTATATAAGAACAATCGGTATTGTATACTTATATTTGTGTGTTTTTGATGCAGCTTCAATTATGAAATAGAAATTGAGGCATAGATCTGGGGAGTATTAGTTCTGGAATAACTGTGTCTTATAAAGTATTAGTTTTGTAATAACTAGATAATGACAGGCTGTATGTTGAGACATTAAGCTTTGATTTGAGATCTGAACTCTGTTTAAATTTGATTGTGTCCTAAAATAAATGCAACATAAATCATAAAATAAACGCTAGGCTTCTTGATTTCCTTCACGCTGTACTGCTTTCTTTCACCCAAATCGATTTCTACGCTTCTTTCATTCTTGTAGTATTAATCGAATTGCTAGCTTCTTATCACTTGTTAGGTCTTTGTTTGTTACCAATTTGGTTGTTCATGACCTAGTTGCTCTTCGAGCATAGTGCAATAATGCTTTGATCAGCTGTGAAAGTATATAAGTTGCTACCTTTCTACATTCTTTATTGTTCTTATTTTCTACGAGTAGAAATATTGGTATTTTTGCAGCCATAAGTGTTGAGAAGTTATGTCCTTTTGTTTGGGGGGGTTAAATATAGTAGAAATCTTTATCCTTTTTCTGTGGGGTGTTTTTTGGGGGTAATTTATGTGTATCTTCTATTTACATCGACTTTGAGGTGAACATTTGTTAAAGTATTCGATTCCCTGTACAATTTAGATGAGTCTGGCCGAGTCTCTAGTACACTCTTCTAGCAGTGGTGACTTTGCCGGGTTGCTTGAGAGAACTAGAGAAAGTTTCTTCAGAGTCATCACCAGAGGAAGAAAATGAAGAAGATATATAAAGAAGCTGATGGTGATGGTGATGGCAGTGATGTTGAAGCAGGTGTGGAGATTTTCTTTGTTTCGTGTTTAATCCAGTAGGAGTTTCTATTAGATACTACAATTTGTTTTAAACTATAAGTCAAAGTTCTATTTGAAGTGATTTAGATATGATTTGTGACTTGCATTGCAGGATAAAAAGGCGTAAGGGAGATAATTTGGAAAGCGTAGAGGAAACTAATGGGTTGACTTCACACGGACTTCCAGAACAAAAGTCAGGTAACATATTGATATCTTTTGGATTCTGTTGTGTTTTGTTTTATAACCCCAAACACTGGAGGACTTCTTGATACCATATAAAGTGTTCTGAACTGTCTCAGATGACGCATACATAAGACCAACTTACTTGGTAAGTGAGCTTTTGTTCAAAGACTTACTACAGTGATCCTATTCTCTCATTTTTGTTATCTGCATCTACCTAGTCGTCTATTTTACTGTCTGTTAAAAATTGGTGAAAGCTGAAAAGTTAAGTGGAGTTATTGTGGGCTGTATATATACAGATGTAGAACAGATGTTCGAATATGAATCAAGTTTATTGGTTGTTTGTCTAAAGACTTGATGAACTGCTTTGCTGTTGGCCTTGTTTGTTTTGATGAAAAATGTTGTTTGGTAGATTTTTGAAACTTGAGAACATTTTTATTTTTCACTATGCTTCAGTTATGATGATGAAAAAGTTTTATGGTATTTCATAACAATGCCAGAAAAAAAAAAAACAACAAGGAAATGCTCATTTTCTGGCAAAAGTGTTCCGGAGGATACTTCTTTCCTATTTAAGAAAGCATAAAAGTTTTTTCAATTGGGAAACTTTTCCACTAGTAATTTTTTTCTCTCTAAGAGACAAGCAGATTATTTGGGAAAAGTGAATGTACCATGTATTCAGTTATTAGTGTGCGATTCAACCCCCACAGAAAGGAGTGTGTTTGGTTGTGTGTGTGTGTGTGTGTGTGTGGCTGAGAAATCTAGAGAGTACATGTCTAATAACCATCAAGTTTTGATTGCTTTGGACACAGGATATTATAACTAATAAGCATCCAAGTTTTAAATTGCTTTGAACACAGGATATTATTTCAAATATGATCTCTTCTCCACCTCAAAGAATATAGTTACTCTTCTCCTATTTTTGAACTTTTCTTGCAATTATGTGCAGAAGCATCTTGGATCATTTGGAGATATGTGTTTTCTTTGTGGCCAGAGGTTGATTGAGCAGTCTGGTGTGACATTTGGGTACATACACAAGGTGCTGCCCTGGATGACTAGTTGAAATTTGAAATGTTTGAATGCTTTGGTTTACTGGAAGTATACATGCATATGGTTTTCCATAATCTAGTTTGTACAGCACTATTCTTTCACATTAGCTGTCACCTGTAATTCATGATTTACTGAAGCCCTCATGCAAAAAATAAACTTACTGTTTGGAAACAATCATAACCATTGCATGCATTCATTATTTGTCCCAGTCAGGTCTGACTTGTTTAGTTGTTATTCGTTTACTAATCGCCTGATGCAATTATAAATTTACTATAGAAAGATACCTATCCAGCATGTATCCATTTCCATATATTGTAGCTTTATTTTGCATTATTAGATATTGGATGTGATACAGTGTGAAACATTTTCTTGTGCAGGGATTGAGACTTAATAATGATGAAATCGACCGGTTATGCAACACAGACATTAAGAAATCGCTAAATAATAAGAAACTTTATTTGGTACTGGATCTTGATCATACACTGCTAAATTCCACCCAGCTGAATCATATGACGGCTGAAGAAGAATATTTGATCAGCCCACCAGATTCTCTGCCAGGTATTTTATGTAGTCTTTTGAAGTTTTTCTTCTCGTGTAGCATCTTTAGTGATTCATTTTTGGTGTTTACACATTTCTTGGTTGCTTCGGTGCATGCTTGTATATTTACCCCAAGGATTATTGACTTGAATCTTTTGATTTTGCTTGCAATATGATACTTTCAGATGAGTTGAAAGGCAGCCTGTTCAGACTGGACTTTATGCATATGATGACCAAGTTAAGGCCCTTCATTAGGACATTTTTGAAGGAAGCCAGTGAAATGTTTGAAATGTACGTGTACACTATGGGTGATCGAGCCTATGCATTGGAAATGGCCAAGTTGCTTGATCCCAAAAAAGAGTACTTTGGTGATAGGATGATATCACGCGATGATGGTACCCTAAAACATCAAAATGGTCTAGATATTGTACTTTGGCAAGAAAGTGCTGTTTTGATACCGGATGATACAGAAAATGTAAGTTTTTCCTTGTTAATACTGCAAATTTTAAAGTGCATTCATAACCAGTTAACCTTGTTAAAGGAGAGCTAATTTTTGTGGTTTAAACAGAATTTCCTTTGAAGAACTTTGTTTGAAATTGTCAGAATAGCATCTTCCACCCATGGGTTGCCCAGCTAGTCATATTACCTCTCATTGAAATAGCTTAACTGCTTAAAGTTATAACAATATATATTTAAAAAAAAAAAATGTTTAGAAAATAAACTTCTTATGATAGATTTTAGGTTTGGATACAGTCACAAATTAATGATCTCTGCATGTTTTATCTTAAACAATTCTTTCTCGAGCCGTATGATAGAATATGTTAAAATGAATTTTATACAAGTAAATTATGTTTTGGATACACTAGCTATCAGTTTAATGATGTGTGAATTTGTTAATCTTCTGATAGGTTCTCAATGTTGCGATCTGTTATTGTAGGCATGGATAAAGCAAAAGGACAATCTAATTTTGATGGAAAGATATCATTTCTTTAGATCTAATTGTTCCCAATTTGGGTTCACTTGTGAGTCTCTTTCAGAGTTGAAGAGTGATGAGAGTGAGCCTGAAGGAGCTCTTGCAAATGTTCTTGACCTTCTGAAGCGAATCCACAAGATTTTCTTTTATGTAAGTACATCTTGCTGTCTCTATATTGATTAAAGTATGTGGTGCTGTTGTGTATGCTAATCCATTGTTGGTGAACTATCTTGTAGGAATTGGGAGGCAATCTTATATATAGAGACGTAAGGCAGGTGAATATTGCGTTAACAAAAACTTCACCTCTTTCCTTCCTTTCTTATGTTTGATATATATTATTGGAGAGCTTTGCCTCTATTACTTTCAGTTCTGACAATGATATTAATAGGATATCGGTATTCTTGTAGGTTCTGAAAACTGTTAGGAAGGAAGTCTTGAAGGGGTGCAAAGTTGTGTTCAGCCGTATAATTCCTTCAAAAGTCCAGGCTGATAATCATCACCCGTGGAAGATGGCGGAGCAGCAAATTATATGTGGCGAAAGCAACCTGAAGACAAGTTTCCTGTCACTGAAATGAAATCGAAAACCCAAAGCCAGTTTGGCATAAATCTTTATATTAATGCACCAAGGTGTTTCTTCTTCGATGCTGATATTTTTGTGTTTCTTCATTTAGTGGGGAAGAAGTCTTCTCGTTTAGGGTGTGCTTCTCTCCCTATATTTCAACTTCTGCAAAAAGCCTTCTACAGGACTTTAAATTTCATTTTGTTTTCATTTCATTTCGATTGGAGTGTCTCTATCTCTAGCTCTTTGGTATCATGTTGCTTTCATAGTCGACTTGATATTTTATCTTAAGAGGTTAAGGGCTGGGTTAAAGGGTATTCTGTGATTTCTATCTACACTCATCAATTGGTTAATCCAATTTGTAAGGGAAGGTTCATAACAGTCTTTGTAATAACAATTTTTTTTTTTAATCAATGGTAGTTTTTTCGTAATCACAATTTCAACCGGCTCAATTATTTTAGAACATTTTTCTCCCTCAAATGTGATTATTTCAGTCCCAAGTTACCTACCCTGTAATTTTTGCCTAAATCATTGACCAAGTAAATCTAAGGTTGCTTGTGGATATATTACGCTTCCAATTTTCAGCAGCTCAAGAATATACCAATACAAAACAAACGAAAAGCTACAAGAGATGGGAAGAAAAAGCACTTCTATTTGGGATGGGCATCAACGAATATTCCAATTGCATTTTATATGTAGCGTCCCCTTCCTGCTACTGGTCCATGACTTATACCTTGTGTTCTGTTTCCTTTTCTTTCTTTTGAACATTGCCTTGTATAATATACAGTTAGCGGAAATCTTCCACTTGCTTTTATTTTATTTTTTTTAATTTATTAATCAACTATTTGCACGTCTTTTCACATCTGTTGCCACGACTTATTCAAACCCTAGGTGTGGTGTTAACAGTAGAAGGTTTGGCGATAGCACCGTAACAGATTTAAAGCTACGGTTTTTTTCCACATTTCTTTAAATGAAACTAAAAGTGAAACACACCGTATGAATGTGGATAGGGTATGAGAGAAAATTACGTGGGTAGCTATTTTGTAGAATGTGGTGGAAAAAATTGTTCCACTTTTTTTTTTTAATGATTTTGTGGGTGATTTTTTAGTGAAGAATTTCCTTAACAATGTTTTTTTTTTTTTTTTAACATGGCCTTGTAGAATATGTAGTTACCATTTTTCCTCTAATCTTCCCATTTTTTTGAATAGAAGTTGAATTCATTAGATCAATAGCCAAAAGGCTAGAGTGTACCATAATTTACATAAGCAAAAGTCGGCAAGAAAATCCGAACTAAACTATCTAAGCTAGAGCAGATCATTAAAATCTCTAGGACGCTCACATTTAAGCGAGCTTATAGAAGAATGAAAAAACCTCGCCTCCTACGGAAAAGAAATCATTCAACTAGCCCCCACTTGCCAATCACGCAATTGTGGTACAAGCAAGTACTAGAAACGTCATAGAAGACTCATAGAAGTTAATCCAACCTTCCACAAGCTCATACCCTAATACATTAGGGCCCCAACTGCCTTAACCTGAGCCCAAGCCGATACGCCCGAGCCCAAATCAATTCTTGCTTAGCAGGCCAGTTCCCCTTCCTCATCAGCCCAAGATTGAGCTCAGGCCCAAAGACCCAAGCCCAACCCCAAGCAAGAAGGGCAGCAGCCCTAACCCGCATTGGCCAACTTGTTTATGCCGCCATCTGTCGAGTCCGCCCTTCCGGCTGTTGGCCGGTCCACCGCAACATCAAATCCGACTGACAAACTGAGCAGAGATCGCTGACGACATCCTGGCCGAAAGTCTACCCACCACTGAAACTTGCGAAGCAAGCCTCGTCCAAGTCTGCAGAATCAAATCGCTCTGCCTCGACCTGCCTCGATCTTGTTAACCCCGCCGAGCTTTACCGCAATCTGGCAAGCCAAGGTTTGCTAGATCCAATCCGGATCACACAAACTCCACGCCAAGACTCGTCTGCACTCTGCGCCTACCTCTCCAATGCTGCCCACCACTTGAGAAAGAAAACCAAACAAAAGAAACACCACGCCTAGCCCAAGACCGACGCTAGACACGGTCAAACGCTGCGTCGCCGTCTGCTTGAATCCTAGGTCTAGGTTCTCTCTACTTTTTTTTTTTTACCCTTTGTTTTTTCCTCTAATCTTCCCCTTGCTTTTATTATAATTTTTTTTATTTATTAATCAACTCCTTGCATGTCTTTAAACATATGTTGCCGTTGCATATCCAAATCCTACGATGATGAATGTGGTACACTGAGGTGGCAAACAAAAATAGGTTGTGGTGTCAGAGGCGGAAGGTTTTGCAGTAGCACTATGACAGATTTATAGCTATAGTTTTTTTTTTTTTGTTTTTTTTAAGAAATGAGAAAGGGGATAAGGCGCGTATGACAGAAACTCTCTCTCCACTTCTACCCTAGCCCCAATGGCTAGATTTCGAGTTCCCAACATTTTCTTCCCAAATCTATCTTCTTCCTTTCCCTCTCATTCTCTCTTATTGTTTCTTCACCCCTCGATTTCCTTTCATCTTCATTTCCAATTTGATTTCTTCCCAACCAGGTTTTCTTAGCTTAGTGATTTTCTTTCACTTGTCTCTCTTTCCTGTTAATTCAAATTGCAATGGCGGCAATTAGGGCTGTCACTCAGTCGGTTCGAATCGGTTATAGGTATTACCAACTTCAAAACCAAAGCTTTCGGTTTCAAAATTCAACTACCAATTACCAACCAAAATTTTCGATTTTTAATCATAACTACCAAATTTGGTATTTCGGTTTTCAATATTACCAACTTTAGAACAACTAATTCTTTGTAATTAAAATTAGAACGAACAATACTAGGTTCTTCAATTTTATAGTCGTAAACTTTGTACTCATCTCCTAATTATAGCTTTCTTTTGTATATATGACATCAAGTTTGAGTCATTTTCAATAAAACTAGGTTATTTAACCATCTTTTGACGAGGTTACTTAAAATATATGTACTATTAATGTAGTATATGTAGTAATGTTCAAACTATTATGAAAAATTTTATGTTTATTCTTAATATACATGTATGTGTATTGAAAGCCATAGTATATAAAGCTAATATTTAGATAATTGGTAGATTCGGTATTTATCAAAATAAAACCAACTTTTTCGGTAATTTTCGATTTCGGTTTTATCAGTCTCGGTTACCAAAAAGTCGGTTTACCAAACTTAAAACATCGGTTGGTATTCGGTCGGTTTGATAATTACCAAACCAAGTGGCAGCGCTAGCGGCAATTGATGATATGGCAGCTTGTATAATGGTGGCTTTGGCTATCTTGGGTGATTAGGCTTCAAGGTGGAAAAGGACGAGGGGACTGATGTGTTGCTTGTTGCATGGTTGCTCATTGGATCTGACGATTCTTGACCTAGATCGTTTCATGTTACCCATTTCCAATATCTGGCCCATTTCTCATAAGGTGGTGATAAGGAAATGTCCTAATAGAAGGTTTCATTGTCAATTCAACGATCCAATTGATAAGCAGGAGGTTCTAGTCAAGGATCCATAGTTATACAAGTCAGTGATGGTGGTGTTAGGTGACTATGATGATGGCATCAATGATATTCAGGTGGTCCCACTTAACCGACTACCTGTTTGGGTAGAGGTTCGGGCTATGTCGTCAGCCATCATGTAGACTTGTTAGGCTCAATGTATTAGAACCTCATTGAGCATTTTTCTTCATGTAGATCAGCAACGGTTAGATTGTAAGGAGGTGATGCGAGTACTGGTGGTGATAGACCTTAACTAACCGTTGCGACGCCACGATAGGTACCAATTTTTGCTCTCCTACTATAAGAATATGGATTTTGTATTCTTGCATGGATGTAGTTTGTGTGGAGTATGTGGGTGGCTTGGGCAATGCGTCGCTGGCTATTAAAGTCTTTCTTCGCCAGCGATAGCAACTGGTTCAGTTGATCCACTAAGCGAGCAGCAGGTTCTGGCATCATCGGGCCTTCGCCTCACCACTTGTAGTCCTATTGTTGGGCTCCCTCTACAAACCCCAATATTGTCTCACATGTACCTATGGATAGAAATCCACCACTACACCTACCAGCACCAGCTATCTGGGCAGCCACAATTAGGCAGTTTCGGCTGGCGAAGCCCATAGCCTTCTCAGTGCCTTTTGCCCAAGCTTTTTGTAATCGTCTAGTCTCACACCTTTTAATCTACCCTCAGAAAAGTCTAGGGATTGCATATTAAGGAATTTAGGTTGTGTATACAAAGTTTCTCCCAAATTTGGATTCCAATACCAAGTAATTGAACAAATCAAATACAAAATTAGAGATTAATATTCAGTTCGGTCACTGTATCATATCAGAATGAAAGGTCTTCTTATTGAATGGATCAAAACTAATCTGTATCTGATAGGTTAACAAGTTTAGACTCCATTTCAAGAACTACATGATCATCCCTTCAAAACTCCATAACATCAACAATAAGAATAACCAACAAAAGCATTCCATGAATCTAAAGAAGAAAACATCGAATAATTGTGTCTTATGCTTGTCTAAGGTTTTACTAGAATTCTTTAGAGAAAAAACTGTAAATGGCATATGGGCATACTTAGCCTTTTTTTTTTCTTATTTTCTTTCTGTAGAAATGGACCTTTTTTCTTATCAAAATGTAATAACTTTATTAATCTTAGTAAAGATAACAATGCAACGGAGATAAAATTCTCAATAGGGAACCCCTACTAATACCTCAAGGATTTACATAATTACATCAATAGGATCATAGCCAAGGTAGCCTAATATCTTTGCAGAAGAAATCCTGCACTAAAGTCAAAGTTCATCTTCCCGGACCATAAACTAATTGATTGCCTCTTTTACGAACATGCTTCTAAGTAACTAACTATTTCAAACTCTTTCATAAATTTCCTAACACCACCAAAAACACTTCCAATGTCACTATCCATAACAGTCATTGATAAGGACAAAATACTGTTTACTCCCTATACTTATAGGGTCTCGACGTTTCAGTCCCTGACGTTTCAATTTCACCTAAAAAGTCCCTGAACTTTCCAATTTCACCAAAAAAGTCCCTGCCGTCAATTTTCCGTTAAAAAATCTGTTATCTTGCTGACGTGGCACTATTTCAACAGTAAAATGACAATTTTACCCTTACTGACCCCAAAAAAAAAAGCTCTTTTTTCTTTTTTTAACTCTTTTTTCTCTATTTTTTTAATTTGTTCTTTTTTATTCCTACTTTTTTTTAAACTCTTTTTTCTATATTTTTTTAATTTGTTCTCTATTTTTTTTTCCTACTCTTTTTTTTTTTTACTCTTTTTTCTTTTTAATTTGTTCTATTTTTTTTTACTCTTTTCTCTCTCTCTTTTCTCTTTTTTTTTTTTTTAACTCTCTTTTCTCTTTTTTTTTATTTGTTCTCTTTGTCCGCTCTGCTATTTGGCCTTCTTTTCCTCCTCCCTAATCGCAACTCCAGTTTTCGGCCACGCCTAGAAACCGGAATGGTGGAGTGCTCTTCCCTTCAGATTCTGGCCCCTTCGTGGTGTCGGAGCTATATCAGAAGCTTTCTCTCCACGTCAATAACGTTTCTTTGGTGTTGGTTTGCTGAGATGATGAGCCAATAGAGATTCGAAGAGGATAAGATATTTGAGTTTTTCTTTAGAGAGAAATGTTTGAACAGTTTTGGCACCTAAGAAAGGGAGGTGGAAGGTGAATTGATTTGATTTGGGTGTGCTCCGATTTGGTTTGGAACCGCTGTATGGAGAGGGGTGATTAGGAGAGGTGGTGATGCTTGCTGGCATGACGGGGATGGTGGATGGATGGTGGAATGACCAGCACTTGCTTGGAGCGGCGGGCACGCCAACGGTGATTAGGAGAGGTGGTGATGCTGGTCGAAAACTGGAGCTGCGATCAGGGAGGAGGAAAAGAAGGCCGAAGAGCAGAGAGGAGGAAGAGGTAAACAGAAAAGAGAAAGAAATAATAAATAAATAAAAACAAAAGAGAGATAACAAATAAAAAAAAGAGGAAAAAAGTTATAAAAAAAAAAGAGAAAAAAAGTTATAAAAAAAAAAGAGAAAAAAGAGTAGGAAAAAAAAAAGAACAAATTAAAAAAAGAACAGAAAAGAGGGTTAAAAAAAAGAGAGAACAAACAAAAAAAAAAGAGAAAAGACAATAAATTAAAAAAATAGAGAAAAAAGAGTTTTAATAAAAAGTAGGAATAAAAAAAAATTAAAAAAATAGAGAAAAAAGAGTTAAAAAAAAAAGAAAAAAAAGAGAAAAGATAGTTTTTTTTTTTTGTCAGTAAGGGTAAAATAGTCATTTTACTGTTGAAATAGTGACACGTCAGCAAGATAACAGATTTTTTAACGGAAAATTGACGGCAGGGACTTTTTTGGTGAAATTGGAAAGTTCAAGGACTTTTTAGGTGAAATTGAAACGTCAAGGACTGAAACGTCGAAACCCTATAAGTATAGGGAGTAAACAGTATTTTGTCCCATTGATAACTTACCTTTGGGACTTCTACAAATGACATTTTTTCATCAAATATCATCTAGATCTTAATTTTTGCCCTGCATTGATTAAGAAGCTTCTTTTTTAGTCTAGAGTTTTACTGTAATCATAATTTGAAGAGCATGTTTAACTTTAGATTGGGCTAAATACAAATTACTACCCTGTGATTTAGGTCCAAAATCAATTCAGTCCCTGAACTTCTAATTTCATCAAAAACACCCCTGCACTTTCAATTTTGATCTAATATGTCCAATTTGTTAGTTTTCCAACAATTGAGTTATTTAACTTGTTAATGTAGCTCATATATGGCCTATGTTTTATAATGTGGTGTCGAGGTGGTCTGCATAGTCAATTTAGGAGTGAGTCATACTATTAAAAATAAATAGTTTTTCAACAAATAATCCAACTATAACTTGAACCCATAACAAAATATTAACGAATTGGACCTATTAGATCAAAATTGAAAGTGCAGGGGTGTTTTTGATGAAATTAGAAGTCCAGAGATTGAATTGATTTTGGACCTAAACCACATGGTACTAACTAGTATTTAGCCCTAGATTAACTTTTTATTCATTTTAGCAAATGCACTAGACTCCTAAATGGTTTTTCATTTTAACTTTGAGCTTTCTGGCTCCAAAATATAGAAAGCAAAATTAGGCTTCTCTATAGTTTTGTTAATTTATAACATTGATTTTAAGTTGTTGTGTATAATGTATAAATAATATAAACTATTTTTCTTTATTCAAAAAGTAATTTTAATTCAAAACTAACTAGATAGAGAGTACCAATGAAAATATATTTAAAAGTGGTTAGCCAAAATAGCTTTTTAGCTACTTTGCTATTTTGGCTAAATTTTGACTAAAGAAAATAGTTGGTATTGCCAAAGAGCATCTTGTTATACATGCACCCACCCAAATCCCTTGTATCTCTATGGGTCTTCTTTTTCATCAATAATTTAGGGAGGTAGATCATGGATGTGGAAATGACTACTAAGTCACAAACAAACATTCCGAAGTGTAATGATCATCTCATGCAGTCATGCCAAAGAGGTAAAATGACAAAAAAGTTCAGGAATGTCGTTCGCGGTAGTGAACTCCATCAATAAAAAGTCTTGGATAAACATCACAGATTTTATATAATTCTATACATATTGGCACCGATCAAATAAAAGAGGTTGAATGGGGAAGAAAGATTATTGGGAAAAACTTTTGGAGCCTAATGCTATACAGTTAATTTTGTCTCACTGAAAACTAACTTTACATGTTTGGTCACCATCTTTTGAAGTTTGAACTGAAATGACTAATTTATGTTAATGATTAGGGAAAATTTTGATTGTATCTCACAAAGCCTTTTTTCTTTTTTAGACTTGCGAGGGAGGATCATGGTCAACCATCACTGATCACAAGTAGGCCGACCCGAACCAACCCGAATCAATTATGGTTCAGGATTAGATTTAAACAATTCAAAAACGTAACAAACTCCAAACCCAAACACGTACCACGAAGTCCAAAGGACAGTGTTGATGATAATAACTCTGTACTGTAATAGAAGCTCGTAGTCTAAGGGACTGCGATCTCAATCTTATAAAGTTAGGGGTGGGTTCAAAAACAGAAAACTGAAAAAACCGAGTTGAAAGCCGAACTGAAACAAAAACATCAAACTTAATAATCGAAAATGTTCAGTTTCAGTTTCAATTTCGATGTGTCAAGAATCGAACCGAACTTGTCAAAACGACGTTGTTTTGACTTTTGAGTTAGAAACCCAATTTTTGAATTTTGATGTCTCTTAATCTCTCATTCTCGTCATTTGGTGGAGAGGATATTCAGTAAGTTTTCAATTTCAATTAATATTGATGTCTTTCTAGTATGAAAATTATGTATTTAACAAAATATATGTATGTATGTATGTATGTATGTATGTATATATATATATATGATTTTTATTTTAAAAAAAAATGAACTGGACTGGACGTGTTCTGTTCAATTCAATTTTGAACTCTTAAAATAAAAAATTCAAACCAAACTGAATCAAAATTTCTACTCGGTCCAGTTCTCGATTCTGGCCTAAAACCTAACCAATTTGGGTTGAACTCATTATAACATTTTTTTTGGACAAACAACACATACCCATAGGACCTAGTGCTACACATATTGACACTGAACAAATAAAAGAGGTCGAATGGGGGAAGAAAATTTTGCTGGAAAAACTTTTGGAATCTAATGCTATACAATTTATTTTCCCTCACCTAAGAATAACTTTACATTTTTGGTCACTTTTTTCTAATTTTTTTAACTCAATTGATTGTTTTATGTTACCGATTAGAAAATTTCGACAATATCCAATAATTTTTGTTTTTCTTTCTTAGACTTTTGGAGATTATGGTCAGCCATCGGTGATCACAGCAGGGTCAACTAGACCGACCCGAATCAATCATGGGTCAGGATTGGATTCAAACGATTCAAAAATCAAAACCAAAAGTCCAAACCCAAACCCGTAACAGGAAGTCCAAAGCACCGTGGCGGTATAATTGAGTTGCGGTGACGAGAATAACCTTTGCACCGGTATAGAAGGTTGAAGTCCAATGGACTGTGTGTGATCTCTCACTCGTATAAAATAGTCCCTCTTCTTGTTTCCCAAGGGCTGTTCCGAAATAAAAACAAAAAAAGAGTAAAACTCAATTCACCAAAAACCACTAGAGCGAAGAAGAAGAGAACCACCAAGACCTACGCAAACCCCTTTTCTCCTTCGTCTCTCTCTCTCTCTCTCTCTCTCTCTCACTTTCCGGGGTTTCTCTCTCTTCTCCAAATCCCTTTCTCTCTCTTCTGCTCTGCGACGCCCTTCGAGGCTTCCACCGCCGGATGTGTATGAATCCGGCGCCGCTCTCTCCGTCCTGTCTCAGGTACTCCGGCCGCTCTCTCTCTTTCTTTCTCTCGCTATCGGTGTTTGTATTTACCTGATCTACTTTTTCAATCAAAAGCTTCAAGCTTGGTGGTTTTTAGGGATTTCGGGGGTTTATCTCATCGCCGATTCCCTATCTCTGCCTCTGTGGTTCAGTTTTTGGTTTAATTTTGTGGTGTTTGTTTGGATTTTAGGATTTGAAGTAGTCTCTGCAGTAGAGAAAGCTGCGGTGGAGATATGACTACTGTAAGATCAAGCTTGCCGTCCAGGATTCGGCAGCTTCTGTCCGCCGACGGTGCTCTCGGGCCGTCTATCAAGCTCGACTCCGAGCCGGTGAGTTGCTTCCCTTTCGCTTTCTTTCTGGTTTGATTTTTACATGGAGGAGACTCCGATGTTGTGTTGTGTATGGCTTGTGCGAATTTTCTACTCTTTTTTGTTTTAGTGATTTAGAGATTAGGGTTTCATATGTTAGGGTTTCTGATTGGGAAAAGCTTGTTAGGATTTTACTGACCCTCTTGTGGTCCATCTGTTTAGTTATTTGGAGTTGGTCAAGTGTTTGGGGTCCTTAAGATATGTGATTGTGCTTACTGGTTGGGTTCTATTAATGATGTGGTGTTTACAGAATAATTGGAATGTTTGGCTGGTAATGGATAAGTGAGTTTTCAATGGTCTATCTTTTGTTTGGTAACTTTTTTTATTTTTTATTTCTATTTCTAATGCTTTTGTTCCCGGCATTGCTTAATACTATTAGGGTTTTCTACCATGCGGTGGAACTCTTAGTTTTGAGAACTCTTAATTCAATGTAATATCGGCCTCTCTATAATTTCCTTTTTGTGTTAGCATTAGATACATGTCATTTTTTTTTCTAAATTTTTGGGTTAACTTGTGGAGAATATGTATGTTGGAAAGTTTTGA
Source organism: Rosa lucieae (assembly GCA_024704745.1). Classification (NCBI taxonomy): domain Eukaryota; kingdom Viridiplantae; phylum Streptophyta; class Magnoliopsida; order Rosales; family Rosaceae; genus Rosa; species Rosa lucieae. The sequence continues at coordinate 55,356,960 of CM045498.1, forward strand.
GAACCTGTGTGTTGGATGTCTGTTTGGAAAGGATAGCCACCTTTTAGAATTATTCTTGCTACACAGATTAATAAGTCTGTCTGCTGAACATCTGCTCCCTTAGTTGATGTACTCTTGGAATTTGCATTACTAGAACTTGTACTTTTCAAGGGTCATTGTTGGCTCCTACATCCCCAAGGCAGTTTTGACCTGAACATAATCTGTAAATTCCCCATAGACTTGCAAGGAAGGCATATTCCCTGCTTTTAGGACTGATATTCCAAAACTGTAGTATCCCTTTTATGTCTGACTCTTTGTTCTGTATATTCTGCATCCATCTTCTTTCATGTATAGATAAATGTTGCTAAATTCATTGTAGGTTTAGAGGAATGACCATTGTTGCCTAACATGTACTTTTCTGGCCACCTAACATGTACTTAGGGTTTGACAATCAGGAATCTATGGTAACTGAAGATTTTTTTGGTTTAATGATAACAGTTTAAATCATCATGAGTTTACTTACCAGTTTTTAAACACTAACTAGAAATTATGCATCCTGAAATTTCAATGAGAGTCACTGTCAGGAAAGGATTTGATAAGTGACAATAATCAAATTAGAGCATATCCATTAAAAAAAAATATTAGATAGTTACCTGGACAGGAAGATTTGTTCTCTCATGCTTGAACTTTGACAGGAAGATTTTTTTTTAAAATTTCTTTCCTAGCATATTACTGATACGATTTATCATATACTGTTATGTAGCTCAGTTCTGAAGTACTTATTTTTTTCCTATGTTAATGTGACACATTTTGACTTCATTTCATTGGTTGCAGTCTCCTAAGATCAAAGCCTTTATCAATAAGGTGATACAGTGTCCATTACAAGATATAGCTATTCCTCTTTCCGGTTTCCGCTGGGAGTACAGTAAGGTGATACCATGCTCTGCTTCTTCTCCATTAAGTTTGATATTTTGATCTCTATTGTGTTGCTTACTTGTTTTATTTGACTTCAGGGTAATTTCAACCATTGGAGGCCGCTTTTTCTGCATTTCGATACATATTTCAAGACATACTTGTCTGGTAGAAATGACCTACTCTTGTCCGATAAAATCTTAGAAGATGATACTCCATTCCCAAAACATGCAGTACTACAAATTTTGAGAGTGATGCAAACAATTTTAGAGAATTGCCATAACAAGAGTTCTTTTGATGGCTTAGAGGTATGTTGTTGGAGCAAGGAATATGTGTGTCCCAACTAGATATATGCATTTTCTTTCTCAATCCTTTTTTTTTTTTTTTTGCTTCCGGTGCTATTTTATTGTAGTCTTCTGTATTTTTTCTCTAATTTATCTGTATATGCTTTTCTTTTCAGCATTTCAAGCTGCTACTTGCATCAACAGATCCAGAAGTTCTTATAGCAACACTCGAAACACTTTCTGCGCTTGTGAAAATATATCCCTCTAAGATGCATGTCAGTGGAAAGATGATCGGCTGTGGTTCTGTAAACAGCTATCTCCTGTCGCTTGCACAGGGCTGGGGAAGCAAGGAAGAAGGGTTGGGTCTATTTTCATGTGTCATGGCAAACGAGACTGCCCAAGATGACGGGCTGAATTTGTTCCCATCTGATGTAGAAAATGATTCTGACAAATCTCAGCATCGAATAGGTTCTACCCTTTATTTTGAATTGCATGGGAATGCCCAAAGTACAGAGGAGAGCAGTAGCAATGTAAATAGTACTTCCAGTTTGGGGGTTATAAACATGCCAGATCTGCATTTGCAGAAGGAGGATGATTTAAAGCTGATGAAACAGTGCATAGAGGACTACAGGGTACCTCCTGAGATTCGGTTCTCACTCCTGACAAGAATCAGATATGCTCGTGCCTTCCGTTCACCAAGAATCTGCAGGTTGTATAGCAGGATTTGCCTTCTTGCATTTATTGTGCTTGTTCAATCTAGTGATGCACATGAAGAACTTGTATCATTCTTTGCTAATGAGCCAGAATATACTAATGAACTGATTAGAATTGTGCGGTCGGAAGAATCAGTTTCTGGAACCATCAGAACACATGCAATGCTTGCCTTGGGAGCTCAATTAGCTGCTTATTCTGCATCTCATGAGCGGGCACGAATTTTGAGTGGATCTAGTATCAGTTTTGCAGGAGGGAATCGTATGATACTTCTGAATGTACTCCAGAGAGCAGTTTTATCACTTAAAACCTCCAATGATCCAACTTCTCTTGCTTTTGTTGAAGCTCTGCTTCAGTTCTATTTGCTCCATGTGGTTTCATCGTCCACTACAGGGAGTAATATTAGAGGGTCAGGCATGGTTCCAACATTCTTGCCTCTTTTGGAGGATTCTGATCCCTTGCACTTGCATCTAGTCTGTTTTGCTGTGAAAACTCTGCAAAAGCTCATGGATTACAGTAGTTCAGCTGTGTCTCTCTTTAAAGAGTTAGGGGGAGTTGAACTGTTGGCTCAGAGACTACAGATAGAGGTACATAGGGTGATAGGCTTGGTCGGCGATAATGATAATTCAATGGTCATTGGTGAAAGCTCCAGATATAATGAAGACCAGTTGTACTCCCAGAAGAGGCTCATTAAAGCTTCGTTGAAGGCACTTGGATCTGCTTCATATGCTGCTGGCAATTCTACCAGATCTCAGCATTCTCATGACAGTTCTTTACCTGAAACTCTTTCTCTGATCTTTGGGAACGTTGATAAGTTTGGAGGTGACATTTATCACTCTGCTGTGACAGTTCTGAGTGAAACGATACACAAAGACCCAACTTGTTATTCTGCTTTGCATGATATGGGTCTTCCAGATGCTTTCATATCTTCAGTTGTAGCTGGGGTTCTTCCATCTGCAAAGGCACTTCAGTGTGTGCCTAATGGTCTCGGTGCTATATGTCTTAACGCCAAAGGCTTGGAGGCTGTGAAGGAAAAGTTGGCCTTACGATTTCTTGTTGACATCTTCACCAGCAAGAAGTATGTAGTAGCAATGAATGGAGCTATTGTCCATTTGACAAATGCTGTGGAAGAGCTTTTGCGCCATGTATCTTCGCTAAGAAGTATTGGTGTTGATATTATGATTGAAATTGTTGAAAAAATTGCTTCCTTCACTGACAACAACAATGCAGGGCTAGCAGGAAAGGCTAGTGGGAGTGGAGTACTGCTATGGAAATGGATTCTGAAGACAAGGAACAGCCTTTGGTAGGTGCTGTAGATTCGGCTGCAGATGGTATCAGTAATGATCAGTTCATTCAATTATCCATTTTCCATTTGATGGTACTGGTCCACAGAACAATGGAGAATGCTGAAATATGTCGGTTATTTGTTGAAAAGTCTGGAATTGATGCTTTACTGAAGCTTTTGTTACAGCCAACTGTTGTACAATCATCTGATGGAATGTCTATTGCTCTACATAGCACCATGGTTTTCAAAGATTTCACTCAAAATCACTCTGCTGCACTTGCCCGTGCATTTTGCTCTTCCCTTAGGGGCCACCTAAAGAAAGCTTTGTCGGAATTTGGTGCGGCTTCAGGGTCTTTCTTACTGGAACCTAAGATGACTTCAGATGGTGGGATCTTTCCTTCACTGTTTCTCGTTGAGTTCCTGTTGTTTATTGCTGCCTCAAAGGAAAACCGCTGGGTAACTGCATTGCTTACAGAACTTGGAAATGATAGCAAGGATGTTCTGGAAGATATTGGGCGTGTCCATCGGGAAGTTCTATGGCAGATTGCTCTTCTAGAAGATACCAAGTCTGAAATGGAGGATGAAAGTGCTGGTTCTACCACTGAGTCGCAACAGTCAGAAATGAATGCAAGTGATTCTGAAGAGCAAAGGTTCAACTCTTTTAGGCAGTTTCTTGATCCATTGATGAGAAGAAGGCAATCTGGATGGAGCATTGAATCACAATTTCTTGATCTTATTAACCTGTATCGTGATCTCGGTCGCGCCACTAATTCTCAAAGAACACATTCTGATGGTCCGTCAAATCTGCGGATTGGATCTAGTCATCATTCTGGTTCTTCAGATGCTGGCAGAAGGGAGTATGACCAGCAGAGCTCCTACTATACTTCTTGCTGTGACATGGTAAGATCACTTTCTTTTGACATAAGTCATTTGTTTCAAGAGCTGGGAAAGGTCATGTACCAACCTTCTCGTCGACGGGATGATATTGTGAATGTTTCTGCTGCTGCAAAATCCGTGGCTTCTACATTTGCATCTATTGCATTGGATCACATGAGTTTTGGGGGGCATGCAAGTTCTTCTGGATCTGAGGTGTCGATATCAGCAAAATGTCGTTACTTTGGTAAAGTTATTGATTTCATTGATGTCAGTCTACTGGAGAGACCAGATTCATGTAACTCTGTTTTCCTCAATTGCTTGTATGGACATGGAGTTATCCAGTCAATTTTAACGACATTTGAAGCTACCAGTCAATTGCTCTTCACAGTAAATAGGGCTCCTGCATCTCCCATGGAAACTGATGATGGAAACTCAAAGCAGGATGAAAGGGAAGACACTGACCATTCATGGATTTATGGTCCGTTAGCTAGTTATGGAAAACTTATGGACCACCTGGTAACATCGTCTTTCATATTATCTCCTTTTACAAAACAGTTGCTTGCACAGCCCCTTGCAAATGGAACAATTCCTTTTCCACGCGATGCTGAGACCTTTGTAAAGGTCCTCCAATCCATGGTGCTGAAGGCAGTGCTTCCTGTTGGACTCATCCCCAATTTGTCGACTGTAGTTATGATTTTATTACTACAGTTATTTCTATAATCAGGCACATATACTCTGGGGTTGAAGTAAAGAATGTCAGTAGCAGTTCCAGTGCTCGTATTGCTGGCCCCCCTCCTAATGAGACAACTATATCAACGATTGTAGAGATGGGCTTCTCCAGGTCTAGGGCAGAAGAAGCTTTGAGACAGGTTGGATCCAATAGTGTGGAGTTGGCTATGGAGTGGTTGTGCTCCCATCAAGAGGAAGTTCAAGAAGACGATGAACTTGCTCGTGCACTTGCGATGTCTTTGGGTAATTCAGAGTCTGACACCAAGGAAGCTGGTGCAATGGAAAGTGCGCCGGAAGAAGAAAAGGTTCAACTTCCTCCTGTTGAGGAGTTGTTGTCTACATGCACAAAGCTTCTGCAGATGAAGGAACCTCTAGCTTTTCCAGTGCGAGACCTGCTTGTGATGATATGCTCCCAAAATGACGGTCAATGTAGGCCTAATATCATATCATTCATTGTTGATCGCGTCAAAGAATCTAGTTTGAATTCTGACAGTGGAAACAGTAACTTGCTATCTGCTCTTTTTCATGTTCTTGCTTTAATTCTTCATGAAGATGCAGTTGCAAGAGAAATAGCCTCGAAGAATGGATTTGTGAAAATAGCTTCAGATCTACTTTCGCAATGGGACTCTAGTTCAACTGGCATAGCAAAACGAGAAGTGCCCAAGTGGGTAACTACAGCTTTTCTTGCAATAGATCGGCTGTTGCAGGTGGATCAAAAATTGAATTCTGAAATTGCCGAGCAGTTGAAGAGAGATGCTGTTAGTAGCCAGCAAACATCTATTAGCATTGATGAGGACAAGCAAAATAAGTTGCAGTCTGCATTGGGATTATCTTCAAAGCACATAGAAATTAAGGAGCAGAAGAGGCTTATTGAGATTGCATGTTCATGTATCAGGAATCAGCTTCCTTCTGACACAATGCATGCAGTTCTGCAGCTGTGCTCTACCCTCACCAAAACACATACAGTTGCTGTTAGTTTTCTTGATGCTGGGGGTTTAAGTTTGCTACTCTCTTTGCCAACAAGTAGTCTATTTTCTGGTTTTGACAATATTGCTGCAACCATTATCCGTCATGTTCTTGAGGATCCTCAAACCCTTCAGCAGGCAATGGAATTTGAAATAAGGCACAATCTTGTGGCTGCTGCCAACAGACATTCAAATGGAAGGGTTTCTCCCCGCAATTTTCTAGCGAGTTTAAGTTCTGCCATTTCCAGGGATCCAGTGATATTCATGCGTGCTGCTCAGTCTATTTGTCAAGTGGAGATGGTTGGTGAGAGGCCTTGCATTGTTTTGTTGAAAGATCGTGACAAAGATAAAACCAAAGAGAAAGAAAAAGAGAAGGATAAATCTTTGGACAAGGAGAAAACACATATTTCGGATGGGAAAACTGCTCTGGGTAATACAAATCCAGTACCTTCTGGCAATGCACAAGGCAAGGCTCATGATTCAAACTCAAAGAGTGGTAAAGTTCATCGCAAATATCCCCAGAGTTTTGTGAGTGTGATTGAGCTTCTTCTAGATTCTGTGTATACTTATGTTCCTCCTTCAAAAGACAATCTTGTTGTTGATGTGCTCCATGATACCCCTTCATCGACTGACATGGACATTGATGTTGCTGCTGTCAAAGGAAAAGGAAAAGCTATTGCCTCATCTTCTGAAGATGGTGGAGCTGGTGCCCAAGAAGCTTCTGCATCACTCGCAAAGGTTGTTTTTATTTTGAAGCTTCTGACAGAGATTCTAGCAATGTATGCTTCATCTGCCCATGTTCTACTTCGGAAAGACGCTGAAATTAGTAGTTGCAGGAACCCTAATCCAAAGGGTTCTACTGCTGTATGCACTGGTGGAATATTTCACCATGTTCTTCACAAGTTTATTCCATATTCGCGGAGTGCCAAGAAGGAAAAGAAAACAGATGGTGATTGGAAGCACAAGTTAGCAAGCAGGGCGAGCCAGTTTTTGGTTGCATCATGTGTTCGTTCTTCCGAGGCGAGGAAGAGGATTTTTACAGAGATCAGTTATATTTTCAATGACTTTGTGGACTCATGTAATGGCTTTCGACCACCTGAAAATGACATACAAGCTTTTGCTGATCTGCTTAATGATGTTCTGGCTGCTCGGACTCCTACTGGTTCATACATCTCCGCAGAAGCGTCTGCTACTTTTATAGATGTTGGTCTGGTTGGATCATTGACTCGAACCCTCCAAGTGCTGGACCTGGACCATGCTGACTCGCCTAAAGTTGTTACGGGTCTGATCAAAGCTCTAGAACTGGTAACCAAAGAACATGTCCATTTGGCTGATTCAACTGCTGGTAAGGGCGACAGTTCTACAAAACCTCCTGATCAGTCTGGCAGGACAGATAATGTTGACGGTGGATCCCAGTCCATGGAGACACCATCCCAATCCCATCACAATTCTGCTCCAGCTGAGCGCACTGAGTCTTTTAATGCTGTCCAATCTTATGGTGGTTCTGAGGCTGTCACAGATGATATGGAACATGACCAAGATCTTGAAGGACGTTTTGCTGCTGCTAATGAAGATGAGTATATGCATGAAATTTCAGAGGATACTCGGGGTCTGGAAAACGGCATTGATACAATGGGTATACGGTTTGAAATTCAGCCTCATGAGCAAGAAAATCTTGAGGATGATGATGAGGATGATGAAGATATGTCTGAGGATGATGGAGATGAAGTGGATGATGATGAAGATGAAGATGATGAGGAGCATAATGATCTGGAAGATGAAGTCCATCACTTGCCACATCCTGACACTGATCAAGATGATCATGAGATTGATGACGAAGAGTTTGATGAAGAAGTATTAGAAGAAGATGATGAGGATGAGGAGGATGAGGAGGATGGAGTTATACTGAGGCTGGAGGAAGGCATAAATGGGATTAATGTTTTTGACCATATTGAGGTTTTTGGAAGAGAGCATGGTTTCCCTAATGAAACACTTCATGTGATGCCAGTGGAAGTTTTTGGGTCCAGACGTCAAGGGCGCACTACTTCTATTTACAGTCTTTTGGGCAGAACAGGTGAGAATGCGGCTCCATCAAGGCATCCTCTTTTGGTTGGACCTTTGTCTCTGCATTCGGCCCCTCCTAGGCAACCAGGTAAATATCTTTAAATGCTTTTCATGTGTTGCAACTGTTATATTTTATTTATAGTTAACTTTTCTGATGGTCGTTATTGACTTGCAGAAAATTCTCGTGATGGCATCATACCAGATAGGAACTCTGAGATCACCTCATCAAGATTGGACAGTATTTTCCGATCATTGAGGAATGGGCGCCATGGACACCGTCTGAACTTGTGGATGGATGATAACCAGCAAGGTGGTGGATCAAATGCCGGTGTAGTACCCCAAGGACTTGAGGAGTTGCTTGTTTCCCAATTGAGGCGACCAACACCCGAAAAGACTTCTGAAGAGAATACGACACCAGTAGATTCTCAGAACAAAGAAGTAGTTGAGTTGCAAGAACCGGATGCAGCTGTAAGGCCTGAAATGCCTGTTGAAAATGATATAAATAATGATAGTGCTAATGTGCCCCCTGCTGATACAATGGTCAACTCTGGCAATGCTGATTTGGTAACACCAACAGCAAGTGAATCTTTACAAGCAATGGACATGTCTAGCACACATCCACAGTCTGTTGAGATGCAGTTTGAACACACTGATGCAGCTGTGCGGGATGTAGAAGCTGTGAGCCAAGAAAGTGGTGGAAGTGGAGCAACTTTAGGGGAGAGCCTTCGTAGCCTTGATGTTGAAATTGGGAGTGCTGATGGTCATGATGATGGTGCAGATAGGCAAGGATCCTCAGATAGAATGCCACTTGGTGATTCTCAGGCGACTCGAGCGAGGAGAACGAACATATCTTTTGGGAATTCTGCATCTGCAAATGCAAGAGATGTTTCACTTCATAGTGTAACTGAGGTTTCAGAAAATTCTAGCCGGGAAGCAGATCAGGATGGTCCAGCAGCAGAACAGCAACTTAATAGTGATGCTGGTTCTGGGGCAATTGATCCTGCTTTCTTGGATGCTCTTCCTGAGGAGTTGCGAGCTGAAGTCCTCTCTGCACAACAGGGTCAAGTAGCTCCACAGTCAGCCTCTGAGCCACAAAATGCTGGTGATATTGATCCAGAATTCCTTGCTGCCCTTCCCCCAGATATCAGGGCTGAAGTTTTAGCTCAACAGCAAGCCCAAAGGGTACATCAGTCTCAGGAACTGGAAGGTCAACCAGTTGAAATGGACACTGTTTCAATAATTGCAACCTTTCCTTCAGATTTGAGAGAAGAGGTACATTGTTTATCAGGTTGTAGGCAATTTATATTAAAATCTGCAAATAAATTCTTTAATAAATGTATATTTCACTTTCTGTTCAGGTTCTGTTAACTTCATCTGATGCTATACTTGCCAATCTTACACCGGCTCTAGTTGCGGAGGCAAACATGTTGCGCGAAAGATTTGCCAATCGTTATAATCGTACCCTATTTGGTATGTATCCTAGAAACCGTAGGGGTGAGGCGTCAAGACCGGGCATTGGATCCAGCCTGGACAGAATCGGTGGAGGCCTTGCCTCACGTAGGCCTATAGGTGCTAAGGTAGTTGAAGCTGAAGGAGCTCCTTTAGTCGATGCAGAAGCTCTGCATGCAATGATTCGAGTGCTTCGAATGTTTCAGGTAGGTAGTCATGAGTTTACTATGATTTTTCATCAATATGAAAATTTCCTTAATATGTGAAACATGATGGATGTAATCTTGCAGCCTCTATATAAAGGTCAGCTGCAGAAGCTTCTGTTGAATTTATGTGCTCATGTTGAAAGCAGAAATTCTGTTGTGAGAATTCTGATGGGCATACTAATGCTTGATACAAGAAAGCCTGGGAATCACTCAACTGATATCGAAACATCGTATCGGCTTTATGGTTGCCAGGGCAATGTGATGTATTCACGCGCTTCAGGTAAAGATGGTAAGATATCCCATATGACAAAATTATTAGAGAAATGAGTTGCCTGTTATTTGTATTAAAGCATCAACTAATAATTAGGAATGAAATGAAGTAGTATTGAAACCTTTCTTTGTACGCGCTGAATTTCTGTTAGAATGTTATGACACATGTGCTTTTCTTCTGTCTGGATTACATGAATTTTTTTTAGGGGAAAACATGCATATAATTTTCAAAATTGCTCCTCAGGGGGGCATAAATTTTATTCTCACTGTTTGAGTATTGTACAGTAAATGATTTTCAAGACACGACTAACAAGATCAGACATTATATAATACTTTTATAGGTCTAATTAAATTCAAATTTCTTACTAATTGTTATTTTGTGGGTGAGTTTCCTAGGTCTAATGATTAGTTGATATCTAGATAACTCTTCTGGTGATCAGTGCAATAGTTTTTAGTGGAGAATTGTTTTTAGTAACCTCATCCTTACCATATGATGTTGGGGATTTACTTTACTAGCTTCTGATTTAGCTTCTAACGATTAGTTTACGTGTGGATATTTCTTGTGACCAGTGCTTTAAATTTCAGTGGAGAAAATTTGTTACTAATCTCACACTTAACGTGTGACGTTTGGGATGTACTTTTGCTAGCTTCTGATTGAGCGAGTTACAGGGCTCTAACATCTTGCCTTTTACGATACAGGAGTTCCACCATTGTTATCTCGCCGCATTCTGGAAACTCTGACATATTTGGCTCGGCATCATCCTAACGTGGCAAAGATTTTGCTTCATTTAAGGTTGCCTCATTCTGCTCTTCAAGAAAGAGAGAATAGTGATAGGGCTCGTGGAAAAGCTGTGATGGTTGTGGAGGAGAATGGTCAAAATAATCAGGAAGGATATCTGTCCATAGCCTTGCTTTTGAGCCTCTTGAATCAACCCCTTTATTTGACGAGAAGTATAGCTCATCTTGAACAGGTGGGAATATGGACATGTTTAGTTTTTTTTTTTCTTTGTGGGGGTTATTTTTCTATGCAACTGGACTTCGTAGATTTACATTCATCTCTTTGTTGTCATTTTTGCAGCTACTTAACTTATTGGATGTCATCATTGATAATGCTGAAACCAAGTTACCGGAAAAATCTGGGGTTTCTATTACTGAACAACCCTCGGCTCCTCAAGCTTCTGATGCTGAGATGAATACAGAGTCTGGTGGCATGTCCGTTGATGTTGGAACGCAAAGTAAGGTTGTTGATTCCTCCAAACCCTCCACTTCTGGTGCAGATGACGAATGCCATACTGAAAGTGTTCTGCTGAACCTGCCACAAGCAGAACTTCGCCTTCTATGTTCATTGCTTGCACGAGAAGGGTATAGCATCAACTTTTTTCTATACGACAAAAGCATAATCATTTAGTTATTCCCCACCCCGGCGACCCCCTCAATTGTTTGTTTGCGAAATTGATTATACTTTAATCATATGTTCAATTAGTGCAACGTATCTGAAGATAACGTTGTTGCTGTTATTATTGTTTAGTAGGTCAATAGCTGCTATGGAAAACTTTTAGTTCCATGCACTTTGGGTATTTGACATTTTCTTTTTCGATCCAGGCTTTCAGATAATGCTTATACTCTTGTGGCTGAGGTAATGAAGAAGTTGGTGGCAATTGTTCCTACCCATTCCAATCTGTTTATTACCGAGCTAGCAGATGCTGTTAGAAATTTGACTAGATCTGCCATGGATGAGTTGCGCAAGTTTGGTGAAGCAGTGAAAGCGCTCCTAAGTACCAAGTCGTCTGATGGAGCTGCTATTTTAAGAGTTCTGCAGGCATTAAGCTCCCTTGTTGCCTCACTGATTGAGAAAGAGAAGGATCCACAGATTCTTGCAGATAAGGAGCACACTACTCTTTCTCAGGTTTGGGATATCAATGCAGCTTTGGAGCCTTTGTGGCTTGAGCTAAGCAGTTGCATAAGTAAGATAGAAAGCTATTCAGAAACCACCCCTGATTTGTTGACTTCATATAGAGCTTCCACATCTAAACCATCTGGTGTAATTCCTCCCCTGCCTGCTGGGACTCAAAATATTTTGCCATACATAGAATCTTTCTTTGTGGTTTGTGAGAAATTGCATCCTGGGCAGCCAGGCCCTGGTAACGACTTCAGCGTTGCTGCAGTTTCTGATGTTGATGATGCCAGTACATCTGCTAGCCTGCAGAAAACCTCGGGTCCCACTGTGAAAGTGGATGAGAAACATGTTGCTTTTATGAAGTTCTCAGAGAAACATAGGAAGTTGCTAAATGCTTTCATCCGTCAAAATCCTGGTTTGCTAGAAAAGTCTTTCTCGCTGATGCTGAAGGTTCCTCGCTTTATTGATTTTGACAACAAACGTGCTCACTTCAGGTCAAAGATTAAGCATCAACATGATCATCATCACAATCCTCTAAGAATTTCTGTAAGAAGAGCATACATTCTTGAAGATTCATATAACCAGCTTCGCATGCGGTCAGCTCTAGATTTGAAGGGGAGATTGACTGTTCACTTTCAAGGAGAGGAAGGAATTGATGCTGGTGGACTCACGAGGGAATGGTATCAGTTGCTGTCCAGGGTTATCTTTGACAAGGGAGCACTACTATTTACAACAGTGGGCAATGAATCAACTTTCCAACCCAACCCTAACTCTGTTTACCAGACAGAACATCTTTCATATTTCAAGTTTGTTGGGCGAGTGGTGAGTACAAGAATTTCTCATGGTCTTAGCTGCACTGAGGTCATTTGATTTGCTAGAAGTTCATTTTCTTCTTTACTACTACAGGTTGGGAAAGCACTTTTCGATGGTCAATTATTGGATGTCCATTTTACTCGATCCTTCTACAAGCACATTTTGGGGGCTAAGGTGACTTATCATGATATTGAGGCCATTGATCCTGATTACTTTAAAAACCTCAAGTGGATGCTCGAGGTATGCAGAATGCATTTAACTTGGATACACACACACAGAGTTGCCCATATCCAACCAGTGATTAACTCTTATTTTTTGTCTGTCATGTGCAGAATGATATAAGTGATGTTCTAGACCTTACTTTCAGTATTGATGCAGATGAGGAGAAACTAATATTATATGAAAGAACAGAAGTAATGCAATTTCTCTTCTCCTTAAACAGAATTTTTTGTCCCAATATGACTTCTGTGTATTAATTTTTTTTGAGCATGATGCAGGTAACTGACTATGAACTGATTCCTGGAGGGCAAAACATTAAAGTTACAGAAGAAAATAAGCACCAATATGTTGACTTAGTTGCGGAGCATCGATTAACAACTGCTATTCGTCCCCAGATAAATGCGTTTTTGGATGGATTCTCTGAATTAATTCCTAGGGAACTAATATCCATTTTCAATGACAAGGAACTGGAACTATTGATCAGTGGGCTTCCAGATATTGACTGTGAGTTTCTTTTGTCTGAGCTATTGCCCTAATTTTGGCCTTCTATATTTCAGGACGTGCAATTCTCATAACAATTTCATTTTCCATGTGTTTCAGTGGATGACATGAGGGCAAATACCGAATATTCTGGATACAGCGCTGGATCTCCTGTGATACAGTGGTTTTGGGAGGTTGTCCAAGCTCTTAGTAAGGAGGATAAAGCTCGACTATTGCAGTTTGTGACTGGCACCTCAAAGGTATGGGTCTGCATTCTTTTTGTTTATTTGCTCTATTGCAGGCATGACCTGTGGGTACATTTCTCTCCAGCGGAATCCATTATCCATGCCTTGGAGAATATATGGGGGTTCTAAGTTGAATTGTTTTCTAGGTTTTTAATTCCGCTTTACATATGCATCTAGTCTCTTTATTCAAAATTCCTATGTGCTGTGCGATCTCATTACGCTGCATCATGTTATTCTATCAGATGTATGCATTGGTGCATTGGGAAGTATAATGTGTTGAGCATTTTTTTTTTATTACCATTTTGTCCAGGTACCTTTAGAAGGTTTTAGTGCACTTCAGGGGATTTCAGGCTCACAGAAGTTCCAGATACACAAAGCATACGGAAGCCCTGATCACTTGCCATCTGCACACACTTGGTAACTTCTTCTCCCATCCCAATTTTTTCCCTTTAATTTGCAAATATGGTTTGTCATGGCCATTTCAAGCCCCTTCCCTCCTATTCTCATCTATTGTTTCTACTTCCAATCCAATCCACTATTACTTTTATCATGGTTCATTAAAGAATTTTCTTGTTAATGCAGTTTCAATCAGTTGGATTTACCAGAGTATCCTTCTAAGCAACATCTTGAAGAGAGATTGCTTCTTGCGATTCACGAAGCCAATGAGGGATTTGGTTTTGGATAAGAGCTTCGATTGGGGTCATAATGTGGTCGCCATGTAGATAATATAAATCATGGAAAGGGCAGTGGTAAAGGGGCGTATGGGATTTTGCGTTTTTATTTATACATTATAAAACTGTACAGTTGCTTTTTTCAATGAAAAGTGCTGTTGGCAGTTATTTTTTGCCAATTTGCTTTCTTTACTGTTTGATACTCTCTCTCTATATGGCCTTAATTCTATTTCATTTTCTATCAGAGCTAGATGACTTAACATGACCACCTATCCGCATTGCCATTGATCATTGGACCCTTCCATTACTTGGCCCAAATTCATTACCTAATTTTGAAATTTAAATGTTGCCGACTTGGCAGAAAGGAAAAACGCATGTTGAAAAAGATATTGAGTGTGGTCGAAAGAGATAAAGAAATAAAGAGAATTTTTATTTTTATTTTTACACTATTTTGGCCAAAATATTTTTGAAATAGTAGATATTGACGAGTCTTTAAAAGACAGAATTAACAGAATGACTAAGAAGAAAGATGACAGTGACCTAAGTGTCAAATGAGTTTTTAGTATTAGGGAGGATATTTCAATAGTCTTTTAAACAATTTTGGTATTCAAATTCTTTAGAAAACAACTTTGCACAGCGAGCCATTGGTCGAAAAAGGTTCTGAATGTGAAAACATGTTGCGATAAAAAATTTAAGAGGTGCCCAAACAACTTTGCACAGCGAGCCATTGGTCGAAAAAGGTTCTGAATGTGAAAACATGTTGCGATAAAAAATTTAAGAGGTGCCCAAAAAAAACAAAAAAATAAATAAAATTTTCTAGCCCCCTCCATCAGTGAGGTTTCAACCTTAAGCCTACGTAAGAAATATGTCAAAAAACTTTGTAAAACTCACATAAAAATATTTACAAATAAGAAATAAATATATAAGACCTATGAAGTTGTTGCTGGGTCTGCAACTAATCCACTAGCGTCTGTCATTGTGATTCTGTAGACACAAATGGAATAAGGCACTTGATGCGTGTAAAAGGCTCTTGTAATGAAATGCCATCATGTTCTATGTAATCACCAAGGCAAACAAATTGCATTCCTCAGTCATTTACTTACAAAAAGGTTGAGACAAACACCGATATAGTGTAAACTAGTAGGATGATGCTTTGCTTTCATCTTAACCAGATCCTTGACTTGACTGCTGGAACCTGATCTCTATCATTTCTGTTGTTAGGGAATGTTTTGTGAGTAGTACTCGCTGGTTTTATACTTCTCGTGATCCTAGCCAATGCTTTCTGCGTACCGGACTTGCCTCTGTTTGGTTCAGATGAAAACATCTTCCCATCAGTCAATGTAGCTGGCAGTATGAAATTGTTCTCATGCCCTTTGCTTCGGAACTCTCTTTTTCTCCTAATCTCGTGAAGCGATGCAGGAACTTTGAGCAGGGCAGATCCATTGTCTGTCATTTGGTTACTATAGCTGAAGCTCCTTTGACTCAGGGGATTGACATCGGCAACAGTCTCATGCCTGAAGCATTCTTTTGTTTGATTGGGGGTGGCTTCTGAGTTCTCGGTAGAAAATGCTGATGATGCATGTACTTGTTCTTGCTGTCTCAACATTTCTTCAAGCTCTTTTACCTGAAAATACAGTGGAAATAAATGAGTACATTTGCCATGTCTTTGTACATGCACAACGAAACTTGTAGTAAGAACCTTTTGTTGAAGCAACTGGAACCCTTTGTTATTTTCTTTCATTGCCAACTTTTCTTCAAGCTCCTGAACCTGTCATAACAGAAAGCAATAGATCACGCATTGTAGTTAATTTGGTGGATGTGGTCACATGGAAGACTGCTTTCTCTTTGTCTGTGATTATGGCAATGAACAGGGTCATATAATGGGTACCGGAAAAAATATTTACACCTTACAATTACATTAAATAAGTTGAACGATATGACATGAAATATATAGCACCATATATATTTTTATAGATATATACATAAACAACCGACCCATGAATTTAGGTATCAATGTGCGAGTGATCTTTTTACATTTGCATATGTAGTCATTTACTTAATTTGAGTAAGTTTACATGAGTAACTTTCCATGATATGTGTCATTATTATAGTGAAAGTGAGCATGTCCATTAAGTGCAAAAATAGTCAGAAGGACAAGATCATTTTAGCTGAACGAACATTTGTAAGAACCCTAATCCAGGTCCTTTAGAAGTTGAGATAGGAAACAAAGAGCAGTGAGAGGCCTGAAACTATCTTTGGTAATTATCTAAAGTATTTTGAATGACAATTACCTTCCATTGAGCAACTGCTGAATGATGCTCGAGCTCTTGAGTTTTTTCTTTTAACTTGTTCTCAAGGTCTTTCACCTGTATAGCATAAGCAAGAAGTCAAAATCAACCATTATTAACATGTACAATAACTTCTGTTACAAGCAACTCCATCAGTAAGTCCTCTGAGAACCAGTAAGTACTACAAAATTCTTTCGCTACTGCTTGAAAGATCCCTCTTCTTTGCATTTATTACGGCTCTTTCTTCACGAGTATTATAATTGGAATACTCTTATTACTCCAAAAAAAATCCATTTCCTTTCACTTGAAATGATGATCATTTAATGGCTTTAAAATCCAACTCTTCAAGGGTATTTCATTCTAAAAATGTGATAATTATGACTCTAGTTATATAAGTATTTTTCAGTTCTGCAGAGACCTTGTTTTGAAGAATTGTGGGATATGCATGCTCACGTTCTTTCTGCTTGTTCTCAAGCTCTTTGACCTTCGTAAAAAGAGAAGTCAGATGTTAGCCAACATAGTTATATTGTGTAGAACAAAAGAAGAAATTTTTTTTAACGTCAATCAAGTACCAAGCAACCTTTTTTTGAAGATCCAAGCTGGCTTCTGCCTTTTCATTTGCTTCTAACAACTGGTGTTCCAGTCGTCTGGAAAAATCAATCTTCAACGCAATTTGCTTTTCAAGTTCATTGATCTTATCTTGTTGGCTTCTACACATTTGATAATCACCTTTTGCCTTACCTTCCAGATTCTGAAAGTTTTCTTCTAATTTTCGGAAAGCATCTTCTTTAGATCTCAACTCTTGCTTTAGCTTGTCATTCTTCCAAAAAATAAATCAGGAAACAAAACAATATCAGCAATTTATGAAGTCTTGCTTAACATTATGCAGATTTCAGAAGCTTGTTGGTTGCTAAGTGGGACAAGAAAGCACTTTGTCATTCCCTAAAAGTACTTTTTCCCTGATGACTTTCCTTGACTGAGTTAACAAGTTCACTTTGAAAATGGATATTGAAGGAAGAGTTAAAAAAACTCTTAACTTAGGCTTACCTGGTTTCTTAGCTTTTGAACCTCACCCGTATCCACTTGCTTCCTTGCAGGACCTAATTCAACCCCTCGAACCCGCGCTGCAAAGTTTAGAGAACTTAAAGTCTCATTCAGGTCCTGCTCTGAAGGGCTAATTTGGACAAACATCAGAGTTTTAGCATCTCCACCTGTGGCATATCAAAAGAGAGAAATCTATTATATGCTGATCTCTCATTATTCTATGGCTGATATACTAATAGTGGATTCAAGCTACAAGCAATATACAATCTTGTGCTGCTGCTTACCCAAGGAGTCTTGAAGTAGATGTGTGAGCTTGGAATTCCTGCAAACACCAATGAAATATCAGATTATAATGAATGGGATATATGTCTGCTATGTGATATAATCATATAAAACAAACCTATACGGAATGTGGCTCTTCTTAGCTGCCAAAGCAGAAATAACATCACCAAGAGCTGATAGAGATCTATTGATGTTTTGAGCTTCCTTGAGGCGTTCCCCTTGAACTTCAGTTTTTGCCAGCCTTTCACTGCCAGCAAGGTCCACAAGCCAAAGTTTGCTCATGGTGCAATCACCAGTCATCAAATTCTTTGCTCTTACCATTATGCAAAGTATGCTAATAGCAGATTGAACAGAGAACATCAGCAACATAACATAAAAATTTAAAGTACAGAGAACATGTAAGTGATAAGAATTCAGGTCAAATTCTAACCAATGAGATCGGCTGCTATGTTCATTCACATTGTTTGATCCTGTTGTCCTTGCATTGCTTCCAGCTTGCAGAATGCTCCAGACCTCATTAATATTCTCAACTTTAGCTTCAATAACTCCAGGTATGTGATGAATGCCTTCAGAAGCTTGCCTCATCTCCAACCTAAAAGCAAATTTGCGGTCTATAAGATGACCATACCCAGCCATACATACCCACATCAAGCTATGAGCCTAGACTATCAGCAAAATTAATATAGCTCATGTGAGATATTTTACTTCTATGGTAAACTGCATTAGAACTTACCTTTTTGAAGTAGAAGAGGTGGCTAGCAAGTCTCTGATTTGCTCATTATAGACCTCAAGCACGCTAACAGATATGTTGTATGTGAAAGTTTCTTTCCTCTCCTCAGCAGTTATAAACAACTGTTCCAAAGTCCTATAGTTGACCCCTCTGTTAGACTCAGGACCTTCCATTGTGAATGTCTTTCCTGTCCCTGTTTGCCCATATGCAAAGATACAAACATTGTAGCCATCCAATACTGAAACAATCATAGGCGAAGCATCTGCAAATACATCGACTGCAACAGCAAGAAAAATTTTCGAGTCAATTTAAGTAAATTATGATCAACCACTCACAATTCCAAACAAAAGATAGTACTCCAGGTTCATTCATTTTTATCTCAAAAACTTTCTTTCTGTTGTTCATGCGTACCTTGATCATCCTCTGGTGTGTAAACTCGGTCGAATTTGAATATTTTCTTATTGGAGCCACTTGAAATTATCCCAAGCTCTCCATCCTTGGCTGCATCAAAATGTACAACAGTTGCATGCCCAGCCAATGACTCCTCTTTCCTTAACGGGCGACACCGACAAAACACCCTGATGTTCCCTGAAATGTACAGTTCAGAGTAAATGCAAGAACCAGCTCAAAACACAATCTACCATGACAAAGACAACGTAAATTTTTCAATGATTTAAGAGTAGTACAAGAAGGAAAGCTATTATGCCTTTTGCCTCCTGAATTTGGTTATAAAGTATCTTCCTCTTTGCCTGCTCCTCGCTCAGCTTAAACTTAAGATCCTCACACTGTGTGACTGCAAAATGGACATTGTATTAGATGTGTATGTCTAGTTCAAAAATATATTATCTTCAAACACTGATACAAACTTACCCATTGCTTGAACTGCAGATACCATATTGCTCAATTCTGGAATTGCATCAGCACACTTGTGCACTTCACAATATAGTTGATAATATTCTTGCTTCATCAACTGCAAAGGGATCAACAAGTCATTCCTTTTCCATCCATCCAAGAGGACACTAATGAATGTGAGAACACATGCAAATGATACCTACTTTGACTTCCCTTTCTAATTTGTCAACAACTTCAGTCCACATTCTCTTATCATGTTCATACTGACCAGAGATATCTCTGACTTTTGCTTCAGTTTCTTCCCTCACTTGATCTGCAAGTAGTATATGTAATCATAAAAAGTTGTCTTTGATGGACCATAAAAGCTGCAGACTGCAGCCTAATGATACTCATAGGAAAGTTATTTTGAGCCATTCACTCTCAAAACTATTTACCTCCACAAAACTAAAAGTCACATTACTTGAAGCTGGATCCGTCCTTACCTAGACAATGAATTGTATATAACTTGTTATCGAGTTCCATGGTGACGTCCTGTAGCTGTTTGTTTGCTGTTGTCAGTGACATCCAAGCTTCGTGACATTCATCTGTCTTGAGCTGAAACCGGGTCTTCAGCTCTTCTATCTTCTTTTCATATTTGGCAATAAACTGCATCCTTATATACTTCTCCTGAGAGTTTACATCAAATAAGAGCCTTATAAACAAGAAGTCAAGGGCTTGAAAGTTCCAAAACTAAAGTGAAGTTATATAACTAACCTGACCAGATGAAATTTCTATCTCAGCAGCACAATTGTTACACACAAGGCTTCCATGTTTCACCTTCGATGCTTCAATCAAGTATTACAATATAAGAGATGAGTCTCAAGAAGAAGTTATGTGGATACATGTTTCATATAACCAACCAAAAACAGTCATCTAAAAATACCTGGTAATCTGGCCCGCTTTATACAAATTCCACTAACTATTGGACTTCCATTCACCCCTTCAAACCTTATTACGATTACCCCATCCTCCCCCACAGACACTTTGACATCTACCACCTGTAGTGCCTTATTTGCTCCGACGACAGAATAGATATCAATTTCGGACAGAACCTACCATTTTCACAAACACCAAAACAGATTGGTTTCAAACTACATATAAAATTACACCAGAAAAGTAACAAAAATTTGATACATCTAGGCAAGCTCATTCACTTGCCTTCTCTTCCTGCATGAAGACATCAAACACCCTCATCCCTTTCGGACCATTGCTGTATATGATCTCCGAAAAATGAAGATCCACAAAATAATCTCCAGGAGACAGATTCTCAAACCGATACGCGAAATTCCCAAAACGTGCAGACTGATAAATGGATTGTACATCAATATCACTCCCTCCAATGGTTTCATCAGTTCTTATAACGTTCCCTCCTTGGAAAAACTTGTCATTCTCGACTCGAAAACCTACATTCCTAGTTTCCATTAGAGCCTCCCCTCCAGCATTCACAAACAACACAGGCTCGTCATCTGGTTAAAGAACACAACAACGTCAACATCCACTAACCCTAAAAATTAAAATCAAAATTCTCCAAAAAAAATCCTAGCTT
Organism: Rosa lucieae; assembly: GCA_024704745.1. Classification (NCBI taxonomy): domain Eukaryota; kingdom Viridiplantae; phylum Streptophyta; class Magnoliopsida; order Rosales; family Rosaceae; genus Rosa; species Rosa lucieae. The sequence continues at coordinate 55,377,796 of CM045498.1, forward strand.
TCATTTCTTTCTTATAGAACTAGCTTATTCGTTCATCTTCCCCTTCTGAATTTCGCATTTTCGGAAACCTAGCTTCCAAGAAATGAGCGAATTGCACGCAATTTCCGAATTCCGTAACTCAAGAAACGAAATTGAACAAAGAAAGAGCGAGATTGGTACGGACCTGAGCAAGCGGAGCGTAGGAACCCGGTTCGGACCAGTTTCGAACCGGGAATACAGAGCGACGAGAGCGACTCACCGTCGTCGTCGTCGATCGGCTGGATTTCGTGGCGGAGAGCGGTGGAAGAAGAAGAAGAAGAATTGGGGACCAGGGTTTGTGAGAATTGAGGTGAGAGAGAGGCGGTGGTGGTGGTGGAGAGTGGCTCTGCCATTAGACCTCTTTTCTTTCTCCGTTTGCTGAGAGGTTTGGAATTTTTGAATGCAAACGACCGTTTATTATATTACAGAGCGTGTGGCATTTTGAATTTCACCGACAATTTGGGGTCAAATGCTTTGAATCTCAACCGCTGAAGTGATCTAACGGCTATCAAAATTGCACCTTGCTAATTTTTTTTCTTCTTTTTTTTTTTTTGTTGCAATTTTATTTTATTGTATTTTTTTTTTTTGGTTGAGAAATTGCAATTTTATTGTATCAAACAGTTTTTCTTTGGAAATTTAGGGTATGGAGGAAGGTCCGTTTCACATTTGTACATGTGCTAGTTGTACATTTCACTATCAAAGTATGAATCCATAATGGTCTAATAACATAGGAAGGAGGGTCGGTATCAGGTTATACAATAAAAGAGTGAGGGGACATGGTCCGAGTGAAAAAAATGAAAGTGATTGGTCCTAAGTATTTATTTATTTATTTTCTTAAAAAAATAGAATGGTCCTTAGCATTTATAATTGCGAGTGCAAAATAGTGTGGAGAAAGAAAGCTAAGGCATCATGAAAATATGGGGAATGGGATCCCCAGTACGTTCTCGTCTACAACCACAAAAAACTAGAGTCTATGACGATTAGTCCAGAGATTAGAAAAGATATATGCCAAGCTGTTGTCCCTATCACGACCACCACCACCAACTGTGGAAACCAATTGTTTTTGAAGGATCCATCAGCATGGCATTAGCTTTGACCCACCCGCTTGGCAGAGTCATTAACAAACTTGAAAATCTAAAGAATAAAGGCCCCATCGTAACTTCAAAGAAGGAACAAACCAAGAGGCATACCAACTAAGGAACCATCCAAACGACCAAACCACATAATGCCTTCAGCTTTGAAGGACTCCAATTCAATTAATTAAGGCAACTGAATCAATCAGGACAAACAAGTAGTCAAGTCCCTCTGGAATTCAACCACCCATCCAAACAATCATAGCAATTGTTTACCAAAGTGATGCAACATCTGTTGGCTACGGCATCCTGAATCAGAATAAAGCCTAGTAAAGAAAAGTTTACACAAGGAGAAATACATCCAGTGTGATCATGAAACTAGCATCACAAATTCGTAGATGATACATGCCTAACCATCTTAGAATATGTGAGCTAATTTGATTTTTTTTCCTTTTTTGTGGTTATGGAGAGAGATTAGTAAGCATGAAACTTCATATAAATAGACAATGACCAAATCATGTGTTATATTTCATCAGGGTAGCAGAAATTCATTTTGAGAAACAAACTCAGCTTCGCTCATACAAGTATGTTCCTAGATAACGTACAGGATATGATACATAATCAACGGCTAAGTATACCACTAAACTATTGCACAACAGATTCACTTTCTACTATTTACATGGTAGTTATAATTTACCAAATTCCGTTAGCAAAATTAAACATTACCTCATATCACCGGGAAAAGTTAGATCTGAGGTTGTCAATTTTTATGACTTCCACACCACCTTCATTACTGCCAGCATAGGGTGGATTACATTACAAACCATAGGAAACACTCCTGCCTCATTTCTCCTGGATCATGATATCAAGGATCGTAACCCTAGTTCTGTTCTCACTTAATCCAAGCAATACCAATGTGCATGTTCCCTTGATTTTTTCTTTTTTTCTTTTCTGGTGTCTGTTCGAATGTGGTAACGATAGGCAACTTGAAATTAGTAGTCAACTTCTACAGTATATCCTGCCTTCAGCATCCTCCTTGATAATTTTATGAAGGCTATCAGGAAAATCACCTGGCCAAAAAACGACGTCACTCACAGAAAGAACCATTTTTGAAAGATGATCAGCAGCCCTGTTAGTTTCACGCCATGAATGAGATACACAGTGCTGGTCAAATTTCTTTAGAAGGTCCCAGATATGCTTCAAACAGCTACCAGCCTTCATACTGTAAGGCTGATCTCGATTAATTGTCTTCACAACGCTCAATGAATCAGACTCAACCCATATTACTTTAATCCCAAGACCCGAGGCAAGAACAAGGCCTCTCCATATAGCCCATAATTCAACCGAGAAAATATCATTCCCTAGAGCTTTAGAGACAAAGGCACATATTGGTTCACCCTTATAATTACGAAGTAGACCCCCAAAACCAGCATTTCCTGATACTACAGATCCATCAGTATTTAATTTTGTCCATCCAACCTCTGGCTTTTTCCATCTGCACAATCTAATTGGTCTTAGAATGCCACCCCATTTTTCCAAGTTGGCTCTAGCAATTTGATTCAAGTTATCAAGTAAAACCCTTCCATTTGTTCTCTTCAGCTTCAGGGAAGATTTGTATCCACCAATGGGGACCTGTCTTACTCGTAGTGCTTCTACTTGCAAGACATGTTTCTTACCTTGGATGTGCTCCTTCAAACAATTTTCACTGCTAGTGTTAATTAGACAAAGAGCACAGCTCCACTCCCTCTGAATTTTCTTTGGACTACTTGGCAAAGCGTTCTCCCTTGCTATTGCTTCAGAACTGGACGCCGGTATTCCCTGCAAATAACAATGAAAGTCCTCATTAGAAACCTTGATGACTTGAGTCATGAGAAATGATGTATCTGCAATAAGAATAGTACTCGGCTAGTATTTTGTCCGTTTCTTTTTCAGTAAGACTGGTCAAAAAAGAGGGAGGCCTTTTTTCCATGATGCCTTGGCAATTTATATTTTCTAAACTACACGCCTGAGATAATGCAAAACATGGTTCACAGGTATAGGTATGTTCGATTTGTTTTGCTCAAGTCGATGTTGCACTAAATGTAGCCAAATTTTCAGGTACAAGTCAATACAACAAGTAAGGTCATTCAACTAGTAAATTGTGCTAACGGGTATATACAGTTATACACAGAGGTACAATGCAGCCAATTAAGAAGTCAAAACAGTTGACCTGAAGGATTCTTGGGGTATGCATAGAGAAACAAGTTAATAAGAAAAATAAAAGTATTCAGAGGATTGGTGTGCAAGAATCATCAAGTTCTCAATGTCCCAACATAAGGTTGCAAGCTTACTTGAAATATGACAGGTTTTGCTGATTCTTGTGGTTCCATGCTGATAACACTTTTATCAACCACATCAGGGTAGCTGTCCCCCCTCGAAAATATACCTTTTACCCTTGGTATGGACAAGAAGTTCCATTTCCAGATAAATGAATACTCAGAAATATAGGACCTGATAAAATGCTCATACAGATAAGAAGCACCATGGAAGTAGGGTAACACCAGAAGGACCGTAATGACACCCTTTGTATAAGGCCAGAGTGGAAGCCTGTCATTGAAAACAATGAAAAAAATTAAATGGTTTTATGCTTAATAGAAACATATAGCACAATTGAAATTGAGATCTGCAGAGTAAACACATAACACATATGAACCAGCATACATGGACAGATATCAATTAAGTTCACGCGTGAGATTTTGGTGAAACCCATGTATAATCTAAAACCAAGTTGTGGTTTCCACGTAAATCATGGTAATACACTAGAGGTCAAAGTCTGTTCCCAAGTAAAATCCAAATGGGCTGACAAAGAAAGCAGAACATGAAACCCCAGATTACTGCAAACAAGTACAATCCTTTTTTTTTAGAACAATAAGCATCATCAAATACTGCAAAGCATGATTTGAATTTGCATACATTCAACCATGAAAGTACAATGCCTCGTTTGGGGATCTAGTGTGTTGTGACTGTTGTCCAAAACAAACATAACTTCATAAAATCTTTCTTTTCCAGATAAATACACAAAATTGACCGCCCGAGTGGATTTATCAAAATTAGAGCAAGCTCCCCAATAGCTTTTTTTTTTTTTTGAGAAACCCAATAGCATTAGTAGAGTGAACATAAAACGAAAAATGATGAATTCTTTATTTATCAATAAAACACAAATAAATCGAAGAACCCAAAATTACCAATAGAAAAGCTTTGCAAGCGTTGACTCTGAGATTTTGTATAAAGCAAACAAAACCCAGTAAGCAAGACATCGCTGATTTCTGGAGTGAGAGTCACTCTGAATGGCCTGAATGGAAGCATACCTGATTGAAACCAGAAATAAAACTCCCCTCAATTTCATAGCAATCATGAATCAACATTTTTTAAAAAAATAACTGAAAAATAGAAAAAGTTACTTACAGGGCATAAACCAAACTAAACGAAGGCCTGCACATCAAGAGCAAAACATCAAACAAGCAAAGTCAGGATCTTTTCACTGAAATATCAAACCTTTCATCAATCACTATGTGCGTGCTAAGTTAAAAAAGTAAAAAAATTTCCATATTTATAGAATGCAATGACCCAAAAAGTCTCTGCATTTCAAGAATTACAGACTGAAAATTAAACTATGCAACAAAAGACGAGGAAAAAAGGCATACCAGGAAAGAACAGTTAAAAACTTTGCTGAGAGCTTAAGAAAAACTAGCCAACCCATCAGTGCAATGTGTGTTCTGTTTCGTTCTCGGCAATTTTTTTCTGGCACAAACAGGTTTTTACAAGAACAAGAAGCAGTTTGGCTTTTCTTTTTTGGGTTAAAGGAAGTGGGTTTTATTTTTACTGAAAGCTTAATGATGAAGAGACTTATAGGAATCGACGAGGCAGTGAGGTAGCGAAGACTAAGAGTCAAACTGAGAAAAGTGATGAACGTTGGAACCTACCACGATGCATAACTATTGGGCCTCCCCATTATTGGTCTTCAGTCTTGACCCTTGGGATTTCTTGCAATTGACTTTAAGAATTTTTTTGACAGAACAAAAAGAAAATTGCTCTCGTACCATTAAATGCTTTACTTAGTGATATAAGTATAAGACCAAGAAGGAATTGAACGCAAGTAACATTCATTTCCTTTTTAGTCGTGAAACAAATGGTGTGGCACATAGATTGACACATCTTGCTAGTGTTGATTACTTAAATGATTATTCGGTTAGATGAGACACTTGTGATTATCCAAGTTGTTCTCTATGAGAATGCATGTACTAGACTCGAGGTTTAGGTAATATGTCCCCCTCGCTGTACAATTATCCATCTATTATTAATAATAATTCTGGACGTGGGGCTGAGCCTCCCAGTTAGGCTGGGTTACAAACCCCTTTTCAAAAAAAAAAAAAAAAAGTATAAGACTGAGCTTTGGTAGTGATGTTTTATGGTTTGCTTTTATTTCTTTTTCTATTTGTTCGAGGTAGTTCAGAGGCACCTCCTGAATTTTTCAATAAAAAAATTCAATTATAAAAAAAAATATATACTTAGTATAGACTACTCAGTGCTACATGGAGAATTATTTTTTATTAGTATAGACTACTCAGTGCTCAAAATAGTGTTAAACAGAGTAGTCTGTTTTATACTATTTTATACCCAAGTTAGGGTCATATTTGAAAAGTCCATGAATCACTAAAGTTCACATTTTCTCTGCTCATATTTAGAAGGTTCAAGCGTATTCATATGTTAGGAGCTAGTAGGGAGCATGTTCCCCGAAATGCTGTCTAAAGAAGTCAAATAAGGTAATGTATTGAAAATGCCCTTGGACTTGTGCGGGGAGCTTGTTTTAGGTGGAGATGTCAACACTGAGTCCCTCATTTAGAAGGTAACTCTCTGGTTCTCTTTATATTTTAGCCCCAAAGTATTGTTTATCGTACAAGTTAAAAAATTAAGAGTAATAATAGGTGAACTGTCTTTTTAGTTACTACATGCATCTCACCTTATATGATAGCTGATGTAGCAGAAAGTTTAACATATCATAGAATTTTATTAAATGATGTGACTACCACATCAACTGATCAAATAAGATGCATGTGGTTCACCTAGCATTATTCAAAAATTAATTTAGTGTTTAATCAAGTCCCCATACAACTTAAATCAAATAATCTATCTGTATGTTGTTACTGGAATAGAACCCATCAGAAACCTCTCATTACTTGATCCTTAAGTTATTGGTTTATATATGATCACCTTAATTGAGTTAGAGTTCAAGTAGAGAGAGCGAGAGAGAGCTGAGAGTCAATTAATCATTTAATCATACTACTTCGTACTCAATATAGCATTAAACCAAGAACAATGAAAAGAAGCAGACAACAAAAAGCAATGGGGGATTAAATTAAGAAAACTAATGCCAGTTATTTGTTCTCTTTATTCATGCATATTTATTTTCTTAATTTGGTTAGATCGATATGTCGAAGCCATCCAATTTTTCAGCAGCGCGGCAACTTAACTTATGCAGACCCACTAATACAAATCCATTGACCCACAAAGATAGCATTGCAATTCAGGTTAGGGTTGATTGCGAAGAACTCATCAGCGCTCAGACCGAACGCCTGCATGATACCACTGCACTGATTTGTAGGTTTTATCCCATAAACAGAGTCACACTCTGGCTTGCCATTCCCACCTACACCATAAAAATTAAAACAAGCTAGCTCGATCAGCACAACCAGATTTTGATTATCGATCAGCGATCGATAATAAGATAAAACTTTAGCCTTATCTATAGATAATTGCTTACCGCTGATGAGTTGTCTGCTCTCAACGGAGGAGATGATGAGGAAAAGACAGAGCACAAGAGCCACATTGAGGAACATGTTCATCTTGTTGTTGGAGACAGTCAAAGCCATTGTTGCTTTATATGCACGTAACTAATTAACTGCAAAGTTTTCTGTAACAAGTTTACTCTGTGAGTGATTGATCGATGGTTTGAACGACAGTGGAGAAGTAAAACCATATTTATAGTGTATGTGCCGCCTCGGTTGTTACTGGCCGGCCGGCTTTTCAAAAGTAAATTTGTCTAAGCAATCTTTGTGGAATCAGGTTATGGGTATCGGATTGTTGCGATTTGAGCAGGCTTAGCCGCCTCTGTATCTTTGCCTGCAGACTAAATTTTGTTTTTTCCCTAAAATCCTGTGTCATTATAATAGAGATCATAGATGACAATAGCCGCATCGATCACTCAAAGATTACACATGTGAACAACCAAATATGATGATCCAATTATATAAAAGACGTGTGACGTTTAAGTTTGTGCAAAAATACAAAACTAAATACGTACCTTTAACGGAGACATGAAAAAGCTTTTCATTTTCATGGATCAGATATAAATTTGTGAAGGGTTTAGCATTTTCATTTTCTTTGAATGCAATCACTTTGAATTCTTCTCATATGCAAACACTACATAACTATTTTTCATGATCCACATCTTCCACTCCATTTGAGATACGTACATACCAAAGAACAGAGATTGTCTCAAACTAGTTAGCTTAAGGCCTCTATAGTCTATACAAAAGGGAGGAGAAAAAAAAATGGCTGTGTTGACTTTCAAGGGCTAGCTAGGCCAAAAGTGGCAAAAGAAAAATATTACACCGGACTAATGGAGGGGTTCCAACATGGCAGCCTAATTCTAGCTGAATTTCCTCGAAGTTATAATACCTTGCCTGTCTAACCACTCTTATTAATAAAAAAAATTAAAAAATTGAGATTACTATCAAAGTAGTAGACTAAGTAGTTAATTGTATCTTGCCTCATAATTATTTTCTCTTAATTTGTTTATACAGTATCCACTTTGTATCCTAATTGCTTAGAAGGCAAAGTTAATCCCTCGGTAAAATAATAGTGATAGGCAGTTCTGTATGATTGGCAATTAAACAATCACTATCAGAGACCAAGTAATTAGCTAGACCTACCAAGGCCTGCAGTGATCGAGCAATCCAATGCGATTAAAATTACCGTGGGAATCAAATGCAGTAACAAATACACAATTAGTCTGCTTCTTGATTCAAAGAATCAAATTTAGCTAGTGTTGTTAGCTCTATATATATATATATATATATATATACACTTTAATTATTCATCACTCTCTAAACCATAAGCTCAAGCAGCAGTAAACCAAAGTTCCAAAGAAAACAGAGCCTTTGCTTCTATACTTAGAGAAACAAGAACATGGCCAAGTCGAGCAACAAAATGGCAATAGCTCTTAACTTGATTCTGGTGGTTTCTCTGATGATTTCTATATCCGAGTGTAAACAACTTGGAGGTAATTAGATTTCTCCATTTTCATCCTAGATAATTTTACAAATATTTGTTTTTGGACATTAATTTCGTTGATCATTAACATAGAAGTGTGCCTGCAGTTGGAGTATATGGTTTCGACGCTGATTGCAATACCGTCTATGGTGCAGAGTTCGGTGATTCCTGCGAGAGTGTTGTTGAAAAGTTCGGATTAAGCAGTCTAGAGTTCTTCCTTTCCATCAACCCTAATAGCAACTGTGACCCCTTTGAGGGTCAATGGCTTTGTGTTGATGGCAACCCAAACGAATGATTTGCAACGTGTTCATCATTTTCAAATGAGCAAAGTGCATGTTAAACCTAATTGTTTTAATAAAGATGATCGAGCTAGCTCTGAGATGGCCTTCTCAACGTATTATGAGTGTTTCTTAACGTTGTTAACTCTTAGATGGTGTAGTTCATCGTTGTCAATGGATAATATTCTATGCAAAGCTGCAGCAACTGTTACCTTTGATTGTTCGTTACTGTATTACAGAACGGATTATCTAAGCTTCTCTTGTAGTTGTGCGAAAGGTTGTACCCTTTTTCTTTTTTTCAATCAATTATTTACTAACCATTGTATGCACTTATTACTCATTTTCATAGTGATTATAATTGACAACAAAACATATACAATGACAAATTATATCATCTTCAACAAACTTGGATATATACACTGAAGTTTAGATCGATGTTTTAAGACTAGAATGATCTTAACATATACACAAGCAATATATCCCATAAGTCCATATATTTGTGGTTAAGTGTGCTTTAATGGCCTTGTTTGGTTAAAGCAGATGAGATGAGTAAGTGAGTAACAATAAAATGCGTTGCGACTTCAATTTTTTTAGCAGATTTCCGAGATCGGCTTGAACATATTCATTACCTGTATCATAGCTAGTTTGGGAATTGCTTGTCACTACGTTATGACCTTCGCAGATTTTACAAAAAACTAACATGTTACTCACTCGCAGTGTTATCACTATGTTTTGTACGAGTGATGAAGAGCTTCTTAAAGAACAAAAACATCATAGTCGTAGAGGAGTTAATATCAATGGGTCTTGCATTTATTTGGAAAAAAAAAATATTACGGCTTCAGTTAATTGAAGAGCAAAGCTTTAAGAAGCACAGATGATTAGGCTTAGGATTGGGTCAAAGGTACTGCTAGTCCGAGGCGTCTTACCTTACTTAGTGACTTCTTCTTCTTCTTTTTATAGTAAAAACGAAATTTTTTCCCCACCCCACCTAACTCATGATGTTAATGAGATGTGAACTGTGATTTCCATTGTATCAGTTATTTTATATAACCAACAAACCACAGCTTACCGCGGATGATTGGAATTTCATTTTTACCACAACACAAAGTAACATTGAATTTTTTTTTTCCCTTATGCTTAACGTTGATTTTGATATTATTGGGTTCATTAAATCAGGTAGAGAAAAGGAAAGGTGGAATTGAGATATCCTCTTGTCATCAGTTGAGGAGGACCAATATGGACTCGTTTAATTCCATTTTGAACTTACAAGTACAACTAAAACAGTAGAAAACCAAAGGCAATTAAATTGCCAGATTACAGAAAGAAAAAAAAAAAAAAAACTGTATGCTCTCAAATCCGGTGAAACAAAAATTGCACTCAATTAATGACACGTTTACTTATTTGGAATAGAAAATAATCATGAATCGGAGATAACTGGAATGTGACAAGAAAGGAATCGGTATTGATTCCGGAAGAGTTGATTCCTAAACCCATCTCCCCCCTTTGTAATCAAATTTCTGAGTATTCAGGAATCGATTCCTTATAAGGAGGTGAGACCTACACCCATCCATTCCGATTCCTTCATGTGTTAGTAAACGCGAGAATACTTTTACCCCGTAATCATTCCCTCTATTTTCATTCTCGTTCCAAGTAAGTAAATGTGCCATAAGAGTTCTTATATTTTTCGTGAAGCAGATGGTGTAGCTAATAGATTAGCTGATCTTGCTAGTACAAATTATCTTTATGATGTATGGATAGAGGAGGCTCCTGTTTTATTCAGGATGTCCTCTAGGAGGATTTTTGTAACTGCACTTGAGGTCAAGGCCCTATGTCCCCCTTGATGCATATTTTTAATGCAACAAGTCAAGCATGGGGAAGAGCCTCCCAACTAGGGATGGCAATGGGGAGGGTAGGGTAAGGGGATTAAATTACCATCCCCATACCCGACTTCATTTTCCATCCCCGTACCCTCCCCAATCCCCGTAATAAGATATTGGGGATTTCCCGTCCCCATCCCCATTGGGGATTAGGTCCCCGTACCCGCCCAAATCCCCGTTAACAATATTACTAATTTATTATATAAAAATTATATAAATAATTATGGATTATAAAATATGAAGTTAAAATTAAACATCAAAATAAAATACATTTCTTATTTCAATTAAGGAAAATTAACATGTTGATAAAGATCTCTTATTAAAAGAATCTTCCTTTTTTTGAACATATTTATTAATAGAATTTAAATATTGACAAAAAGATAAAGTTTACATAAATATTTATTTATAAATAATATCAAAAATATATAATATATATGTATTTCATATAATTTTTATTGGGTGGGTATGGGGATGGGGATCAAAATACCATCCCCACCCCGTACCCGATTTCAGAATTCTAATACTGAGGATTCCCATCCCCGTTACCCGATTTCTCCCCATTAGGGTCGAATACCCGATGGGTACCCTACCCGATGGGGGTTTTTGCCATCCCTACTCCCAACTTGGTTAGGTTTCAAACCCCTTTCAAAAAATAAAAAAAATTGCAAATCACGTGATAAAGTTCAAAACCAAGATTCAAGCCCATACACCTAGAATTACTCCACAAAAGTTGCGATTCTCATTTTGTATTCTTCGTCAATTGGATTCCCAAAGAACTTATGCTGATCCGTCACAAGTCTCACAACCTTATAGTCATTGGTAATATAATCAAATGTGAACCCATGAGAAGCATCATACCCATCAACAGTCTTAAAGTTAACAACAGGCTTGGGAAGCATTACCACCTTTCTGATAAAGTGATTCCATATCATGAAGTTGTAACCATACTAGTATATATCATCAGCGAGGCATACCAGCCCATTACAAATGCCGACCACATAATTAAACAATCATGCATTATACATTTTCCTAGCTAGTTTCCTTTGATATACCAAATGGAATTCATTCATATGGAAGAAATGTTATATCTTGCAGTCGAGACCCTGAGCAGTAGTAGGAGGTGAGTGCCAGGGCGGTTATTCAAGTTGATTGTGCGGCTGGCTGAGGTGGGCAAGAATAAAGCTTGAGTTCTTAATCATAGACCTCCATGACTTGCACACTGAGGTGCATTTGACCAAAGATTCTATGTTATAAGTTATAACAACTTCCTGAGGAAGATAGTTTGACATTGCTTCAGTTTCAGTCGATAGCTGCAATTGCAGAGAGACAAAGTGAGATAGGATGTCTGTTTTCATCTTCCTTCAATAAAGTTCTGAGGATTTTTATTCAAAAAATAATAATTCTAAGAAATTTTGAAATCAGTTACTTTCTTGGTCTAGGCTATACAAATTTGATCTAAACTAGCACAAAAACTAACCACATTGACAATAATATAGTCTTTCACACAACAAAACTGAGGCATGGGATGATGGAATTGACAAGTTTCCGGCTAATTGAGTTTTTGACGGTAACTACATAATGCTGCGCATAATTATCAGTGTTTAATTTGGGCTGGGTGAATTAAAGCCCAACCAATGAAACTCGGCTTCGATCCAGTGTGTAACGGCCCGTTCCAACCCTAACAAGGTCCAAACAAGTTAATTAGATGAGTTAACAATCTTCTAGTTGGATCTCCTAAAAAAAAATAATAATAAAAAATAAAAGAAAAAAAGAAGGATTGATTTAAAAGGCGAAAATTTATTTCACGGAACTATGCTATCTGTTTTTTTTTATTTTATTGTTGTTATATTTTTTTTACAAAAAAAAAAAACCTTAACTCACTCATTCTTATGAATGCTGGTGAGAATCGAACTCAGGATTTTTATAATGTTGAAATGAAACTATGCTATTGAATATATGCAAATAAGAGAATATTAAAAAATAAAAGAGAGTTTGAAATTTGAATATGCATGTCAAAACTGGTTTGCACCAGACTTCAAGTTATTTTCCAACAAAATTATTGTAAGTTTTATGGATAGTTCTTTTCCTTAGATTAGAGCCCACGTACTTTCTAGCTTTCCATATTACTAGAACTGAAACGTGGACTTTCCCAGTTACTTCGGGCTTTACCTGTAATACATATACAACCGACCCTTTGGTCTCAATAAATTAATTGCAACCTCAAAGACTTAAAGCCCCTTTCTCCGTTTTCAAACCCAAACAAGTCCCTTCTCTTAGGTTTTAGATAGCGTTGTTGAAACAGACATGGAAAGCTCACAATCAAGGTCTCAAAAATTATGCAAGTATCGCACTAGGATGAACAATAGCCAATTAGACGAGAACGATTGTTGTGATGATGGTCTCGTCTTTTCTGATGATATTGATTATCATGAGGAGAGAACAAGGAAGCTCAATATTCTTAAAAAGAAAGAAGAGACCGTGAGCGGTGTAAAGTCAATCGCACTCCATGCCGCCACCGCAATCCCCTCCGGCGAGTCATCTTCCCCCAAGGTTGTCTTATCATACATGGACACCTTTGTCTGCGGCCTCCAGCTTGATCATCATGATGAATATTCTCACAACCATAAGCCTCAGTTTCTAAAGCAAGAAGCTGATTCTGAGAAATTAGAAGCAAAAGACGATGCTGATGAATCAGAATTAAATGAAGATGGAAATCGAGTGGTAATCAAGGATGAGAAAAAATTTCCGGCTGATGGAACTATACGTGAAGCTGCGATTGGAAAAGGGTTATCTGGTGCCCTAAATTTGCTCAGAGATCGAAGAACCCTAACAGAAGAAGAGGAGGGCAAGAAAAAGAGAAAGCTCGAGATGACAAGTCGTCATCATGTAGCTAAACCTAAAAGGTTTCATGATTATCAGGAAGAGGATATTCGAATTGAGAGAACCGATGAGTTTGGGGGAAGCTTGACAGAGAAGGAAGCTTATAAGAGATTTTGTCATACCTTTCATGGGAAAAAATGTGGGGCAAGGAAGCAAGAAAAGCGCATAAAAAAATGCCAGAGAGAACAGAAACTGGAGAAGGATACACCATCACTCTTTGCGGAGAGGATGAAGGAGACTCAAGCTCGACTCCAGACACCCTATATTGTCCTCAGAGGAAAATAAATCTTAACTGATCGGTTAGGGGTTTTTTGGGACTCTCCTTTTTCTTCGATTTAGGGTATGGTTATACTTATCAGTATTATATTGTCTTTCTTGATTATGTTTGTTTCTGTTTGTATTTTCTAATAATGATCTGACACACAAATTTTTGTTCTTGTACATTTTGCTTTTGGGTTCTGAAGGGGATGCAAACTTCAATTGGTGATAGCTGGCCTGCCATGAAGGAAAGAAATCTATTTCTTTCATGAAAGGTAGAGTTCATCTGTAAGCGTATATTTCATACTTCTCTGGAGTCTCTTTCACATGCAAAACTCTTGCCAAGAAATAATTCTTTATAATCATATTGAGTTTGTTCAAGTCTTCTACTCCTAGAGAAACTAACTGTTGAACCTAGGTATCCCCTAATCCCCAGAGATTAAACAAGGGAATTCCAAGAAATTAAAGTATTAAACAATATCATGATCCTAGAGCAAAATCCAATACCCAATAGCTAAGTATGTGTCTACCCATAAGTTGTCCGAGTCGTATGCACTAATCAATTATCCACTGTGGCTATTCCTAGAAATGTCAGTAACATTCAAAGACCTACCAGGGTTAACTGTATGAGTCACATTTGTTGTCGCCTGTGGTGGTGAGCGGGTATCATTTCGTTGAGCTTGAGATTCTTATGTGGTAGTCAACGTAGCTTTACTTCGAAGGCTGGAAGGTTTTAATCGAAGGTAGGAAGGTGAATCATGGAGTTCTGTTGATTACAATTTTTGGACGAAACTACTTCGTCCTTCATTTGTTTCTTCGTAAACCGCTGAGACGAATTCTCTACCGAGCCGAACAACTGCAACGACGTTCAACCAAGCAGCAAAATAAGTGAGATTTTAACTTTGTTTCGTGTTTTGAATAATTCAGGGCTATGCTATCCGGGGAGAATTTTTTTGTCTTTGATTGGTATTTTCTGTTGTGGTCCACAATTGTGGTCTTGCGTTGAGCTTTCGATCTTCAAATCAAAGATTATTCAATTGGGTTATTTTGCTCCTTCCACACTTAGTCTGAAATTTTCATTGATATTTTGATCAGCCATTCATTTGGGTCTTAGGTGTATTTGGAGTTTTGGACCACTATTGTAATTCTCATTTCTCAGTCAGACGCTCTGCAACAATGAACACTCCTGAAATTTGATTGGACTGACCATATATAGTTGGGATTAAACTTTCTTATCCATAACCACTTGTTTAGGTACTTATTAGGTTTTGGGGTTTCCATTTGTTAATGAATGTGGTATCTTTCTGAAATTTTAGGTGTTGTGTATGGAAAATCGTTTGGAGCTACGAGGGAACCATGACGATGCCCTCAGTACTTAAAGACGATGCATCTTTCACAATCATTTTATAGTTTGTTTTATGTTATCCTGGCCATGGTGTCTCTAATTACTAATTGCATGCAGGGAAGCAAGATATTTGATGAATCTCATGATGAAGACACAATCCTCACAAATGTGAAGCGTATATGTGTGACTGGGCACAAAACATGTAAGATTAGTTTTTTAAATAAAAATTTATGATTTACAATGAATTATCATTAATTTAAGGATTAAATACTGTTTAATTCTTGAATTTTTGCTCAAGAAACACTTTAGTCTCTGACTTTCTAATTTCACATGTTTAGTTCTTGCACTCTCAAATTTTGGACCAATAGGTCAATTCCGTTACTTTTCATCCAAAAACTCCATTAAATCGCTGAGATGGACATTTTTTTGGCATCAAAATATCTATTATACCCTCACTCCTTTTTTTTTTTTTAATTTAATTTTCTTTTCTATTTATCCCTTCTTCTTCTTCTTCTTTTTTTCTTTTTGAACGGAGAAATTGCTATCTCTTCTTCCCGATCTTTGCCGAACCCTAAGCTTTTCCCCTCTTCTTCTTCTTCTTCTTCTTCTTCAAGCTTCATCTCCTCCACTCCTCACTTCAACAAGGTTCTCTCTCTCTCTCTCTCTCTCTCTCTCTGTTCTCAGCAACCAAAATTACCCAAAACATCGTTTCGGTTTTCCAATCCAAAGCTTCAATCACCAAGGTTTCCACCTTCAGCCACCACATCGTCTCCCTCACCTCCTCCACCTAGGGCCTCCTCCCCTTCGACCCGCCACTGCCGCCTAATTGCTTTACCTCCTTCACCACAAGCCATTGTCAATTTTCCTTCAATTTCAATTTGAACTCAATTGAAGAATCTAGGAAGGGGGACAGAGAGTCTGGGAAGGGTGACAGAGGGACAAAATTTGATCTTGTTTTTGGGGAGCAAGGTTTTGGGCGGCGGAGTAGCGGTGTTGGTGATGGCGATGGGGATTGGGGCATGGATTTGGACCTGGCAGTAATGTAGGGTGAGTAGGGAGTTGTTGAAGGGTTTTCCAAGATCGAATTCTTCTCTCTATCTCTCCTTCAAAATTGACGGAGAGGGGTTTGGGGTTTGGGGGAATTGAGGGGGGAGTTGGAAATTTGGAGGCGGAGACCAAATGGGAGTGTTCATTGTCCGACGAAGCCCAGTAAGAAACTGCCTCCGATTTGTCGGAATTAAAGATGGATTTTTTCCTGAAATATTTGACATAGGGTTTTTGTTGATTTGAAGAAGACGGGGAAGGTTGCAGAGGAGACAGAGGGATTGCGGTTGTGTTGAGGTTTCTGGAGGTGAGAGAGAAGAATAGATAAACAGAAAAAAGAAAAGGGGGAAAAAAAGAGAGAGAAAAAAAAAAGAGTGAGGGTATAATAAACATTTTGATGCCGAAAAAATGTCACTTCAGCGATTTAATGGAGTTTTTGGATGGAATGGAATTGACCTATTGGTCCAAAATTTGAGAGTATAAGGACTAAACGTGTGAAATTAGAAAGCCAGGAACTGAAGTGTTTTTTGGGTAAAAATTGAAGGACTAAACAGTATTTAATCCTTAATTCAATAATAATCAATCTAGCTTAGCTAGCTACGTACATCCATTAAAACTTGATAAGTATAGATTTTCTACATCTGGAAATTACCCTTACCACAACCCTTAACTACTAAAAAAAACTTCAATTGCGACGGCAGTTTGTGACGGCAAATAGTCATTTTGCCGTAGCAAATACTTTTCACGACGGCAAATTGAGCATTTGCGACGGAAACGTTAGCGTTGCAATAGGTGGCGTCACAAGATCCATTTGCGACGGTAAATTTCCGTTGCAAAAAGTATTCGGGACGGAAAACTGTTGCCGTCGTAATGACTAAATTATTTGCGACGGGTACTTTGCCGTCGCAAAAAGATACTTCATTTTTTTAAAAAAAATGGGGTGAATTGGTTGCGACAGAAACTTTGCCGTCGCAAAAGAATATTTCATTTATTAAAAAAAAATGGTGTGAGTTGCACACCAAAGCCAGTATCATCTACAACAGATATCAAAAATTAAAAAAATATTGCAAAGACCAGCCAAAGGTTGTTTAAAAACAAAGATCAGCCAAAGCAACCCATGCCAACACTACAGCACCTTCATTAGATGTCGAAGAAATGGCCAAACTATCAACATTATCAAAAGCAAGGGCATTAAGTAAAAATTCTTCAGGTTTTGGAAAGTGTTAAATTAAATTCACTTGACAAAACCACATACTCATTACTAAGTAAGTAAACTTCCAGAATTCCCATCAAGCAGCTCACCATAACATACATGTCCCGCCCCTGCACCAAAAAACAGCTAAAGAACTCAATTTGAAGTTCATGTAAATGACAGAAATTCATATTCCATTTCATTGACCAAAAAGTACAAAATGACAATGTGTAATACTATTTATTCTGCTGGCTGAACTAATTGATATCAATGGCTTTAGTCAGATTAACAATCTAAGGGTGAGGGGTAAAATCATGCCACTAACACTATTACTATTATTATTCTTTATCATTAAATACAATGCATAAGTTTGATTAAATGAGTGAACAACCAATAAGTTTGATTAAATGAGTGACCAACCAATAAAGCTTTTTCAAGAGTGTAACCTTTTAGAATCAAAATGAACAATGACTTATAAGTTAGCACTAATGAGATAATATCAAAATAACCAAGCAAAACAATGACAAGGATGAAGCACAACGAATCAAATGTACTTCAAAGTTCCAGTAGACTTCATATAAAAGAAGATATAACATCAACAAAGCCAAGACTAATATAGCATATATAAACTAAACCAACAATATAGGCACCTTCAGTTTAAAGTATGCCAAAGACGTCTTCTCCTATATCAACTCACCCAGCAAAAAAACTCAATGTAGTTTATAGTCAGTGCTTAAGAGTTAATAGTTCAAACATCACAACATATAGCCAGAAAATACACAAGTAATCAACGAACCATGGAAATATGAAATTGAAGAAAATTGTACCTCCTTGTCAACTTGATATGCAGAGGATATGTGGTATGGATCCTGACATGCTGATGACACGTTCTCATTGTTTCCAAACTCTGATATTCCAGATTTCAACTGTTGTGTAATTTGATCCACCCGGGTCTGCTCAAATTGTCCCACCAAACGGGGCAGTAAGTTAGTAGGTTGATATTGAGAGAGTTTGTAGTAATATATTTTGTGACAAACTATTTCATTTAATTTCAAAAATGAAAACATAAAATACCTATAATATATAGTGGCTAGCAAAGTTCGGCTCATAATGAAACAAAATAACAAAAAAAAAATGTTACTTCAAAACAGAAATCTTTAAGTACGTTGGATCATATTTAATTCATATGTCATCATGTCCAAATCCCAGGAACCATGTTTTTATGGTACAACATCTATGCCTGCTTGGCCAGTGCATCCATCGTAGACTGATATTGGATTAACTTTGACCTCTGAAATCCCACCCATTTCTAGTTAAAGGCCTGGTTTAGGTTCTTCAGTGAGACTGCAACACAACGAAGCATTTTCTATTGCTGACAAAAACAACCTCCAGTAACTATACTTAACGTCTTAACCAGAGCTACAAAGCCCTGAATACAGAAACACACACACATGCTTGCAAGGGCATGACATGTGTGTGGACACATACAACTCCATTAAGTTATTCAACAATTAACCATAGAATGAGCATGCAGCCTAGCAGAGATGAAAGGGAATAAGAGATGTCTTGATTATATATGTTCTAGTAATCAGTTTTGAATGTATTATAAACTAAGATTATTACTTACAGATTTTATATCCACACACACACACATATTCTAACTATTTCATTTCAAATGAATTACAAGCATAAGAACATCAAACTTACTTGCAGTCTTGTCTTAACAACCCACAATGGATTTGTTGAAATGGCTGTTGCAGCCCCAACAGCAGCTATCATATTTTCACCAATTGAGAGTTTACCACCATCCTCTACATTATGACAATATAGAATGTTTGAACCAACTACTAAATAGTCTCTAGATCTCATAAATAAACCACTATTATGTACTTCATACAAATTCAAAAATCACAAACACAAATTGAAACACATAATTCCAATACATTAGGTACTAAATCTAGGACTGTTAAAAATTGAAACTTGCTCCAATAACTTATTGAACCCAGAATTACCTCTTTGACCAGTAAGCATGCCGTGGACCTGTAACCTGGTCTTGATGACATCCAAAGGGCAGATGAACGTAGCCACCAGAGAACCTGAAAAGATCAAATTTTTCAATCTCAAAACAATTCAGAAACTAAGAGAATTTCATCAGATTCCCAAATGCACCAAACCCTAGAAATTGAGGGGGTTGGACTTCTGCTGAACAGGAGGTCGGTGGTTAGAGGAAGATGATGCCCTAAATCCAAGAACAAAAATCAACAAATACACAATTCCAAATCAAACGAGATTAGTAGAAGCACTAGCCAAAGTGTACTGTCCTCGCCCTCATCCTCCTCCTACTCCTTATTCGAATTGACCACCGCTTCGAGATCAAGAAAGTTCGCACCAGAGAGCCTCTTTTTTCTCCGCTTACGACTCCCACGACCACCATGGTGTACCAAAACCACACTAAAACCCTCTAAAACGGAAGCTCAATAATGAACACCCAGAAACCAATTCACCTGTAGAAGCAGCCGGCGACGATTTGAAGCTCCGAGAGAACTCCGGTTGCTGAAATTTGACCCTTCTGGCGTGCTTGGCTATATCTGGGTCTCTGTCGACGTCGGCGGTAGTCGAGACAGCAGATATGACTCGGAGCTTGGGCGAGAGAGAGAGAGAGAGAGAAAGAGAGAGCGAGCTAGGGAGACAGCGAATTGGGGCTGTAGAGGGAAAAAGAATTTTAGGGCTTCAGTTAGTGGGAAATTTGGCACAAAAAACAAAAACAAAAATAGAGGGAAAAAAATTAGGATAGGCGCCAAGATGTTATTTGTTTTTCTGATGGTTGTTTTCCCACTTTTCTGTGGTAAGATTTTTTTTTCCTTTTTATAAACAATTTTTGCGACGGCAAAAGGAAAAAGGGTCGCAATTGATTTCAAAGTTACTACGGCAAAGATTTTCCGTCGCAAATAATAACTCTTAATCGCGACGGAACATTTTCCGTATCAATAGGGTGTCAATTGCTACGGCAATTGATGTCAAAGTAAAAAGGCGAAACAATTGAGGTTTTTTTTAGTAGTTAAGAAGAGCTAGTATAATAATAGGATGTTTGCAATATCCAGAAGATATTCCATTGGTTCTAATCTTTCATGAGCTGATAATGATTTTTATATTATTATGGTTGTGACGTATGTCATAGCTAGCTCTTACCACAACTAATAATATACATGCCTCATCAAAAAGCTCGCGGATCAAGTGGACCGATGGAGACCCGCCGGCCCGGAGGGCTAAAAGCCCGGCCGGTAAAAGAGCCCACCTCGGTGGGTAGTGGGCCAGCTCGGCCGGTAAAAACCCGTAAAATATTTTATATGTATATATATGTGTGTGTGTGTGTTTATATATATATATATATGTAGATATGTGCGTGTGTGTTTATAAACATATATATGGAAACTTGTAGAATCAGTGAGAAAAAATGGTTAGCTGGGCCTTCTGTTACTATCTTCTTCTTCTCCTTGAGCTTGCTATTCCTCTTTGCAATATGTGAAGCTTCCAAATGTATATATATAGAAAAGATATATATGCATTACCGCATAATAAATATATATATATACATATACATATACATATATAGATATATGTGTGTGTGTGTGTGTGTGTGTGTGTGTGTGTGTGTGTGTTTATATATATGTATATGTGTGTGTGTGTGTGTGTGTGTGTGTTTATATATGTGTGTGTGTGTGTGTGTGTGGAAGTTCTTATACTTCTATATAGAATATGTGCATATATATATTCTACATATCGGTTGATCAATTCGATCGGATTCAAAAATATGGTAAAATTGGCTAAATTTTTTACCACACTCATAATTTATTATAATAAACTCATCCAACGGTCGGTTTTTCCATTTTCTTTGAATTGATAGGGGTTGCTCTTTGGAGTGTATGATATATAAATATAGGTTTATAAGAGTAACTAAGGTTGACCTAGTTGATCGAATTCAAAACGAGAACCAAATTGGCTGGATTTTTTACAACCACCATAAAACATTACAATCTCTCCATCGAGCGGTTGGTTTCTCTAAATTCATTTTCCACTTCATGGTTGCTTTAGAGTGAATCTCAACAATTTAAATGCAATATACAAGCCGTAGAACTTTAGGAGGCAAATTGTTGGCCTATACCATCTTTGTAATTAAAATTGAAATTTTAATCTTATGTACACGCACATCCATTGATGAGATATTTAAAGACGTGATGTGAAAAAATAAGCACGTTTTGTGGTTGTCAAGCCATCGGTTAACCAATAAGATATACAAGTGACAATGGTTGACAAATTCGATAGAATTCAAAAATATGGTGAAATTGGCTAAATTTTTTACCACACTCATAATTTATTGTAATAATCTCATCAAACGGTCGGTTTTTTCATTTTCTTTGAATTTATAGAAGTTGCTTTTTGGAGTGTACGATATATAAATATAAGCGCGTAAAAGCCCGTAAATTAATATATATTATATAAATTATAAAAATATATATATATGATTTTTTTTCTTCAGAAATGTAGCCTTTTCCTACCGTTGGATCTGGAGAGTGGAGACCAGCCTTCTAGATGACCTAGGTTGGACGATTAAGATTTGAGATTCAGACTAACCCATTAAAGACCTAAACTTCTCTCTTTCTCAGCCGCTGTGCCTCCATTCTCTCCATCACTCCAAACTTTTCTCACATCGCTCCTCATTCACAACTCATAGTCTCACATCGATCTGTCGATCCTTTCCCTTTGACTCACTTTCTTCATCTTCCTCTTGATAGAAGGGCATTTTGGCAGCCTCACAAACCCATATATGACAGAAGGGCCAACAAAATGTATCTAAGGTGATTATGAATCTGGGCTTTGTTTGTTCATAAATTCCATCACATCGACTCACTTTCTTCCTCTTCCTCTGCAGATTACTTGTTGCCTGAGGATTTGACAGCTCAGGAAGGTATTGATCCTTTTATTTCTTTACTCCTTGACGTCTGCTCTGGTTTTAGTTTTGCGATTAATTGGTTTGTTTGTTTGAATAGGTACCGAAGCTGCACCAAGGAGTATATTGGCTGTTTTATATGAATATGATGTTTGTATTTGTTGATGCTTTTTAGATGAGTTTGTAGAGCATGATGCTGTGCATAAGGCTCTTATGGCCCTGTTGAGGCAGGTAAATATGATATGTTTCTGTTTTTGATATGCAATCATCATGTCTTCTCTTTTTGATTAGTTCCTTTTAAGTTTCTGTTTTAAATGGAGCGATCGGAAAATCTGACGAGTTTGAGTTTTATTTCTTTGTTTGTTCATGCTTCAGAACTCGTACATTTATCTGCAATTGCGCAGGGACTGAAACGATGACTTTTGAATCAAGGTTATGGCTTTTTTTTTCCCTTTTTTTTTTTTCGAAGTTGGTGTTTTGATTTATTGGACAAGAGTTGAAAGAGTGATTTAAAAAAAAAAAATTTTTTTTATAGTCAATCAAATCCCTATGCTTTTCCCTCTTCTAGGTTGTCTCTATTAATTAAAGATGAATGACTATCCACAATTTTGAAGAACCCAGTTTTTATGCATGATTAGATGTTGGGGTCAGAATGATTAGAGTTGGGGTCAGAATGATTAGATGTTGTTTTATGCATGTTTTGAGTTCTTATTTTCACAATGAAGAACCCAGCTTTCTTAGTAACAATCTAGTTGTTGTATGCTATTTTTTTTTCTTGTTTTGATTGTGATCTCTTATATTGCAGGACGAGGAAGAGCAAACCAAGGAATGGACAGTAGCATCTCTGTGAATAAGTTGTGCCTCATAGCAGTTTTAGCTTGCTCATTCAAAACACTCAAGTAATATCTTAACGTTGTTTATTTCCAGTAGAGAAGCAGAAACTCTCACTCGTGGGTTGTGGAGAAGCATTATTTTTTTAAACAATTTTTATGTGCTTTGACATACATTCTCGGTGGAAATTAGTCAATTAGATGTTTGATAACTAATGAGGCGGTCAACTATGTCTAGAAATAGGAAGTACTGATTGAAAGTTTTTGTTTGTATTCTTTTACCAGGGAGAGTATCTTACTTTATTTATGTTTGATAACCAAAAGCCAATTTTTAACTCGCTGTACCAATTATGCAGGGCTGCAGGCATATGATAAAAGGGAAAGAGTAAAGAAGCTTTCATTGCATTTAGAGAAGCATTGAAGTTCAAGTTCGCTGCATATAAGTTGTATTAATAATTTGCTTTTGTTCTAAGTTGAAATTGGGAATGATTATGGACTTTTGATATATAGTCCCTACACTATGTATTCTCCATCTTTTTATTTCAATACATTAAACCGGGCGTGGAGATGAGCTTTCCAACTAAGTTGGGTTCCAAACCCCTTAAAAAATATATATATATATATATATATATATATCTTTAAAGATTCTTTTGTTAATAAAGCCTGGCCCGGCCCGGAAAATATGTGAGCTACCCGGCCCGGCCCGAAAAAGCTCGCAAGGCCCGCCTTATATGGACGGGCTTGGCTTGTAATTTATTATAAAGCCGGGCCCGGGCCCGGGCCGCCAGAACAGGCCCGTTGACGAGACCTAATTTAATATATATAAAAATCATTATAATACCAAAAGGAACTTATTATACCAAAGATTTATTTCTCAGTTAGTCTCTCTTCTTCCCGATACCAAAAGAGTGCTGCTAGTTATCTAGTTCAGACAAGAAATAGACCATCTCAATTATGATGTGAAGTCCGTTTGCATATATCTTAGTATTCCGACATCCTTGATAAATGATGATATTTGCCTGATTGGACAGATTTGGCAAGCATGTTTTAAATTCAGTTACATTGAGGCTTGTGTTTTAAGCATTAAAGTCTAGAGATTCAGACTAATTTGTTCTTCCTTTAATTATATGATTCATTATTAGCTGTCAGTTTTTGGTAACATATATGTTTCAAATATTTCATTACACATGTGGTACGTGTGGTGAATTACTGGACATTATATTGTATGTAACAGGGCATAGGTGGTCGGATGGCCCCCGATTCAATCATTTCAAAAGAACACCATGGCTTCTAATCTAGCAAGGAATAATGGTGGTGCTGAGGGAAAACAAGGATTTGGGTGTCCTTATGGGAAGAAAATGTTTGTTGCTTCACCATTGGTACTCTTCTCTCTATTTCACTCTCTCAGGTCCCAGGCGGATATGTGCACTGTCATAATATTCAAATATCTTGTTTGTGTCGATTTATTTCCTCGTAGAGTTTTGGTTTGAATGTTTGATGTAACCTGGCTATTCCGGTTTCCCTGACCCTTCACTGGACCCTGTGTTTTCAAGCTTTATATAGGGGGTGGAACTAATTTGACAAAGAATTGTTTCGTCTGTTGCCTAAAATAATGGCAGACTAGGATGATATATTTCTGCTACACGACGATCGATATATGTATTCGACTTTCATCTCAAACTTTTCTCTATCTATCGTTCAGGGGTTCTGGAATGTCCCTGTGGTGGTGGGCTGTGCCTAATTTTAACAAGCACCACTGATAAAAGTATCGGCAGCCAATTTAATTGCTGTCCTGCAAGGAGGTACTCTCTAATTGGTTGTGCTTGGTTCGTTAATTTTGGTAAAACTAGATAAAAGTATTATATGGTAAGTGGCCAACCTGTCAGAAAGTGTAGTGTAAATATGAACTGGGGATAGAAGTGGTTAATCAATTACTTGGTTGATTTAGGGACGCTCTTGTGGTTTATTCAAGTGGTGCAATGAGGCCTACTGTGTGGCAGCTGGTGGTATCGTTCCAAGCATGTCAAACAACCAAGGAAGCTATGTGGGAAGTCTTTCACTTATCGACTTGTGAACTTCTTGGAAGCACAGGTGAAGATTGGGGCTCAAGTGGATCGAGCAACGAAGAAAAATTCAGGGGCGCATTTCCTGAGCATTTGATATCAGGTCAAGTTGCGATGATGTGCGTTTCTCTCTCTCTCTCTCTCTCTCTCAATACAACATAACTGGCAGCTGGGTTCCATTGTGCTTTCAAATTGCCTTGTCGCTGCAGAATTACTCTGAAAAGCCTCATTCTCCTGTACCACAAACCAAAATCAGGATGTATGAATAACAATACTAGAAGTATGGCCATTATCTTGAAATTAAAGATAAAGAACTGTAAGTAATTAACCCTCTTTTTGAGCTAAAATAGTTATTACATATTTGTTGAGGACTGGTATAATGTTGGATGTAAAACTTATTGCATATATTTCATGAATAACAAAAATGTCTATTACAGTATGAATCGATTT
Organism: Rosa lucieae; assembly: GCA_024704745.1. Classification (NCBI taxonomy): domain Eukaryota; kingdom Viridiplantae; phylum Streptophyta; class Magnoliopsida; order Rosales; family Rosaceae; genus Rosa; species Rosa lucieae. Next base: position 55,403,363 of record CM045498.1, read on the forward strand.
GCTAGTTGGATTGCAAAGAAGCCCAAGAGCGACTGAGCGAGGTCCAGTCCAACCAGTCCCAATGCTTAAGCAAAAGCGTGCAGGAGAGTCCAGCGATTCAGGTCTGATCAAGAGGAAGTTTATTGTAAGTGTGGAATTGAGGAACGAGGGAATGGACTGTTTGAGGCATAATGAGATTAAGGAATGTGAGTAGAAATTTATGAGGGAAATGGACTTTCTTTTTACTTCAAATAATTAACCCACCTTGAACTGAAAGTCATTTATCCTATGGTGGGCTACCGCACTATCATCATCTTTTTTAATATTTTTTTTTCACAAGTCACAAATCACATATCTGTATTCCCCCACTATATTTTGCCTTTTATTGGGCTTCACTAAGGCCTTGATTTTGTTCTTGGGACTTAAACAATTACTTTTACAAATTGTACGTCAATGTCTTGGCCAAGCACACTTTTAAGGCCCTCAAATACTATTGCTATTCGATTATTGTGTTGGTAGTTTCCGATTTAGCCACTTAACTGAGCAAACTGAAAGTCATATGTACGTCAACCAATGTAATTGTGGGACCATTAAATTAGAAAGTCAACCAATGCAATGTAAGTCAACCAAAGTCATACTATAATACTATAAGGACGTTGAAGAAATAGTTTAAAATTATGGATCCAAAATAAAGTCTTTGGCCTTGATAGAAAGAACCCATCACATTAAAAGCCATAGTTACTATACTAGCATTTTTGCGCCGTGAGCGCGTGAAACATTTATACGAGTAATTTTATTTGCACATCGCCACATCCTATTTTTCTTCATACGCACCTCTTAAATTTTGTTTGTCATTTTTTCCCTATACTTTTCCTCTTTGACCCTTCCTCATCTTTCTGTCTCCTTTACAACACTCTTTCTCTGATGTCCAGCAAATAACAACACCTCTCTCTCTCTCTCTCTCTCTCTCTCTGACCTCTCTCTCACTTCAATTCCATCCGTTTTATTTTTATCTGGTTCTCTCTGTTTCTATGAATCAAGTTCATTTAGTAATGGAATATAGATATTCCAAGGTGAAATTTGTCACGTGGCACCATGAGTCTCATGATCTTTAGTTTACTGGACATCAAAACCTACCCCCATATATATATATCAATGAACTACTATAATTCTACTAAACTATGATGAGTTTCACTTTATGTTTTGATAATTCTAGTAATCCCAAGCAAATACTCAAATAGATAGTGAAGAAATTTATTCGACTTTTCTTCTATATGTTCTAGTGTTTTGATAAACATGTTCATTTGTTCAAATAAATAATACTGCAATATTTTACAAGACTTGCATATATACTTGTATGCATTTCAGATAAATTTTGATCAAAATAATATCAGAAAACTAAATAAGTGAGCATAACTCAGATATTAGAAAACGAGTAATCACTCCAGCAGTTGTTTGTTTGCCATTGAGCATATGAAGGGGGAGACTGTGCGTTTTTACTTTTTATAATTAGAAAAAGAATAAAATAGTAATTTAAAATTTTACAAAAATTAGATATGTGTATTAAGTAAAATAGGATGTTTGTATATAATTTCTCTATTCATATTCTTGTTTCTTATTCTATCAATTAAATTATTGTGGCGGATCGATATACTGGTATCAATGAGCATAATAGAAGACCAAAAAAAAAAAATTATATAAATAAAAAATGAGTGTTCAAATAAATAAAAAAAATGAATGTTCAAATATACGATAAGAGAAGATTTTTTATTTATTTATTATTATTATTTTTTTTAAGGTTGATGAAGTCTAAATCATACAACAATAGAGGCAGTGCAGGTGTCGACGGCGGCGAGTCTTTGGCGGCAACGGAGATGGTGTTCCTAGGGTGAACTAGAGCTCTTGGGACTGGGCTCAGTTGGGCTTGGGTCGGGTGTGTTAGGGTTTCTCATCTTTGGGCCTTAGCAGTGTGGGCCTGGTCTGACTGGGTTCATAGAACTGTTAGGTTTTTAGTTTTTAAACTAGTTTTGGGTTCGCATCTTTTTTCACGAAAAGATGATGGGCCTTATTTTTTCTTTTTTTGGAAGAAGAGATCGCAAACATCTAGTAACTCTGAGGGACATTTTATTCATGCTTCGGAGTACTAGGTTTTTGTTTAGAATAAAAGTGTGTGGACTTTCTAAAAGGTGGGTGTACTAGGGATATGCTGGGCTCCTATTCTATTTTAGAGTAGGGTTTTAGGGTGCTCTAAGAAACGATTCTTTTTGTCGACTCCTTAGGGGTGTTTCGTTTTCGTACTGCTTGTTGAATCTATATAATGGGCTAACCTCTTTTGATAAAAAAAAAGTCTGAATCATATAAGACTTTAGTCACTCCATTAGAGAACAGCTCTATCCTCCAGTTTGGCCAATCTTCTCTTTAGTATCTTCTCCATGAGTGATAGGAATATGCTGAAGAATAGCAATGCTGTTATGGAGAAAAAGCATTTCCTAGCTAAGTATGAAGAGAACTCACTTACGAAGCTAGCAGAGATAAACGGAGGCTGGGAAATTGCAAAAGCAAGAACAAACTAATGCAACTTCTTGAATATATGCAATAGAGGTTGATTACTAAGAGAATGTTGATGAACTATGCGACCAATACTTGCTCAAAAGTCCTCAATGCCAAGGTGCGCGAGCCAAGTCTTCACTAATTACATCTCATTAAGCTCGTTCGTAACTCATGCTTCTGGTAATTAAGATGGTTTTCATCCTCGATTTGATCAAGTTATTTAAAGACTAACTAGCTGATCGATTGCATTAATAGAGAGTTGTAGTGTTTCGGTCGCTATGAGATGCCGCTGAATATTCAGGGTGTTCAAAGACTATCTCGATCTCGGACTGTACGTGGAGCAAATAATTTTTCCTGAACTGAAGCTTATTGGCTGAATTGTGTAACAACTTCAAGCTTAACTAGACTCAATTGTACGTGTTTTTGCCTTATATTTCAGCTTAATTATCTCATACAAATGCTAAGCGATAGCAAAAAGTTTGAATAAAATTAGTACTAATAGACCAACAATATTGGTGACTTGGTGAGTGATCTTTTTGAACGTAATAAACTAAATCCACAAATTATCAGGCTCAAGCATAAACTGCTCTAGAATTTACGATAATATTTTAACTCTGTTCATGTTTATTTCTATTGAGCTCATGCTCGACTCATCTTTTTTTTTTCATGAATTTTAGTCTAACAAACTAATAACTGAACACAACGAGCCGAATTCCAACCCTAGCTCGCTTAAGTTATAAGCCATGCCAAACTAACTTTGTTTAATGCGATCTACTAAAGGACCTCTTACCATCCACAGTAAAAAAAAAGAAAAAGGGTTTTACTTGTCTGAAGACAGTAAGTTTAGCTAGGTACTGGTTAAGCCTAGCCCTATAGGCCTAAAAGTCTTCACACTCTTCAGTCTTCACAAGCTTCATCCGGCACAGTGCGAAGGAGAAAGGTAATAAAGTGACGCAGATGCTCCCTTGGGCCCCATTGCAATTAAAACCTCCCAGTAATTACAGTTTTACTCCTACCATTTTCAGCCAAATCCACCCAACCTGCACACCTGTCTCGTACAAGAGCTGGTAGCACGCATATATTCCATGCACCATTGGGTTATTGTATCAGTTCACAGGGTCACACGCCTTTCTCACTCGACTCTCTCTCTGTTGTGGCGCCCATAAAGTTCGTTATTGCGAGAGTCCCTCATACTCGCTTCTCCTTCTTCGTTTAGGGAGGTAACTCTGAAGCTTTCTCTCTCTTCCATTTTCCGGTGAGCGGTGGTGGTGCCGTACACTTTCTCACCGACTTAACTTGAGAAGATGTTGAACCCTCACAGCGTCCTTGCTCGCAAAGAGCCACTCGGCCAAATCTGGTAAGTAGAGCCATTCGCTTATTCTTCTCTGTTTTTAGATTCTCTATAGACTCTGCATCTTCTCTGTTTCTGCAAAATTTGGCCTGAACTATTCCGAAATGCAATGCTCTCTTTGTTTCAATTTCTTCATAGACTCGTCGTAGTTCTATGTTCCGAGTTAACTCGCTCTCTGTTTTCATGTATGCAAGTATGGCCGCCACGATGCATGCCGAGATGAACCGGAGGAGTCTCAACCAGATCGATCTCATCAGAATCTGGTTTAAGTCTCTCTCTCTCTCTCTCTCTCTCTCTAACTCTTTTTCTACATTTTCATTTTTCAATTTCTCCGTACATTTTTGGTGTTGATGCAATTTTGTTCGTGGTGTTCAATTTTGATTTGGCAGCGAAGAGATTCTGAATCCAAGAGCTCCTATGGATCTCAGACTCTCCATTACTATTCTCATGGGCAAACTACTTGGCTTTCACTCTCCTTCTCAATATCTCAGTCTCTCTCTCCCTCTCCCTCCCTCCCTCCCTCTCTGTTTTTAATTACCTGAACCTCATCTCTGTTTTCAGGTGGAGTTGTCATCGTCTACGAACGTATGGTGAAGCTCTTATTCGGTACCGTTCCCCTTCTTCTCGGTTTTTTTTTTTTTTTGGGTTGTTGAAATTTTCGAACGATTTCTGACGTTTATTTTGAATTTCCACACAGATGATGTGCACCGTCTTCTGGTAATTTCAATTTTTCTTAACCATTTGCTAAACTTTTGGTTTCCCTTACTAGTCTGTGTTATTTTAATTAATCGATTCCGATTTTGTGATCAAAGTATCAATTAAACGAAGCATGGAAGAAGGTGAAGACCAACGCAGACTCCACTGTCCTCCTCAAACGGAGATTTCAGGCCCAGTGAGTACAGTGCTGCGTTTCTTTGTTTCGTTGTATTTAGGGAGGAGGGTTAGAATTGTCAATTCCTGAATTTCACCGTGGGTTTTTGCAGGAAAGAAGCAATAACTCTGGCTGAGGCTGAGCATGAAGATACAGACATTGACATTGAGCAGTCGCTTGATTTTTCTCACCATGCCACGCTTTTCCAGCAGCAAACCGGCTATCTTCTCATGGTAAATGACCTTAATGGGCTCTTGTTCCTAGATATTCATCTAGTTCTGTAAAGGGTATTTCTGTGAATCAGTAGCAGCTACGGCTAGTATGTGTTTATGTGCTTTTAGTATTAAAAAGAAACACACCACCAATCCCCCAACGCCTCTTCAACCCCCATTTTGTTTATCGCAATGAATGCCTGAGATAGTTTTCCGGCGGCTACAGTGAGATTAGCCTGCTAATGGAGCTGTTTATATTTCTTTCACTTGTTGATGGTGCATTGAAGATGTTTGATGAAATGCCCGATGCGCATCGCATTTAAGCTTTAAACCGTCTTGTATTTAATCTTAATAAGAGATTTGTTTTTTTTTTTTTCAATAATTTGCCATGATTAACCTTAATAAGAAATTACTTTGAAACTCTGTAGTGAATAAAAATAGTTGAATAGAAGCACGTCTCTCTCTCTCTCTCTCTCACACACTCTCAGATTTAACCACCTGGTAGGCTACATCGTTAGTTCTTTTATTACAGTTTTGATGCACCATGGCTCACCCTTGTGCTGATCTAGTTATCACTGCAAGAACAAATGACACTTTTTTCCACTATTGTTACTTGTATAAAATGCATAAATTGATGGAATCTTTGCAATATCTCATGGAGCTTTTCTACCCTGTCTTTTTCTGTGCTTGAAGCAACTGGATAGTGTAGATGTGGGAGAAACAGTTAACGATAATGCAGTGGAGGGAGATCAACATCAGAACTTACATCAAGGTCCTTTCTTATTAATTCATTTAGTCTACCTTCTTCAGTTACTTTTAATTGTGACCACACATATCCATAATCTGTTCATCTGCTAACTTACCCCACCCCTCTCTCTCTCTCGCATTCAGCTGATCCTGAGGATATCACATTGCCTAAACGTTATGATCCATCAGATGCAAATGCAGATTTGTTCAACCATCGCTACGAGAGGTGAATCATTCCCACAATACACTATAAATAAACTTTTGATTTTAGATTCCCATTCCTGAAGGTTGAGCAAAACAAATTGCTCATGCTTTTGTGGTTCCATGTGCCTTTTTAATTTGAGTTTGCAAACTCTGTGCCCAGCTAATTAATTTCATGCCCTTCCATTCCTGTTAATTACCACAGATACTTAACCAGTCTGTTGCAAGAATGATTATCATATTCTTATTTATTATTGTCTTTGAATGATGTGGCAGATTTGAAATTGAGGGAGATGACTTGGACTTCACATCAGGAGACCCCGCACATAATCGACCGCCTTCTCCAAATTATCTAATACCTTCTCCACCTCGTCAAGACCAGCATCAGGAAGGACAGCAGCCTAATAATGTGTTTAATGAAGTGGTGCAAATGCAGGATGTTCAAGAGAATGCTCAACAGAGGCAGAGGCAGAGGCCTATAAGGAGGAGAGAGAGAAAAACACCAGCCTCTGTAATGGATAATGACCAAACAATCCATCCTGCTCATGTCTACCAATCTTTGCCTGAAGATACTACAGATATAGCTTCAAGAAGACGAAGAAACCAAAAGGTTTGTTCCTGATGTCCAAGTATATCCTTCAGTGGAGGAGTTGAAAATACTCGTATGTATATTCCATGTACTGTCCTCATTACGTTCTCTTTATTACAGCCTAACAACATAATGTCTACTATGAAGATTAGTAAACTCATGGAGCAGCCAGCTAGCGTTCTCATGGGTCGTTTATTTAAACCTGGAAAGCTATTCAAGGAAAAACATACCCATGACTCACCTTCTGGTCAGTATCATGCATAGTTCGTAATTTGAGAATTTTTACATGAGTAATTCAAGTTCGTAATTTGAGAATTTTTACATGAGTAATTCAAGTAACAGAAAGAGGGCCTTGATTATGGTTTTTTTTGCAGCATTAACCTTGCCACCTCTGCCCCCAGAACCATCATTATGGTCACCACCTGGAAGACAAACTTATCAATACCCGGTGAGATATTCAAGTCCATACAACAGCTACTTTTAGTTTTCTTATTTTTCAGGAAATTATAACTACGTTTATGTCTGACAAGTTACAATATGTTAAATGTGAAGCCTGTTGAAGATTTTTATAGTGGAGGTGGCTCCCTGTCATTTGTAAACCCCATAGAACTGATACGGACAAATTTACTTAACAATGACGTACCAGTGCAACCTGAAGCCAATCTTAATGCCATGAGAGAAGCTGATACCAACCCGGCAACACCAGGAAATGCTGGTACATTTATAATCTCTACATCTCTTCTCTCTCATTTCTCTAGTTATTGAAGTATTTATGTTTAAATATGTACATTAATCTGCAGAGGAAGAAGAAGACGATGACCATAAAGAAGAAGAAGCAGAAAATGAAGAAGAAGGAGAAGAGGCAGAAGAAGAAGAAGAAGAAGAGGAGGAGGTTGAAGATGATGAAGAAGAGGTTGAAGATGATGAAGAGGAGGAAGAAGAAGAAGAAGAAGAAGGAGAAGAGGCAGAAGAAGATGATGAAAAGGAGGGAGAAAATGAAGAAGAAGGAGGAGGAAAGAGGGAGAAGAAGAAGAGGAGGTTGAAGATGATGAAGAAGAGGTTGAAGATGATGAAGAGGAGGGTAATGTGCTGCTTCTCACAAGGTGTACACGGTTTGATGTGATAATCGTCATTGGTGAAATAAGGGTGGAGGATTTTGATGGAGCAGAAGCCCTCCATCAGAGAGTTAGAGAGCTCTTGAGGGAGTATCGGAAGATAGCGAGTGCAACCCCAGCGAGTGCACCCCCAGAGGACGATGATCATTATCACATCATTTATTGGGATTTCCAAGCCATTGGTTACAGAAGACTTTATTGTCCCCTGTTGACCATGTCTTGGGAGGACTTTGCTCACCGTCTGCAAGGGATTACTGCACATGATCTAGCACTGTTGGATAGATACCATACAGATGATATAACCAAGTGGATTCCCGTTTATAGAGTTACAGAAACAGCTGGTATGATCCGTTTGGATAGGACGGAGTTCCGGGTCACCACGTTTTGCGAGTCTACTGCAGTAATCGAAGGTGAGATAATTGGATTAATTTCAAGGTCAGAATTTGAGCATGACTTACCTATACCGCATGGCTATAGAATCGCTTATCGTACCAGATTAACAGATGGGACATCAAGAGATTTGTCTTTGACTTTGCACTTGGATTTTTTTGCTCATCTTTTACATGACATTATCATTTATGATGACGGAGAAGATCACGAATTTGAAGATATTGAGGATGAAGACATTGGCCTCTTACAGTGGGACAATGAAAATGAGGATGAGGAGGAGGAGGAGGAGCAGGAGGATGAGGATGAGGACGAGGACGAGGACGAGGACGAGGACGAGGAGGATGAGGAGGGGATTAATGATGATGGTGGATAATGATGGTGGTAATGGTGATGGTGAGGAGGAGGGGGGAGATGATGATGGTGGTGATGGTGAGGACGAGGAGGGATTGGTGGTGGTGGTGGTGAGGAGGTGATTGATGATGAGGGCGGTGGTACTTTAGACTTCATTCTTTTTACCTAAGCGAGAGGTGTACTGCAGCCGACACAGCTCTTTTGCTTCCATTTTGAAGGCAGAGAATACTTTTCTTTTTATGTTTGGCTATAGATAAGATCTATATAACACTTTTCTTTTTATGTTTGGCTATAGATAAGATCTATATTTTCGGTTTGAAAACAAACTCTCCTGTTTTCACGAACACTCCAAAATCTGTGACAAATTTCTTCCTTACCACATAAGATACATACAATAGGATCCTTGCCACACAAATTACATATAACTTTAAATGATATATATTGAGCGTAATTGTAAGAATCATTAACGGATCACAAACAAATCAAGAACTCCTGCTAAGAGTGAGCACCACTATCTACTGGTCTACTTACTGGAAACCGAGCATCGTTGGGTCTATTTCTATGCAGTTTGAGGGCAGAGTACGTAAAATTCATGAAATCAAAATCTCGTTCAAACAACCAAACAAAGATCAATCGCCTCCTTTCCAAAAATAGCACACCAGAAGTACATGCAGATGCCTCAATTCTTTCTTTTGATGAACAACGACATTGATAAAAGTCATAAAACAAAAGGGTAAACACATGAAAAAGTATTCTTATGTGCATCAAAATGAAATTTTGGATGGATAAATAAACTCACTGAAATTAAAGGTCCATGTGGCTACTGATTTTGACGCCGAGCAAGAACCTCTGTTGAAAGCCAGCCATAAATTTACTAATAATAATCCTTCAAGTGAAGTGTCCACTGAAAAAAGGATATCGAGGAATAAAACAAATATTTTTTTTTTTAAAGGCTTGGATAGGTGAGGAAGAGATCCTACCTATCCACTTAAATTAAGAAAAGGAAAACCATAGTACAAAGGAGGGGGACAAAAACCAAAACCTCCCAGATAAAAGGAAAACATGACACTAACGAAAACGAAAGTTCGGAAGACCCAAATGGTCTCTGTTACAATGTGCAAGTATAAAGGGTGGAGCAGAGTCCCACCAAAGCAAGCTTGTAGAAGCCGTACCAAAATTCGCTAATGCATCAGCAACTTAATTACCTTCTCGAAATATTTTTGATGAGCGGAAGTTCATTTGAGAAATACGATACAAGCAATTGCGCCATTCGATGCGAAACATCCAAGGAACTAAATGAGGACTGCGAAGAAAGTCAAGGATAAGAGAGGAATCCACTTCCAACCAAATATGTTTCCAGTCTCTAACCCAAGCAAGTTCAATGGCCTTAATGACCGCCATCAGTTCCGCAGCAACTGAGCTAGGAATTTCAAGATTAGCAGAGAAAGCACCCAGAACATGACCCCTGTAATCTTGAAAAACTGCACCATAACCCCCCACATTAGAACCATGCTTCCAAGCACCATCAGAGTTAATTTTAATCCACCCATAAGGTGGTGGATGCCAATTGACTTCAATTATCCTAGGAGCACTGCGAGGCTTGCATTGGACACTAAACCGCTTCAATATCCGGAGATCACGTATAGTGTTATGCATGTTGCCGTGAGCAAGTCGACTAGCATACTGAATGTGCCCTGAGATCATTCGACAAATCACATCCACATGAAAAACCTGGCCATCATATTTTGCTTTGTTTCTAGCATTCCAAATGAACCATAAAATTGTTGTAAAGCAAGCCAACCATAACTCTTTTAAATGTGGACTAAAACCAACAGAGCTGCCCAAATGAAGCACGCCTAATATTGAGCAAGGCAAAACACCCAACTCAAACTGGTTAATCATGTGGTTCCAGATTCCATGAGCAAATGGGCAATGAAGAAATATGTGAAGACAAATATACTAGGACACATGACACTAACCGACGATAATATACACAACAGGAAACTCGATCATATTGATGCGAATTGCAAAATGAATCATACTCATAATGAATGATGACCAGACATGACTAATAATAAAATGCAAGCAACGCTGCTCACCATTATCCATAGAGGTTTCAGGTTTCAAGTAGACTAGCGAGATAGCCCCCGCCATGCTGCGGATTTATTTATTTATTTTTTTTCTTCTCTGAATTAAACGGTGTGTATTTACATATTCCAAAAACCGGTGTTCTAACCAGTTTCCTATATAGTTGTCAAAAAAACCCAATTTCCTATATGACACATATTCCCAAAACTGGATTTCAAAGCAAAGCCGGCAGACTTCTCTATTTACATTTTTCAAAAAATTGCATTTCTAACCAAGACTGCATTTTACATCTTGGTTACAAAATAGTTAATTTAACAAAAATATATTACATTTCTAATCTGAACCAACAGTTATACATAAGCTCCTCGGAGCTGTTTTCAGTTGGCTGCGACTGACTGTCCATTGTAAATAAGGGGTCGTCTTGGGTACCCTGATGTATGTCATAGCTTTATTTTTTTTTATTTTTTTACTTTTAGTAAATTAATATAGTGGAAACCTACTGAACTAGTCAACAGGTTACCCAATTAAATATCGACATGTGTCATTTTTAAAAATAAAATTTACCATATTAACACAACACACTCTTTTTTGATATGTAACATTGTTAAAAATCATGTAACAAGTATTGTCAAAATAACAAATTACACATAGTTAAACTACAATTACGACTTATGACAACAGTTGTTATGGTTCTTGTAATTGAGTGGTCAAAGATGTAAATATCATATTTGGACAACTTTTATCAAATTTAGAACCGTGATTATCAAGTGGAGAAGCTCCTTACAATACTGAGTTTTTACATATCTTTTGGTCTAATTTTAATTTTACCATGTTCACAACACAAATGTTGTCGGAATTGTAAAATGGTTGGTAATCTTGTAAATGGTATAGTTTTTGAAGTAATAACTACAATCAGAATAAAACTTACCGCTTTTACACCAATAGTTGCGAGTTATGGTAAAATATATAGTCATTGAGTAATTATTCCATTAATGATAAAAATATAACAATTTACCCATTTGACAACAAATTTGTTGTTGCACTTGTTAAATTGTCCATAAATTAGTACATTAGTTTAGGTTGAGTAATTACTATAAATAGGACAAAAGTTACCGCTTTTACATCAATTGTTGTGATTGTGGAAAAATGTGTAGCCATTGTAGTAATCATTTTATTAATGATAAAAACATAAAAATTTACCACTCTGACAACAAATTTGTTGTCATACTTGTTAAATTGTTCATAAATTAGTACATTAGTTTAGGTGGAGTAATTACTATAATTAGAACAAAACTTTTCATTTTTCGTCAATTGTTGGAATTTGTGGTAAATTACGTCGATTAAGAGTAATTACTAATTCTACAATGGACATTACACAATATATTACTTTCATTACGCAAGGGAGAACTTTATTACACAAATGAGGATGGGTAAAGCTATGGACATTAACATTTCTCATACATGTTCTATTTTGTATAATATTTACCACTCTAAGGACTCATGTAACAACTTTGAGGACACATGTGGTAATTAGAAGAAAAAAAAATTTCTCATTAAAGTAAATAAGGTATTCATTAGAGTAAAGTAAGTTCTCATTTGAGTAATTAAGTCCTAAAAGTGATAATTGTAATAGGTTCTCATTAGAGTAAAGTAGATTCTCATTTAAGTAAATAAGTCCTAAAGTAGGTTCTCATTTGACTACATTTAAAACAAATATTATTTATTTTTACACTAATTGTTGTGGTTGTCATAAAATGCATGTAAAAAGAATTATATTTGGTTAAGGAAACTACTAATGATATAATTAATTGGTAATAAAGACTACTTAACTAATACTAATTTTGCAAACTTAGGTTAGAATGTTTTGTTTTTAATAAGGAAAAAACATAATTTTCAATTGTGTAATTGTCCATTAATAACAAGCATTAATCAAACATTAATTCACTAATAATAAAATTAATTAGTAATAGACTATTTAACTAATAGTAATTCGGTGAACTTATGATAGAAGGTTCATTCTTTTAATTTTTTTTTTAAAAAGGAAAAATCATAATTGTCAATTGTCAATTGATAATTAAATATTAATTGGCTTTATTATTTTCACTATCTTTATTGTTTTCAATTTAATTAGTAGTTTGTGTTAACATTTTTGCTTATTGGAAATGAGTAGCGTAATTAGAAAGGCTAAGGGCTAAACAAGTTACTAATTTGTTAAATATTTTGAACCATTGGATATATTACTAATCCAATGGTCCAAAATATTTAGCAAAATAAGGGTATGACAAACACCAAGGTACCCAAGAATTCTCCTTGTAAATAATATCAACATAAAATTAATAGCAAGTCATCCCAGAAGATTAAAGCAATATTTCAGGTAAATATGTCAACATCACTGAAAGAAATGTAAGATTAAATTCGTACTCGATGGATTACGTCCAATAAATTGGAGGTAATAGAAGGGTAACAAAGAACGAAAGAAATTGGAGGTGATAGAAGGGTAACAAAGAAAGAAGAAGATTGCTAGAAAACTCCTGCAGTTTTGTATTTGTATGGTCTTGTACCTTTTCACTTCTTTGTTTCATGGGCAGGAACCTTCTAGATAGTTCTGCTTGCTTGTATCACTATGCATGGTTCCATGTTTCCTTGGCTGGCTTTTGGTCTAGCCCTCCAGCTGGTTTGTAATTTTTGTTCTTCTTCCAATTAAAAGTTCGTGGGGGACAAAGTCCGTCCCCTCTTTAAAATTTTTTTTTAAAAAAAAATAAAAAGAAAGAAGAAGATTCATAATCATTGATAATAAACAAATACAAATTTGATCATATAGCTGACTGACTGAATCAGTCTAATGTTTAGGTAGGCTACTGTTTTCTATTTTATAGTTAATCGTTGGAAAACTTCAAAGAAATAACTGCAATGTTGCAAGGTGTGATGCTGAAGAAAATGAATAATTAGGTTACATGAGCATTTCTTGGTTTGAGCTGTATGAAAATTAATATCACTAATTGTCCTATGTGTGATACAAATAACAGAAAGGGTCATCATTGTACTTTCTTTATTAAGCTACCTGGGAGCTTACATCAATTAATTGTTTCTTCAAAATATGTAGTTCCCAGTCTATGGCAAACAAAGCCAATCATAGAGAGCTGCTTTTGAGAATTGGAGTATATATTGACTGAGGAACATTATATCGTTCTCTATTCTATTTAATTTCCTGTTCTTTCTGAACTGGTGATGCTGAAATATCTGTAGAATTTAATTGCAAAACTTAAAAGAGAAGGTGGAACAGAAGTTAAACTGAAACCTAAAATAATTAATAGCAATTCATTTCCTCTAAATGAGAAATTTCATCTATTGAATAACAAGGACAAAATACTGTTTACTCCTATACTTATAGGGTCTCGACGTTTCAGTCCCTGACGTTTCAATTTCACCTAAAAAGTCCCTAAACTTTCCAATTTCACAAAAAAAGTCCCTGCCGTCAATTTTCCGTTAAAAAATCTGTTATCTTGCTGACGTGGCACTATTTCAACAGTAAAATGACTATTTTACCCTTACTGACCAAAAAAAAAATTACTATCTTTTCTCTTTTTTTCTTTTTTTTTAACTCTTTTTTCTCCATTTTTTTAATTTTTTCTTTTTTATTCCTACTTTTTTTTTAAACTCTTTTTTCTCTATTTTTTTAATTTATTATTTTTTTTTCCTACACTTTTTTTTTACTCTTTTTCTTTTTAATTTGTTCTCTGTTTTTTTCCTACTCTATTTTTTTTACTCTTTTTTTTTATCTCTTTTCTCTTTTTTTTTTTTTATAAAAAATTTCTCTTTTTTTTATTTTATTTGTTCTCTCTTTTTTTTTAACCCTCTTTTTTGTTTTTTTTTAATTTGTTCTTTTTTTTTCCTACTCTTTTTTTTAATAACTTTTTTCCTTTTTTTTTTATTTGTTCTCTCTCTTTTGTTTTTTTTATTTATTATTTCTTTCTCTTTTCTGTTTACCTCTTCTTCCTCCTCCTCCTCTCTACTCGTCAGCCTTCTTTTCCTCCTCCCTAATCGCAGCTCTAGTTTTCGGCGAGCATCACCACCTCACCTAATCACCGTTGGCGTGCCCGCCGCTCCAAGCAAGTGCTGGTCATTCCACCATCCATCCATCATCCCCGTCATGCCAGCAAGCATCACCACCTCTCCTAATCACCCCTCTCCATATAGCGGTTCCAAACCAAATCGGAGCACACCCAAATCAAATCAATTCACCTTCCACCTCCCTTTCTTTGGTGCCAAAACTGTTCAAACATCTCTCTAAAGGAAAACTCAAATATCTTATCCTCTTCAAATCTCTATTGGCTTATCATCTCAGCAAACCAACACCAAAGAAACGTTATTGACGTCGAGAGAAAGCTTCTGATATAGCTCCGACACCACGAAGGGGCCAGAATCTGAAGGGAAGAGAACTCGACCATTCCGGTTTCCAGGCGTGATTGAAAACTGGAGTTGCGATCAGGGAGGAGGAAAAGAAGGCCAAAGAGCAGAGAGGAGGAAGAGGAAGAATAGGTAAATAGAAAAGAGAAAGAAATATATATATATATATATATAAAGAACAAATTTTTTAAAAAAAAATAAGAGAAAAGAGGGTTAAAAAAAAAAGAGAAAAGAGAGTTTAAAAAAAAAAGAGAGAAAAAAGAGTCAAAAAAAAAAAGAGAACAAATTAAAAAGAAAAAAGAGTAAAAAAAAAAAAGAGTAGGAAAAAAAACAGAGAACAAATTAAAAAAATATAGAAAAAAGAGTTTAATAAAAAAAAAAGTAGGAATAAAAAGAACAAATTAAAAAATAGAGAAAAAAAGTTAAAAAAGAAAAAAGAGAAAAAGAGTTTTTTTTTTGTCAGTAAGGGTAAAATAGTCATTTTACTGTTGAAATAGTGCCACGTCAGCAAGATAACAGACTTTTTAACGGAAAATTGACGGCAGGGACTTTTTTGGTGAAATTGGAAAGTTTAGGGACTTTTTAGGTGAAATTGAAACGTCAGGGACTGAAACGTTGAGACCCTATAAGTATAGGGAGTAAATAGTATTTTGTCCGAATAACAAAGTAGGAGACCAATAACCCATCCCTTTGCAAGAGTGTGCAGGTAAGTGCAAATTCTCACATTTTGCAATTCTCAACCCCATAACTAAAAATTTCCTTCCTCAGCTTAAAAGATTGAAACGCTACTGCTTTGTTCCATTACTATATGCATGTCAAGTGAAACGCATAACAACAAAATCAAAACAGCTAGTACAGGAGTAATAGCCAATTAGCACGGGAGATGAACTACCATAGGTAAAGAAAGAATGGTAGAAAGTGATGTAGAAGTACCAAAGCGATTTAAGAAGATAAAGGTTATTCCAAGATATGCTGTTCTGCTAATGTAAAAACTAAAGAGTATACTGTAGAAAGTACTGAAGCTAAAATACGAGGCAGTAAAAAACAGTGTTTAGTTGTAGATTTGTACTTATAATTTGCTTCATATCATGTAAATAACCTTAGAATGTATATATACTTGATATGTACACATTGTTATGTAAGTATAAGAAGTGATGGATTTCTGCTATTCTTCAAATGCTTATTTCTGTTTAATCTCACAGTCAATATTGTCACTAACTTCTATTATCATAGCTTCACAAATGACAATAACATTATCAAAAACAGGTTGAAGAAACAGACAATATGCAATTTGAGACACAGGTTGAAGAAACTAATTGAATCTCCTGCAGTTGACACTCCATAATTAGTTTAGTCTTTTCCAAGGCTTATAAAGGGAAGGAAATCCTCCCACCCTAAGAATTAAAAAGTCACATTGACTAAACTTGACGAACCTCTCTTAAGGGGAGAATCTTGCTATCTCAATTTACTTACTGCATCTGAGACAATCCCACAGTTTATCTTGGTTATTGCTTGTAAATTTTATGAAAATCTTATATATGAACAACTCATTTTATGGTTGAATGACGTGACCTAAAAACTTTGACAAATATATTTCACCATTTCCAAAAGTCGTGGTGCCTTGAGATCTCCTAAAGTCGCACTTTGTCTCCCTATTATTCCAAACCACTCTAATTTATCCAGACTTACCCAAAATTACAACACGATCTTTTTGTCCTCGCTAAACACCTATTTCCATTACTAAAGTTTCTACCATCTAAGGCTCAGCACAATTATAGGCAGTAGCCCACCTTGTGCTGTCCTGCATCATATATGCTTGTAATCACGAAAGTCACAGAAAACTCACCATTATCACTCTCATACATTACAACCCAGTGTTGTACCTAGATGGACTTAAACCATGCTTAACATTGTTCTACTGAGCAGTACAACCTTTTAAGTAGCAAACTGGAATATGATTGCAACCTCTCCCTCTTGCTTTCGAAAATGTACAGTAAGAGTGCACAGTAAGTAAGTACTGAATTTTCAAGGCCACAAACTGTAAAAGGCAGTTCATATTTTTGGTAATTAGATCATGCATGAGCAGGTGAGCTATACATCATGGGGTGAATGTATCTCCAATTTTCTATGAACCATTGCAACTAAAACATTTATATCTAAAAGAGCTCGGAGAAGAATTGTACGTAAAGTTATCAAAATTTAAGGTCTATGTAGTTACAGAATTCCATAGTTCTATATATCATGGTATGACAGACAATAACTTAAATCATTAGCATAATGGATTGGAAATAAAGTCTTGCTTATTTATAGATATAAATATCGAAACAAATTGTACGTAAAGGAACAATGCTATGCATTTTGCTAATATAGGCATTCATCATTCCATCTTTCATGATAGTTTTAAAATTGAAGACATCAATTTAAATTTTGGATTGCGTTACCTGTAAAGTGGCTGCTTCATTTCATAATCTGGGAGATTAGTAATTGACTCTGTGGCTTTTTCGTCACTTGCTTTGAGCATGAGGGGCATGCTGCATAGAACCATGCATCTTCAGGCACAATTCTGGTCAATGTTGCTCTTCAAAATACCAGCTTGTCCTGAAATGTAAAGCAAGGTATATTTAGGGATATGAATACATTACTGAGGAAAAATATAATTAAAAGTTACATAGTTCGTCAATTTTGTCAGGCGATGATGCAAATGATTCAGCAATCGGGTCAGACATAGAGAAGCATGCATGCTCCAAACCTACAGTGATAACAAAGCGCACATCCTGAATGGAACAAAAACTACTCATGATGGTTGTTAACTTTGAAACTCAGAAAAGTAGAAGTACATTAGCATCATGATATTGCAGAAGATTTGTCAATAATATATGGGACAGCTTCCATCATTGAAGAGAGTGAAAGACTCTGCTATAATGATGTGAATTTTTACAGTTCTGGATGACTCGAAGAGTCGAAGAAGAAGAAAACACGTAGCTACTGTAGTCTAGACTTCTGAAATATATATATATATATATATATTTTTTTTTTCACCCGTTGGATCACCGGGTCACGTACTGTTCACTGTTTTTTAGTGTATATTTTCATGGGTTCTTTCCCGTATACCCAAAAAGCTTCTGTATTGTGTCCAACTGCCCAACGTACATTCTAGTATTACACTGTTACTTTTGGAAAAGACTAAAAGGGATAGGTTTTTTTCAAGCTAATGCCTTTTGTATCCTATGTTGACCCGTAGTTTTAGAAATATCATTCTACCAAAAAAAAACTTTGCTTTAAACTACAAAAATAAAACAAAACTAGCCTTCAACATGCCTAAGTTTTTCACCTAACGACTCCCTGCCTAACGGTTACTTTAATAGGCGAAATCACTGCTGCTTGTCCTGATTTTTAGTTTAAAACTGAATGTTTCAGGTGAATAGTAAAATTAGAACCTTGGATTTCTGTAGGATGCATGCATCTAGAAAACGAAACATAAACGAAACATAATGACAAATATAAATCTTTGATGAAGTGGGTGAGCAACCTGAATTTATTTATTCAAATATAAATACATGTTTAAACATTCAGAGCCTCATTCTCAGGTAACCAGCAAAAGGCTGTTTATCTATCCATAAGAATGAGAACAGATACTTACTTGAAATGAAAGCACACTACTTCACTAGACAGGAAGGGAAACACACTGCTATTATGGCTTTCTTACTCTTTGAGAGAAGACTCTTCTGCTCAATTTTCTGATGCCTTACAACTGAACATAAAGCTCCTTATATAGTGAGAGGAACTCAAATCAAAATTCAAAACAACAAAATGTACAGAACAACTCCGTGACTTTTTTGCTTTCCTGAGTGCTCCTGATAATGGAGGTCGAGTAGAGAAAAGCAGAAACTTTTTAGGTGAAATGTTTCTCACCTAACTTTTGAAAAAGCAAAAGTAGCTTTTGAAAAAGTCAAAAGGTCTACAGTTGCAATTTTGGTGCTTTCTCTCACCTGTTGCTTCACATATTTAATCAATTTCTGAGTTGTGGCCTAGGATGAAGGAGTCGCTATCCATCCCAGCCATTCTGATAGTGGTTGCATTATCCTCTACATCTGTATCTACATACATCTTGTAGTGGTTGTCCTTTTCCAGCTTTTCTACCCAGCGTAAACATGCTAAGGTACAATATATTTCTCTTTTTTGCGAGGGACAAGAAAAGGTCACTGTTGATTGCCTCAGGATGGTCGTAGGCAGTGATTATTATCTTCTCTCCTGCTGCTAGGAATGTGTTTCTTGTGTCTTCTTCAATGATCTTTTTGATGTATTCAAGGGACATGGCTTTCATCCATGGAATGCTTGAATTTGGCTGACCATTGTATCCAACACAGGCAGGCTAAAGATATTTCCTTTGAATAATTCTCACATAATGATATGGAGAAATATACTCAACCTCACCGTTTGCCTTCTGGATCCATTCTGGAGGAGTGGATCTGAACTTCAGACGAAGCGTGCAGTCATTTTTTCTAATATTTTTGACTGTTTTGATAATGATAGGGGGCAAGCCTTTGAGATCATCATTTGTTTTAGTCCACAGATTATGGACAAAACCATTTTCTACAAGCCAAATCTTGTGTTCTTGAGGATGTTCACTCTGAACATTGACTAAGTATCTTCCAACATATGGCCCTGCAATAATGAAGAGAGTTGGAGGAATACGGTCCTCAGAATTATGACTTCCTATCAGACTATGGAAATCATGCCAGTCTGATTCTTTGAGTGCTATAATAGGGACCCTAGCACTTTCTGGATCTTTTAGGAAGTGAATTTTTTCTTTTCGAACAGCACTCTGCTGTGTATGCAGTTCTTCAAACTGTGGTCTAGCATTTTCATAGAGTTCTTCAGCAAGTGCAAAAAGAGTTGGGAACATCAGACCACTGCTTCTTTCCTGAAAAGCAAATAGGAGATTATCCAAAATTGCTTTCTGATGATAAGCTAGTCTTCTACCGGTTCTGAACACAGGAGCATCAAATGTTTAAAGTTCATAATTAAAAACATTTATTACTCCAGTTGGAGTAGGTTTGCTTTCTGGCAAAGCAACAGCCGTCAACGGTCTTGATGAGTCTTTACCGTCTACCATTTGAGACGGGCTAGCCAATCCTTTACCCTGGGATTGATCAGTTGTGGCTAGTCCTTTTGGACCTAGCAGAAATCTTTTGAGGATTTTTTTTTTGGGATCCTCAGCAACTTCATGTTCTTTCCCAGTTCTTCTGCTTCTGGGATTGCGACATTCGTCGTCATCTTTTCGGCTGAACATTGCCATTTCTCTGGTTAAGGCGTCTGGAAGATAATTCTTGTTTCCTGCAATTAATTCAACATTGTAATCATATTGGTTAAGAAATAATTGCTAGTTTGCTAATCTTCCTCTATCTGCAGCTTTATCAAGTTTAAAATATTTGAAATTTTTTACTCTAGCACAGTTCGTGCTGATAGTAAAGGGTTTTCCAAGAAAAGCTGGAGAATTTAAAATTATTTTCTTGACAGCCAAAATTTCTTTTTCCCCTGTGGGATAGTTTAGTTCTGCAGGGCGGAACTTGCCACTACAAAATTTACAAATTTTTTCAATGTTGGTTCCGGGCGTTTTTGCCAGAACAACACTGGACCAATAATTATCACTCGCATCTGTTTGGAGGATAATCTAGTCATTTTCTTTTCGTTACTGAAGAGGAGGGAGGTTTTTTGCAGAGATTTTTTATCTGCTTCACAATTTTCTCATCATCTTCTGTGAAATTCCATTTTCTTTTGGAACTTGTTTTAGGAGATAACATTGCTGGTAGTCCTGAGATTTTGGGAATGAAATCTCTCCCATAATTAATGACTCCTAAGAATCTCTCTAGACTCTTAGCATCAAGAATTCTATCTGGGAACTTCCAGATTTTTTCAAAGATATGAGGTTGGAGTTTTATTACTCCATTCTTGGTGTTTATTCCTAGGAAATCAAATTCATCGAGGATAAAGAAGATTTTCTTCTCGCCTAGGATAATTCCATGCTGCACTATCAGCTTTACAACCTCGTGGAGGTGTTTCATGTGCTCTTCTTTTTGGAGAAGACAAGGATGTCATTAGTATAGACGACACAGAACTCCGCAACATGTTTGAAGATGTTGTCCATCTTTCTTTGAAAGATTGAGGGAGCTTGTTTTAGACCAAAAGGCATTACTAACCATTTGTAATGGCCTTGTGGTGTTCCAAATGCAGTGAGAGGAATACTCTCATGATGCATCTTGACTTACCAAAAACCCGACTTTACATCGAATTTTGAAAAGACTTTAGATCCTTTGAGCTGGTTGATCAGTACTCGTACTTGAGCAATTTGATAACCGTCTTTGACAATCTTTTTATTGACATCTCTGTAGTCAATCACCATTCTAGCTTTTCCTCTAATGTTTTCTGCATGATTTCTCACGTAGAATGCTGGAGCATGATGAGGGCTAGTGGAAGGTTGAATTAATCTCTTATTCAGGAGATCTTCAATATCTTTTCTGAATTCTATTTTATCTTCCTCTTAGTACTGAGGAATGGCTTTGACATGACATATAGCATTCATGTCATGTAATCTTAATTCACAGACCACTGGGTCTTTTTCCAAAAACTTCTGAGGGTCTACATCGATATTCTGTTCAAGTAGTTTCTTGATTTTATCAAGAGTAGGACTTTTCTGGGACTCAAGCTTATTCAAGAAGTGCTTGAGGTTATACTCATGGATGAAACTAGATTCTTCTTGTTCACTAGTTTCTTCTTCTTCAGTAGAAGAAGATTCTTCAACAAGTAATTTTTCTTGTTGTTTGATTTGGAGTATGGGTTCAAATTTGGGTTTGTAGGGGGTAAGATCACCACTATTCTGTTGCGATCTCTGATATTGTGTAGTAAAGTTTGGACCTACTACACTTTTGGCTTGGGTAAGCCTATTTGCCCAGAACACCTGTTCTCCTTTTCTGAAGCCTATTGCTTCTTCATCTTGGATGAATCTCTGTTAGAGAATAAAATCATTTCCCAACAAGAAAACTGATCCTTGGCCTTTAGATTGCCA
Source organism: Rosa lucieae (assembly GCA_024704745.1). Taxonomy (NCBI): domain Eukaryota; kingdom Viridiplantae; phylum Streptophyta; class Magnoliopsida; order Rosales; family Rosaceae; genus Rosa; species Rosa lucieae. The sequence continues at coordinate 55,425,280 of CM045498.1, forward strand.
AACATTGTGGATGATAAATGTTCCTCCACCAATGGTGATATGAACATTTTTTGCTACCTTGTTCATTGTAAGGTGACTTCCGTCAAAGGTGACACCAGTAGCAGTTCTTTTCTTATCTTCTTTCCAAAGTTTTTCTGGAATTGCAAATCTTTTTGCAATAGTAAATCCCGATCCATTATCTACAAAGGCATGTAGATAATATTTCTTGTGATCAGGGAATTTTAGTCCAATCTCTATGTAGTTGCTGTATCTACTAGTAGAGACGACTTTCGATTGTTGAAGCTCATTTTCTTGAGCTTGTTCTTTTGGTATGAATGGTTTGCATTCTTCTGGACCAATTTTTGGTGGTTCAACCAGTTCAATATTTTCATCGATTTCTTCTTCCTTTACTTTTGAGGAAGATGGTTCCATGATTTCTTGGAATAGAGTTTCTACTTCTTTCTCTTTTTGTTCAGAGAAATATTCTTCATATTCTTGTTCAACCAATTGGCTGATAAAGCCATGCTTGGTTTTTCTTCTTGCTTCAGCTATGAAGCATTCTTTGTGATAAGTCTTTTTTGACTCTTCACAAAACATAGGGAGACCATTCTTTTCGTGACATAGGCAGTAGTCACAAACGAATGTACCAGGGTTCACCTGATAAGAAGACACTAATGATTCTGTCCTACTTTCTTCCCAGTTTTTAACTTTCTAAACGTTCATCTGTCTGGATTCGAAGTATTCTGCTTCAGAATCTGTTTCAGAATCAGATGATTCTTCATCTTCAGACTAGGCAGAGTATACTGACATGTCGTCTTCTTCATCATCAGAATAGGCTATTTCATAGCCCTTCGTATTTGTTGTTTCTACTATATGCTCATATTCTTCAAAGAGAGCTTTAGTAGATCTTTTACCCTTTTCCGGGCATTCATTGGCATAGTGACCTTCAGCTTTACATAACCAACATCTGCAACCTTTCTTGCTTGGTTGTTTATGCTGATGAGTATTCTTCTTTTTCTTGAAGAATTTCTTTTTAGGATCTTCATCCGGTTGTTTCTTGTAATTGGAACTTTTCTTGAATTTCCAATCTTTTTTCTGATTACTCTTTTTGAATTTTTTAGAGTAATATTTTTCTTTCTTCTTTCTGTGGAATTTGGATTCATGACATCTCCAGTTGGTTGGCATATCTAGTATTCCGTAGCAGAAATTTTCAACTCCTTTGAGTTGTTTCTTGGCCATCTTAGCTCTAAGATTGGCTTTGCATTGTTCTTTTAGTAATTGCCGGATTCTGTCAGCAATTGCTGCAACTGAAATTTTTCAATTGATTTTTCAGCTATGCTTTCTCTCACAGCTGTTCTCCATGGTTCAGGGAGTTTTCTGTGCAACAGGTTGACTAGATCAGTATTCTCTAGTTCACCAATCGTACAATAATATTCTTGAAATTCATTCAAGTACTCTTCAAAATATCTCATATCACAGATTTTGAGTGCATAGATATTTGATTTGGCCGTTTCCTTAGCCTTTTCACTCAGATTTGAGAGATCTCCACAGAACTGATCGTACAGAGGTTTAGGGTTTAGGATTTGAGAGATCTCCACAGAACTGATCGTACAGAGGTACTGCAAAATTATACGGAGATTTCGAAGTTTTGATTTCTTCCAGCCATTCTTTTCCTCTGGCTGTCTCCTTGAAGGAGAAGTAATACTTTTTTGCTACTCCGGTGAGAGTAGTTTCAAAGTACATCTGAAGATCAGGAGCTTCAAATTTTCCAAGGGTAAGAGCAGAGGCCATCATCAGGCTGTCTACCCATTGGTCAAGAGTTTTTCTCTTGTCTAGAGCTTTATCTAAATCTAACCAGATACCGTAATTGGAAATTGGTACTCTGGGTATTTTGTCCTCTGGGACAAATCTTTGAGAATTTCTTTCTCCATTTTTCCCCGTAGGGGCTTTTTGTACAGGGAGTTTTAGTTTTCCCTTTTCTCTAATGATGAAAGTTTTGGAGTTACCTCCTTCTTCCATTTCAGCATCTTGATAGGGAAGAAGTTTTCTTTCTTTTCCTGGTTTGAATTTTTTCATTTCTTCGATTAGTTTTTCTAATCGTTCAGGATTTTCGCAGAAATCTGCTTCCTCGTAGAGCTCATAGAGCTTTTGTGCTCTAAGCATATTTACTGGTATGTTCAGATCAGCTTCTAATTCTTCTTCAGTGATAGGTTCTATTGGTTCTTCAACAGAGAATTTGGTACCACTGCTACTAGCTTTTTTAGTGTTGTAGCTTCTTCTGATAAGATTTTTGTTTACCCTGATATTCTCAGGACAGACGTCACTTTTTCTGTAATCGTCGAATTTGAGACTGATATCTCCAGTCTTTTTGCTTTCATATATTGCCGCTTTGGCATTTTCTGCTGGGTTTTTTGGACCAGATAATTTCCATTCAATGGGAAAAGTTACTTCATTCCAAGTAACCTTGTGAATCTGTTGTGAATGGTTCTTCTGACTGGTGAGGAATCCAGTAGTAAGACCTGGAATATTTGATATTCTTGTCCTTGGTTCTACTGTGGTACTCATCAGTTTATAGTATATTCTGTATATTATTGCGAGTTCTTGCATATCGTTTTTCATATATATGTCATCTGTCTTGACTCTCAGTCTTAGACAGTGAGCTGCGTCTTTCAAGCTGGTTGAGAAGTTTGGGAAGCAGTTGAAATATGCCACTTGATTGCATAAAGATGCTTCAAGGGTTCCCAATAGACTAGCTTGAAAATTTGTCAGTCTATTGTCTTGTAGAACACATAGAACTGAACAGTTTATGCCTTCTCGGGCAAGAAGTTTTATGCCAACTTGGACTGCTCCAATGTGCATAAATTGATAATTTTTTGTTCTTGCTCTGGCAACTTCTGCAGGAGTGATCAGTAGTAGATCTGTTTCTCCTGTTGTGGAGGGGGTTGTAAATTCTAGTAATTCGAAATGATGGCTATCCATCAGGTCAAATGTTCCCCTTTCGTAGATTTGCTTAAAATCTAGCTTTGGAATTGAGACGTTTTTTACCTCGTGTTCTATTTCATTGTATTCGAACTCTTCAGCATTTAGGAGTTGTACTCCTTTCTTTTTTCCGAAGATGCTCATCATTTTGACATCTCGAGTTTCTTTCAGGTTTTCATACCGAATACTAGTATAACTAGTAGATGGTTCCAGAAAAATCATATTTGGAACAAGATTCTTTTCTGGTCTTTCTAATGGTTTAAATCCATTAGCTTTCTTTGTTTTTACTGTAGGCACTTTCTTGTCCTTCAGTATATTTTTCATAGAATCCAGCGTTTTTTGCTGTTCTTTGATTTTTCTATTAACACTTGTTAGCTTTTCTTCTTCCGTTTTTGGAAGTTCCTTGATATAATCCAGTTTATTTTCCAATTTTTCTAATTGGTGGATTATAGTAGGTAGCTTTCCTAGATGATCTTGACATCTAGATAATTCTTTCTGCAGGTTCTGATATTTCTCATCAGAAGATTTTAGTAGAGAATTCAACTTCTCTAATATTAAATCAGACATTGTCCCCATTGGGGTTTCCCCTGCTGAGCTCTTTGCAGGCTCTGATACCAGTAATTTGAGTATCTAACCAATGCTCAAATAATCCAGAGGGTTTTGTTCCTCTGAAAGCATATACAAGAGATTTTCAATATTTTGTTCAACTTTATAGATTCTTGTTTGGGTGCTCAAGATGATATCCCAATAACCAGGAGTTTCTTTTCGAAGACTGTTTCTATAGTCTTTCAATTTTCTCAATTTTTCTCTCTCTTTTCTCATTTCTTTGATTGTACTTTTGCAAATAACATTTAACTCAAGTCTGTCAACGATCGAAATTCTGAATAGTAAAGCGTACTGTTTACCTTTGAAAATAGAGGATGAATGTCAGCACTTGTATATATGTTTAAACAAATAAAACTCTAATGGGCCCATCACGTTTCAACAAAAATTTTGTTATGCAAACACCAAAAAAGACAGCAAAGAAGGGTACTGATGGTAGGAAATTTGACAAGATGGGTAGGTAGGAAGAAAAGGGAGAAAAGGTTGTGTAAAGAGGAATAAAAATAAGACATTGGGGTGTATGAGAAGTATTCTCATGGATTCGGGGTGTATGAGCATTAACCCTATTTTCATTCTCTAGGTCACGAAATACACTCTGCCCATGACCCAGGGCATGAAATACACTGTGCAGGTCACCATGGTGACCCAGAACACTATTCAGGGTGACCGAGGACACGAAATACACTGTACTCATGACCCAGAGGGCAAACTTAGGGTTGGGCACCGTCCCAGACCGGCACTATATTTACAGGGACCGGGACCGAGCCCGAAGTTTTCAGGTCGGTCTCAAATCAAGTTTTCAGGAGGTTGGGACCGGAGAGAGCACGGACTGAAGTTTCCGGGCAGGGTTTCACGAGTTTTCGGGCTTTTTGCACCATGTTGAGATTTGGTTTATGCTTTGGTTTTACTTTTCACAAATTGAAGATCAACACAAGAATGACAAGATATTGAAGAAAATAGAAGATCAACACAAGAAATTGAAGAAAATTGCAATCGAAATCGAAATATATGCCTTCAAGGCTACTGATCATTATCCAAATTCCCTAAAAAAAAAAAACCTAAATCTTATGTCCGGCAATTAACCCCTAAATCGGTAAATCCCCTTTACATAGATGGAGAAACATGCTAAATTGCTTGAAGACATGAAGTAATCGACCCCTCTCACCCCTGATTCTCTTGGCCCTCTCCCCAACATGGCATGGATCTGGAAACTGAAACTTCCCAGTCTGTAACTCTGTTTACATCAACATATGAACCAAAATTTGAGGTATGGAGGAATAGAAATGAAAATCTTGGGCATCTAAGATGACGAAAATCATAGCTAGAAGAAGAAAGAGAAGGCATGAATAGAGAATAAGATAGGAGATGAGAGAAGAAGAAGAAGACGAAGAAGAAGAAGAGGAGGAGAAAAGAAAAGAGGAGAAGAAGTGTGCAGCAGTGAAAAGAGGAAGAGAGAGAGAGTATAGTAAATAGGTTGTACATACATGTACATTTGCAAGCATAATTAGCTATAATGGGCCACGCTCATTATACCGCCAAAGGTACTAATTCCAACCAAAGAAATGACATACAGGTACACCGCCAGGCGGGCTACAACCTCAGCGTCGGATCACCCTCAGATCACCACCTACGCGCCGTGCCAAAATGGCATCAGTAGCTCCCAGAGCTGGGAACTGAAACACCTCAGTCCCACATCGAAAGCAAAGGAGAGAACCTCATATTCCTCACCTATAAAAGGTTCTCTCCTCTCTCCTCATTAAGGACGCATTCAATACTTACCTACTGTTACTTTGTCAACATAAATACATTGACTAACTTAGGCATCGGAGAGTTGAAGACCGCCTAGCGCGGTCTCCCTCTGACACCCCTTTGTATTTTACTTGACAGGCAGCGGAAGCTAGGATAGCATCACGAGTATCGATCGGCCCATCGGATCAGCGTTAACAAAGGTTCAGCAACCGCCGAACTTTTAGACGATAACATTGGCACCGTCTGTGGGAACCCTTGAACAAAAGGTCATCCCACCACAATCACCATGACTAACGGTAGCGGGGCAAACGCTGAAGAGCAGGCAGACCATTCCGCCATCCCCCAACCCTCCGACCCAGCGGTAGGCGTTAACCGCGCACTATTCACAACCCCGGCCAACCCCAGCGTCGAGGCAAATCCAAGCAGCAGCCGCCCGCCGGGCCAAGATCTCATCACTATGTATGAGCTGGCACTGGCGGATCTTCATAAGGCAAACAGAGAACGAGAGGAGGAGCGTAGGGAGAAGGCCGAGGCCCAAAGACAGTTGGCTACGCTGATGTCACGTCTTGATTAACTGAAGAAGACACTGGGAGCTACCGCCAATCCAGCGCAAAACGAACAGTCACGTAGCACCAGGCGTAGTTGACCCTGCGCTGGCACATTGATACCAGAGCCAATCATACAGATGCAAGTACCGCTGGAACCACCTGAGTTATTGGGAATGGGACCACCGCCCATCCCCCAACTAATGCTAGAGCAGGAGGCGGAATCACTGCCGCACACCAACCGCTCGGAAGCTAGGGCGAGGACTGAAGGCAATCCGCCTGCGCCGAGGCACAGGGAGGTCCAGCGGAGTGTTCGGGCTGATTTCACCGGCGATGCAACCACCCAGATATTGGAGAGGATACAACAGCTGGAGCAGAGGTTGGTCCGGGAGGAGTCGGGCGCCCCAGCGCCAACTCAGAATCCACTTTTCGCTTCCAGACCTGGGCCCTTCACCACTGCGATTCTGCAAGCTATCAGACCAGCGTATGAAAAAACCCCCGAAGATGTCGCATTACGGCGGAATGTCTGATCCCTTTGTCCACATGGACACCTTCAAAAAAGTCACCAACAACAAGGGATTTGACGACGCCACCCTATGCCACTTGTTCAGCGAAACATTGGATGGTGAGGCGATGAGCTGGTTTTTCGAGTGTACGCCAGGGTCCATTGTCTCATTCCACGCACTATCACACGCCTTCCTCTCTAGGTTCATCCTATTGTCCGCTGGACATCACAACATAAGTCAGCTGTTCGGCGTCAAGCAGGCGGCGGACGAATCACTGAAGGCCTTCGTCACAAGGTGGCGGGCGGCAGCATCTCAGTGCCGTGACCTAGACAAAACAATGGCATTGGCGGCCTTCAAGCAGGGACTCCTCAAAGGGCTATTCCTCTATCACCTCAACTACAATCATCCTAATACGGTATATGACCACGTCATGAGTGAGGCGGTCATCCATGCCTAGGCGGAATTCCTTACATATGGAGAAACCCCACCGCCTCCAGCAACTCCAATTAAGTCAACGCAGCCATCCTCCAGTCATCAGGAAACCGCCAACAAGACCCCTTCAGCACCTCTAACTGACAAGAAGAGGGAGTGGCCGCAGGGCCACCACCAGAACAAGCGGCAGAGGGACCAGCACTACAACAAGAGCAACCGCCCAACCCATGGGGATAACCGCAACAAGCAGGCTGAGTCCTCGCAGCGGTATGCAGTGTTCACAGTCCTCACGGCCTCGTATGAGGACATCTACAATCAGTGCAAGGATCAGATCCCACCACCACCCCCTCCAAAGTACCCAAAAAAGGGTAAACCCAAGAACACCGGCAAGTGGTACAAATACCACGAGGATAGCGGCCACAATACCAACAGCTGCAATGCTCTCAAAACGGCCATTGAGACCTTGTACCGTGATGGCAAAATGGAGCAGTTCAAGGTGCGCCAACCGCCACCTGTGATCGCTAATATTGAAACTTTGGGCCGTATCAACACCATCGACGGCGGTGCCCCAATCACTAGCATGTCCCACAGGGCAAGGAAGCGCTATGCACGCGCTAATCACCCAAAGGAAGTCTGCAACATCCGCTACGAAAGATCCGCCAAACTCCCAAGATCAGGTTGGGAACCTATTACCTTCTCAGAGGAGGAGGAGCGCGGAGTGCATTTACCCCATGACGACCCATTCTTGGTCGACGCCATTCTGGGCAAATTTTCTGTGGGGAGAATCTTGGTGGATAGCGGGTCCGCTGTCAACGTCATCTTCAGCAGTTGCTACGACCATCTCAAGCGGAACAAGAAACTACTCCAGGATCACGAGCCACTGCTCAGCTTTTCCGGCGACGTCACACAACCGCTGGGGTAGGATTACATGCGACTGGTTATTGGCACTAGCCCATGCATGGCGGAGGTGCATACGGAATTCATTATTGTCGATTGTTTCAGTTCGTACAACGCCATCATTGGACGACCAGCGCTTAACAAGCTCAAGTGCATCATTGCCGGATACATGCTTCTCATGAAATTCCCCACACCCAACGGCACGGGCTGTGTGAGAGGAAGTCAACAGTTGGCTCGGGAATGCTATTCAACGACTATAGCGCGCTCGGCGCGCCGCCATGAGGTCCTGACAGTGGGCAACCAAGCACCGCCCCCAAATATTTTCGAAGACCCTAGAGATGAGGAGAAAAAATATGTAAAGAAAGAGCCGGTCAACCCGGACACGTCGTTGACAGTTGTCTGCATCTCCGACGAGCACCCTGAGCGGACAATCCGCATAGGCGCCCAACTAGACCCAGAGGTGGCGGCAGAGCTCACTCAATTCCTGCGTGATAACGCCGCAGTCTTTGCATGGTCCTACGCGGACATGCCAGGTATCTCTCCTGAAATTATCACTCATAAGCTGACCATCAAACCCTCATTTTATCCCATCAAGCAGAAGCGGAGGGCCTTTGATGAGGAAAAGTACCAGGCAATAGGAGAGGAGGTTGCCAAGCTCCAGGGCATTGGATTCATCCGCCAGGTCATCTATCCCCAGTGGATCTCCAATTTGGTAATGGTCAAGAAGCCCAGCGGCAAGTGGCGGATGTGTGTCGACTTCAAAAATCTCAACAAGGCATGCCCAAAGGATAGTTTCCCGCTACCTCGTATCGATCAGCTAGTTTATGCAACCGCCGGACATAAGCTCCTCAGCATGATGGATGCGTTCTCCGGATACAATCAGATCAAGATGCACCCCGGCGACCAGGAATGCACCACCTTCACCACCGATAAAGGCCTCTACTGCTACAATGTCATGCCTTTCGGTCTGAAGAACTCCGGTGCAACTTATCAGCGGTTGATGAACGCCATGTTCGCTGAGCATCTGGGAAAAATCATCGAGGTCTATGTAGACGACATGCTAGTTAAGAGCATAAAAGCCAGCGGCCATGTGGCAAACCTCAAGATCATAGTAACCATTCTCATGTTTTGTATTAATCAATATATGAGCTATGCTCATTTGTTTGAATACATTTGTGAACGGTTCAAGTTTTCTGCAACTGATGATATTGAGCTTCATTATTCACTTCCTGGATGCGCTATTTTTTTTCTTCGCAATGATGATGATTTCAAGATGCTGTTTAGCGGTGCCAAGATTTACAAGTTGGATTGTGTTGATATTATGGTGTTGAAGAATAGTGTAATTTGCAGCAAAAAAGCTTCTGTTTCATTTGAAGATAGCTGCTCTGGTATTGTGGATGAAGATGATTACCTCACTGAGGCATTTAGGACTGAAGTTCAAAAGTCTTACTTGTCAAATGAGTGGGCTAGTTACATTCAATGTGTAGGGCAAAAATTTCGTGGCGGTTCCCCGGAGTTTCGAGACAAGCTCAGAAAGTATGCTATTGAAGTTGGGTTCAGCTTTGTATTTATTAGAAATGACTGGGACAGAATTCATGCAGTTTGTTCGAATTGGGGAACCGAAGGATGTCAGTGGAATGTCCGTGGTTATGTTTTGCCTGCAAATGGTTGCTTTATTATTGGTGAGTTGGACAATGTCCACTCTTGCAAAGGTGTTCTTCGAAAACAAAAACATGAGCTTTTGGGATCGAAAATTGTCAAGTCATGTATTGAAGAGGACATTAGCTATAACTTGTCATTGAAGCCAAGGGAAATTATCAGCAAGTTCAAGTCAGCTTATGGGTTTGATATATCATACAAGGTTGCTTGGAAAGCAAAGCAGAAGGCTAGGGAATTGATTTATGGTTCTGAGGCTGATTCGTTTAACATATTAACATGGTATAGGGAAGCTGTATTTGAGACGAACCTGGGATCTTCTTTTGTTTTGGAAGTTGATTCATCGAGTAATCGGTTCCAGAGGCTTTTCCTAGCTTATGCGGGCTGTGTTCGTGGCTTTGAATTCTGTCTTCCCATCTTGTATGTCGATGGGACTTTTGGGAAGAGTGTCTACAAGGGGCAGATACTTTGTGCAACCGGAAAGAATGGAAATCAAGGTAGTTTTCTCATGTCTATGATTTTTTATTGGTATTTTTGTTGAAATGTGTTGCGGCATGCTCCCTCTGGCGGTGCAGTGGCACGCTACAATCGTGTATTGTCCCCCAATAGACGTCTATTGCCCCCCAATACACGTTCATTTTCTTCTGATTTCTCTTCCCTTTTTGTTTCTATTATGTTTATTGTTGTTTTTTTTAATACTTTTTTGTTGCAAATGTGTTGCGGCACGCTCCCTCTGGCGGTGCAGCGCACTCTGCAATCGTGTATTGTCCCCCAATAGACGTCTATTGCCCCCCAATATACTCACTTTTTTTTCCTGTTTTCTGTAGGTTTCTTTCCTCTTGCAATGTGTGTCTGTGATTCTGAGACTGATGCTAATTGGTCCTTTTTCTTCCAACACTTGAAGAACTTGCTGGAACCTCAAGGTAGAAAGATCACTTTTATTAGTGATCGCGGTGTTGGACTGTTGAGTGCTTTCGACAAGATATTTCCTGGTAATCCTCATATTTTCTGTTACAAGCACTTGGCGCATAACCTTATGACTAAATACAACGGTAAAGGCTCTTCTGTTTTGAAAGATGATGTTAAAAAGAAGTTTTTTGAGTTGGCATATTCATGCACTGAAAAGGAATATCGTTTTCATTTGAGAGAGTTGAGAGAAGCTGGGGGTGCTGATATTATAGATCCGTTTCTTGCTGATCTGCCTGTTCAAAATTGGTGCCGTGCATTTTTCCCTGGATGCCGTTATGGAATTATGGCTAATAGTATAGCTGAATCTTTTAATGCTTGGTTTGCTGTTGAACGGGAGATGCCAGTGTACACTATGCTTGATCAGACTCGGATTAGGGTGATGCAGATGATGGGTGAGAGGAGAGACGAGGCACAGCTTTGGACCTCGCAACTTACTCCTGTTATGGAGGGTCGTTTGAAAGAAGGTATGGAGAAAGCTTGCCGTTTCAATGTGCATTACTCCCATACAAATGTTTATGAGGTTAGATCAAAGTATTCTTATGTTGTGGACCTTGGAACTCCTTCGTGCTCATGTAAAAAATGGGAGATTAACTGCTTCCCTTGCTGCCACGGTCTTGCTGCAATTCAAGATGCGTCATTGGATGTTTATGCTTTTATGGATAAGTATTTTTATGTTGATTATTACAAGAAGTGTTATGATTTTCCAATTTATCCAATATCTAATGTTGATATGGCTTCTTCGGAAACTGCAAGTAATGACTACATACTTCCTCCAAATGCAAAAAGGCCTCCCGGGAGGCCTAGGCTCAAGAGGTTCAAGTCTAGAGGAGAGTGTGAAAAGAAGCTCATTCGTTGCGGCCGATGTGGCAAAATGGGACAGCATAACAAGAAGACCTGCACTGAACCTATTTGAATTTGAATGTAAAGCTGTCAATTGTTTTAGCATTCTGACTGGCTGTATTGGGGGGCAGTAATAGGCTATTGGGGGGCAATAGATGATTTTATCCAGGGTCAGTTTAACATTCTTTGGTGTCAAAGATTATTGACATTGATTGGTACTTCAGTTTTGTTGCTGACTGATAAATTGATTCATTTTTTCCACTGTGATGTGACCCTACATTAAATGTCTATTTGGGTGCAATATAGCTTTTCGGCACACAATAGAACCTGAATGTTTGAGGTTTGTTGTTTCACAGTTGTGAATTTTTTAACACTTGCATATTCAAATGTAGTTTGATATTCTATTTGTGTTACTTCTGACCCTCTAACCAAGTTCTATTGGGGGCCAATAGACCTCTATTGCCCCCCAATACAACCTGGTTTCTAAGGAGTCAAGGCATCAGGTTTTTAATAGGGGCCTGTAATTTGAATATCAACCTGTGTCCAATGCGCAACCATAGTAAATGAAGATAAATTCTTTCAAGTTGACAGAAATTAAATTGAAAAGATGTCAAATCATCCGAAATTATTCCAAATCAAAGTAAGTTCAACAGAAAGTAACTACTTAAAATATTCATTTTCTACTTTTTTGGCTCTCCTACAGCATCTGCAGTTTCAGCAAGGTATTTTTCGACACTCCAAGCACTTTCCTCCTTTGCAAACCTCTCAAGAATTGTTTTCCTCATCTCATTGCCTTTCTTCTTGCTGGGTTGTACTCCGTGAACTATGCTTTCCATGAAATGGATCATAAACGGCCCACAGTCATCCCTGTAAAGCAAGAATTTCAGGGATAGATCCATAAAGAGAGTTTCTATTGCCCCCCAATAGACACCTATTGGGAGGCAATAGACAGACAATTTGCACAAATTTATCAAAAAAAACTGTCTTCTTTTATATCAAAAATAAAGAGTAAAGGATTTTGAGGCACTTACGAACAGGATTTCTGCTGAGGCACTTACGAACAGGATTTCTGCTGAGGCACTTACGAACAGCATCTATTGGGGCAATAGATGTCTATTGGCCCCCAATAGAGGCATCTGTTTTGGCATAATAGACGTCTATTGCCCCAATAGACATCTATTATCCAAAAACAGAAGGTTCTTTCGGGGCAATATACATCTATTGGCCAACAACAGAAGCCTGTATTGGGGATCAATAGACGTCTATTGCCCCAATAGACATCTATTATCCAAAAACAGAAGGTTCTTTCGGGGCAATATACATCTATTGGCCAACAACAGAAGCCTGTATTGGGGATCAATAGACGTCTATTGCCCCAATAGACGTCTATTATCCAAAAACAGAAGGTTCTTTCGGGGCAATATACATCTATTGGCCAACAACAGAAGCCTATATTGGGGACCAATAGACGTCTATTGCCCCAATAGACATCTATTATCCAAAAACAGAAGCCTCTATTGGGGACCAATAGACATGTATTGGTCCCCAATAGAAGCTTCTGTTTTGGGGGCCAATAGACGTCTATTGCCCTGAAATAAGCTCACAATACATATTCATTTTCACATTTTTCAATTTTTGTGTCCCCGGTTAACATAAAACATGAATTTGTAATAGATTTGAAACGGAAATCCTAGATTTTTCTAATTTTGAAACATGAAAATACTATTTTTCTCATTTGCCCACTCGATTAACCAAACCTAGGCTATGAACAAGTTCAATCTCACAGAAAGGTAAAGAATCTGAAACGGAAAAGAGATTTCCACTCACTTTCTATAATACCGAAGCCGGAGAAAGTTGAATCGACTCTGGAGAAACTTGAATCGACGCCGGAGAAAGTTGAATCGCCGCCGCAGTTGGTCTAGATAGCAGAGTTGGTGGAGAAACTGCGAATCGAGAGTGAGAGAGAGAACGAGAGCGAGAGCGAGTGCGAGAGAGAGATCGAGAGCGAGAGAGAGAGCGCGTTATATATTTTTTTTTTTGAAACTGAAAAATGGTGGAAAACAAACCGCCATAAAGCAGTTGAAGGTGGGTAAAATTGTCTTTTTCACTCACGTTTGGGTTAGTGGGAACAGTTTTTTCTTTCTGGGGTAACTGGGCCAAAATTTCCCAATTTTGGGGCTGATGGTCATGGACCCTAAAAAATAAAAGAGAGTTTGAAATTTGAATATGCATGTCAAAACTGGTTTGCACCAGACTTCAAGTTATTTTCCAACAAAATTATTGTAAGTTTTATGGATAGTTCTTTTCCTTAGATTCGAGCCCACGTACTTTCTAGCTTTCCAGATTACTAGAACTGAAACGTGGACTTTCCCAGTTACTTCGGGCTTTACCTGTAGTACATATACAACCGACCCTTTGGTCTCAATAAATTAATTGCAACCTCAAAGACTTAAAGCCTTTCTCCGTTTTCAAACCCAAACAAGTCCCTTCTCTTAGGTTTTAGATAGCGTTGTTGAAACAGACATGGAAAGCTCACAATCAAGGTCTCAAAAATCATGCAAGTATCGCACTAGGATGAACAATAGCCAATTAGACGAGAACGATTGTTGTGATGATGGTCTCGTCTTTTCTGATGATATTGATTATCATGAGGAGAGAACAAGGAAACTCAATATTCTTAAAAAGAAAGAAGAGACCGTGAGCGGTGTAAAGTCAATCGCACTCCATGCCGCCACCGCAATCCCCTCCGGCGAGTCATCTTCCCCCAAGGTTGTCTTATCATACATGGACACCTTTGTCTGCGGCCTCCAGCTTGATCATCATGATGAATATTCTCACAACCATAAGCCTCAGTTTCTAAAGCAAGAAGCTGATTCTGAGAAATTAGAAGCAAAAGACGATGCTGATGAATCAGAATTAAATGAAGATGGAAATCGAGTGGTAATCAAGGATGAGAAAAAATTTCCGGCTGATGGAACTATACGTGAAGCTGCGATTGGAAAAGGGTTATCTGGTGCCCTAAATTTGCTCAGAGATCGAAGAACCCTAACAGAAGAAGAGGAGGGCAAGAAAAAGAGAAAGCTCGAGACGACAAGTCGTCATCATGTAGCTAAACCTAAAAGGTTTCATGATTATCAGGAAGAGGATATTCGAATTGAGAGAACCGATGAGTTTGGGGGAGGCTTGACAGAGAAGGAAGCTTATAAGAGATTTTGTCATACCTTTCATGGGAAAAAATGTGGGGCAAGGAAGCAAGAAAAGCGCATAAAAAAATGCCAGAGAGAACAGAAACTGGAGAAGGATACACCATCACTCTTTGCGGAGAGGATGAAGGAGACTCAAGCTCGACTCCAGACACCCTATATTGTCCTCAGAGGAAAATAAATCTTAACTGATCGGTTAGGGGTTTTTTGGGACTCTCCTTTTTCTTCGATTTAGGGTATGGTTATACTAATCAGTATTATATTGTCTTTCTTGATTATGTTTGTTTCTGTTTGTATTTTCTAATAATGATCTGACACACAAATTTTTGTTCTTGTACATTTTGCTTTTGGGTTCTGAAGGGGATGCAAACTTCAATTGGTGATAGCTGGCCTGCCGTGAAGGAAAGAGATCTATTTCTGTCATGAAAGGTAGAGTTCATCTGTAAGCGTATATTTCATACTTCTCTGGAGTCTCTTTCACATGCAAAACTCTTGCCAAGAAATAGTCCTTTATAATCCTATTGAGTCTGTTCAAGCTTTCTACTCCTAGAGAAACTGAACTGTTGAACCTAGGTATCCCCAGAGATTAAACAAGGGAATTCCAAGGAAACAATATGATCATGATCCTAGAGCAAAATCCAAACACCCAATAGCTAAGTGTGTGTCTACCCATAAGTTGTCCGAGTCGTATGCACTAATCAATTATCCACTGTGGCTATTCCTAGAAATGTCAGTAACATTCAAAGCTACCAGGGTTAACTGTATGAGTCACATTTGTTGTCGCCTGTGGTGGTGAGCGGGTATCATTTCGTTGAGCTTGAGATTCTTATGTGGTAGACTATGTTTTAAAAGGCTAAGACGTAGCCGAGGCGTTTTCGGGAGAGCCTCAAGAAGGCGTTCGCCTTGAGGCGTAAGGCGTAAGCCTTACGTATAAATCAGTTGTATTTATGTATATAACTAGTCTTATATATAGAACATGTATTGTAACCAAAAACTAAAATTTGACAACCAAAATTAGACTACTCCCTCCCAATTACACACTGAAACTCAGAAACCAATCACACAGACTGAACATTGTATTTGCCTGCTTGGACAGATTTGGCAAGCCTGTTTTAAATTCAGTTACATTGAGGCTTGTGTTTTAAGCATTAAAGTCTAGAGATTCAGACTAATTTGTTCTTCCTTTAATTATATGATTCATTATTAGCTGTCAGTTTTTGGTAACATATATGTTTCAAATATTTCATTACACATGTGGTACGTGTGGTGAATTACTGGACATTATATTGTATGTAACAGGGCATAGGTGGTCGGATGGCCCCCGATTCAATCATTTCAAAAGAACACCATGGCCTCTAATCTAGCAAGGAATAATGGTGGTGCTGAGGGAAAACAAGGATTTGGGTGTCCTTATGGGAAGAAAATGTTTGTTGCTTCACCATTGGTACTCTTCTCTCTATTTCACTCTCTCAGGTCCCAGGCGGATATGTGCACTGTCATAATATTCAAATATCTTGTTTGTGTCGATTTATTTCCTTGTAGAGTTTCGGTTTGAATGTTTGATGTAACCTGGCTATTCCGGTTTCCCTGACCCTTCACTGGACCTTGTGTTTTCAAGCTTTATATAGGGGGTGGAACTAATTTGACAAAGAATTGTTTCGTCTGTTGCCTAAAATAATGGCAGACTAGGATGATATATTTCTGCTACACGACGATCGATATATGTATTCGACTTTCATCTCAAACTTTTCTCTATCTATCGTTCAGGGGTTCTGGAATGTCCCTGTGGTGGTGGGCTGTGCCTAAGTTTAACAAGCACCACTGATAAAAGTATCGGCAGCCAATTTAATTGCTGTCCTGCAAGGAGGTACTCTCTAATTGGTTGTGCTTGGTTCGTTAATTTTGGTAAAACTAGATAAAAGTATTATATGGTAAGTGGCCAACCTGTCAGAAAGTGTAGTGTAAATATGAACTGGGGATAGAAGTGGTTAATCAATTACTTGGTTGATTTAGGGACGCTAGCTCTTGTGGTTTATTCAAGTGGTGCAATGAGGCCTACTGTGTGGCAGCTGGTGGTATCGTTCCAAGCATGTCAAACAACCAAGGAAGCTATGTGGGAAGTCTTTCACTTATCGACTTGTGAACTTCTTGGAAGCATATATAGGTGAAGATTGGGGCTCAAGTGGATCGAGCAACGAAGAAAAATTCAGGGGCGCATTTCCTGAGCATTTGATATCAGGTCAAGTTGCGATGATGTGCGTTTCTCTCTCTCTCTCTCTCAATACAACATAACTGGCAGCTGGGTTCCATTGTGCTTTCAAATTGCCTTGTCGCTGCAGAATTACTCTGAAAAGCCTCATTCTCCTGTACCACAAACCAAAATCAGGATGTATGAATAACAATACTAGAAGTATGGCCATTATCTTGAAATTAAAGATAAAGAACTGTAAGTAATTAACCCTCTTTTTGAGCTAAAATAGTTATTACATATTTGTTGAGGACTGGTATAATGTTGGATGTAAAACTTATTGCATATATTTCATGAATAACAAAAATGTCTATTACAGTATGAATCGATTTGCTAGTTGGATTGCAAAGAAGCCCAAGAGCGACTGAGCGAGGTCCAGTCCAACCAGTCCCAATGCTTAAGCAAAAGCGTGCAGGAGAGTCCAGCGATTCAGGTCTGATCAAGAGGAAGTTTATTTTAAGTGGGGAATTGAGGAACGAGGGAATGGACTGTTTGAGGCATAATGAGATTAAGGAATGTGAGTAGAAATTTGTGAGGGAAATGGACTTTCTTTTTACTTCAAATAATTAACCCACCTTGAACTGAAAGTCATATATCCTATGGTGGGCTACCGCACTATCATCATCTTTTTTAATTTTTTTTTTTTTCACAAGTCACAAATCACATGTCTGTATCTAAAAACCCTCCTTTCCCCCACTATATTTTGCCTTTTATACCAAGGCCTTGATTTTGTTCTTGGGACTTAAACAATTACTTTTACAAATTGTACGTCGATGTCAAGGCCCTCAAATACTATTGCTATTCGATTATTGTGTTGGTAGTTTCCGATTTAGCCACTTAACTGAGCAAACTGAAAGTCATATGTAAGTCAACCAATGTAATTGTGGGACCATTAAATTAGAAAGTATACCAATGTATACACAGACAAAGAAAAAAAATGCTATAATACTATAAGGACGTTGAAGAAATAGTTTAAAATTATGGATCCAAAATAAAGTCTTTGGCCGTGATAGAAAGAACCCAACACATTAAAAGCCATGGTTACTCTACTAGCAGTTTTGCGCCGTGAGCGCGTGAAACATTTATATGAGTAATTTTATTTGCACATCGCCACATCCTATTTTTCTTCATACGCACCTCTAAAATTCTGTTTGTCATTTTTTTCCGATACTTTTCCTCTTTGACCCTTCCTCATCTTTCTGTCTCCTTTTCAACACTCTTTTTCTCTGATGTCCAGCAAATGACAACAACTCTCTCTCTCTCTCTCTGACCTCTCTCTCACTTCAATTCCATCCGTTTTATTTTTATCTGGTTCTCTCTGTTTCTATGAATCAAGTTCATTTAGTAATGGAATATAGATATTCCAAGGTGAAATTTGTCACGTGGCACCATGAGTCTCATGATCTTTAGTTTACTGGACATCAAAACCTACCTATATATATATATATATATATATATATATCAATGAACTACTATAATACTACTAAACTATGATGAGTTTCACTTTATGTTTTGATAATTCTAGTAATCCCAAGCAAATACTCAAATAGATAGTGAAGAAATTTATTCGACTTTTCTTCTATATGTTCTAGTGTTTTGATAAACATGTTCATTTGTTTAAATAAATAATACTGCAATATTTTACAAGACTTGCATATATAGTTGTATGCATTTCAGATAAATTTTGATCAAAATAATATCAGAAAACTAAATAAGTGAGCATAACTCAGATATTAGAAAACGAGTAATCACTCCAGCGGTTGTTTGTTTGCCATTGAGCATATGAAGGGGGAGACTATGGGTTTTTACTTTTTATAATTAGAAAAAGGATAAAATAGTGATTTAAAATTTTACAAAAATTAGATATGTGTATTAAGTAAAATAGGATGTTTGTATATAATTTCTCTATTTATATTCTTGTTTCTTATTCTATCAATTAAATTATTGTGGCGGATCGATATACCGGTATCAATGAGCATAATAGAAGACCAAAAAAAAAAAAATTCTATAAATAAAAAATGAGTGTTCAAATAAATAAAAAAATGAATGTTCAAATATAAGATAAGAGAAGATTTTTTATTTATTTATTATTATTTTTTTTTAAGGTTGATGAAGTCTGAATCATACAACAATAGAGGCAGTGCAGGTGTCGACGGCGGCGAGTCTTTGGCGGCAACGGAGATGGTGTTCCTAGGGTGAACTAGAGCTCTTGGGACTGGGCTCAGTTGGGCTTGGGTCGGTTGTGTTAGGGTTTCTCATCTTTGGGCCTTAGCAGTGTGGGCCTGGTCTGACTGGGTTCATAAAACTGTTAGTTTTTTAGTTTTTAAACTAGTTTTGGGTTCGCATCTTTTTTCACGAAAAGATGATGGGCCTTATTTTTTCTTTTTTTGGGAGAAGAGATCGCAAACATCTAGTAACTCTGAGGGACATTTTATTCATGCTTCGGAGTACTAGGTTTTTGTTTAGAATAAAAGTGTGTGGACTTTCTAAAAGGTGGGTGTACTAGGGATATGCTGGGCTCCTATTCTATTTTAGAGTAGGGTTTTAGCAGGGTGCTCTAAGAAACGATTCTTTTTGTCGACTCCTTAGGGGTGTTTCGTTTTCGTACTGCTTGCTGAATCTATATAATGGGCTGACCTCTTTTGATAAAAAAAAAAAAGTCTGAATCATATAAGACTTTAGTCACTCTATTAGAGAACAGCTCTATCCTCCAGTTTGGCCAATCTTCTCTTTAGTATCTTCTCCATGAGTGATAGGAATATGCTGAAGAATAGCAATGCTGTTATGGAGAAAAAGCATTTCCTAGCTAAGTATGAAGCGAACTCACTTACGAAGCTAGCAGAGATAAACGGAGGCTAGGAAATTGCAAAAGCAAGAACAAACTAATGCAACTTCTTGAATATCTGCAATGGAGGTTGATTAGTAAGAGAATGTTGATGAACTATGCGACCAATACTTGCTCAAAAGTCCTCAATGCCAAGGTGCGCGAGCCAAGTCTTCACTAATTACATCTCATTGAGCTCGTTCGTAACTCATGCTTCTGGTAATTAAGATGGTTTTCATCCTCGATTTGATCAAGTTATTTAAAGATTAACTAGCTGATCGATTGCATTAATAGAGAGTTGTAGTGTTTCGGTCGCTATGAGATGCCGCTGAATATTCAGGGTGTTCAAAGACTATCTCGATCTCGGACTGTACGTGGAGCAAATAATTTTTCCTGAACTGAAGCTTATTGGCTGAATTGTGTAACAACTTCAAGCTTAACTAGACTCAATTGTACGTGTTTTTGCCTTATATTTCAGCTTAATTATCTCATACAAATGCTAAGCGATAGCAAAAAGTTTGAATAAAATTAGTACTAATAGACCAACAATATTGGTGACTTGGTGAGTGATCTTTTTGAACGTAATAAACTAAATCCACAAATTATCAGGCTCAAGCATAAACTGCTCTAGAATTTACGATAATATTTTAACTCTGTTCATGTTTATTTCTATTGAGCTCATGCTCGACTCATCTTTTTTTTTTTCATGAATTTTAGTCTAACAAACTAATAACTGAACACAACGAGCCGAATTCCAACCCTAGCTCGCTTAAGTTATAAGCCATGCCAAACTAACTTTGTTTAATGCGATCTACTAAAGGACCTCTTACCATCCACAGTAAAAAAAAAGAAAAAGGGTTTTACTTGTCTGAAGACAGTAAGTTTAGCTAGGTACTGGTTAAGCCTAGCCCTATAGGCCTAAAAGTCTTCACACTCTTCAGTCTTCACAAGCTTCATCCGGCACAGTGCGAAGGAGAAAGGTAATAAAGTGACGCAGATGCTCCCTTGGGCCCCATTGCAATTAAAACCTCCCAGTAATTACAGTTTTACTCCTACCATTTTCAGCCAAATCCACCCAACCTGCACACCTGTCTCGTACAAGAGCTGGTAGCACGCATATATTCCATGCACCATTGGGTTATTGTATCAGTTCACAGGGTCACACGCCTTTCTCACTCGACTCTCTCTCTGTTGTGGCGCCCATAAAGTTCGTTATTGCGAGAGTCCCTCATACTCGCTTCTCCTTCTTCGTTTAGGGAGGTAACTCTGAAGCTTTCTCTCTCTTCCATTTTCCGGTGAGCGGTGGTGGTGCCGTACACTTTCTCACCGACTTAACTTGAGAAGATGTTGAACCCTCACAGCGTCCTTGCTCGCAAAGAGCCACTCGGCCAAATCTGGTAAGTAGAGCCATTCGCTTATTCTTCTCTGTTTTTAGATTCTCTATAGACTCTGCATCTTCTCTGTTTCTGCAAAATTTGGCCTGAACTATTCCGAAATGCAATGCTCTCTTTGTTTCAATTTCTTCATAGACTCGTCGTAGTTCTATGTTCCGAGTTAACTCGCTCTCTGTTTTCATGTATGCAAGTATGGCCGCCACGATGCATGCCGAGATGAACCGGAGGAGTCTCAACCAGATCGATCTCATCAGAATCTGGTTTAAGTCTCTCTCTCTCTCTCTCTCTCTCTAACTCTTTTTCTACATTTTCATTTTTCAATTTCTCCGTACATTTTTGGTGTTGATGCAATTTTGTTCGTGGTGTTCAATTTTGATTTGGCAGCGAAGAGATTCTGAATCCAAGAGCTCCTATGGATCTCAGACTCTCCATTACTATTCTCATGGGCAAACTACTTGGCTTTCACTCTCCTTCTCAATATCTCAGTCTCTCTCTCCCTCTCCCTCCCTCCCTCCCTCTCTGTTTTTAATTACCTGAACCTCATCTCTGTTTTCAGGTGGAGTTGTCATCGTCTACGAACGTATGGTGAAGCTCTTATTCGGTACCGTTCCCCTTCTTCTCGGTTTTTTTTTTTTTTTTGGGTTGTTGAAATTTTCGAACGATTTCTGACGTTTATTTTGAATTTCCACACAGATGATGTGCACCGTCTTCTGGTAATTTCAATTTTTCTTAACCATTTGCTAAACTTTTGGTTTCCCTTACTAGTCTGTGTTATTTTAATTAATCGATTCCGATTTTGTGATCAAAGTATCAATTAAACGAAGCATGGAAGAAGGTGAAGACCAACGCAGACTCCACTGTCCTCCTCAAACGGAGATTTCAGGCCCAGTGAGTACAGTGCTGCGTTTCTTTGTTTCGTTGTATTTAGGGAGGAGGGTTAGAATTGTCAATTCCTGAATTTCACCGTGGGTTTTTGCAGGAAAGAAGCAATAACTCTGGCTGAGGCTGAGCATGAAGATACAGACATTGACATTGAGCAGTCGCTTGATTTTTCTCACCATGCCACGCTTTTCCAGCAGCAAACCGGCTATCTTCTCATGGTAAATGACCTTAATGGGCTCTTGTTCCTAGATATTCATCTAGTTCTGTAAAGGGTATTTCTGTGAATCAGTAGCAGCTACGGCTAGTATGTGTTTATGTGCTTTTAGTATTAAAAAGAAACACACCACCAATCCCCCAACGCCTCTTCAACCCCCATTTTGTTTTATCGCAATGAATGCCTGAGATAGTTTTCCGGCGGCTACAGTGAGATTAGCCTGCTAATGGAGCTGTTTATATTTCTTTCACTTGTTGATGGTGCATTGAAGATGTTTGATGAAATGCCCGATGCGCATCGCATTTAAGCTTTAAACCGTCTTGTATTTAATCTTAATAAGAGATTTGTTTTTTTTTTTTTCAATAATTTGCCATGATTAACCTTAATAAGAAATTACTTTGAAACTCTGTAGTGAATAAAAATAGTTGAATAGAAGCACGTCTCTCTCTCTCTCTCTCTCACACACTCTCAGATTTAACCACCTGGTAGGCTACATCGTTAGTTCTTTTATTACAGTTTTGATGCACCATGGCTCACCCTTGTGCTGATCTAGTTATCACTGCAAGAACAAATGACACTTTTTTCCACTATTGTTACTTGTATAAAATGCATAAATTGATGGAATCTTTGCAATATCTCATGGAGCTTTTCTACCCTGTCTTTTTCTGTGCTTGAAGCAACTGGATAGTGTAGATGTGGGAGAAACAGTTAACGATAATGCAGTGGAGGGAGATCAACATCAGAACTTACATCAAGGTCCTTTCTTATTAATTCATTTAGTCTACCTTCTTCAGTTACTTTTAATTGTGACCACACATATCCATAATCTGTTCATCTGCTAACTTACCCCACCCCTCTCTCTCTCTCGCATTCAGCTGATCCTGAGGATATCACATTGCCTAAACGTTATGATCCATCAGATGCAAATGCAGATTTGTTCAACCATCGCTACGAGAGGTGAATCATTCCCACAATACACTATAAATAAACTTTTGATTTTAGATTCCCATTCCTGAAGGTTGAGCAAAACAAATTGCTCATGCTTTTGTGGTTCCATGTGCCTTTTTAATTTGAGTTTGCAAACTCTGTGCCCAGCTAATTAATTTCATGCCCTTCCATTCCTGTTAATTACCACAGATACTTAACCAGTCTGTTGCAAGAATGATTATCATATTCTTATTTATTATTGTCTTTGAATGATGTGGCAGATTTGAAATTGAGGGAGATGACTTGGACTTCACATCAGGAGACCCCGCACATAATCGACCGCCTTCTCCAAATTATCTAATACCTTCTCCACCTCGTCAAGACCAGCATCAGGAAGGACAGCAGCCTAATAATGTGTTTAATGAAGTGGTGCAAATGCAGGATGTTCAAGAGAATGCTCAACAGAGGCAGAGGCAGAGGCCTATAAGGAGGAGAGAGAGAAAAACACCAGCCTCTGTAATGGATAATGACCAAACAATCCATCCTGCTCATGTCTACCAATCTTTGCCTGAAGATACTACAGATATAGCTTCAAGAAGACGAAGAAACCAAAAGGTTTGTTCCTGATGTCCAAGTATATCCTTCAGTGGAGGAGTTGAAAATACTCGTATGTATATTCCATGTACTGTCCTCATTACGTTCTCTTTATTACAGCCTAACAACATAATGTCTACTATGAAGATTAGTAAACTCATGGAGCAGCCAGCTAGCGTTCTCATGGGTCGTTTATTTAAACCTGGAAAGCTATTCAAGGAAAAACATACCCATGACTCACCTTCTGGTCAGTATCATGCATAGTTCGTAATTTGAGAATTTTTACATGAGTAATTCAAGTTCGTAATTTGAGAATTTTTACATGAGTAATTCAAGTAACAGAAAGAGGGCCTTGATTATGGTTTTTTTTGCAGCATTAACCTTGCCACCTCTGCCCCCAGAACCATCATTATGGTCACCACCTGGAAGACAAACTTATCAATACCCGGTGAGATATTCAAGTCCATACAACAGCTACTTTTAGTTTTCTTATTTTTCAGGAAATTATAACTACGTTTATGTCTGACAAGTTACAATATGTTAAATGTGAAGCCTGTTGAAGATTTTTATAGTGGAGGTGGCTCCCTGTCATTTGTAAACCCCATAGAACTGATACGGACAAATTTACTTAACAATGACGTACCAGTGCAACCTGAAGCCAATCTTAATGCCATGAGAGAAGCTGATACCAACCCGGCAACACCAGGAAATGCTGGTACATTTATAATCTCTACATCTCTTCTCTCTCATTTCTCTAGTTATTGAAGTATTTATGTTTAAATATGTACATTAATCTGCAGAGGAAGAAGAAGACGATGACCATAAAGAAGAAGAAGCAGAAAATGAAGAAGAAGGAGAAGAGGCAGAAGAAGAAGAAGAAGAAGAGGAGGAGGTTGAAGATGATGAAGAAGAGGTTGAAGATGATGAAGAGGAGGAAGAAGAAGAAGAAGAAGAAGGAGAAGAGGCAGAAGAAGATGATGAAAAGGAGGGAGAAAATGAAGAAGAAGGAGGAGGAGAAGAGGGAGAAGAAGAAGAAGAGGAGGAGGTTGAAGATGATGAAGAAGAGGTTGAAGATGATGAAGAGGAGGGTAATGTGCTGCTTCTCACAAGGTGTACACGGTTTGATGTGATAATCGTCATTGGTGAAATAAGGGTGGAGGATTTTGATGGAGCAGAAGCCCTCCATCAGAGAGTTAGAGAGCTCTTGAGGGAGTATCGGAAGATAGCGAGTGCAACCCCAGCGAGTGCACCCCCAGAGGACGATGATCATTATCACATCATTTATTGGGATTTCCAAGCCATTGGTTACAGAAGACTTTATTGTCCCCTGTTGACCATGTCTTGGGAGGACTTTGCTCACCGTCTGCAAGGGATTACTGCACATGATCTAGCACTGTTGGATAGATACCATACAGATGATATAACCAAGTGGATTCCCGTTTATAGAGTTACAGAAACAGCTGGTATGATCCGTTTGGATAGGACGGAGTTCCGGGTCACCACGTTTTGCGAGTCTACTGCAGTAATCGAAGGTGAGATAATTGGATTAATTTCAAGGTCAGAATTTGAGCATGACTTACCTATACCGCATGGCTATAGAATCGCTTATCGTACCAGATTAACAGATGGGACATCAAGAGATTTGTCTTTGACTTTGCACTTGGATTTTTTTGCTCATCTTTTACATGACATTATCATTTATGATGACGGAGAAGATCACGAATTTGAAGATATTGAGGATGAAGACATTGGCCTCTTACAGTGGGACAATGAAAATGAGGATGAGGAGGAGGAGGAGGAGCAGGAGGATGAGGATGAGGACGAGGACGAGGACGAGGACGAGGACGAGGAGGATGAGGAGGGGATTAATGATGATGGTGGATAATGATGGTGGTAATGGTGATGGTGAGGAGGAGGGGGGAGATGATGATGGTGGTGATGGTGAGGACGAGGAGGGATTGGTGGTGGTGGTGGTGAGGAGGTGATTGATGATGAGGGCGGTGGTACTTTAGACTTCATTCTTTTTACCTAAGCGAGAGGTGTACTGCAGCCGACACAGCTCTTTTGCTTCCATTTTGAAGGCAGAGAATACTTTTCTTTTTATGTTTGGCTATAGATAAGATCTATATAACACTTTTCTTTTTATGTTTGGCTATAGATAAGATCTATATTTTCGGTTTGAAAACAAACTCTCCTGTTTTCACGAACACTCCAAAATCTGTGACAAATTTCTTCCTTACCACATAAGATACATACAATAGGATCCTTGCCACACAAATTACATATAACTTTAAATGATATATATTGAGCGTAATTGTAAGAATCATTAACGGATCACAAACAAATCAAGAACTCCTGCTAAGAGTGAGCACCACTATCTACTGGTCTACTTACTGGAAACCGAGCATCGTTGGGTCTATTTCTATGCAGTTTGAGGGCAGAGTACGTAAAATTCATGAAATCAAAATCTCGTTCAAACAACCAAACAAAGATCAATCGCCTCCTTTCCAAAAATAGCACACCAGAAGTACATGCAGATGCCTCAATTCTTTCTTTTGATGAACAACGACATTGATAAAAGTCATAAAACAAAAGGGTAAACACATGAAAAAGTATTCTTATGTGCATCAAAATGAAATTTTGGATGGATAAATAAACTCACTGAAATTAAAGGTCCATGTGGCTACTGATTTTGACGCCGAGCAAGAACCTCTGTTGAAAGCCAGCCATAAATTTACTAATAATAATCCTTCAAGTGAAGTGTCCACTGAAAAAAGGATATCGAGGAATAAAACAAATATTTTTTTTTTTAAAGGCTTGGATAGGTGAGGAAGAGATCCTACCTATCCACTTAAATTAAGAAAAGGAAAACCATAGTACAAAGGAGGGGGACAAAAACCAAAACCTCCCAGATAAAAGGAAAACATGACACTAACGAAAACGAAAGTTCGGAAGACCCAAATGGTCTCTGTTACAATGTGCAAGTATAAAGGGTGGAGCAGAGTCCCACCAAAGCAAGCTTGTAGAAGCCGTACCAAAATTCGCTAATGCATCAGCAACTTAATTACCTTCTCGAAATATTTTTGATGAGCGGAAGTTCATTTGAGAAATACGATACAAGCAATTGCGCCATTCGATGCGAAACATCCAAGGAACTAAATGAGGACTGCGAAGAAAGTCAAGGATAAGAGAGGAATCCACTTCCAACCAAATATGTTTCCAGTCTCTAACCCAAGCAAGTTCAATGGCCTTAATGACCGCCATCAGTTCCGCAGCAACTGAGCTAGGAATTTCAAGATTAGCAGAGAAAGCACCCAGAACATGACCCCTGTAATCTTGAAAAACTGCACCATAACCCCCCACATTAGAACCATGCTTCCAAGCACCATCAGAGTTAATTTTAATCCACCCATAAGGTGGTGGATGCCAATTGACTTCAATTATCCTAGGAGCACTGCGAGGCTTGCATTGGACACTAAACCGCTTCAATATCCGGAGATCACGTATAGTGTTATGCATGTTGCCGTGAGCAAGTCGACTAGCATACTGAATGTGCCCTGAGATCATTCGACAAATCACATCCACATGAAAAACCTGGCCATCATATTTTGCTTTGTTTCTAGCATTCCAAATGAACCATAAAATTGTTGTAAAGCAAGCCAACCATAACTCTTTTAAATGTGGACTAAAACCAACAGAGCTGCCCAAATGAAGCACGCCTAATATTGAGCAAGGCAAAACACCCAACTCAAACTGGTTAATCATGTGGTTCCAGATTCCATGAGCAAATGGGCAATGAAGAAATATGTGAAGACAAATATACTAGGACACATGACACTAACCGACGATAATATACACAACAGGAAACTCGATCATATTGATGCGAATTGCAAAATGAATCATACTCATAATGAATGATGACCAGACATGACTAATAATAAAATGCAAGCAACGCTGCTCACCATTATCCATAGAGGTTTCAGGTTTCAAGTAGACTAGCGAGATAGCCCCCGCCATGCTGCGGATTTATTTATTTATTTTTTTCTTCTCTGAATTAAACGGTGTGTATTTACATATTCCAAAAACCGGTGTTCTAACCAGTTTCCTATATAGTTGTCAAAAAAACCCAATTTCCTATATGACACATATTCCCAAAACTGGATTTCAAAGCAAAGCCGGCAGACTTCTCTATTTACATTTTTCAAAAAATTGCATTTCTAACCAAGACTGCATTTTACATCTTGGTTACAAAATAGTTAATTTAACAAAAATATATTACATTTCTAATCTGAACCAACAGTTATACATAAGCTCCTCGGAGCTGTTTTCAGTTGGCTGCGACTGACTGTCCATTGTAAATAAGGGGTCGTCTTGGGTACCCTGATGTATGTCATAGCTTTATTTTTTTTTATTTTTTTTACTTTTAGTAAATTAATATAGTGGAAACCTACTGAACTAGTCAACAGGTTACCCAATTAAATATCGACATGTGTCATTTTTAAAAATAAAATTTACCATATTAACACAACACACTCTTTTTTGATATGTAACATTGTTAAAAATCATGTAACAAGTATTGTCAAAATAACAAATTACACATAGTTAAACTACAATTACGACTTATGACAACAGTTGTTATGGTTCTTGTAATTGAGTGGTCAAAGATGTAAATATCATATTTGGACAACTTTTATCAAATTTAGAACCGTGATTATCAAGTGGAGAAGCTCCTTACAATACTGAGTTTTTACATATCTTTTGGTCTAATTTTAATTTTACCATGTTCACAACACAAATGTTGTCGGAATTGTAAAATGGTTGGTAATCTTGTAAATGGTATAGTTTTTGAAGTAATAACTACAATCAGAATAAAACTTACCGCTTTTACACCAATAGTTGCGAGTTATGGTAAAATATATAGTCATTGAGTAATTATTCCATTAATGATAAAAATATAACAATTTACCCATTTGACAACAAATTTGTTGTTGCACTTGTTAAATTGTCCATAAATTAGTACATTAGTTTAGGTTGAGTAATTACTATAAATAGGACAAAAGTTACCGCTTTTACATCAATTGTTGTGATTGTGGAAAAATGTGTAGCCATTGTAGTAATCATTTTATTAATGATAAAAACATAAAAATTTACCACTCTGACAACAAATTTGTTGTCATACTTGTTAAATTGTTCATAAATTAGTACATTAGTTTAGGTGGAGTAATTACTATAATTAGAACAAAACTTTTCATTTTTCGTCAATTGTTGGAATTTGTGGTAAATTACGTCGATTAAGAGTAATTACTAATTCTACAATGGACATTACACAATATATTACTTTCATTACGCAAGGGAGAACTTTATTACACAAATGAGGATGGGTAAAGCTATGGACATTAACATTTCTCATACATGTTCTATTTTGTATAATATTTACCACTCTAAGGACTCATGTAACAACTTTGAGGACACATGTGGTAATTAGAAGAAAAAAAAATTTCTCATTAAAGTAAATAAGGTATTCATTAGAGTAAAGTAAGTTCTCATTTGAGTAATTAAGTCCTAAAAGTGATAATTGTAATAGGTTCTCATTAGAGTAAAGTAGATTCTCATTTAAGTAAATAAGTCCTAAAGTAGGTTCTCATTTGACTACATTTAAAACAAATATTATTTATTTTTACACTAATTGTTGTGGTTGTCATAAAATGCATGTAAAAAGAATTATATTTGGTTAAGGAAACTACTATGATATAATTAATTGGTAATAAAGACTACTTAACTATACTAATTTTGCAAACTTAGGTTAGAATGTTTTGTTTTTAATAAGGAAAAAACATAATTTTCAATTGTGTAATTGTCCATTAATAACAAGCATTAATCAAACATTAATTCACTAATAATAAAATTAATTAGTAATATAGACTATTTAACTAATAGTAATTCGGTGAACTTATGATAGAAGGTTCATTCTTTTAATTTTTTTTTTAAAAAGGAAAAATCATAATTGTCAATTGTCAATTGATAATTAAATATTAATTGGCTTTATTATTTCACTATCTTTATTGTTTTCAATTTAATTAGTAGTTTGTGTTAACATTTTTGCTTATTGGAAATGAGTAGCGTAATTAGAAAGGCTAAGGGCTAAACAAGTTACTAATTTGTTAAATATTTTGAACCATTGGATATAT
Organism: Rosa lucieae; assembly: GCA_024704745.1. Taxonomy (NCBI): domain Eukaryota; kingdom Viridiplantae; phylum Streptophyta; class Magnoliopsida; order Rosales; family Rosaceae; genus Rosa; species Rosa lucieae. The sequence continues at coordinate 55,454,909 of CM045498.1, forward strand.
TACTAATCCAATGGTCCAAAATATTTAGCAAAATAAGGGTATGACAAACACCAAGGTACCCAAGAATTCTCCTTGTAAATAATATCAACATAAAATTAATAGCAAGTCATCCCAGAAGATTAAAGCAATATTTCAGGTAAATATGTCAACATCACTGAAAGAAATGTAAGATTAAATTCGTACTCGATGGATTACGTCCAATAAATTGGAGGTAATAGAAGGGTAACAAAGAACGAAAGAAATTGGAGGTGATAGAAGGGTAACAAAGAAGAAGAAGAAGATTGCTAGAAAACTCCTGCAGTTTTGTATTTGTATGGTCTTGTACCTTTTCACTTCTTTGTTTCATGGGCAGGAACCTTCTAGATAGTTCTGCTTGCTTGTATCACTATGCATGGTTCCATGTTTCCTTGGCTGGCTTTTGGTCTAGCCCTCCAGCTGGTTTGTAATTTTGTTCTTCTTCCAATTAAAAGTTCGTGGGGGACAAAGTCCGTCCCCTCTTTAAAATTTTTTTTTAAAAAAAAATAAAAAGAAAGAAGAAGATTCATAATCATTGATAATAAACAAATACAAATTTGATCATATAGCTGACTGACTGAATCAGTCTAATGTTTAGGTAGGCTACTGTTTTCTATTTTATAGTTAATCGTTGGAAAACTTCAAAGAAATAACTGCAATGTTGCAAGGTGTGATGCTGAAGAAAATGAATAATTAGGTTACATGAGCATTTCTTGGTTTGAGCTGTATGAAAATTAATATCACTAATTGTCCTATGTGTGATACAAATAACAGAAAGGGTCATCATTGTACTTTCTTTATTAAGCTACCTGGGAGCTTACATCAATTAATTGTTTCTTCAAAATATGTAGTTCCCAGTCTATGGCAAACAAAGCCAATCATAGAGAGCTGCTTTTGAGAATTGGAGTATATATTGACTGAGGAACATTATATCGTTCTCTATTCTATTTAATTTCCTGTTCTTTCTGAACTGGTGATGCTGAAATATCTGTAGAATTTAATTGCAAAACTTAAAAGAGAAGGTGGAACAGAAGTTAAACTGAAACCTAAAATAATTAATAGCAATTCATTTCCTCTAAATGAGAAATTTCATCTATTGAATAACAAGGACAAAATACTGTTTACTCCTATACTTATAGGGTCTCGACGTTTCAGTCCCTGACGTTTCAATTTCACCTAAAAAGTCCCTAAACTTTCCAATTTCACAAAAAAAGTCCCTGCCGTCAATTTTCCGTTAAAAAATCTGTTATCTTGCTGACGTGGCACTATTTCAACAGTAAAAACTATTTTACCCTTACTGACCAAAAAAAAAATTACTATCTTTTCTCTTTTTTCTTTTTTTTAACTCTTTTTTCTCCATTTTTTTAATTTTTTCTTTTTTATTCCTACTTTTTTTTTAAACTCTTTTTCTCTATTTTTTTAATTATTTTTTTTTTTCCTACACTTTTTTTTTACTCTTTTTCTTTTAATTTGTTCTCTGTTTTTTTCCTACTCTATTTTTTTACTCTTTTTTTTATCTCTTTTCTCTTTTTTTTTTTTTATAAAAAATTTCTCTTTTTTTATTTTATTTGTTCTCTCTTTTTTTTAACCCTCTTTTTTGTTTTTTTTTAATTTGTTCTTTTTTTTTCCTACTCTTTTTTTAATAACTTTTTTCCTTTTTTTTTTATTTGTTCTCTCTCTTTTGTTTTTTTTTTTTATTTCTTTCTCTTTTCTGTTTACCTCTTCTTCCTCCTCCTCCTCTCTACTCGTCAGCCTTCTTTTCCTCCTCCCTAATCGCAGCTCTAGTTTTCGGCGAGCATCACCACCTCACCTAATCCGTTGGCGTGCCCGCCGCTCCAAGCAAGTGCTGGTCATTCCACCATCCATCCATCATCCCCGTCATGCCAGCAAGCATCACCACCTCTCCTAATCACCCCTCTCCATATAGCGGTTCCAAACCAAATCGGAGCACACCCAAATCAAATCAATTCACCTTCCACCTCCCTTTCTTTGGTGCCAAAACTGTTCAAACATCTCTCTAAAGGAAAACTCAAATATCTTATCCTCTTCAAATCTCTATTGGCTTTATCATCTCAGCAAACCAACACCAAAGAAACGTTATTGACGTCGAGAGAAAGCTTCTGATATAGCTCCGACACCCCGAAGGGGCCAGAATCTGAAGGGAAGAGAACTCGACCATCCGGTTTCCAGGCGTGATTGAAAACTGGAGTTGCGATCAGGGAGGAGGAAAGAAGGCCAAAGAGCAGAGAGGAGGAAGAGGAAGAATAGGTAAATAGAAAAGAAAGAAATATATATATATATATATATATAAAGAACAAATTTTTTAAAAAAATAAGAGAAAGAGGGTTAAAAAAAAAAGAGAAAAGAGAGTTTAAAAAAAAAAAGAGAGAAAAAAGAGTCAAAAAAAAAAAAGAGAACAATTAAAAAGAAAAAAAGAGTAAAAAAAAAAAAGCGTAGGAAAAAAACAGAGAACAAATTAAAAAAATATAGAAAAAAGAGTTTAATAAAAAAAAAAGTAGGAATAAAAAAGAACAAATTAAAAAAATAGAGAAAAAAAAGTTAAAAAAGAAAAAAAGAGAAAAAAGAGTTTTTTTTTTGTCAGTAAGGGTAAAATAGTCATTTTACTGTTGAAATAGTGCCACGTCAGCAAGATAACAGACTTTTTAACGGAAAATTGACGGCAGGGACTTTTTTGGTGAAATTGGAAAGTTTAGGGACTTTTTAGGTGAAATTGAAACGTCAGGGACTGAAACGTTGAGACCCTATAAGTATAGGGAGTAAATAGTATTTTGTCCGAATAACAAAGTAGGAGACCAATAACCCATCCCTTTGCAAGAGTGTGCAGGTAAGTGCAAATTCTCACATTTTGCAATCTCAACCCCATAACTAAAAATTTCCTTCCTCAGCTTAAAAGATGAAACGCTACTGCTTTGTTCCATACTCTATGCATGTCAAGTGAAACGCTAACAACAAATCAAAACAGCTAGTACAGGAGTAATAGCCAATTAGCACGGGAGATGAACTACCATAGGTAAAGAAAGAATGGTAGAAAGTGATGTAGAAGTACCAAAGCGATTTAAGAAGATAAAGGTTATTCCAAGATATGCTGTTCTGCTAATGTAAAAACTAAAGAGTATACTGTAGAAAGTACTGAAGCAAAATACGAGGCAGTAAAAAAACGTGTTTAGTTGTAGATTGTACTTATAATTTGCTTCATATCATGTAAATAACCTTAGAATGTATATATACTTGATATGTACACATTGTTATGTAAGTATAAGAAGTGATGGATTTCTGCTATTCTTCAAATGCTTATGTCTGTTTAATCTCACAGTCAATATTGTCACTAACTTCTATTATCATAGCTTCACAATGACAATAACATTATCAAAACAGGTTGAAGAAACAGACAATATGCAATTTGAGACACAGGTTGAAGAAACTAATTGAATCTCCTGCAGTTGACACTCCATAATTAGTTTAGTCTTTTCCAAGGCTTATAAAGGGAAGGAATCCTCCCACCCTAAGAATTAAAAGTCACATTGACTAAAACTTGACGAACCTCTCTTAAGGGAGAATCTTGCTATCTCAATTTACTTACTGCATCTGAGACAATCCCACAGTTTTTCTTGGTTATTGCTTGTAAATTTTATGAAATTTATATATGAACAACTCATTTTATGGTTGAATGACGTGACCTAAAAACTTTGACAAATATATTCACCATTTCCAAAAGTCGTGGTGCCTTGAGATCTCCTAAAGTCGCACTTTGTCTCCCTATTATTCCAAACCACTCTAATTTATCCAGACTTACCCAAAATTACAACACGATCTTTTTGTCCTCGCTAAACACCTATTTCCATTACTAAAGTTTCTACCATCTAGGCTCAGCACAATTATAGGCAGTAGCCACCTTGTGCTGTCCTGCATCATATATGCTTGTAATCACGAAAGTCACAGAAAACTCACCATTATCACTCTCATACATTACAACCCAGTGTTGTACCTAGATGGACTTAAACCATGCTTAACATTGTTACTACTGAGGCAGTACAACCTTTTAAGTAGCAAACTGGAATATGATTGCAACCTCTCCCTCTTGCTTTCGAAAATGTACCGTAAGAGTGCACAGTAAGTAAGTACTGAATTTTCAAGGCCACAAACTGTAAAAGGCAGTTCATATTTTTTGGTAATTAGATCATGCATGAGCAGGTGAGCTATACATCATGGGGTGAATGTATCTCCAATTTTCTATGAACCATTGCAACTAAAACATTTATATCTAAAAGGCTCGGAGAAGAATTGTACGTAAAGTTATCAAAATTTAAGGTCTATGTAGTTACAGGAATTCCATAGTTCTATATCATGGTATGACAGACAATAACTTAAATCATTAGCATAATGGATTGGAATAAAGTCTTGCTTATTTATAGATATAAATATCGCAAACAAATTGTACGTAAAGGAACAATGCTATGCATTTTGCTAATATAGGCATTCATCATTCCATCTTTCATGATAGTTTTAAAATTGAAGACATCAATTTAAATTTTGGATTGCGTTACCTGTAAAGTGGCTGCTTCATTTCATAATCTGGGAGATTAGTAATTGGACTCTGTGGCTTTTTCGTCACTTGCTTTGAGCATGAGGGGCATGCTGCATAGAAACCATGCATCTTCAGGCACAATTCTGGTCAATGTTGCTCTTCAAAATACCAGCTTGTCCTGAAATGTAAAGCAAGGTATATTTAGGGATATGAATACATATGAGGAAAAATATAATTAAAGTTACATAGTTCGTCAATTTTGTCAGGCGATGATGCAAATGATTCAGCAATCGGGTCAGACATAGAGAAGCATGCATGCTCCAAACCTACAGTGATAACAAAGCGCACATCCTGAATGGAACAAAACTACTCATGATGGTTTGTAACTTTGAAACTCAGAAAGTAGAAGTACCATTAGCATCATGATATTGCAGAAGATTTGTCAATAATATATGGGACAGCTTCCATCATTGAAGAGAGTGAAAGACTCTGCTCTATGATGTGAATTTTTACAGTTCTGGATGACTCGAAGAGTCGAAGAAGAGAAAACACGTAGCTACTGTAGTCTAGACTTCTGAAATCTATATATATATATATATTTTTTTTTCACCCGTGGATCACCGGGTCACGTACTGTTCACTGTTTTTAGTGTATATTTTCATGGGTTCTTTCCCGTATACCCAAAAAGCTTCTGTATTGTGTCCAACTGCCCAACGTACATTCTAGTATTACACTGTTACTTTTGGAAAAGACTAAAAGGGATAGGTTTTTTTCAAGCTAATGCCTTTTGTATCCTATGTTGACCCGTAGTTTTAGAAATATCTCTACCAAAAAAAAACTTGCTTTAAACTACAAAAAATAAAACAAAACTAGCCTTCAACATGCCTAAGTTTTTCACCTAACGGCTCCCTGCCTAACGGTTACTTAATAGGCGAAATCACTGCTGCTTGTCCTGATTTTTAGTTTAAAACTGAATGTTTCAGGTGAATAGTAAAATTAGAACCTTGGTTTCTGTAGGATGCATGCATCTAGAAAACGAAACATAAACGAAACATAATGACAAATATAAATCTTTGATGAAGTGGGTGAGCAACCTGAATTTATTTATTCAAATATAAATACATGTTTAAACATCAGCCTCATTCTCAGGTAACCAGCAAAGGCTGTTTATCTATCCATAAGAATGAGAACAGATACTTACGTGAAATGAAAGCACACTATTCACTAGACAGGAAGGGAAACACACTGCTATTATGGCTTTCTTACTCTTTGAGAGAAGACTCTTCTGCTCAATTTTCTGATGCCTTACAACTGAACATAAGCTCCTTATATGAGAGGAACTCAATCAAATTCAAAACAACAAAATGTACAGAACAACTCCGTGACTTTTTGCTTTCCTGAGTGCTCCTGATAATGGAGGTCGTAGGTAGAGAAAAGCAGAAACTTTTTAGGTGAAATGTTCTCACCTAACTTTTGAAAAAGCAAAAGTAGCTTTGAAAAAGTCAAAAGGTCTACAGTTGCAATTTTGGTGCTTTCTCTCACCTGTTGCTTCACATATTTAATCAATTTCTGAGTTGTGGCCTAGATGAAGGAAGTTCGCTATCCATCCCCAGCCATTCTGATAGTGGTTTGCATTATCCTCTACATCTGTATCTACATAATCTTGTAGTGGTTGTCCTTNCGGTGCCAACCTCCACCTCCGGCCACCAAATTTCAGGTACAACACCTACTCAACACACTGATTCAACTTCATAACTACAACAATTCCAAATAACAACTAGAAATAGTCGAAATCAATCCAAGAACAAAAACCCAGAAAACTCAAGAACCCTAATTCAATCCGGCCTCTACACTTCAAATCATGCCACAAGGCCATAGGGGAAATAATCAGTGTTGAAAACCGAACCTTCGATGGAGAAATGGGGACCGGAGGTGGCCGGAATCGCCGGAAATCGGCAAAATCTCCAAACTGCTGCCGGAGGAGTTTTTCCTTCGATCCGTGGTTTTCCGGCCAAATCGTGGAAAACCAAGGTTGCTGGGGTGCTCGGAGGGAGGAGGCGCTCCTCTGGTGACCGGTGGCACGCCTTGTGGTGGCCGGAATCGCCGGAAATCGGAGGGGGAAGAAAATGGGTCGAACCGGAGAAAGAGAGATCGGGGGAGAGGAGAGAGAAAGGGCTGGGTGGGTTTCTGGAAATGGAAGCCTACCCGGCTAAATTTCCTTTTTTTTTATCAAAAAGTTACCATGAACAGTAACTTTACAATTTCGGCCATAACTCTCGCATACGAAGTCTGATTTTTACGAACCACATATGCACGCGCTCGGTTTAACGTCCCCTACAACTTTCGTGAAAAACATTTTCTTCAAATTTTGACCCGAATAAAAAGTCAACTTTTAGGGCCACTAAAACACCCAAAAAGGTTCAAAATTGAAAATATTTAACAAATACCGTCCGACACGAAAGTAAATTGCAAATTCTTGGTTCGGGACGTGACAATCAGGGCTAGCCATTGGAATACCAACAGAAACAATCGTGCAGCGGAATTGAGATATAGAAGGTAAGTTGAGAAGTCGAGAGGATTGATCGACTAGTCAAGAAACAGCAGTAAACCTTCTAAAAACCAGAAAACAATCCTAACCCTCGAATTCTAAGAAGGAACAATCTTACCCCAGAGTGTGAGGAAAGAAGAATGAAGGAAAAAATAAAGAGACAAAGTCCTCTCGGATCTTCGCTCTGATACCAAGTCAAATATTGAGATGGAAAAAGAGAAAATATTTGTGAGTGAGAATTCTTCTATATTATTCACAATTGTGTAAGGGATATATATACAAAACCTTATTGCACTATACTTGTACTACACATTAGTACGATCTAGCTAGTATAGGAAACTAATTCCTATAAGGAAACTACTGAATACACATATTCTCTAAATGATCACGCGTCAACTAATAATGACTGACACGTCAACATAATGACTCACACATCAACATTCAGCATATTACGAAAACTAATGGGTACACACAATATCCCGATCCCATGGTGGCCAACACCGGCCACAGCATCGCCATAGATGAAAAGGAAATAAGATCACCCTCATTTAGAGAGCGCTCAGTTCTAGTTCCCAATGGCCGATGATTTTCTCCACGTATAGTCAATAAGTAATAACAATATTCTCCAAGAAGGAAATCCTAGTCTTCTTTTCTTTCGTATTTCGTCGACTGCTGCTCACCAGCAGTAAGCAACTAAAGCAAGGACCAAGTAAGATCCTTGAAGGTTATTCTTAACATATTCAGTCATTTGGTTACTAAGTGTGGATTGTTCATCTATTAATAAGAGTGTTGAGTGCATGCATATATGAATGGAGTTGTGAAATTATAAAGTAGTTAGAGCATACACAAATTGAATCATTTGAAGTTTCTGTCTTATAGAACTGAAAAGTTGCTATGCAAGTTCTAGTCCTTGTAAGTTGTAACACAGGGCACTAGAATTTAGCTGTGATAAATGTGGTAATACAGATGTTTTCTGAATTTGAATTTGAGAGGATTGCCTAGTGCTATAAGCTAAGCAAATAACCCTAGAAAATGCAACACAGGAGCGGCTATCCAGTGGTTGGATTTAGCCCTCCTATCTCCTGGCCTTAAGTTATCTGCATCTTTCACTTGTTTATAATCACATATTATGAGCACAAGAACAAAAAATGGGATTGAGTCTAGAAGGGGTGGCAAAAATCAGAACACCTCATCAAAGAGATAACACATCTAATCCAGCATACAAGAAATCAAGAAAACAGATGCGAGAATAAATAAAGAGAGAACACCTCTAATCCAACCTACATGTGCACCCATCAACCAGAACACCTCAGTCAATTTTGTTTAATAAAACTATCATGGAGAGTTCATGTAGCAAGGTTTCTACCATTGTATTATCAGATTGCAGTGATATTTTGCCTCTTTAGAAACTGGGAGTACCAATGAGCAGAGAGTTTAGGATGTCTTTTCAGATCAGGGTCGTCCAAATCAACGTAGTATAGGCCGTAGCTTGATTTATAGCCATCCAACAGCTCAAGCGAATCCAGGAACGACCATATAAAATACCCTCGGGTGTTTGATCCATTCCTTCGAGAGAAAATACATCAATACTTGCCATATGGAAAATATGGAAAAACCATATATCGGTCAAGGTCAATTTGTAGTTGACAAAGTAGATGTACCTTAAAGCATTGAGCACACTCCCAATGTGTCCACGCAAATATTTTACCCTCAACCAGTCCTTTAATGATGATGTGCGATGTGTCCGTTGACCTAAAACAGATATGATGCCAGACTTTCCCATTGAGATGATGAAAAATAGTAAATTGAAGTGTTATGCAGCTAATGCAACTACTACAGTGGCCAAGGATGAAGAATTATTTGAAAGGAAAACTGAAGCAAAACATGTTCTATGACATACTTTACTGATCTCTTCATGGTTTGAGCACTATCTGCACCAACCCTTCAGAAAAGAGAGGACTCAAAATTGTTGTAAATTGAGTAATGATTTTAGCATTTTGATCTTTCTAAGTATAGGGTGGCAGAGCGATCTGTAGAATACTTTATTAAAGAATGCCACATTACATTGACCCTGGCATCTGTATCGTTGCCTTGTTCAAGGGTCCAAATAGAACATTTGTCCAGTGTCTTGCGGTTGCTTTCTAAAGAAAAAAAAAAACCCTTCCAATTCAATTTCCACCATCTCTATATTTTGCACCATTTTGGTTTTATCTGTGAGCAAAAAGTTGAACTAAAACCTGCAACTGCTCATTAAAAGAATTGAAATTGAGGAAATGCCATCTAGAAGCATTCTGTACCCGGTGTAAATATAATTCCTAACGAATGCTTCTCCTGCCAATGGCCCTATCCATCTGCTAACTTATTTCTCTCTATCAAACTGTAGGATGCTAGAAATCGATGATTGATGTAGCATGCAACTTGGATATATACATCCAACAAGTAAAATTTTTTCTTACGGAACTTATTTCATAACGAACACATTATCACTGATTTGAGAGAGAGAGAGAGAGAGAGAGAGAGAGAGAGAGACCATTTTCATGGATGTATATAGGCGGATTGCCAAAATTTTGCTTGAAATATTCCAACAGTTCTTTCAGGCCCCAGCTAGCTGTCGAGTACTGCATGAAACAAACAAATTACTGGTCCACTGCAATAAATCCCAAGAGTAAACCAGCACTAGGTTTCATATTCAAACTTCTACCTCAAAGGCTGACGAATTACTTCGCATAGCTGCACATTTAGATAAACTTCATAAGCTAATTCATTTATACAAACAGAACTTACCCTCAAGTAACTCGCTCTAATGCTGTTAGAAGATCATGAAAATTAATGAACCATTTGAGTCAAAATAAAGCCAGAAGACGGAACTATTTGATAAACCTTATTTTGTGCAGAAAATCTTCCCGATCAATTCATCAAGCTTAACTGTTTATAACTAAACATAAAAATAGTTTTCACTTTACATTTTGCAGATCTTCAAGTTTGGAGAACATGACTATTCACTTTTCAGTTCACAGGTTTAATTAGACAAAGATAAGTTTTAGAATATCATTACCCAGAATGAACTATCCTCAATTCCAATAGTTTGGTAAAAAAGATACTGACCCAGTTAATTTGTTGGACATTATTTAGTGGAATGAATTTGTTGTTGGTTTGAGTCAGCAAAGCAAGTCTGTACAAATACAAAACACATACATATCGGAATAGCTGCCACATCTGCATTGAAGTCTCTGTTCTCCATCTTCAGGCTGCTGGAGTGGTCCTTGATGTAATCTGTGTAATAATAATTAAGTCCCAGGAAGTCAAATGAACCCTTAACACTTCTGGATTCAAGACTCGTGAAGACAGGAAGTCTTGAGCCCGCATTCTTTTTCATCGAATCAGGATAATCTCCAAACACCAAGGGATTGATAAACCTACAATACAAATTAGACCCAATCTCATATCAGACTAATAGATGACTTGTGTGTGTGAGGTGTGGCAGAATGCAACATTCTTACCAACCAATGTAGAAGTCAAGGGCTCTTTGAGTGGCAAGTTCATCTTCAGTGGTTTTTGTGTGAGGAACAAACCAAATGGCAAGGACATTGATCCCTATAAATCCATGCTGTTTCTCCTGCATGCTCAAAAACATTCTCACTGATCAGCTATATATTCTTACCATAGAGCATACTATTCTCAGATTAAACGACTAGAAGTAGCAGATCTCTTTACTATGAGCTGAATTAAGGGCATCAGATAATTGATGAAACTAATACATTAATGACTGATAGAAGATGCCTTAAAAAGACTAAAACATGCACCTAAAATGAAAATTTAGAAACATAAGAAACTGTAGAGGATGCAGGAAGACTTTCATTGTTCTTGAGCTGGAGAATAGCAAGCCAAATCATACCTGGTACCTTTTCTTGTACAATCTAGCAGCCGATGCATGAGCTAGCAACATATGATGAGCAGCCATGTATGGCTCAGTTGAGGAGTTACCCCTTGAGCAATTTACACCAAATGGAGCTGAACAGCGTTGTGGTGGAAGAAATCCAATGTCATAACCTTCCAGTACAAAAACATTAGCCTCATTCATAGTAGTCCAATGTGAAACTCTATCACCAAACTTTTCAAAGCACACATCTGCATATGCAGTGAAGTCCTTTCTGCATCCAAATAATAGGTTCAGTCATGTTCATTTCCATATTTTTCTACTTGCTGCATTAAATAACCGGTAAATTAAATGCAAGTTTCATACATAATCTTTCGACTAACCCATCCTCCATAATCATCTTCAAGTTGCTGTGGGAGATCACAGTGGTGTAAAGTAACATGTGGCTGGATTCCTGCTTGAAATAAAAATTTATAAACGGACGAAAGGGTTATATTAGAGCATTATCGATCGAGAGTTATGTTTTTCGCTTTAAGAGTCCAACTCCCAAATTGCAGGGGTAACAGTAGTATATGTAATAGTAATGATAAACAATAATGGTACCAACCATGGGTGATTAGTTCATCAATAAGATTATTGTAATATTGAAGACCCTTTGGATTGACAGCTCCTCTTCCATCTGAAAGAAATAAATTGAATCAAGTAAATACGGGGAAGAAGAACCATTTTAATTTCTACCTGCTGTTTATTTATGAGGAACAGCTGGCTAATCGTACTTGGTATAAGCCTTGACCATGAGATGGAAAATCTATATGCCTCCAAACCATTATCCACCATGAGCTGCACATCTTCCTGCAAGAGTTTGAGTGAACCTGATCATGCATAAACACTAAATCACATTGTTTTAAAAAAAAAAAAAATTGTGATTATTGCATGAAGCTAACTAATAATGAGATAGATGGCTTCCTGTACAACTGCTTGACTAGAAAGCATTGAAATAGTAAAAGGAAGGATTTCGACAGTAAACAAACCACCTACCTTGTATTTGTGATATGCATCACATGCAACATCTCCATTGGCTCCATCATAATTCCCTGAAATTAATACCTTTGTAGTAAGAAATCAAACTCCGCTTTTGTATTGTTCTCGTAAAATATTTGTTTCCTTTACTATCTGTTGGTTAGATCAGAGTAAGACTTGACAGGGTAGTCCTCCTCCCAAACATATGCAGTTTATAGGCAAGTTGAGGATATAATTAAAGTTGAGTCGTAAATTTTGTTGCTAATCACTTAGCTGCGTTAGGACATGACCTTTCTAATACTTCTGTTTGGTTTAATAGCCTCCTCTTTTCAGTGTCTCCAGCGTTTCATTCATTTGGCTCAGCTATTCTTGTGGTTTTGTTCTGTAATTTTGTTTTTGTTATTAAAAAAAATAAATTAAAGCTGAGTAGCTGACCAGCATAGGCAAAGGTGTCAAATATGCTTGGGGTCCTCCCATCTTGGTCGGCGGCGCCTTCCACCTTAATAATACAACACTTATTAATAAAAATATATGTGTGTGTGTGTAGAGATGGAAAAAGGAAATGAAGGAAATGGAGACCTGATAAGCAGAGGAGGAAGCACCAAAGACAAAGCCACCGGGGGGTGGGAAGTCATCTCTGCTATATTCTTCTTCTGCTGAGGACGTCTCTATTTCAAATTCTAATTCTGAACCAGAGACTGAGGAAGAAGAGGAGGACACAAAGCACAGGAGGAGCAACACTACTGAAATTGATCGCAACATTATTTCTCACTCCCAACTCGGGAAACTCCCAAGCTAGCTTTCCCTCCTCTCAATTATGTTAATTATGTTAATTAAGACTTAAGAGAGAAAGCCAAACAACCAAATACATGATTTGATTGGTGGGTCCCCACCAATCAGTACTAAAATACTACAACAGTACAACCAAAGTTTGAGATTACTCGCAGTGGAGTGGAAGTGAGCTAAGCTCATGGTTCAGCTTGCAACACGTAGTTCATGATCAGTTTTTTTTCTTTTCTTTACTTCTTTTTATTTTATTTTTTTTTTATCCGGAAAACAATCAAAAGTTCAAAACACTTACAACCGGAAATCTCTATGACAACTATGACAACCAAAGTGGCAAAGTTGAACTGATTTTCTCGTCAAAAAAAAAAAAAAAAACTTGAACTGATTTAGACTAAAAGCTGAATGCAGAAAGCATTATCGCTTAAAATCATGAGGTTAACCGAGACCAATAAAATGAAACTGCAGAGCCGGACCTAACATGAGTCTCGTGAGTCGGCTGTCTCAGGTCTAGTGTCTCGTCAGGCTTAATTTTTTTTTTTGGGTATTTAGAAAAATTATTAAGTAAATAAAATGTATGTTTTTTACCAAACAATAAATTGGTTTAGTTGGCAAGTTACATCCTTTCTTTTACGTTGCCTCTAGCCTATGTTCGAATCTCTTTATAGTTGTGTATTTATTTATCTTTTTAATTTTTTTTGTAATTTTTTGTTTTTGTTTTTTTTAATGTAGGCCCATTTTATATTTTGCCTCAAGCCTCAAATTCTCAAGTCCGAGCTTCAATGAAAGGTGGAATTGCCTATTGCGCATGAGGTATAATTAATTATAGTACGTTTACTTGCATGGAATAAAAATCATAATATGATAAACTTTTTCTAAGGCCTTGGGTCACTTTCAAGCTTGATCGAGCCACATATATTTATTAAACTAAGAATTGTAGCACGCACGATACTGCGGGTATATCATTGATATGGTTCAACTCAATAATATAACATTTACAAACACTAGATATATTATATAACTAGAGACGATATTGTTTATCGTGAGTTTCACCAAGACAGTTGGGAAATCTATATAAAAATCTGAGGTGTTCGATCACACACACACTCTAAAGTGGTATGCAATAATATTTCTCTGTATATATGAGTTAGAGCATAATTATTGAAAGTTTTTGTTGCCAATCATTTGTAGTTCGGGATATAGTTAAAATTACAATCATATTTTTATTTTCTGGCAATATAAATCCTAAATCTCTAATAATAACGAGAGTTTTTCTATTGGAACCTCCAAATTTGCTCACTTGACCTCTATGCTTTTTGCACCTCCTGTCAAATTTTCAAATACTAAATTTACTCACTATAGCTCACTAAAGTTCCTTAAATAACCTCACTCATACAATTTGCAAACAAACTATTATCTTTAAAATAAAATAAAAACTTAGTCATTTCAATGATTAATTACTCTATAATCTTAATTACATGTATATTCCTTAATCAGACAACATAAATTTCTTATCCAATAAAAAAAATCAAAAATAATTTCTAATCAACAAGAAAATAACATGAACTATTGTGTGATTTTAAAAAAAAAAACTTTTTTTTTCTTTTAGTTGTGCAAAAAAAAAAAAAAAAAGAGTAATAATTTTTTTCTTAATGTTTTTTTTTCTCTATTTTCTGCACCTCATGAATAATTATTTATTTTTTATTTTTTAGTTTTTCTATAAGTGTTAGCTCTTTTTTTTTTTTTTTTTTTTTACAAATATAATAGATAGACTTAGATTTAGGTTATAATATGATTTATTTTGCTCTCCCTCACAATATGTGTTCAACATTTTATGTCACATGATCTTAATCATAGTTTTAGTTCTTATTAAATATATATATGAATGATTTAATGAGTATGTAGTGAAATTGAAAAATGAAAATAGATAAGGAAAATAATAAAGTATGCAATCTGATTATTATTGAATTGGAAAGTCTAGAGAAATAAAAATAATATTTTGTTGATATAATTATTGTCCTTAATTATCATTTTATAGTAGGTTATATATGTAATTTAATAATTCGATTATGAATGAGGTCAAGTGAGCAGATTTGGAGGTCTCAATAAAAACACTTTAATAACAAAGTTCATTTCAATGACAATGTGAGTTATGTCTTTTGCGGACTAATATTTGTTCAATTGTTATTTGCTTGTCCAAAAACAGAAGCCCATATTTTCTGACCCGTTTATTAATTTAAAACTTGTTTCAATAATTTTTTATTTTTTAAAAATGATTATAATACATGACTTCTCATGCGTTTATTAGCACAAAATGAATCATAATGCAAGCGTTATCAAAAGTTACAAATTGAATTACATTCATTCAAAGATTTGATTCAATGATGGGATAAATAATCTAGGAACGTACTCATTCATCTCCTCTCTATTTTGCACGGTTCTTTCAATGTTTGAGCTAATGCATTCAACAGAGCCCGTTTCCGTTTTGTTTTCCAGAAGACAGCCTCATTTAAAGGAGGACTTTTTAGTCTTTTCGCCCGGCAAAAACCCAGCTCCTAAACCCTTCTTCTGCTGCGTGCCTCCCCCCAATACTTGTGCTCTGAAACCCTCTCGCCTTTTTCTTCCTCACAACCCTTTCGTGTTTTTTTGTTTCCAGCGCAGTTTTTCCAGGTATGGATTTCAAAACTCATTCAATGGGTATTTGATTACACTCTTGTACTAATTTTGGGGGTGGGTCTTCAATTTCGTTGTGGATTTTCTATGCTAATCTCAGTGTTTCTCAAAATAAAGTTGTGATTTTTAATGCGTAGGGTAAGTTTCAATGATTGTTTTTTTTTTGTTTTACCTGGGATGATTCTGATGTTTATGTTTGATTTTCGGCCATGGAAAAGGTTTTTACTTTTTTTTGTTAAGAGTTGCCAGTTCTGTTTATGTCAAAAACCAAATCTTCTAACTAGTCTTTCACACATTGCATAGAAAACTGAAGCTTCAAGGCCATGGAGGATGCTTCAAATTCAAATGGAACCCAGGAAGATATAGTAAACAAGTAAGTCTGATTTGTGAAGGTTAAATTATTATGATAGTTGGGTTTTGACAGACATGTTCAGTGTTTTATGTTTCTTTTTTATTGCTTCTGTTTTTCAGAGAAGCGCCTCAGCTTGCGGCTGTGTTGAAGGAAATGAAGGAAGGATTGGATGTAGTTGATTTCAAAGTCAGGTCTTTAACTGCCAAGGTATATTTATCCCTGTTTTCAATATGGTTGTGTTTGTTATTTATTATGTCACATCGTAGGTTAGGACAAATATTAGGCTTGAACGTAATGCAGGGCCCCTGCAGATTTCGTTCTTAGGAAAATACTTCCCCAATAAAGCTGGTTTTCTTAAGTCGGTTGTCTTCAACTTTAGGGAAGCAAAGATATTTTGTTAAAACAAGTCTATATTATAGGCATCCCAGCTACCAGAGTAGTATATTAAGCATGCTTTACGCCAAAGAAAAGACATCATCCTTTTGTTTTCTGCTTTATCAGGTGAAAGAAAATCACTATCCGACATCCCAAGGGTTTCACTATCTTGAAGCCAAGAATATGCTGCTTCTGCAATATTGCCTGTCACTTGTCTATTACTTACTTCGCAAGGCTAAAGGCCTCCCAATCAGTGAACATCCGGTTGTCCAGAGCCTTGTCGAGACAAGGTTGTTTTTGGAAAAGGTCTGTGGCTCTAGGGATTTGTCTTTGGCGCCCCCCTGTAATTCTATCAACGTGTTTAATCAGTCATTACTCAATTATCACCCTTTTGTTGGCAACAGATTCGACCTATTGACAAGAAGATGCAGTACCAAATTGAGAAGCTGACTAAGGTTACCGCAAGCACAACTGAGAATATACAGCCAAGTGAGAAGCAATCACAATCAAATAAAACAGAAGATTTGTTGAGTTATCGCCCGAACCCTGAAATGATTCCTAGCAAAATAGACTTGACTTCTGAGGTGAATTGCATATCACTACAATATTTGACATCATCATTTGCCATTTAGTGAACCATTGTTAAACTTTGATTGTATTAATGTATTGTAGGATCGTGGCAAGTATATACCACCCAAAATTGCACCAACTTCAATGGAGAAAGATAAGTCCTCAAGATTTGAAAGAAATGCACTCAGAAAGGAGGAGAACACTCTACGACAGTCTAAGCATAGTCGTTATGTGAGGGACATGGTTGACGATTTTGAAGGGAGACCTGAAGAGGTTTGTTGTTGCCTGGATTTCTTGGGTGTTGGGGGTTTATCCAGCATGAATGCTGTATTTACTGTTCTAATTTTATTTTTATTTTTTTGGTGATGTCAAATTACAGATTGTGGAAAGTTTTGGAGCTGAAAGTGTAGAATTAGAAAGATTTAAGGCAAAGTTGGATGAGCGGGCACGGATAGAAGAGGATCTTTTTACTCGTGCTCCTATTACAAAGGCAGAGAAAAGGAAGGCAAAACACTTACTAAAGTCAAGAAATGGGTAGGCACCATTTAGTTATTAATTATTTTTTAATCATGCCATATTTATTGGTCTGAGAAAAAGCCAATGGCTGACCGTTGTCAACTTGTTTCTATCAGGTTGCTTGATTTGACCGAAAATTTCTATGAGGAAATTAAAACTTTACCATTGGAAGAGGGGAATGATGAGATGTCAGGTTTCAGTAGTGCTAGAGGTGGAAGAAGCGGAAGAGGTGGAAGAAGTGGAAAAGGTGGAATGAGGGGCCATAAGAAGCGCAAGGTATATGAGATGTCAAACATATCAAGTCAAATATATATATATATATATATATATATATGATACATACACATACATACATACATACTTCGTTCATCAACTAATTTCATCCATGAAGTTCTTTCTTTCACTTCGACTGTTATCTCACACTAGTGTTTGGAGTTAGTGCTGATCTACTTATTTCCAGTAAGTGGTGGAGGTACTAAATAGGTGATTTCATAGTATAGTTAATTAAGATAAATTGAGTATGAAATACCATGTGTATATTAGGAACTGAAAAAGCAGGTCCTTGACATTTACAGTTTCTGACCCGTAGTTGATTACTTAGTGCACCATGTTAAATAGAGTAAAGACAACCAAAAGAAAACTTCTGTTGTTCTTACTCATCTGAACTCATCTGGGAATGACTGAATTTTGTTGTTGTCCTTTATGGTTGCATATGTGCATAATCCCTTAATAGGATTACTGCAGAGGACTTGTGATTCCTGCTTTTAAGGGTCTCTAGACTTTCAGCAGTTGTGAGGTTTAATGTCTTTAGATAGTCATCCGAGTCAATCTGGGAAAAAATATATCATTCACCTGGTTCACGATCATTATAGTTGTCTAAGTAAGAATTCATGTTAGAATACATTGTAGACTGATTCATTTCCGAAGGAAGGGAAATTAGGGAAATTGGGGATTTGATTTGGATTGGAGCCTTTTGATTTCACATGACAGCCCCCTATTTTCTTAAATAGTTGTAGACATGTCACATGATTACGCACCAACTAAAGTGAGGAGCCATATTATAGTTGTAAGATATTTTCTTGGCATATGAAGGCAGTAATGGTAACAGGTTAAAAATTAGATCAAGTTCTTCAATTATGAAAGTTCAGCTTCAATCTATTCCATATTCTGTCTAGTTCATTGTCCTTGCTTTGCATAATTGTGAAGGCATTGACCATTTTGGCCCATTTTGCAGATGAGGCATTGAAGGACAAACTTATGCAGCTTCATAACTCCATTTGCCTTGGGTTTGACGCTCAAATGAGCTTCGTACACGAATGAACTTTGGTGATTAGAATTAGTTTTATTGTATGTACGCAATATGGTATCAAGTATCAACAATGTTTTTGACGAATCACCTTAATTTTTTTTTAAATGTTATTTATTCTCCCTTCTTTCTTTTTGACCTCCTACTCTTTTTCCATGTTCAAGGAATGTACTGAACAAGCTAGGGTTAGCTAGCCTCCAACTTGTCTTCGCCTACATAGCTTGATTCATCTCTGTGGTAACTTGGATACCAAGACATAAATATTGGTCTTGGTATTTTATAAAATAAACAACAATTAAGAGAAAAGATTTAGGTAAGATCTCTGAAGATCAAGAGCTTCGCCCTAGAAAGATCAGGACTGATTTGAGGATCAGGCATTTGTAGAGAGAACGTATATAGCTTTTCCACGTCTCTGCAACTTTCATTGATGACCTGTACATGGTTTCTCTAGGCTGAAAGCTACCAGAAAAAGAAAAAATCTAACCCAATTGCAGTACAGTTAATGGACAGAAAAAGCATGCTTCATTTCTTTATCAGTTGGGCTTGATGATTGAATTTAACAATTTGTTAACTTGAGATTCTCCGAATTTCTATGCAGAAACACCTATTTTGAGCATGTCTGTGTTAGCCAATTTGTATAAACCACATCACCTTACACAAATTTAACCAAACACAATGACAATGGTTTTTTCATTCTTTTTTTAACACATCAACTGCAAATACACAATTTACAAAAAGCTAATCTTTCTCACCACGGAGTTTTTTCACCGTTGATTATTCTCACCGCAATTCTAAACTCAGCCTAAGGAAAGAAAAAAAAACTAGAAACGGGATTTGGATTTGGAGACGTAACAAGTGTCCCTAACAAAAATTTCAATTAATTTTAGCAACATCCTTGGCAGGCTGGGGTATGCTGTACAGAATAAGACCCAAGACAAGAATTGCACTACCAAAGAGGAAAAAAGGGCTCAAAGTTGCACCCTCTTGGAGATATGGCAATGGAAGGGAAAGAACATAAATCGAGATTGGCACTGCAGAATAAACAAAAGCAATACATTAGCAACAGTTTGCTAAAAAAATACATTTTAGATCCTATGTATGTCACATACAAATCCAAGCAAGAGAGATCGGAGAGAACCTGACAACATCACAACGAGAGAAGAAACGACCGCCGAAGAAATCTTTACTACGTTCATCAAGGATATATTGAACAACAGATTGGCAGCTACATAAAGCAGGGGGAGCAATGGAGCTCCATTGCAACCTGAAGAAAAAGCGAACAATTAAATTGGCAAGAACTTCTGGAAAAACTTCATGAAGTTTTCAAGTTAAGCGCTACAAGCATCAGGAGAATTACCACAACAGGATGACTCACTTTAAAAGATTGAAATGAAGCTAGAGAAGAGAAATCAATTATTTCTATATGACAAGCTAGTTGAGCTTTTTGTCTCTTAAAGATTTGTATAATTGTTCCTCGTTATTTTCTAGCCATCATGTAACCAATAACATATGGCTCTTCCCTTCAAAACTTAATGATGACTTTTTCATAGTTCTCATGAGTTATTACATTCACCACTCAAATGTGACTTCACCAATCTTCTGGTTTTAGTGTAACATAATATCTCTTGCTTGTAATACCAGAATCTTAAAAACTATTATATTAACTCCAAGAGGTAAGAGGATCCCAACAGGAACGAAAAAAAAATTAAATAGAATTGAAGATAAACAGAAAGAAAATGAAAACAGATACAACAGCTTGCCTGATGCACCAGCTCCAATATTCAGAAAGCAACCAGCACCGTCTTTTAGATATGTAGGAAGTTGAGCAAATGGTATGCCTCTCATATTGGATAAGAAAGGTAGAAATAGAAGTACAAAAAGAGCCTACAAGTCAAAGGAAATAAAGGTTACAATCAGGATTTATTTTTCCAATCTCAACACAAAAAATAAAAATAGCTTGAACAACCAGGACAAAAGTTAGGTTAACTGTAGCTAAACCTGCTTTGTGGTAATTGTCATATATACTAGAAACAAAATATCAAAATACTAGATGCGTAGATCTAATTTGTGGTACTGTTTGAATCTCAGATGTAACCTGTTTATCAGGTTGCTAGAAGTCGGGAAAACCAAAAGTATCTTCAACAGCTCCCATCTTTCTTACATTCATATTCTCTCCCTCTTCTAGTTCTCTCTCTTCTCTTTCTCATCAGATGTAATGGATACTAGTGCACTGAGTAAACCTATACTATTGGAAACTTGGGATACAACCATCTCTAGTACATAAAAGGACCATGACTCCAAATAAATAAATAATGTAGAATAAATTTATGACAGGTTAATGTCCAAGTTAAGGATACTTTCCTGGATATATTATGACATGCACGTTTAAAATTTTTCCAAAAGCTTACTTATATCGATATCATTGTTATTGGACTGTACCTTGCCCATATCTTAGTTTGTTCCATACCTACTCCACACTTCACTCACACACAGGCAAACATAAAACTGACAGAAAAAAAAAGAATTCCTCTAGGCGGGCACTTGAGACTTGGGCCCAGAATAAAACACATCAATGCCATAGGATGGCTTCAATGTTTGGCCCATTTTTGTAGTTCTCATGTTTTATTGATGGTCTAGCCAATTGGACCACAATACCAAGGTGCGTCAAGAACTTATGAACAAGAAATCAGTACATATTAACTAAACAAAGCAAAGGCATAGTCACCTGATATGCAGATCCAAAAGAGTTGACAACCAATATGTCAAGTGATTTTTCCTGCATGAAAACAGATTCATGACTTGAGGAAGTATGCAAAATTAGCTTGTCAACAAGAAAACAATTCAGAATGCCAGCTAATCACTTCGAAACACACAATAGACAAGGCCGTACCTTAAGGTGAATAGCAGCATCAACAAAGATAAATTCCTATTCAAAACCAAAAGATCAAGATTAATTATTTTGCTTATGAAGTGCGCCAGTAAACTTACAATATCCATTTGTTAAACCTTGATTATAAATGCACCAGCTTGAAAAGCACTTGAAGCAATCATTAGTAGAGGCCACACAGGCTCAACTCCAGATAGCATCTGGCCAGAATCAGACCCGCTGCAATTACATAAAACACAAATAAGCATCAGAAGCTCAAGTTTAACAATGTGGAGATTTACTTTCACTAGAAAATCACAGTTTACTGACAACATTCACCTACTAAATGAATACAGAGAAAATATTCATGTTGTTTGCAGTAAAGAGAATTACAAAAATTAGTTTTAGAAAGATAAGTGTCAAGTGACAAGCTTTATCAGCAAATAAGAGAGAATCAAATAACAAGCAAAACATGAACACTGATCACAGAGAATCGTTAGACTAGACTAGGGACAAGGAATTCATGCACCAATAGATATAGTTAATTTTCTATTTAATAATTATATCCACTGTAGTAAAATCTACCTCCAAAAGAAGATGGGATTCTTGTAGCAATTCTAACATAACATGATGCAGAAGGTGACTTCTGCTGACACTGCATTGAAGATAAAAGAACGCCCAAAGCAGAAGAAGGTCAATTTTGTCATCCTAGACTCCAAAATCCATCTTTAATTTATTTGAAATACGGACAAAAGTGCAGGATGACAAACTTGGAGCGTGAATAGAACTGCCCTAGATCTAAACAAACTCTTGGAAAAGTGTACAAAGGCGAGCAAAATAGAAGCAAGAACTGCAGACAGACTTTCAAAGAGGGTAGAACTACCCTAGATCTAAACAAACTCTTGGGAAAGTGTACAAAGGCAAGCAAAATAGAAACAAGAACTGCAGACAGACTTTCAAATATGATTTGTTCATTTTTCTGAACAAAATACCCAGGCTTTTCAATTCTGCTCCGTATTGACAAATTGCATCTTTCACTGGAATGGAAATAAAGAACAGATGTGGAATTGTTCAAGCAACTGACAGAATAATTTTTTTTTTCCGGAACTGCTATCTTTAAATGTCTTTATTGTGGGTAGCCTCATTCATTTTGTCTGATATTTTCTTTCAAGCTATCTACCGCATGATACATGAGCATGAAGACTGTTTACAATTTTTCGGTATTATATTAATATAATCAGAACCATGTCCATGTGACTGCTGGTGGAGCCTTTCAAAAACTAGTGTCACAAATCAATTTATAAAGCAATCAGACTGCATTACATATAACTAAATAGCAGCAGGTTTTTGAATTGTAGAAGAATGGATTAAGGTACCTTGCCACAGCTAGCGCTACACCTACAGCTACAAGGATGCAGCCAACAATCTGATTGCATCTGTATCTTTTTCCCAAGATAAGAGAAGAAAAACCCAGCTGCCACACCAACATTGTCTGCATAATATTGCAACATAAAGGAAAACTGAGGAGACAAAGTTTGCACATGTTACTGGCACAAAAAACTCAAAATATATAATAGTAAAGTAACAATTATGCCTTCACCTCTGGAGTACGATAGATGTTTTACTTGCTATTTGAATTTCATTCACATGTTTTGTCAACCAAAACAATTCATATCTTATTTCTATTATATATTCAGGGATAGCAGGACAATGTTCTGCAACCTGCTAAATGTGAATTCTTCTGTCTACTCAACAGATTAAGGAAAGGACAAGCTCAAATAGGAGTTCTTTTCTCCAAATGTTTAGTGCTGATTATGCCTATTAGAAATTCAGCGCAAACTTGACTATTGATACTATGATCCTTGACTAACCTCAGCCTGGTATGAGCATTAAAGCTAAGTTGGTAGGAAATCCAATCGGCTCATATATTTCATGTCCAACATGATAAAGAAGCTTTAGAATATTTTCCTTTTGTTTTCATAAACTGCAATGGAAACTAAATGGTTGACACAAATCTCCTTTCTCTTTACTAGACTTTTTCTTAATACTTTATCACAGTCAATATGACCCTTAAATGCATCACGGATAATCACAACAACCTAGGCCAATGACAAACTATCTGCACAACCTACCTGATCTCTTCTCATCCCGCCCCCCCCCCCCCCCCCCTATGGGTTGCAAGCACCTTCTCCATAAATACTGCTCACAACGATTGTAAACAACGTTTTCCCATTAAATAGGTTATTTTTCCAATGATAAATGGAATGCCTCAACATTGCTGATGAGCAAGCCTTCCATTCATGCACTCCAATATGGAATGAATACCAATATCTACTCTAACGACCTATGCACGATACTGATCATACATCCATGATAAGTTAATTGAGGTTGAACATCCCATTAGTAGCTTAAATTGAGGGATGACTTCGGTAGGTAAAATAACCTACTCAGGCATGCTTGTATTTTGTTGGTTAGTTTTATTGTTTTTGCTAAGATAATAGAATATACCTGACTCAATAAGGGTATGGCCGGTCCGGGAAGCATGGCTGTCGAGGATACATACAATTCAAAAAAAGTAAACACCAAAACCATCAATAAAAAAAAGTGCACTTCTAACTCAGTCAGTTCATTGCTCATCACAAGCAGCGCATTGCTTTGCTTTATCTTAACAAACTCACTCACCTCAATCAAAAGAATCAAACAAATCTATCTATGAACACACATAGACATGAATTTTAAATCGAAAGTAATGAGAAAGTGCCGGGTACATTACCTACGGCAGCCATCCCAGCAGCGACTCCGAGAGCATCCAAGGCACCAATGGCCACAAACGGAGCTTTGGGAAGGGCTAGCATTTCATCCGTCACCCTCCCAGAACGGTACCGTAGGTACAGTATTGAAAAGTATATAATCACATAACTGAGCCCAAGAAAAAAAGAAAAAAAAAAACCCACTATTACAATGACAGTCATTAAAGAAATGATTCAAAAAAGATTCAAACTTTAGTAGTAAAAGTTAAGAATTGAAATGGGTGATTTCAATGTGGAAAAGTATATGATCACATAACTGAGCACCAAAAAAAAAAACTACCCAGTATTATTAGATCACAGTAATAACAGAAAAGATTCAACCTTTAAGTAGTAGAAGTTGAAGAAATGAGGAATTGAAGTTACCCGAAGGTAGTGAATTGGGCGAAAAAGAAAGGGTGGTTCTTCATGGGAACGAGTGCGAGCTTGTAGAAGACCTTGTTGCCGACGGCGAGAGCAACGGTCAACAGGGAGCTCAAAACGACGCGTTTTGAAGTCGACGGATTAGAGGAGGAAGCCGGGTTGGCGACCGAAGCGTGCAGCCTGACATTGCGCCTGGCGGCGGGTCCGCGATCCGAAGTGAGGCAAAACGGTGCGTTTAGAGTAGCGAGAGAGAGCCGGTGACGACGATGATGATGACGCCACCTCTGATGAAGCAGAAGAAGCGGCCTCGAGTGTGAGAATAGAGGGTTGCGAGTTGCGCCATTTTTGGTGTGGGTGTGGGAAGGGAGGGAGAGGAAGTTGTGAAACGACGCCGTTGAGGAACCCATGATCAGAGAGTGAAGCGGCCAGCGACGGCAGTCATGATCCTCCCTCTTTTATTCTTCAAAATCTAATGATTGATTGAAATAAATTAATACATTTCAACATGTGGGAGTCAAAGATGGCAAGTAGTCTATTTGGTTTTGATTTTGAGCTCTGAGCTCAGAAGAAGGTAGTGAAACAAAGCCACCGGACAAAATAAAGAAGTTAAAAAAAAAAAAAAAAAACGCATGGAAAAGGACACCACGAGGAGAAATGAGGTTGAGAAAAAAAACGTGTCAGAAGGAAAGGTCCCCGAATATTTCGAAAGACCGGCCATTGAATCTGATCCTCTACTACTCGCTTTAAACGTCAAAACCTAGTTGTTTTTGACTGTTTGCAGCTTTCTTCACGCACTAACTATCTATATATTCTCTCCACGCGCTTCTACTTTTCCTCTCCACTTTCTGTACTTTCTAGCACTCACTCGTCACGGCAAGTAGTTCCATCGGGTTTCTTCACACGAATATTTAAGACGTGAAATTTCGCAAACCACCGTAAGTGGCCTAGTGGTTCTTGTCTAGTTGGATGTGCTCTCTAACTTAGGTTCGAACCACAAAGCTGTCCAAGTGGCCAGACACTGTGCTGCAATGCACAGTTGGCGCATTGCACATGCGCCGAAGTGGTTTATCTTAAGCCTATGAAGCCTTTAGAGTTCCCATTGACAAAATCAAAAAAAAAAAAAAAAGTGAAATGTGTTCATTTTTTTTTTTTTTTTTTAGGGCAACGGAAGACTAATCCATTGATGGTAAATCATACGACCTCACTCGGTCAAGCATGAAAGGTACAGAACACCCCTCATATTACATCGCAAGCTCATGAAGAGTACTAAATCTAAAAGAAATCCAAAAAACTAACGTCCAAAAGACTAAAATCCTAAAGGAACTGCGGAAAAAAATGAAGAATTTTAAAAACTCCCTAGTCCTACACTGCCCTAAAATGGAACCAATGTCCTGAACATCTTGACGCCTAAAACCTCTTTTGGTGTACGTCGCAACATTCAACACACCCACAGCAACATGCTAGGGACAGATGCAGGACAAAAGAGCAAGACAGACCACCCCCAAGAAGCCCAAACTCGATTGAGAGTGAGAACATAGGTGAATTGAACTATTAGGCCCAATGCAAAGGCAGGGCCCAAGACCCATTGCCCAAACCCTACGCTCTCAAACCACCGACCGGAGCTGGAACCTCCAAGAAGCCGTCCGCCACCCGCTCGTCAATCCGGTGGCCTCCCCAGGCAAGGGGCCATAGAACCCATCGCAACACCTACCAAATCTGCCCTCTGCAACTTTGCAACTCTGCCCGCTGCAAATCTACCCTTTGCAGCTTATCTGGCCTGCAAAGCACGAACCAAAGCCTTAGTGGATGGCTCCTCTTCCCCTGAAGGACGTCTCCGACCGCGCTCCTCCCCGAAAGCTTGCCGCTGCCTCCTCCTCGTCGACCCTAAAAACCGCCCCAGAACCAATCCGAAGCAATCTAAACCTGTAGTTTTCTCCTCCAGCCAAACCACGTCCACAACCACACGAAGGAGATGAAGACTCGTCCTTCTGTCACTTGCAGCGCCGGAGCGCCCTGCTGCAGACGGTATGGAAGCCGCCGCTTGCTACACGAAACCTAGAGGGGTGTTCATTTACTTGACTAGGAAAGGGGTGTAATGTCACTGTTACCCAGCGAACTAATCTTTGAACTTTAAAATCATATCACAATTAATCTGAAAAGAGTGTAAAAAAAAAAACATAAACACAATCCTTCATTACTTTGGACCGAATTCTCTCCTTGGCAAGGAAATGTCCTTGTTTATCTGTAACTTTAATTCTAAACCATTGACTTGATATATAAGGGCAATCATATTGACACATTTAGAAAAAACCTTAAAAGCTCATTTATTATTACTTTTAGCTACTAAATTAAGCCAAATGCCCACCCTCTACTCTCTCTCTCTCTTTCTCTCTGAACCCTCTTCTTCTTCGACCAAAAAACATCCACACTTCTTCGGCAACCCACCCCCGGTCTACTTCATCTTTGAGCTCCTATAGTGATCTGTTATGAATAGGATTGGGAGTATATATTCATCAACTAAATTCAATGCAGCAATGCGGAAACCAATTTGGTTGGAGGAAGAATGTTCGTCGACATCGTTTCCAAGTCTACTTTTTTCTTTTCGTCTTTTTCATCATGAAGTATCCTCTAACCACACATTTTTAAATCAATTATATAAACTTTTTCATCAATTATTCTGTTAAATATTGAAGTGCTACTTTAGTGAAATTCCTTTTATGATGACAAGTTAATAGAGCATGAACAATCGAATTAGAATTTAAGAGTGAGCATCTTTTTATCATGTGTCGACAATGTGGCATGTTCAGTTAAATTTAGAGTGTTAATCATTTGAATCTCACAAAAAATTTAAAATTGTCTCTACAAGCCACTTGTGCTAAATTACCAACCCTAACTGGTGTAATGGATGACCTGCATTGTGGTGATTTAGTGATTTACTCTAAAAAAAAAACCTTTTGTACAAAAATTGCTTAAAAAATTGTCGAGTGGAAACAACTTTTGTTTACATCCAATGGGTTCAATCCTAGACTCTGTGAGATGAGTTTTCATGGAGATAAAATGAAATTTAACGAAGATAAAAACTGAAGCATAATCTGGATTTGGTTTCATAACAAATTAAGATTATCATATCAACTAATTTCAGAAACATCCTTGGCAGGTTGGGGTATGCTGTACAAAATAAGACCCAAGACAAGAACCGCACTACCAAAGAGGAAGAAGGGGCTCAAAGTTGCACCCTCTTGGAGATATGGCAATGGAAGGGAAAGAACATAAATCGAGATTGGCACTGCAGAATGAACAAAAGCACTACATTAGCAACAGTGTGCTAAAAAAAAAAAAATTAGATCCCATGTATGCCACATACAAAACCAAGCAAGAGAGATCAGAGAGAACCTGACAACATCACAATGAGAGAAGCAACAACCGCGGAGGAGATCTTTACTACATTCAGCAAGCTTATGTTGAACAACAGATTGGCAGCTATGTAAAGCAGCGGAAGCAATGGAGCCCCATTACAACCTGAAGCAAGTGATGAATTAATTTGCTGAGAACTTTGGAAAAAACTTTATGAAGCTCTTCAGTCTTCATTCATAAAACATGCATAACTAATCTCTAAATGGTACAATGGAATAATCACGTCTGAAAATCGATACTAAGCTACATGAGAGAAATCAATAATTCCGATATGTCATGAGATCACTTCCAATTGAGCCTTTTGTTTTTTCAGTGCTTAAGAGTTGTATGATTCCCATTCATTCCAAATCATCATGCAACCATTCAGATATTACTTGTCTTCAAAACCTACTGTTCACTTGTATATGTTGTCATGAGTAATACCATTTGCCACATAAATGTGGTTTGGTGTCAAAAACTGTTCTTAATCTTCTGATTTTAGTTCAAGATAATGTCTGCTGCATGCAATACCAAATCCATAAAATTATTTTATAAAAATTAAAAGAGTTCTGAGATGCCAAAGGTTCAGAGGAAAATATACTAAAGATAAAGCAGATGGTGGAAAATGATAGAATGCCACAGTTTACTACTATTTTTGTAAACTGGCAGAAGAGTGCAGTTAATAAAAACTGTAATGATATCAGTATTTTCAGATTACTGATTGTGGGTGAGAGAGTAGATACTTAAAGCAATCAACATAGAATGTATTTACAGCACGCATATCATTATTACTGAAAGCATGTCCCAGATAACTCCGATATCAATGTATTTACAAAATTACAGAAAGTAATTGAAGATAGATAAGGCAGCTTGCCTGATGCAGCAGCTCCCATATTCAGAAAGCAACCAGCACCATCTTTTAGATATGCAGGAAGTTGGGCGAATGGTATGCCTCTCATATTTGATAAGAAAGGTAGAAATAGAAGTACAAAAAGAGCCTGCAAGTCAAAGGAAATAAAGGTTACATCAGATTCATTGTTCTAACCTCCACACTAAGAGTAAGAAGAAACTTGATCAACCAAGGACAAATCTATTTCCTAAAAGACATTTTCTAGGTCGACTGTAGCTCAGCCATCTTATGCTAATTATCAAATCTACCTAGAAACAATGTATCACAATGAACTAGATGCATAAAGCCAATTTGAGGCACTGTTAAATCTCAGTTGTAGCCCATTTTTCAAGTTGCTAGAAGTAGGGATCTTAACAACTTATTTTTGTCATCCTTAAAGACAACTCTTCCCATGACTGGCATTTTAAACTTCAACATGCCTTAAGGACATGCACCACCTCATGCTAGAGAGGAAGCACCACATTGCTTGGTCCTCAATGACAAATCAATACCCATCTTTTTCTCAATCACAGTGAATCTGTATTGGAATGAGAAGACCTATTATTAACTGTGTCACCAGACATATGAAGGACATTCTTGTTACCAGTGAGCCCATAAATGAGATCAAGCATAAATAATTTAAGTAATAGTCACCTGAAATCCAGATCCGAAAGAGTTGACAACAAATATGTCAAGTGATTTTCCCTGCATGAAAATTGATCTGTGACTTGAGAAACTATGCAAAATTAGCTTGTCAACAAGAAAACAATTGAAAAAAGTGTCAGCTGAATACATAAAAGAATTAAAAAGGTACGGCCATACCTTTAAGTGGGCTGCAGCATCAACAAAGACAAATTCCTGTTCACAGACGAATAATAAAGGTTAGTAATTTTGCTTATAAGGAGCATTGCTAAACTTAAAAAGAATGATCATTGCTTTAACCTTGATTATAGATGCACCAGCTTGAAAAGCACTTGAAGAAATCATTAGTAATGGCCACACAGACTCAACTCCAGATAGCATCTGGCCAGAATCGTTCCCGCTGAAATTAAATAAAACACAACCATCAGGAGCCGACTTCACTACATGTAGAATGGAAAACTATTCGAGTACAAGACACAAAGTTTAACAATGTGGAGATTCTCATTCTAGAATATCACAATTTACTAGTAGCATTCACCTTCATTAAGATGAACAGAGACTTTTCATGTTGTTTCTAGTAAAAAGCATTCCTAAAATAGGTTGGAAAAGATGGTAGTTGACACATTTGAGTAGCTAATAAGGAATACCAACCAACAAGAAAAACCTCAACAAAAATCCCAAAAATCATTAGACTAGAGGAGGGTCAAGGAATCATGCATTAATAGAAATAGTTCAGGTCTTTCTCAGTAAGCATATCCTTTGTAATGAAAATTAATCTACCTTTCAGAGAAGATGGGATACTTGCAGCGTTTCTAACATTTAATGATGCAGAAGGTGACTTCCTCAAAAACGCTTAAAAGATACAAAGAATACCCAAAGAGGAAGATAGATCTAGGCACACAGCTATGTAAACTCCAAATTTGTCATCCTACACTCCAAAATCAATATTTAATTATTTTCATCACTAACAAAAGAAGTGCAAGATGACAAACTGGGAGAGGGAATAGAACTGCCCTAGATCGAAGCAAATCCTTGGGAAAAGTGTAGAATAGGCATGCCGCATAGATATAAACTGCAGACAGACTTCAAAGAGGGGCTTATCTAATAGTTGGCAGATAAAATATGAATAGTTATGTTTCATCAACAAAATACACAAAATAAAAAAACCATGATTTTCATCTGTTTTCTGTATTGACAAATTGCCTCCTTCACTTGGAGTAAAATAAAGACCAAATGTGAGTTCAGACATCTAACAAGACCTTTTCCTCTGCAAAAACATTATCTTTAAATGCATAAAAATGAAATTATTATATCTAACCCCATTCATTTTGTGATGTTCATTTATAATCTTTAACCTTATCCACCACATGATACATGAGCATGCAGACCATTAATCATTTGCAAGTATTATATAAATTTAATGGTAAACCAGGTCCAAGTGACTGCTGGTGGTGCCCTTCAAGACTAGTGTCACAAATCCTTCAAGGCTTCAACATACTCGATAAAGGACCGGACTGCATTACATACAACTAAAATAGTGGCAAGTCTTTGAATTGTAGAAGAATGGATTAAGATACCTAGCAACAGCTAGCGCTACACCTGCAGCTACGAGGATACAGCCAACAATCTGATTGATTCTGTATGATCTTCCCAAGATAAGAGAAGAAAAACCAAGCTGCCACACCAAAAACGTCTGCACAATAGTGACATAAAGCAAAATTAAGGAGAAGTTTGCAATTATTACTTGGACATAAAAGACAAAAGTTTTACATGCTCTTTGAATTTCATACTATTTTCACATTTTTTGTCACAATCAAAATATCTTTTTTCTATTACACTAGATTGTAATAAAAGAAGTATGAAGAACATCTTTTTTCTTTTTTTTTTCAATTACACTAGTTTGTAATAAAATATCTTTTTTTGATTACACTAGATTGTAATCAAAATATCCAATTATTCAGGGCTGGCTGAAGAATGTTCTGTAACCCTGCTACATTTTAATTCTTCTGTCTGCTCAACAGATCAAGGAAAAGGAAAAAAAGAAAATAGCATTTCTTTCGCCCAAAATATTTTGTTCCTTTAATTGTGCATGTCAGAAATTAGTTCAGCCTTAACTTGAATAGAACCTATGATAATTAATCAAACTCAGCCTGGCTTGACAAAATAAGCTAAGTTGCAAGACAATCCAATTGGCAGCCACATCCAACTGCATAACAAAGAAGTTTAAATTATTTTTTTCTGAAAAACTTTAAGGGAAAATAAATGGTTAACTCCACTTTTCTTTCTTTACTGATTTTTTTTTCTTACTATTTTACCAAAAACTAAACTGATCCTCACATGCGGCATTGATAATCCCTATACAACCCTAGGCCATGACATACTATCTGCACAACCAATTTGGTCTCATTTTGCCCACCTTTTGGGTTTCAAGCACCTTCGCCATAAAGAGTTCCTTCATCAAATTTACTTTCTAGATTATCTATTCCATTCAACAGACTAGACTTCTAATACAAATGGGATGCCTCGGTGTAGCTGATGGGCAAGCCTTCCATTCCTGAACTCCAACATGGCATCATTACAATATCCTACTTAACGACATATGCATCAAACTGATGATGCACTAGTACAGGTTCTTAAGAATAAGTAGCTTAAATTGGGAATGGTTTTCCATAGGTAATAACCTACTCAATATAAAGCATGCTCTTTTGTTTCATTTATTTGTAACTCTCTTGCTAGGATAATAGAATATACCTGACTCAATATGGGTATGGCCGGTCCGGGAAGCATGGCTGTTGAGAAAATACATACAATTCAAAAAATTAAAACACCAAAACCATCAATAACCAAACACGCTTCCTACTTCATTAGTTCATTTCTCATCACACACAACACAGACAGGGTATTTCTACCTCATAATCTAACTCACAATTACTCTGGAACGAATACACATTAGGCTACCAACACATAATCATGTGCTTATAACTCAATCACAAATTAGTGAAATTACTAATAATGAAAATAAAAGGTACAGCACCTGCAGCAGCCATCCCAGAAGCGACTCCAAGGGCCTCCAAGGCCCCGATGGCCACGAACCGCAATTTCGGAAGCCTTAGCATTTCGTCAGTCACAATCCCAGAACGGTACCGTATGTACAATATTGAGAAATATATCACCACATAACTGAGAAAACAAAAAAAAACCCACAATTTCAATCGCATTACAAAAGCCAATAATTCCAAAAAGATCAAAACTTTAGCACAAATTGAAATGAAAGAGCATAGAAGATTAGCGAGGATGAGATTACCCAAAGGTTATGAATTGGGCCAGAAAGAAGGGGTGGTTCTTCATGGGGACGAGTGCGAGCTTGTAGAGAACGCGGTTGGCGACGGCCAGGGCTATGGTCAACACGGAGCTGAAAACGACGCCGTTTGAGATCGCGGAGGAGGAGGGGGGAGGGTTTGGGAGTGAAGCGTGGAGCTTGACATTGCGGGCGGCGGGTTTGCGATCGGAGGGGAGGCGAAACGGTGCGTTTGGAGTGTGGAGGCGGAGGAGAGAAGGGCGAGGCCTATGGAGGAGTGGCATTGAGGTCGGAGAGGAGGAAGGGAAGGAAGTCCCGCCATTTTTGAGGTGAGAGAGAGAAGGGGGGACGGAGAGGAACTTGTGAAACGACAACGTAGAGGAAGCACCCATCATCTGATTATTTTTTTTGGTTTATGGACTCCACAACCCGATTTCAATGAGTAAAACTAGCTTTATTCCTGCTATGTAAATTCATGAAATTAAAAGAGTACGAGGCTTTTGCCAATGTCCAACTCATATGAATTTTGCTTCTACAGAAACTCCTTACTAATATAGATGATACTCTTGGATCTCATACTCTAGGATTGAGGTTTTTTTTATGCCATATTCGGTTGGGAGCATCT
The DNA here is from genome assembly GCA_024704745.1 of Rosa lucieae. Classification (NCBI taxonomy): domain Eukaryota; kingdom Viridiplantae; phylum Streptophyta; class Magnoliopsida; order Rosales; family Rosaceae; genus Rosa; species Rosa lucieae. The sequence goes on from CM045498.1 coordinate 55,488,373, forward strand.
CTCTAGTAGGTTTGGGTGTGGGAAGCACTGCCCTTGGGTAGGCCCTAGTGTTATATGCCTTGATATAGTCTCAAGTATGCTTTCTCCTCCACTAGCTTGCAAGCTAACCTGCTTGCCAAGGCCTCCACCACTAGTGGATGCAACACATCAGAGCACTGACCGCAAGCACCTGCCACCACCGTGCTATCTGCATCTCGTACTACTATCCCTAACCCTCCCCGACGTGTGCCTTGATCAAAGGCACCATCGATATTCACCTTAAGCCAACCTGCAGGAGGAGGACTCCACGGCTTAACCTGCCTCCCCAATCTAGGTGTCACACTGTGTCTGGCTACCACATATGAATGCAATATAGAAGTAGTATGACAAAAGACCTGCTGCACAGTCCTTTCCTTCCCAACCCAAAGTCGTTGGTTTCTCTCTTTCCCACCCCCCATAACAACATCAGCAAAACAGCAAAAGCACGAGGTGTGACTAGAGTATAACATAGAGCAAGCCAATCTAGCAAAGAGCTAGGTGGAGTATGCAAAACCGGAAGCAAATCTGGTGCCAACCCAATGACATCACGCATAAAACAACACTCCCTACTAACATGAGATAGGGTCTCCTCTTCCGAGTTACAGAACAAACAACCATCCTCTACTGGGACTCTTCGACTTCTGAGTTGAGAAGCAGTTGGGAGTATAGAAGCACAAACTTTCCAAACATGTACCTTAACCTTTCCAGGGATAGGAGCTGCCCAAATAAACTTCCAATGACTCGGATTGGAATTAGAGGAAGAGCCACTAGTGAGCACCGGATGTAGTGAAGCAAAGGCAATTTTATATGCACTCTTTGTAGTAAACAGACCTTTCATAAAAATGCCAAATTAGTCTATCCGGAACAATGCTTCTACTAAGCGGAATGGAGCAAATTAGTAAAGCTTCATCCGCAGGAAAATTTTCAGAGATAAGCTCTTTGTTCCAATGACCATCCACCATCAGATCGCTAACTAACACCAGAGGAGAGGGGCCATACCTTATTGGACGAAACAAATTCGGCCTTGGAATCCAAGGATCATCCCAAATCCGAATAGAAGTACCGTTTCCAACCTGCCATCTAAGGCCCGCTTGTAACACTGATTTAGCAGCAAATATTCCTCTCCAGCAAGCAGAAGCATGAGTAGGTGTAGTAGCATTTAAAAAAGAAGAGTGTGGAAAATAACGAGCTTTAAATATCCGACTCACCAAAGAACCCGGATACCGTATCAGTCTCCATCCTTGCTTGGCAAGCAAGGCTAAATTATGAGCATGCAAATCTCTGAAACCCATTCCACCCTCCTCTTTGGAGCGACAAAGACGCTCCCATGACATCCAATGAATTTTTCTTTCATTAGGTTTGCTGCCCCACCAAAACTTAGCGCACATTTGATGTAGATCATCACAAAAATTATTTGGAAGTAAAAAACAACTCATAGCATAGGATGGTAGAGCCTGCGCTACCACCCTAACCAACAGATCTTTGCCAGCTCCACTCAAGAGCTTACCTTGCCAACCAGCTAGTTTCTTACTCAAGCGTTCTTTTATATAAGCAAAAGATTCAGTCCGATTCCTCCCCAAGTAAGTAGGAAGTCCCAGATATTTCTCATGCTTGACTTCTATGGCCACACCCAAAAAACTTGCCAAAGAAAGCTTATCAGCCTCAGGAACTCTTGCTGAACACAATGCTACTCTTAGCAAAGTATTATCTGTTGACCAGATGCCAACTCATAATCATTCAAACAGATTGTATATGCTGACATTCACTTAGAGTGGCCTTCCCAAAAAGAAGACTATCATCAGCAAAGAGAAGATGGTGAATTACCGGAGCACCCTCACAAATTTTGATCCCCTGTAGCTCACCATGAGTAACTTTACGTGCCAGTAGAGCAGAGAAAACTTCAGCACATAGTAAAAATAAATATGGTGACAAGGGGTCCCCTTGTCGGAGTCCTCTGGTAGGAGTTAGATAACCTCTCGGTTGGCCATTAATCAAAAAAGAGTACCTCACAGTAGTGACACATTTCATGATAACTCCAATCCAATTCTCATCAAAGCCTAACCTGTACAGCACCACTTCTAGAAAACTCCATTCCATCCGATCATATGCTTTGCTCATATCCAACTTCAAAGAAAAAACACCCTCTGAGCTAGAGTAACAGTTATGGATAAAATGAGACACCTCATTTGCCACCAGAGTATTGTCTGTAATCAACCTGCCTGGAATAAAAGCGCTCTGAAATGGAGAGATAATATGCGACAAAATTTTCTTAAGCCTGTTAGCAATCACTTTAGAACATATTTTGTACAACACATTGCAAAAGCTATAGGCCTCAAATCCGATACCGAAACAGGATCCTTCACCTTGGGAATTAAACAAATATGTGTATAGTTAATTTCACCAAGAAATTGACCAGTATGCAAAAAGTGTTGAACAGCAGACACTACATCACTTCCCACAATCTCCCAATATTTTTGAAAAAATAAAGGTGGCATCCCATCAGGACCAGGGGCCTTCGTAGGATACATCTGAAAGAGAGCAGCTTTTATCTCAGCTGCCGAGTATGGAGCACACAAATCAGCATTCATCTCCGCAGTCACCTTTGGTTGCACCAATTCAACAACACTCTGCATATGAATATAGTTAACATCATTGGCCTTAAACAATCCAGTGAAATAACGCAAGACAACCTCTTCCATTCCTTTCATAGAATCCTCCCAGACCCCATTGTGATCAAACAAACCAAATAATTTGTTCTTAGCTCTACGATTGGAAGCCTTCCGATGGAAATACTTCGTGTTTCTATCCCCATCTGTAAGCCAAGACACCTTAGAGCGTTGCCTCCAATATGCACTCTCCTCAGCTAAAAGCCCTTCTAACCGAGAATGCAAATCAAAGCATTCCTCCTGGTATACCTGAGTCATAGGCAGCGAATAAAGGATCTGCAATCTGTCCCTTATGTACCCAATCTCACGACTCCTTGCCCTAAATGTGACACGCTGCCAATCAGACTGCCTGCAGTTGGTTCAAGCTATCCAAGCTGATGGAGATGATACCTCGCAGTTGGGTAGAATTGTTGATGACATTTCTTTGTCTATTTCTTATTTAGCTGGTTCTTTTTTCTCTCATGTTTATAGAGAATCAAATATGCTAGCTCACAAGCTAGCTAAGTATGCTTTGGTTTCAGGATTGCAGATTTCTTGGAGTGGGCATGTCCCTCCTGGACTTAGCAATTTATTTTGTAACAATTAGTACTTCTCAATGAAATATGACGTCCTCTCTTTCAAAAAAAAAACTATCTTAACCAAGTTATTAACTTTTTGCTTTTTATGTACTTTACAAGTTCTCATCAAATTTGTTTCCTTGCATGAAAAGTTATACTCTATCTGCATTGCTTAGGCTTCTTCAAGCTGCCATATCTAGCTTTTCTTCATTTTTCCCAGAAAGAGAGAATTGCTAGTCGTGAAGTTGCCCATTTTCTAGTAATTGATTAAAACACATGATATATTTAATATTGGTTTATGACCGATAGTTTGGCTGCTTATTGGACATTCTGAACTCGATTCAAATTTTTTTTTTTTTTTTTTTTTCATTTCGATCTGATAAAGATCATTTCAATTTTTTTTTCTCTGTTTTTTTTTTTTTTTGGAATGTTGAAGCCAATTTCTAATCCGTCAATCTAACTACCTCATGTGGCAGCACAAATAGGGGTGGGCTCGTGAAACCAAAAACCGAAAAAAAAAAACCGCACCAAAACCTGAACCAAAGCTGAAAAACACTGAACCGAACCGAAATCGAATTACTGTTCACATATATGTAAAACGGCGTCGTTTTGTTTGGTTGGTTGGAGACCTAAATGACCTAACAGAGACTCTCTCGTCACTCGCTGCCCGACATTTTCACTTCTTTCGTTTCAAGCTAAACATTTTTTGGCTCTACACTTTGGGGCTCATCGCTGCCGGAACCCCAACCCTCCGTCCGCCGTCGCCACTCAATTTCAAAGACGCGAAACCTCACGTAGTCATCCGCTTTCCTTCTTTCAATCTCTGAAAGGTAAGATCGCTCCCAGCTCCGTCTGCACTTTGATTTTCAACTATCTGATCGAGCTGATGTTTAAAATCTTTCTATGTGTGTAGCTACTAGAGCTCCGAGCGTCTGCCACCAATCAATTCCGAAGCAAAGCTCTGACTTCTCTCTCGATCTGAGCTCACCACCCCAGTAATCAAATCAACACATCTGGACGATACGTCATCTCCCTCACACCTTCGCGGGAAATCTTCCCTTCTCGCCAGTAAGCAGGTATTTTGAGATCACAATTTTGAAACTAAAGATGCTTCTTCAGTCCCTAATTGATTTCTCATTCAGCAAAACCTCTGAAATTGAAAAAGTTGTTGATTATTTTGAGATTATTAATGGGGAGATGGATGAAAAGGTAGAAGCTAACACAAAGAGTGTGAAAGATCTCTTGTATGACCTTTACAAGGTGTATGAAGAAGAGGGAAGGGGAAGTGGTGTTAGTGAGGTTAGTGGAACTCAAGCATCAAGTGAGGGGGGTGTCTTCCTCAAGTAAAGGTTGTACGGAGTTAGAAAGGAGGTTGAAAGAGAATGAGCAAAGGAGAAGATCAAAAAAAGCCGAGATCATCAACAATGATGTGGATATGTATCATGGAGATCTTATTGAAGGTGATGGTAAAGACTTTGACTTGTTGAATTTGTGGAGGGTGAATGGAGTATGTAAATGGCCTGCGTTACAAAAGAGATTCTAGCTATTCCAGTGTTTCACCGTAGCTTCGGAATCTTCCTTTAGCACAAGTGGGAGGATTAATATAGATCCATATCGTAGCTCCCTAAGTCATAAAATGGTGGAGGCCATGATATGTAGCCAAAATTGGCTTAGGAGTGAAAATGTGTTTTTACATCATGTGTCTACCATCGAGGAGATGGAGTTGTGTGAAGAAGCGGAAAGAGGTAATTGTTTCTATTTTCTTATTTAATATTTTTTGGGTTAATGAAGTTGCAATTTTTATGTTATATATCATTGTATGTATTTCTTTTCTAATGTTTTTCTTTTTATTATTCTCTTATGACAATGTAGAATTGCTTAAGATGCCATATGGAGCTGCAGTGGGGAGTAGTCAGAGTGCTATGTTACTTCCAAAGTCGAAGACTTCATCTTTCCGAGCTTGAGTTCATGCCCTCCTTCATATGTTGATATTTGTTCATTCTCTTTGTGATGTTTGTGGTGTTAGTGAACTTAGAAACATTTTTAATTTGTGAGGTTAGTGTTGATGAGCTGATGGACTTTATAAACTTTGGACTCTATATTTTTTGACCATTTCATCTGTTGATGGATTATATTGTTGATGGACTATAAATTTTGGACTAAATTATTTATTTTGAAGCTTTGAAGTTTGAATTATGAACTATGGATATGGACTATGGAGTATAGATTATTGTCTATTGAAGTATAAAACATACATTAGTGAACTTGTAAACTCATTGTTATGGATTATTATTATAGGTTTGAAGAAAAAATAAAAATAAAACATCCCGAGTTAAAATACCAAAGAGGTAGAAGTAGAAGTAGTAAAAGTACGTTTTACCTAAAAAAAAAAAGGAACTCGGCCGAATCTAACCGGTCGGTTCGGTTTTCGATTTCAACTTCTCAAAAATGAAAAACCGAACCAAACCGAACTAAAGTCCAAGTTCGGTTCGGTTTTTGGTTTGGGCTCAAAACCAAACCGAATCAAATCGAACCCACCCCTAAGCACAAGTAACGTAACTACCACACATGATTGACTCATAATATTTATGAATTGTTTGGGATTAATGAGAAAATTGTGGTTGGTTTATTTGCTAAGAGTTGACAGGTTCCTTTCTTTGTATTTGGAATCTTGACAACTATCATATTTGGGCGTTTAATTTTCAGTCATCATAGTCAATGAATTACAAGTACATGAGAGTTTGGTACACCGAGAGATGTTAGATCAATCTCATCATAACTCTATCAGGCTATTGGTGAAATATGTTGATGGGGCTAGAGTCCTCCATCAAAGAGTAAAAGAGCTCCTAAGGGAGTATCAACAGATTGTACCACCAGAGAACGTTCTGCATAAGAGACTAAAAAAAAGCTGCTGAGGGAGTATATCAATAAATAGCTATTGCACCACCAGAGGACGTTCTTCTTCTTCTTTCTCACAAGGTGTACACAATTTAATGAAACAATCATCATTGGTGAAATAAGGCTGGAAGATTTTTATGGGCAGATGCCCTCCATCAGAGAGTAAAAGAGCTCATGAGTGAGTATCAACAGATAGTTATTGCACCACCAAAGGATGTTCTTCTTCTTCTTCTTCTTTCTCACAAGGTGTACACAGTTTAATCATCATTGGTGAAATAAGGCTGGAAGATTTTGATGGGCAAACGCCCTCCATCAGAGAGTAAAAGAGCTCATGAGGGAGTATCAACAGATAGCTATTGCACCACCAGTGGATGTTCTTCTTCTTCTTCTTCTTTCTCACAAGGTGTACACAATTTAATCATCATTGGTGAAATAAGGCTGGAAGATTTTGATGGCAGACGCCCTCCATCAGAGAGTAAAAGAGCTCTTGAGGGAGTATCAACAGATAGCTATTGCCCCACCAGAGGACGTTCTTCTTCTTCTTCTTTCTCACAAGGTGTACACAGTTTAATGAAACAATCATCATTGGTGAAATAAGGCTGAAAGATTTTGATGGGGCAGAAGCCCTTCACCAGAGAGTAAAAGAGTTTCTAAGGGAGTATAAACAGATAGTTATTGCATCACTAGAGGACGTTTTTCTTCTTCTTTCTCACAAGGTGTACACAGTTTAATGAAACAATCATCATTGGTGAAATAAGGCTAGAAGATTTTGATAGGGCAGAAGCCATCCATCAGAGAGTAAAAGAGCTCCTGAGGGAGTATCAACAGATAACTATTGCAGCACCAGACGACGTTCTCCACCAAAGAGTAAAAGAGTTTCTGATGGAGCATCAACAGACAGCTATTGCACCATCAGACGACGTTATTCATCATCTTCTTCTTCTTTCTCACAAGGTGTACACAGTTTAATGAAATAATCATCATTGATGAAATAAGGTTGGAAGATTTCCTGAGAGAGTATTAACATATTGTTATTGCACCACCAGAGGCATATCATCATTGGTGAAATAATTAAGGCTGGAAGATTTTGATAGAAGTGTCACGCAACTAATTTCAATCACAAATAATTATAAAATTTCAATCAACACAAGAATTCCAGGCGTGATGGTTCGGACATCAATACAAAATACCACTAATATGTTTCCTTTAAACAAGGCAACCAACAATATCTCGAACCCTCAAATACAGACTCGTTCTTTAGAGTCACATATTACATAGCACAAAGTTTACAAATTAAGTTGCATTAACAAAATAATAAGTAAACGCTCCTCAGAGCTTACTACACAGTGGAAGTCTTATCAACAATAAAGCTACAAAATTAGCTTCCTATCCAAACAACTGCTACAAGAATTCAGCTTCTGCCACTATTTCCCTGACCTGCAGGATTAATCCCTATATCATTGAATAGTGTACCGAGTTGCCACACAACAAATCCGGTAAGCTTATGAAAGCTTGTATGAGTAAACTCAAAATCACAAAGCAGAAACACATGCTTAAGTTACCTCAAAGGAAAAATTACCTAGATTGACATGGCTTTCTTGTTTTTTCTTTTCAAATTGGCTTCCTGTGAAAATCAAACAATTGACCAAATTGTATTAGTTGACCAACCAAGAAAAATCAATTACATAGCAGCAGTAGCTAGATCTATGCCATAATTTCCCCAGAAACTAACAAACCGACCTTCTAAGCATAAAGGATCAATCTTTTTCCTTTGGTTTCAGCTAAACAAGAAATTTGATATGTAGAAACATGAAAGCCGCGAAATTTTTACCCTTGCCAGCAGCTTTTTGCAACGTAGATAAACCCATCATCTGATTATTTGATTTCCTAGCGTCACGTGGATTTTGGTCTATGGACTCCAGAACCCCATTTCAATTTATTTTTTTACTTCATTTCAATCTGATAAAGCTAATTGCCTAATTTCATTTGTTTCTCTCACTTTTTTTCGTCTGATGAAGCCAATTTCTAATCTCGCCGGTTGTGGTAGCATTTTTTTTTTGAGAGAAGGTAATGCATTGCATTAAACTGCTAAATGCAATCAAGATACAAATACCGGAAAGTCACAATGACAATCCACAACCTAATATGAAAGTCAGGAAACAAAAGCGTCATCGCTACAAACTAGCTGCGCTGCCTGTAACTTTCACAAGTAATGTAAATACGTACAAACACCGACTCATAATATTTAATTATTTATATGAACTGTTCGGAACTAATGAAATTTTTTTGTTGGTTTATTTGTTAGAGTTGACGGTTTTTTTTTCCTTTTCTTTTTATTTGTATTTGGAATATATCTTGACAACAATCATATTTTGTCATTTAATTTTCAGTCATCATAGTTTATGAATTACAAGTATATGACAGTTTGGTACCACCGACAAATGTTGGATCATTGATAAGAGATTGCATGGCGATCAATTCAAATTCATAAAGCCAAAAAGACGTAAGAAATTTTTTTTATTGGGTGGTTGGGGACCAAAATAGGCCGAAAACAAAGAAAAATTGATTCAAAGTAGCGCATGATTCTATTAGTATTTATTTACAGGAATTTCATCATAACTCCTCATTTTCATGAATTCAAATATGTTAATGACAATTGTGTTTTCTTATTTTGAACCAAATTTTGAACCAAGAATACTTTAACATCAAACTTTACATTGTAGTTCCTTAAAAGATGTTTTGCCGATTAGAAATGGATACGAATTAAAGAGTAATTTTTTTCTCTAATGGTATTTGTTTATGTGAATTTCATCACAACTTTTTTTCCATGAATTCAACGTGTTAATTCACATTTAGACATTACTGGAAAAACAAAATGTTCCCCTATGAGAGCGAGAGCTTTTTCTCTGTCTCTCTTTCAGCGCTGACGAACCCAAGATATAGGGTTTTGATAGTCAATTCGTTTGGCTTGCACAAACACTATTTATCCTCGTGTTGCATGTCCAGTGTTCTCCTTGCGTTTGTGGCTCTCCTCCATTCAACCTTGTGGTTGTTGCACCTGAATTTCGTTGCTTTGTCGCTGGCATTCCCCCCATTACGGGCTTTGCATGTGCATCCCTCGGATCCATTGGTGGTGATGGGTGGTTGCGCAGTGATTTGGTCGAAGCAAACCAGTCATGGAATTCCGGGTCCAAATAAGGGAGGCGACAGGCTGCGATGCGCCAATTGGTTAGCTTCCCGTATCATCCTTGGTTCAACAGGTGGTGCTTGGAGGGATCGGGTTGCCTTTCAGATTGGCTTCAGTATCGAAAGTTGTTATTGGGTCAGGCGTGCTCAATCCATAATGCTTCAGTCGTTGCCTCCTTGGGGCGGTAGTGAAATGAGCAGGGCCCTGGACCAGAGCCTGATTTTTCTTTTTAGTTTTGTTGGGGCCTTTAGGCCCATTCCCTCTTTGACCCATATTTGGGACCCAAGAGGTTTTTTATTAGTGTGATTTTGTTCCTATGATTTAGTGACCTCATAGTCACTCTTTGTACACTCTGACTCTGTTACACCGATATACACTGATGTCATTCTCTAAAAAAAATAATTAGAGATTACCAAGTTTTGCTCTAATTATATATCCTGATTGCCCTTTCTTATTCCACACCAAGAATATTTATCATTGAGCTTTACATTGTAATACTTATGTCAAGTTTTTACTCAATTTGATGAAGAAACAAAATTTAAGTTCTTCCTATATATCATATTGTTTACATTAAAATTATTTAAATATATTTGTTGTGATCTTCCTATGGATTGAAGACACTAATATGAGTTTTAGAAAAAAAAAAAAAAAAAAAACAGAGAAGACTTCTAGCTAAGATTTCTAGAATCTAAGAAAGTCTTTTTAGGACTAATAACCTCTTCTTGCAATGGCGGATCCAGGATTGGAACCTTGGACGGGATGGATTTCTTAGATTGTAGCTACTGTAATAATGCTGTCCAAAAGTACTTTACTTCCATCCTGCACAACAGCACAAGATCACATACATAGATGCACTGATGCACACATGAACAACAAATTAAAACAAAGAAACCCCGAATCAGCCCACAGCCTACCTGATTTCCTCATTTCCAGTCTGCATTCTGCAACCTTCATTCTTCAATCCCCAATTTCCAGTTCAGACTTTAGAGCCCTAAATCCCTAATTTCAATAAAATCCCCAATTTTATTGAATCAAATCAATAACAAATCTGTTTGATTAAGAGGAACTAGATTCAGAATCAAATAGCGAGTGAAAAAGAAAGAGTACCTGCCTACCTGGTGTAGTCGGAGATGGAGAGTTGGAGACGAGTCAGACGACGAAGTCTAGTTGTGAAACTTCGAATAGGCCGTAGATCGGTAGATCCATAGTCGATGAGTGGACTAGTGGAGTCGGGAGAGCCGGCTGAGCCGCAGGCGGCGAGAGGAGGAGGAAGACCGAGAGAGTCCGTCGCCTAGTCTCGATGAGTGAGAGTCCGTAGCGGGAGAGTCGGAGAGAGTGACTGAGTGAGAGTCCGTCGCCTAGCCTCGATGAGTGAGAGTCCGTCGCGGGAGAGAGTGACTGAGTAGCGATGTCCGTCGCCTAGTCTCGATGAGTGAGAGTCCGTCGCGGGAATCGGGAGAGAGTAGGCGATGTCTCGATGTCTCGATGAGACCGAGGTTTCGCAGCGAGACTGGGCGACGTCTGGACAAACCTGTATGTGAATGGATCTAATTAAAAAAAAAAAAACATATATCTAATTTTTTTTTTGGGCTTCAAATTCTCGGATGGGCTCAAGCCCTTCCTAGTATATGAATGAATCCGCCCGTGTCTTCTTGTAGAATTTGGAACAAGAGCTTACTAGAGAGCATGACATCATTCGTGAGCAGGAGGCTTTGTACTGGCAACAAAAGTCAAGGGTTAAATGGCTGCAAGACGGAGATAAAAACACTAAAAAAAATTCATATGTCTACCATGATTAGAAGAAGAAGAAACAAAATTGAAGGTCTCCTTGATGTTTATGGGAACTTGTACAGAAATCTCAATAATATGAAGGATATTGCTGCTAGTTTCTTTGAGAGGTTATTTTCCTTCCAGGGTGTGCAGGATTCAAGGTTTATCATTCCTCCTCTTTTCCCTAGATTGGGGAGTGACATTCAATGGATGAATAGACAAATTATAAGTCTTGAAGTGAAGTCTGCTTTATTCAATATTGGGGCCCTTAAAGCACCTGGTGGTGATAATTGAATTTCCCTACTATGTTCTATCATAAATATTGGGATATCAGCTCTGATGAGGTTTTTGAAATGGTGATGCAAGCTTTCAACAGTAGAAATAGGTTCATGCAGGTCTCAATCACACCCGTATTACTCTTGTTCCTAAAGTCCCTAGTCCACAAGATATGGCCTTGTTAAGACCTATTGGCCTCTGCAACACATTATATAAAGTAATCTCCAAAGTTTTGGTTGCTATAATTAGACCTACATTACAATACATTATCAGTCCTAACCAGGCTAGCTTCATTTTAGATAGGCAGATTTCAGACAATATTATCATCACTCAAGAAGTTCTTCATAAATATTAGCACTCATATGGTGAAAAAGGTTTTTTAGCCTGGAAAATCGACTTGTCCAAAGCCTACGACAGACTTAATTGGAATTTTATTACCTCTATTCTTTATGAAACACAGTTCCCTGAGAAGATTATGAATCTAGTTATAGATTGTGCTTCATCAATTGAGTTCCAAGTTTGTGTTAATGGTGAGTTATCAAGAAACTTCAAAGCAAGTAGGGGTATTAGACAAGGTGACCCTGTGTCTCCTTATCTTTTTGTCCTTAATATGGAGAAGTTATCACACTTAATCACATCCGCTGTTGAAGTTGGACAATGGAAACTGATTCATGCTTCTGGATCTAGACCCTTCATATCACACCTCTTCTCTGTAGATGATCTTATATATCTTATTTGCTGAAGCTACTTGTGAGCAAGCAAGAATTTGAAAAAGTGCCTTGATATCTTCTGTGATTTTTCTGGTTAGGAGGTGAGTTTTAATTTTTGTTCTCCTAATACCAATAGAAGTACAATGGTGATATTAGTAGAATATGTGGCTCTGCTCTTTCCACTAACCTTGAAAAATAATTGGGGATGTCTTTAATCCATTCAAAAGTGAATAAAACTAACTTACGCTACAATTGTCGATAAAGTTCAACATAAGCTTGCTAGTTGGAAGGGCAGAATGTTAAACTTGACTGGTATACTTACACTCATTAACTTTGTCAATTCTTCTATGTCTGTGTATGTTATGTAGACAGTGAAAATTCCTGCTTCTGTGTCCGATTCTTTGGACCAATTGAACATGAATTTCTTGTGGGCTGACTACAATGATAGCAGTAAAATCTATCTTGCCAATTGGGTTCTACTTTGCAGACCCAAGATATTTGGTGGCCTAGAAATAAAACGATTAGAAAATAAATCAGGCAATGCTTGCTAAGATTGGGTCAAGGTGATGGGGGATTTTGGAGCAAGGTTCTTCATCAAAAATACGTAAAAGACACTCATCTTCTCCATGCAAATTATTCTTGTCCTTCAGGGAGCTCTAGTACTTGGAGAAGTATTCTCCATGGTGTTCAATTGTTGAAGAAAGGGTTAATCTGGTGAATTGGAGATGGAACTACTGTTAATTTTTGGAATGACACTTGGACATGTGATGGACCTTTGATTCAAACTATTGTTGATACTACTAATTAATGCCAATCTTGACACCAAAGTAAATGATGTTCGAGAGGAAGGGAATGGAATTTAAACTTTCTCAAGATGCATTTTAATGATGATATTATTTATGGAATTGTCAAAATACCTATTGGTTTGGAGGTTTGTGGTTCTGATAGGATAATTTAGAATGGTACCAGTAATGGTTACTTCACTATGACATATGTTTATCATATTCTATTGCATGAAGAACACTTTGAGGAGTTCCCTTGGTATATCCTTTGGAAACTTTCTATTCCACCTAAGTTGAAGACTTTCCTTTGGCTTCTTTGTCATGGTAAGGTCCTCACTAATGTTGAAAGAAGCAAAAGGAGGTTGACCACAAATTGTTACTGCCCTGTGTGTCATGATCAACATGAGACCCTCACCTTCTCCTATATATAATGGTAGATACTTCCATATCAAGTAAGTCCAAAACTGTACCTTCTCCGTATCATTATTTTGTATTTATCTTACATATTCGATACTAATTTAGACATTGGAGGGTTATAAGCCGGTAACGCCGGTCTTCCCCCTGACTTATCTCTTTATCTTGACATATCCTGGGATCGAAGGTACTCACCTGTGATTCTCTAGGTAGAGGCATCCCGATACCAACATAAACAATTGGTATTGCTGATTTTGAAGGGTAGTGAAAGATGCTACTTCATTGGTTTTATCATTGGAACTTAGTTGTTCATGAATAGCCCTGCTATGTCCCAAAGCCAAAATTGATGGCAGCATCTTTTTGTATTAAGACATCGACCGTCCATGAACAAACATGTTAGTCTTAATGCAAGAGATCACCATGGCCGTTCATGAATGACCATTTGTTCCTATAGTTAATAAAAGAAAATGGGTTGTTCATGAACAACCTTCCTTTTGTTTTTAGAGAGTTCGCTAGATCCCTGTGAAAGAAGACAAGATCATAGCATGGTGTATACTTGAGCTTCTCTCTTGGAGCTTGTCGTCACTTTCTACCTCGGTAGAACTTCAACCTTTTGATTGTTGTTTTATTTCTCCCCCATTTTATTCACGTTGCTACCATTTTATAGTAGTGTATGGCTGACAAGATAACTTGATAGCCCTCCCAATCTTTGTTTTTTGAAATTTGAATCAAAGTTATGAAGCTTACCACTTGTTATCTTCATGTTTTAATTGGTCAAAAATTTAATCAACTTTACAAGAGCCACTTACACTTGAATCAGTCAAAGCTAACAGGCAATGTATTCTCCTTTGCTTGACGACATTTGAATTGGCATGGCTAACGACTTTTACAAGCTTATCAAATATGAGACATTGAATGAATTTCTTTTTTTCATTTTTGTCTCAAAACAGCTATGTAAAAGTATACAATTAGCATCAATTTCTCTTTGTTATTTTATTCTATATCTCAACAATTGCCCCCAAGCATTGTGCATGAAAAGACTTTGCGCATGCGAGGCTTGATGTTCCCAACTTACTGATCAGTATTTCTTGTGTTAGGTAATGCAAGCTCAGGGATTTCTTTGCTCTGAGAGGGCTCCAAAGAGGCCAAGAAAAGATCTTGACTATGGTCCCGAATACCAAAGATCACTACCTTTGAACTCAATTAATCTCAATGCGTCCCTTAAGAGTCGGTCTACCTGGGTTACAACTGCTAAATTGAACTCTTGCCACCTAGATTTGTCCTCCTGCTGAATACGGTGTCATAAAGAATGTCCGTTATTTTGGTGCTCGGTTTGATACTGATACATTGATGAAGGTGAACAATGATGAGGAAGATGATTGCAATTTCCAGTTGGAGAAGATTTTTACCCTGCCCTTCATAGAATGCTGACGTGTAAGAAGACTGGGGTGAAGACTTATGTTTTCATTTTTCAAGGTCGGGCCGTGTTTGACCATGGCAATTTAGAATGGACATAAACTACCCTTACTAACTTTGAAGAAACACTATACAGAGTCGGTATTTTTGGTGCAGTGGCAGTTTCTCATTATCCATATTAGTATTGTTGCAATGAGTGGAGACCATTTTGTGAGTTATGGAGGCCTTTGACCAACAATTTTTCACCATGCAGACGGGGAAATGAGCATCTCTTTACATGATTTAAATGTCATTGGGGGATTGCCGATTTCAAGTGATCCATATGAATAATTTTTCTCTCCAAACAAAGATCTGGTAAGGGTTGGATCATATCCTTCCACGATTGCAAAGCTTTTGAAGATCTACACCTATCCATGCACTGCTTATAAGAGCAAATATGTTTACTGGCTATGGTGGATTGAGCATTTCTATCAGGAGGACATAATTTAAGGAGCCTATGGAGACTGTAAAAATTTCACTTTTCTGAAACTAAAGAGTTCTAAAGCATGAGCTAAAGCTTTCAAAATAGGGGAAATTAGCCGCATTCTTGGCATTTTGGCTTAGCACATTTAGGGTGTCTCTTGCACCAACAGTATTAGGTTATGTCTATCAAGGTCTTGGTGATGTGGCTACTCATCCTACAGATCCCGACTCTTCTAACTCTAGTTTTCCCATTCACTATGTCATTGGCTGGCTTGGAAAGTGTTTTTCTTATTTGTACACGTCATGCTCTGATAAAGAGTTCCTAATAGGATATCCTCGGATATCCTCGTCTGGCCAAGTATGCAGGCGTTCAAGGCAGGAGTTTGAGTATTACTGAGGCTCATATGATTTTCAAGACCAACAAATTTATCATTCATCGTCCTATATATTACTCTTGCTGGTGACAAATAGCCTTTTTTGCTAGATGACGACAATTGCCTAATGTGTTATTTGAGATTCTAGTATGTATGCGTTCTATAGTGTTTCATGCGCGAGTTTGGTGAGAATCTTTTCCTTGAACCCTATGATCCAAACAGGTTTGCTTGTCAGTTCGGTCTTGATCATCAGAGTGTTCCTTCCAACAAACTATTCTTTGGTGTTTCCAAAAGGCACCATTGTGGTGTCAAGAACCTGTTGAGGGCACAGATTGTCCTATATAGAAAGAATACTACCTCTCATATATGTATCCCATGTTCTTCTAGTTCTGGATAGTGTACATGGTGATACTGCAGATGGTGGTTGAGAGCTTATACTCCTTACTTGGGGCTGCGGGGTGTCTAAAACTTTCATGACTTTGAACCAACGCCCTATTGAAGAGTCACAATGTGTTTTCGTCGTGCAGAATTTGAGAGAAGTTCCTACTGGTTTGAACAAAAAGTTAAGTCTCGGAAGTGGAAAAGCCTCTTGGAAAGTCTTTTAGAAAGGCTCCTCAAAAAAGTCTCGTGATGAAGCTTCTTGTTCTAAGGATAGCATGGCCCATTCCACAAATGACCTGTGGCGGTCACAATCGAGTTAGGCTCGAAAGGGTGGTTGAAGATACTATTGTTATCCAAGTGAAGTCTTCTTCAAAAGATAAGCAAGGGTTGAATATTCACAGAGTTTTGAGAATGGAAGCTTCAGATCAAGTCATTGAGAATGAACTAGTTGTGCCAACCATTTGTTTGAGTGAAGCTTCTTCAAACCAAGCTCTGTCAAAATTGTCGAACCTAGAGAGTTCTATGTCTGATTTACTTGGTTCAGAATTGCCATCCTTCAAGAAGAATTGTCTCATTGCTCAGCTTGTGGACATTTATGATGAAGTTTCTTCCTCTTTGACACCAAAGGAACTATTAGCCCATGTTCCGGACATCACATCAAGCCTTGACATGCTCTGCCCTATAATTAAACCCTGAAAGCTAGAAAGTCCCAACTCTCGAAGCATTTATGATTGCTATTGAGAAGATGCTGGAGGTGGCGGAACAGACATTAGCTACTACTGGGATCCTTGAGCAGAATACTATCATGGACATTGAACTCGAGGAGTGTATGAAATCCAAGATAACTTTTGAGTCTCAACTTGCAAGATCTTCCAAAGAGCTTGAAGCTTTGAAAACTACATTATCTACCATAAATAATAAATGAGCAACGAGTTCAGAAGAGGAGATCAAAATATGATGCTAAGAGACAATCTATTGAAGACACTATGCAGGTTCTAAAGGACTTCTTGAAAGAGCAAGATGAAAAAAGCCAAAAGCTTCAAGAAGACAAATCTGCATATGGCAAAGAAACTCCCATAGATTGAGCAGGCTATGACTTCATACAAGTTGGAAACAGAGGCGTAGCAGAGCTTGTTTGATTCTTTGCTCCTGCTATTCCATGGTGCACCACCCCAGTAGAGACTTAAAGGTTATTTACATAGAATTTGGTTTTGGGCTAAGATGGATGGATCCAGTTATTACCGGACTGCCTGCGTACCCTGCTAAGGGATCAAGCCGAACGTAGTTCCCCCATTTGATTTGGGAAAATGATTTGTTCTGAAAATTCCTAAATTCCTGATTATGTTGTTTCTGATTGCTTGACATAGAAGCAATTGAAAAAAAAAAAAAAAACAATCATCATACACACGTAAGGGCATGTATGGAGATCAAACCCAGATCCCTAATTGAGCAAACGCAAAGATAAAAGAGGCTCCAACGTTCCCAATTAATAGTTCAAAGTTCTATAATCGAAACAAGAAAGGCCAGGTTTTTTTTACAATAGATGCAGATGCCCTCATATCAGAATCTGAAGTCGATATCCGCATCCATTGCCCACTCAAACATTGGCATATAATACTCGGTGTATATCTGTGTCCATAAGAAATGATCAAGTTTACTAGCACAAGCTCATTATGAAATCTGAACAAGAACAATAACCGTGTCTTATAACAAAATGAATTTCTTCATTTGATAAAAGATGATAGTCGAGAGCGAGAGTGTGCGCTCTCATAACCCTAGCGCCGCTTCTTGCAGGCTGCTTCCAGGGAGGTCTTCGGCACCTCTAGTCCCAGGTTTCTCTCAACGCTTATGCCTTGCGGCGGATCGGTTCCATTCTCGGTGTCAGGAATGGTGGGTTGCGGTAGTGGCGATCCTCTTCATTCTCCGGCCGAGATGTAAACGTCTTCGGGATCATAGTCTAAGGAGGAGATATGGGATCTGGTATGGACCGAGGCACCATTCCTTTAGGGTTTGGTAGGTCGTTAATGGCGAGTCAAAGTTGCTAGTGGCGGCGCTGCAGCGCGGTGGCAGAGTCCTGCTTCGGCGGGTAGCGCGGCTGCTAATGCCGAAGCCGCTGGTGTGGTCCACGGGGGTGGGCTGGCTGCATGTGGCTGCAGGATTGCTTGCTTTCTGGGTTGATTTGCTGGTAGCGCTGGCTTGGCTATTCGGAATCTCGGGTCTAGCAGTTTGGAGGTAGCTGGTATGGTGGCTGTAGGTATGGATGACGTATGCATTCGGCGATGGTCGACGGCTGCAACTGGTTCCTGGGCTGCTGGGCCCAACTCAGCCCATATGTTGGGTTCAGATTCTCCTTTGGGTTGGATTTGGGATCCAGGAGACAGTGTGGTTGAATTTCTGCTCAATTGTCAAGAGGCTTGCCCTAAAGCTTAGGGCAAAAGGAAACTCTAAGTTTCCTGTTTTTCTGTGCCTAGTATTTACTTTCTAGAGTCTAGTGCTATGTAAGTTAGCTTCTCTAATTGTACACCAATTGAGATCTCTAGGCAATTGGGGTTGCTATAACAAGACGCTTAGATAGTTTTAGGTTTTGGGCATCTAGCTAGGCACTGTAATAAGTAAGCGCATTTGTCTACAGTGAGGGTTACTTATCATTTGCTTGGCAGCTTGTGTCATCTAGAACTGTTGGTATGAGACAGCTTCTGATGTATGTGTCTTCTGACCATGGATAAGTTAATGAAAGGGTCTTTTTCCGTATACCCAAAAAGCTCCTGTATTTTTCCCAACTGCCCAAAACTTTTGTATTGCACTATTGCTGATAGAAAAAGACTAATAGGGATGGTTTTTTCAGAAAAATGTCTTCTGTATCCTATGTTGACCCGTGGTTTTAGCAATATTGTTTGACTAAAAAAAAAACTTCGCCCTAGACGACAAAAACAAAAACAAGACTAGCCTTCAACATGCCCAAGTTTTTCGCCTAGCGGCTACTTTAACAGGCGGAATCATTGCTGCTTGTCATAATTTTTGGTTCTAAAACTGATTTTTTCCAAGTGAAAAATATTATTAGAACTTTGGATTTCTATAGGATGCATGCATTTAGATAGTGAAACATGAATGACAACTATAATTATGGAAATGTAATGACATTTATATTGGTTGAAGAAGTGGGTGAGCAACCACCTGAATTCATTTATTCAAATATACATACATGCTTGTACATACCTCCAATAATATGGAGTATTTACTACATCACCAAGCATAAGTAACACCTACTTTGGGACATCCACAAGACATGGCAAGGCCCAACCGAGACATGCATCGTGTAGCCCTATGTTCAGGCTACGCGGCGGTATCCGGAAGTCGCAAATCCGCCACCGGGAAGCCACCTTTCCGCCCTTGCCAAGATGCCCCCATAACATAGCTTTCTACATGTTAAATAGACTAGAATAGTAACTTTGCTTGTCCCACATCGAAGAACAAGTAAATGAGAAGCATTCCTTCATCTATAAAAGGAATGCCTCCTCCCACAACTCAAGACATTCATTACATCTCTTGTAATCTTGTTAGGCCGCAAGGCTCGACACACTAGTATAGCTTTCAAGTGGACGTAGTCTCCCGCTCATGCGGAGGCGAACCACTATACATCTTGTGTCAATCTCTCTCTCTCTCTCTCTCTCTCTCTCTTTATTTATAGCTAACTAGAGATCCCCACGGATCACTAACGTTAACATTGGCGCCGTCTGTGGGAAGCCAACACAAAGGCTTCGTCACCTACCACGAACTTTGACCCGAAAGTGTCGAGTCAACACTCGTTCAACATCAAATAAGAGCCGGTCAACGCCCGGCGGGGTCGGTCAACGCCCGGCGGGGTCGGTCAACGCCCAGCGGGGTTGGTCAACGCCAGTCAAGGTTGGTCAACGCCCACCCATGAAAGTCAACGCTGGCACCACCCAAAAAAAAACAAAAAACAAAAAACAAAAAACAAAAAACAAAAAACAAAAAACAAAAAACAAAAAACAAAAAACAAAAAAAAAAAAAAAAATCTGGGCGGCCAAATTTGCTCTGGACACCCAGAAAGCTTCTGTGGGCACCATGGCCATTCTTCGATCATCAGCATCAGCGGCACACCACCGCTAGCCATGCCCAGCGGTCAGCGGCCAGCAAGCTTCGCAACCACCTCCGCCAAACTCTTCACCCCTCCGCCGTCCAAGGCCTCCGCTAGCCGGTATGAGTCTCCGCCGGACTATCGAGACTCCGCCAGACTATCGAGTCTCCGCCGGACTCTTGCGTCTCCGCCAGACTATCGAGTCTCCGCCGGACTCTTGCGTCTCCGTCGAACTCTTGCTTCTCCGCCGGACGCTCGAGTCTCCGCCGAACTCTTCAGCCACCGCCGGACTCTTCGGTCTCCGCCAGACTCTTGGCCACCAACGGCAAAACCTCCGCTAGCCAGCTCTGCTGCCCAAACCTCCGCTACCCACAATAAGCGCAAACAGATGCGGATGCAGGTCCCAGAAACCATCTAAGACAAAGCTTGACGGGAAAAGCTCCCTCGTTAACTTGTCGAAGCTGGACGCTTCACTCTTGACAGTCCACTAGCCATACTCAGCGCCGCAGCACCTCTAGCCACGAACAGCTGACCATGCTCCTCCACTGGCCACCACGCCCCACTGGGAAACTCAGCGCCAAACAGCCGCCGTTGCAATCCTCCGCCAAGCTCTGGACACCCAGAAATTACTCTGGGCACCCATTCCATCTTCGAGCAGCCTCTCCGCCGAGCTCCGGGTCTCCGCCGAGATCTGTGTCTCCGCTGAACTCCAAGTCGCCTCTGAACTCCGAGTGTTCCGCTGGTCTCCTCCGCTGAGCTTCTCCGCTGGATTTCACCTTCTCCGCTGAGCTTCTCCGCTAGGCTGCACTGCCAAGCGACACAAGCGCAAGCAAAACTCCACCAATCGACTCCGCCAAGCTTTGATTCTGCCACGATACTCCGTCAAACATAATCTCTGGGTATGACCAAAAGGGAGTCACAGCGGCAACACGACATCGAATCCTTACCTCGTTCGACTAACCACAAACTAGGGCCAGTTGCTTTGGACACCCATACTCGGAAAGGCACTCTTGGAGCCTCTGGACACCCACCACCCACAATTCATTGCCCTTACAGTATTTCTGATCAATCCAACTATCCAAGGGCTGCTCATCACCACGAGTCTTCACTCCGACCTGCAGCACTTTGACGAAAAGCTAAGTCCCTTTCGTTTTCACATACAACTGTGCCCATGTTTTCAAGTCCGGCGTTAATCAAATATATATATATATATATATATCTATATATATATATGCTTGCTGCGTTCATACTTTCAATCTGCGCTTCACTGAATAGCTGAACACCCTATCGCCTACGCACACGCATGTACTCCATATCCATGATTTGATTACACGCGTACACTAAGTCGATTATGTGTACATACATGATGTGTCAAACTGACAACCACATGGTCTACTACGCTATAATTTATTGGTACACATGAATAACATCATGTACTTGCCACATATATCTGTTATGGCTTTGTTTATGCTCTGTGTATGCTTTGACAGTGAGATTCACAGCAAATGGTTAACCACAAATGTATGGTTGTTTATTAACTCCACCATAAACCAAGCTTGTCCTACTTGGCTTATTTTGCTTGCTATTAAGCATCAGTACTCCTACATTTTAGTATGCACTTTGATGTCTGGTGATATTGTGAAGTTGCAATCAACCTATTTAGTTTTTATACTAGCAGTAGACAGTCACCCATCACAAACATACATCATGTATCTGTGGTAATATGGCTAGCTATCTCATGATCACAATAAATCAGCTTCGATTTTGCCTTCACCTAGTTGAAATGGAATTCAAACTTGCAAATATCACTTGCTAATTAACAAGCACTAAAGCATACCTGCTAAGCCTACTTGTCATATTTTCATTGAAAGCATGATCTGCTATGCCTTAATTCAATGCCACATGTTATATACTTATCCACTAAAGCTCCTCCTGCCTCTAGCTTTATCTGCGTCTTGAGATATATATATATATATATATATATAAACATATGAAGGCCACGCTTCTATTTACACAACTGAACTGCAATATGAGCTCTGTCTATCAACAGCATGACACACTTGTCCGTCTAAGCATGCCTTCACACTTAGCTATTTAGCTAATTATAAACTCTCTCAGCTTTGTCTTCTTCTAAAGAGTAATTTATACAGGTATTGTATCTATGACTACGTACATCAATGACTCGCCAAGCGCCAATTATGATTACACATATACACTATGCATGTACCCATACTCTCTCATTGTGCCATCTTAACGGAGTAAAGGCATCAGAATGAACAAAAGCTTTCCCATTATAAATCTTACATGACACGGTTTTATTACATCTCGCTACTTGCCCATTTGATAGCTGTGCACATAATCAAACGTCACTTGCTTCAATTGCGGTACACTTGCCGACATGTTAAAATATTTCTTTTAACATTTCATTCACTTTAAAATCCATATTAGAGGTACGCAATCAAATATGTCATTTGATGTCAACTACAATATTGCTTATACACTTTGCTTAAAATTTTATCAAAGTACATATGTGAATTATTGTTGTTGATTTTACAAATCCACATATTGATCATCTATTTTGTTTCAAGGAAATTCAACTATTTCTATGGGGCATTCAACCTCAACTACGAGTTGACGAGCATTATCGAAACACTTTATCCGCCACAAACAATAGACCGTCATGCTCGGCCAACTCCGCTAGCCTCTAAATCGGCATAAGATAAGTAACTATGTCTTATCTTTTACGCTCTTGCAATTAGAGCTATTAGCATGCCAATGCCATGCCCACAATATATCACATTTGATATGCATTTACATGCTTCCATGACCCTTAAGCATGCCTACAAAATGTTATTAGCAACTTTACTACAAGTACATGCTACACACATACATGCTTAAATTCAATTACTTGTGACATGCATCTAGAAGCTTGTGACACTTACGACTTAATTAAACATGCTCGGATAAACGACTTGCTCGGGTTACGACTCGCTTGGGTATCGAGTATGGCCACGACTTGCGCTTGGGCCACGCCCCGCATGCTCGCATAGCGCCTACACACTCAACTACACCCAACTTGCTCAACTACACCCAACTTGCTCGATCATGTCCAACATGCTTTACTTAAGCCCCAAGTTCACAAACGCTTCATTCTATGTCACCGGGACTACTCCCACAAAATTACTATGGACACCCATTACACTTGCCACCATCTATTGTGCATGTTATATGGCCATAAGGTCCACATATACAACTACCAATATTTTACATGTTCATACACATTAATGGAATATTGAATTCTTCTGCCATTTGTTGATCCGCTACAAATCGAATTCTTTTCGCATTCCATTAATACGAACGGTAACCAATACAACAAGCATTCTACATATGCGTGTTTTTTGTCTCATTGTGCAGGATTAAACGAGTCCCTTCTTGCTTACGGAGTTCGGGGACTTATAGGGGCTCCGTACCGCCCGGTTACTTATGCTTGATGACTTCATGATTTGAACTCCCCAACCAAGAAGCTACTCTTACTCGGGGACTTCGAGGACTTGTACATACCTCCAATAATATGGAGTATTTACTACATCACCAAGCATAAGTAACACCTACTTTGGGACATCCACAAGACATGGCAAGGCCCAACCGAGACATGCATCGTGTAGCCCTATGTTCAGGCTACGCGGCGGTATCCGGAAGTCGCAAATCCGCCACCGGGAAGCCACCTTTCCCCCCTTGCCAAGATGCCCCCATAACATAGCTTTCTACATGTTAAATAGACTAGAATAGTAACTTTGCTTGTCCCACATCGAAGAACAAGTAAATGAGAAGCATTCCTTCATCTATAAAAGGAATGCCTCCTCCCACAACTCAAGACATTCATTACATCTCTTGTAATCTTGTTAGGCCGCAAGGCTCGACACACTAGTATAGCTTTCAAGTGGACGTAGTCTCCCGCTCATGCGGAGGCGAACCACTATACATCTTGTGTCAATCTCTCTCTCTCTCTCTCTCTCTCTTTATTTATAGCTAACTAGAGATCCCCACGGATCACTAACGTTAACAATGCTAAACATTCAGAGCCTCATTCTCTGGTAAACAGCAAAAGACTGTTTAGCTATCTATCAAAATGAGAACAAGTACTTACTTGAAATGAAAGCACTCTTCTTCACACTAGACAGGAAGGAAGAGCACACTGCTACTATGGCTTTCTTAATTTCTGACTCTAGAACTGATCTAGAAATTTTCAAATCTAGAACTGATATGGAATTTTTCGAATCTAGAACTGATATCGAAATTTTCGAATGCCTTCTAAAGGAAGCTAAAGCTCCTTATATAGGGAGCGGAACTCAAATTACAATTCAAAACGACAAAATGTACAGAACGACTCCGTGATTTCCTGCTTTCCTGAGTGCTCCTGCTGGTGGAGGTCGGACGGGGAAAAGCAGATTCCTTTAGGTGAAATGTTTTTCACCTGTCTTTTTGAAAAGCAAAAGCATATTTTGGGAAAAGTCTAAAAGTACTTTCAGTGCTTTCTACACCTGCTGCTTCACATGTTCTCGTCTATTTCTGAATTGTGACCAAGGACAAATGAGTCGTTATCTGCCTGGGCCATTCGAGTGGTTGTAGCATTATCTTCGACATCTGTATCAACATACATCTTGTAGTGGTTGTCTGTTTCAAGTCTTTCCGCCCACTGTAAGCATGCCAGTGTCGAATCTATCTCTTTTCTGGTAAGAGATAGGTACAGGTCACTGCTGACTACGTCAGGATGATCGTAAGCAGTGATAATAGTTTTTTCTCCTGCTGCCAGGAAGGTATTGTTGATATCTTTAGAGATGATCTTCTTGATGTATTCTAGAGCCATGGCTTTCATCCATGGGATGCTTGAGTTTGGCTGGCCGTTGTAACCAACACAGGCAGGTTGCAGATATTTCCTTTGAATAATTCTCACATAATGATATGGAGAAATATACTGAACCTCGCCGTTTGCCTTCTGGATCCATTCTGGAGGAGTGGATCTGAACTTCAGACAAAGCAGACAGTCATTTTTTCTAATGTTTTTGACTGTCTTGACAATGATGGGCGGCAAACCTTTAAGATCATCATTTGTTTTAGTCCACAGATTATGGACAAAACCATTTTCAACAAGCCAAAGCTTGTGTTCTTGAGCATGTTCACTCTGAACATTGACTAAGTATCTTCCAACATATGGTCCTGCAATGATAAAGAGAGTTGGAGGAACTCGGTCTTCTGAACTATGACTTCCTATCAGACTATGAAATTCTTGCCAATCTCATTCATTGAGTGCCATGATAGAGACCCTAGCACTTTCTGGATCTTCGAGGAAGTGAATTTTTTCTTTTCTAACAGCACTCTGCTGTGTATGAATTTCTTCAAACTGTGGTCTGGCATTTTCATAAAGTTCTTCAGCAAGTGCAAAGAGAGCTGGGAACATCAGACCACTGCTTCTTTCTTCAAAGGCAAATAAAAGGTTATCCAGGATTGTCTTCTGGTGATAAGCTAGTCTTTTGCCAGTTCTGAACACAGGAGCATCAAAGGTTCTTAATTCATAATTAAAAACATGGGCTAAATACTGGTTACTACCCCGTGGTTTAGGTCCAAAATCAATTCAGTCCCTGGACTTTTAATTTCATCAAAAACACCCCATACTTTCAATTTTGATCTAATAAGTCCAATTCGTTAATATTCTGCTATGGGTTCAACTTATAGTTGGATTATTTGATGAAAAACTTTTTATTTGATAGATTTCTAATAGTGAGACCCACTCCTAAATTGACTTTGCATGCCACCTCAACACCGCATCATAAAACATAGGCCATTTATGAGTTACGTCAACAAGTTAAATGACTCAATTATCAGAAGACTAACAGATTTGACCTATTAGATCAAAATTGAAACTGCAAGGGTGTTTTTGATGAAATTAGAAGTCCAGGGACTGAATTGATTTTGGACCTAAACCACAGGGTAGTAACCAGTATTTAGCCCTAAAAACATTTATAACTCCAGTTGGAGTTGGTCTGCTTTTTGGCAAAGCAGCAGCCGTCAACGGTCTTGATGAGCCTTTACCGTCTGCCATTTGAGACGGGCTAGCCAATCCTTTACTCGGGGATTGATCAGTTGAGGCCAAGCCTTTCAGACTTAGCAGGAATCTTTTGAGGATTTTTTCTTTAGGATCCTCATTAGTTTCATGTTCTTTCCCAGTTCTTCTGCTTCTGGGATTACAACCTTCGTCATCATCTCTTTGGCTAAACATTGCCAGTTCTCTGGTTAAGGCGTCCGAAAGATAGTTCTTGTTTCCTGCAATTAATTCAACAATATAATCATATTGGTTAAGAAACAATTGCCAGTTAGCTAATCTTCCTCTATCAACAACTTTATCAAGTTTAAAATTTTTGAAATTCTTTACTCTGGCACAATCGGTGCGAACAGTAAAAGGTTTTCCAAGAAAATCTGGAGAATTTAAAATTGTTTTCTTGACAGCCAAAATTTCTTTTTCTCCTGTGGGATAATTCAGTTCTGCAGGGCTGAACTTGCCGCTACAAAATTTGCAGATCTTTTCAATGTTAGTTCCAGACGTTTTTGCCAGAACAACACTAGACCAATAATTATCACTCTCATCTGTCTGGAGGATAATTTCATCATTCTCTTCTGGTTGTTGAAGAGGAGGGAGGTTTTTGTAGAGATTTTTTATCCAGAGTGGGAATTTTCTGAGACTCAAGCTTATTCTGAAAGTGCTTGAGGTTGTGTTCATGGATGAAACTAGTTTCTTCTTCTTCACTAGTTTCTTCTTCTTCTTCTTCAGAAGATTCTTCAACAAGTAATTCTTCTTGTTGCTTGATTTGGAGTATGGGTTCAAATTTGGGTTTGTAGGGGGTAAGATCACTACTATTCTGTTGCGATCTCAGATACTGAGTAGTAAAACCAGGACCTACTACATTTTTGCTTGTGTAAGAAGCCTATTGCTTCTTCATCCTGAATGAATCTCTGTTGGAGAATAAAATCATTTCCCAACAGGAAATCTGATCCTTGGCCTTCAGATTGCCAAATATTCTGGATGATAAATGTTCCTCCACCAATGGTGATATGAACATTTTTTGCTACCTTATTCATGGTGAGATGGCTTCCATCAAATGTAACACCAGTAGCAGTTCTCTTCTTTTCTTCTTTCTAGAGTTCTTCTGGAATTGCAAATCTCTTTGCAACAGTAAAGCCTGATCCATTATCTACAAAGGCATGTAGATGATATTTTTTGTGATTAGGGAATTTCAGTCCAATCTCTACGTAGTTGCTGTATCTACTGGTTGAGACGACTTTCGATTGTTGAAGCTCATTTTCCTGAGCTTGTTCCTTTGGAATGAATGGTTTACATTCTTCTGGAACAATTTCTGGCGGTTCAACTAGTTCAATATCTTCATTGATTTTTTCTTCATCGATGATTTCTTCCTTCATTTTTGAGGAAGATGGAAGAGAAGGTTCCACAATTTTTTGGAACAGAGTTTCTACCTCTTTTTCCTCTTCTTTCTCCTTTTGTTCAGAGAAATATTCTTCATATTCTTGTTCAACCAATTGGCTGACAAGGCTATTCTTGGTTTTTCTTCTTGCTTCAGCTATGAAGCATTTTTTGTGATAAGTCTTTTTTGACTCTTCACAAAACATAGGGAGACCATTCTTTTCATGACATAGGCAGTAGTCACAAACGAATGTATCAGGGTTCACCTGATAAGAAGACATTAATGCTTCTGTCTTACTTTCTTCCCAATTTTTGATTCTGAGAACATTCATATGTCTTGATTCGAAGTACTCTACTTCAGAATCTGACTCAGCTTCAGATGAATTTTCTTCTTCAGACCAGGCAGAATAAACTGACCTGTCGTCTTCTTCATCATCAGAATAGGCTATTTCGTAGCCTTTCATATTTGTTGTTTCTACTATCTGCTCATATTCTTCAAAGAGAGCTTTAGTAGATCTTTTACCCTTTTCCGGGCATTCATTGGCATAGTGCCCTTCAGCTTTACATAACCAACATCTGCAAGCTTTCTTGCATGGTTCTTGCAGATGTTGGTTATGCTGATGAGTATTCTTCTTTTTCTTGAAGAATTTCTTTTTAGGATCTTCATCCTGCTGTTTCTTGTAATTGGAACTTTTCTTGAATTTCCAATCCTTTTTCTGATTACTCTTTTTGAATTTTTTAGAGTAATATTTTCTTTCTTTTTTCTGTGGAACTTGGATTCATGACATCCCCAGTTGGTTGGCATGTCAAGTATTCCATAACAGAAATTCTCAACTCCTTTGAGTTGTTTCTTGGCCATCTTAGCTCTAAGATTGGCTTTGGATTGCTCTTTTAGTAATTGCCGGATTCTGTCGGCAATCCCCCCAACTGAAAATCTTTCAATTGGTTTTTCAGCTATGCTTTCTCTCACATTTGTTCTCCATGGTTCAGGGAGTTTTCTGTGCAATAGATTGACTAGATCAGTATTCTCTAGTTCACCAATTGTACAGTAATATTCTTGAAATTCATTCAAGTATTCTTCAAAATATCTCATGTCACAGATTTTGAGAGCATAGATATTCGATTTGGCCGTTTCTTTAGCCTTTTCACTCAGATTTGAGAGATCTCCATAGAACTGATCATACATGGGTATTGCAAAATCATACGGAGATTTTGAATTTTTGATTTCTTCTAGCTAGTCTCTTCCTCTGGCAGTTTCTTTCAAAGATAGGTAATACTTTTTTGCTACTCCAGTAAGACTAGTTTCATAGTACATCTGCAAATCTGGTGCTTCGAATTTTCCAAGGGTAAGTGCAGAAGCCATCATCAGGCTATCTACCCATTGGTCAATGGTTTTTCTTTTATCTAGACTCTTGTCTAGATTTAACCAGATGCCATAGTTCGTGATTGGAACTTTAGGCATATTGTCATCTGGGACAAATCTTTGGGAATTTCTTTCCCCTTTTCTACCCGTGGGGGCTTTCTGAACTGGGAGTTTTATCTTCCCTTTTTCTCTGCTAATGAAAGTTCTGGAGCTTTCTCCTTCTTCCATTTCAATATCTTGATACGGAAAGACTTTTCTCGTCTTTCTGATTTTGAATTCTTTCATTTCTTCGATTAGTTTTTCTAATCGTTCAGGATTTTCACAAGATTCTGCTTCTTCATAGAGTTCATAGAGCCTTTCTGCTCTGAACATATTGACTGGTCTGTTTAGATCAGCTTCTAGTTCTTCTTCAAATATTGGTTCTTCAATAGTGGGTTTTGTACCACTAACACTAGCTTCTCTAGTGCTATAGCTTCTTTTGAGAAGATTTTTATTTATCCTGAGGTTCTCAGGACAGACATCACTTTTTCTGTGATTGTCAAAATTGAGACTGATTTCTCCAGTCTTTCTACTTTCATAGATTTTTGCTTTCGTACTTTCCGGTAGCTTTTTTGGACCGGATAGTTTCCATTCAAGAGGAAAAGTCACTTCATTCCAAGTAACTTTATGAATCTGTTGTGAATGGTTCTTCTGATTGGTGAGGAAGCCAATAGTAAGACCCGGAATATTTGTTATTCTGGTCTTGGGAGCTACTGTAGTACTTATCAATTTATAGTATATTCTCTATACTATTGCGAGTTCTTGCATATCTTCTTTCATTGATATGCCATCTGTCTTGACTCTCAGTCGTAGACAGTGAGCTGCATCTTTCAAGCTGGTTGTGAAATTTGGGAAGCAATTGAAATATGCTACTTGATCACATAGAGATGCTTCAAGAGTTCCCAACAGATTATCTCGAAAGTCTGTCAATCTATTGTCTTGTAGGACACATAGAATCGAACAGTCTATGCCTTCACGAGCAAGCAGATTTATGCCTACTTGGACTGCTCCAATATGCATAAATTGATATTTTTTTGCTTGAGCTCTGGCAACTTCTGAAGGAGTGATCATTAGAAGATCAGTCTCTCCTCCTGCTGTAGCGGGGGTTGTAATTTTCAGTAGTTTAAAATAATGGCTATCCATTAGATCAAACTTTCCCCTCTTGTAGATTTGTTTAAAATCTAATTTTAGAATTGAGGAGTTTTTTACCTCTTGCTCGATTTCGTTGAATTCGAAATCTTCAGCATTTAGGAGTTGTACTCCTTTCTTTTTTCCAAAGATGCTTAACATCTTGATATCTCTTTTTTCCAGGTTTTCATACCGGATACTAGTCTGACCAGTAGATGGTTACAGAAAAATCATGTTTGGAACAAGATTCTTGTCTGGTTTTTCTAATGGTTTGAATCCATTAGTTTTCTTTGTTTTTACTGTAGGCACTTTCTTGTCCTTCAGTATAGTTTTCATAGAATCCAGCGTTTTTTGCTGTTCATTGATTTTTCTACTAACGACTGTTAGCTTTTCTTCTTCCGTTTTTGGAAGTTCTTTGATATAATCCATTTTGTTTTCCAATCTTTCCAATTGGTGGATTATAGCAGGTAACTTTTCTAGATGAGCTTGACATCTAGATAATTCTAGTAACAGCCTCTGATATTTCTCATCAGAGGATTTTAATAGAGAATTTATTTTCTCTAATAGCAATTCTGACATTGTCCCCATTAGGAGGGATTCCACTTTGAGCTATTTTACAGGCTTTGATACCAGTGATGTGCGGATCTAACCAATGCTCAAATAATCAAGAGGTTTTTGTTCCTCTTCCAAAACATATAAGAGATTCAACAATTGATATTATGAATAGTAATACGTACTGTTTACCTTTGAATCAGATGATGACTGTTAACTCTGCATATATATTCAAATAAAACTCGGATGGGCCCACCACGTTTCAAAAACTTTGTTATGTAAACTATGAAATAGACAATACACCAAAAAAATAGACAACACTCCAAACTGAAAAATGACAACAAAGAAGGGTACTACTGGTAGAGGTTTTGACAAGATGGGTATGTAAGAAGAAAAGAGAGAAAAAGTTGTGTAAAGAGGAAGAAAATAAAGACATTGGAGTGTATGAGAAGTATTCTCATGGATTAGGGGTGTATGAGTATTAACCCTTAATGAAATTATCTATTTCTCTAAAAAAAAAAAAAACAAAATGAATTCCTTCGAAAAGATGATTAGCAAACCTCACCTTGTCAATAGGAACTTCATTTCGCTTACACCATGCAACAGTGATCCTAGGGTCAAGATACTTGATTTTGGGCATTCCCACTGACGTGTATTTCTGGTTCTCTTGGGTCCTCATATCCTGTTCCAATTTTTCAATCATCTGAATTGTTTAAGCTATCGTCCTCTCTAACCTGTATCAAATCAAAATTTACAATGAATCATCAATCATTGATGATCATTTCGTATCATCTAAATAGAAATCCTATTATGTCCTTCAAGTTTTATTTTAAATGCAACAAGAGTCGTTGATAAGAAATAGATTAAAAATTAAATCAATGAAAAACTTAATCATATGTTTATGCGAGTTGAGAGCTATACTAGAAAATAAAGTAGCGTAGAAAAAGAATAAACTCACAAAACCCCCACACCAACTCTGTCTTTAAAAACCAAGGTATTAAAAAGCGCGCCTCAGGCGCGCCTTAAGGCTCATAAAGCGTGAAGCGTACAAGAGAGAGCCTCTGTTTTGCTGATAAGGCGTAGAGGCGCTGAAGGCACTGCTGAAGGCACTGCTGAAGGCGTGAAAGGCGTCGAAAGCGAGCCTCAAGGCTTCTTGCGCGAACGCCTGGGGATTCTTTTTTTTTTTTTTTTCCTACACCAAAACGACGTCGTTTTGGTGTTTTGGGAGAGAAATTCATTTAGGTCCAGTTCTGAAGTCGAGCCAAGCCCCAAAGCAGCCAAAGCAGCCTCCTCTCCGACTCCTTCACTCCCAAGTCCCAATTCCCAAGCAGTAAATTTGATAAAATGATCAAGACCCATTGGTTTTCTCAAGAATTTCTCTCCAAAGGAGCCTGTTTGCATAATTGGAGCAAGAAATTTTATTACTTTCGGAGTTGTAGTTCGATTTGAAGAGTTTAAGTGCGTCTCTCTCTCTCTCAGTCCCTCTGTATTTACTGTAATTCATGATAAGGTCGTAAGCTTCTACTTGTTCCCCTTCCAATAATATATATCATCCACTGTATTCTAGAGAAAACACTCATGTTCATGTTAGTTTGTACTCTTCTACTTGAATATATTGGAAATTCGACTGCACATGGAGACAATAAGTAGGATTGTAAGCATATTAAGGGGATTCTATTAACCAGGGATTGTAATCAAAATTTTCTTTTAATGGTTACCCGGCCAACTTTAATTTAAGATCTCACATGTCCTTTCATCTGGTTTATTCGGTTGTTTTTTTTTTTTTTTGTTCCTCTGGTTCTTTCTTGGCAGAATTGGTTCGATGTGGTGGGGATGATGTTTGTATTGCTCACTGGAAATCTGATTGTCAGAACATCAATATCGCATAGGGTCCTTTTCCTGTAAGTAGCAAAGTATAGTGCAATGTACCTATGCAATTGTTCTGATGTGTGTAGGGCAATATTAATTGTTCTAACTGCTCTAGATAAAAATATATTGTATTTTTGGTTGTTAGGTGCCAAATATGCAATTTTGTTAAGCAATTGTTCTGTTAATTGCTAAGCACGTTTTCTTGATATAAGTTCTGCGGATGATATTAGTTGATATATATAAGTACTTAGTTAGTTTGTTCTGCTTAAAACTTTAAGTTGATGTAAGTTTTGAAGTTGTGTAGTGCAGGCACCATAACTTCTAGTATTAGTGAGACAACAAAGAAATATCATAAATGAGTTATATTTATACGTAAGGCTTACGCCTTACGCCTCAAGGCGAACGCCTTACTGAGGCTCTCCCGAAAACGCCTCGGCTACGCCTCAGTCTTTTAAAACATTGTTAAAAACTCCAACCAAATTTACGGCAAACAAGTTACATTACTCTTCTGGGGTCAGGGTTCTCTTTAGTTTTCCATTAGAAATTCTCAGTGGAGGCAATCCCATTACTGCCCTGTCCAAATCTGTTTTCAGCTCCGTCAATGTGCCCTGCAAGCAAAGGAAAAGAATTGGGTTCAGAGCAAGAAAGAAGCATGCATTTCAAGGCTCAGAACATTGTAAACCCACACAAACAAAACGGCGAGGGAGGACACGGTTAATCACTTGGATAACACCCAGGATGGGCAGGACATCAACCCAGACAACATTTTTTCCCTACCCCAGGTCAGATAAGCCATCACCTTAGTTTTCAAGAATGCATGACACTTGGTACTTCTATAAAGTTCCGAACATCATCATTACCTGCAACTCATGTTCTCTTTTAACCAGTACATCTGTACACCATCAGGCCTTGAAACAGTACGCTGAAAATTGCAGATAATGGCAACCTGCAAAGTGAAATACAAACAATTATGGATGCCACTAAGCCAAAGAAAATAGAATACTATCTCATTAACAATACGGGATGGACTGTCTTACCTCCCTGGTTGCCTGTCCATAAACACCTTGTTTCTCTGAAACTGCTCCAGAGAGAGTTTCTTTGTTCAACTTCCATCACGAATGAAAAAAGAAAAAGAAAAGTGAATACAACAGGAAATAGAAACATTGGATGGGGAAGGAGGAAGAATCATTGACATCAAATCCATCAGTGCTAAACCATAAAAATGACACCAACATTCCAAAAACAAGGCGACAGTCACTCTGAACTCTACATGTACATCCTGTCTTGACCGTGCTGAACGTTTCACACTAACGCCTTCATAGAGCATATCGATATTGATGCAAGGATGAGGGTCATAAGGATAACTTTTCTAGGATAAAGGGTCATGATGATTTACATCAATATTGATACTAGGATGGGGGTCATAAAGATTATTTTCTAGGATGAAGGGTAATGATGATTTACTTCCATCCGAGGTGAAACACTATGAAGAGTGAACATAAAGGACCAAAAAGAAAAACAATATTTACACAGCAGCTGATACATAAAACATAACAGAGTGCACAAGAAGTAAAAGGTACAAATTTGGTGGAGGCCAGTACAACTTACTATTTCATCCAATGTAATGCATGCATTGTATGTACGGAATACTTTTCCTGTAAGGCCAGGCATCAGTCCCTCTAGATGCGCATTCAATTTACTGGTATTCTCCAACTTGTCAAAGACCTTCACTACCATTCTTTCCTGAAGCAAATAGAAAAAGAGAACCAAAGAGATGGCCTTCGTATCAAATTGAAAACACACACTCACATTTCTCGGCTTAAAGACAAAAATGAATGAAAGACACCCTAAATTAGAACAGTTGCCACTCACCAGCCAGGAACTCTTCGATTGCCTTGTAAACAGGAAGCTCAACGTCAACAGTATTTTCACATCTTATTGAATCTTTAACGAGGAAGTTGAACTAATTTTGTCAAAAAATAGAGGTGACCGGTTATTCTCTTGACAAAAAAAAACTCTTAATATAAACTACGTCCTATGATTTAAAATCAACAAATGCCAGATAGTACCTCCAACGAGTTAGGGGGAATTGTTTTGACGTTCTCTACTTTTAATTTGCAGCACTCGACAGTATCAATTTCATCATCATCCTGCCAGCAATAAAAGTAAAGCATGAATAACTGATACTGTTGAATTCTTTGAAGGTAAATGGTTTGAATTTTCCTGTTTATATTCTCTCTCTCTCTAAAACTTGGATCCTCTTAGACCATTATGCTGACACTGGAGAGTAAACATCAAAAGTACAGCTAATATTAGCCTTTACGAACATTCTTTAAAGACAGTAAGACATGATAAACTGTTTTCTGTAAATCCTTTTTAGTGTGCTTGTCCGACTCCATTAGAATTCCTCCAACTCAGAGACTAGCGAAAGTACTTTTTTCTTTTCTTTTTTTCTTTTTCCTTTTTTCTTTTTTAATAAAGACACACACATGCACACACAATCAGGTGCAAAGGATCACTGAAGTAATACTGTATCATTTCAAGCCCTCAGACAAAGTTTATCGACAAGATAGGTAGCAACTGCCATCTGCCTCTTTTCACCATCTTCACTTGTAAAATCCTTGGTGTATGCAGCCCTGATATTTTCTATGTACTCCTGCACTCGGTGTATTTCAATCAATAAGATAAGCCTCTTTGACTAGATATGGATGAAGTTTTGAATCAAGGTTTTATGACTCTCGCTAATGTTTCTGAAAAGAGGATTATTGTAGACACGATGGTAAAAAACAGGTACAACAGATGAGTATGTATGCTAATGCCTTGCCAAGTGCTTGTGTGTGTACGAAGGCTTCACTCTATGATCAAGGAGCAGGTACACCAGATGAGTATGTATCTGTGAGGTTCGATTTGAGATTAGTGACAGAACTTCTCATTCTGCTGAAGTGTCATGGATGATTGATTATGCATTAAAAATTGGTGTGCTTTTAAATTTTTATGATGTTGTTTTTATTTCAAAATACAAGGGTATTATTAAAACTTAAGACATATTTTTACTTTCCTTTCCTTCACCAACCAAACACAGCAAATGAAATCAAATAGTCTTTCCTGAATACTTTCCCTTCTTTACCAAACACAGGAACTGTTGACAGGAATTTTGATTTCCCACCCCCATACCCAAACGAGGCCTAAGTGCGTGTTCATCCACGATAATTTTCTTGCTTACAACTGCAAGGCCTCTAGCCTGTGTTTTCATTATTTTATTTGGCCTTCTGGTTTCTCTTTTCTACCGGAGGAGTCGGTGTTAGATAAGGAGTATATTTTACACTGAAACAGCTATTATGAATTCGAGAATCATGATATGTAATTTGAATGAATGAATGAAATTGAATGCTATAAAAATAATTAAATCATGATTTTGTTACTATCAAATCTCCATATATTCTTAATTATATAATTAAATGCAGTAAAAATAAATAAATTTTTTTAAAAATACAAAACCACTTAGGCAGGTCTCCTGGCCACCGCCCGACTAGCGTCTAGTAACCTTGTATTTTACAATAGATAGAATAAGCACATGATTAAGCAGATGCCCTAATATCAGAATCTGAAGTCGATATCCACATCCATTGCCCACTCAAACATTGGCATATAATACTCGGTGTATATCTGTGTCCATAAGAAATTATCAAGTTTACTAGCAGAAGCTCATTACGAAATCTGACCAAAGAACAATAACCGTATCTCATAACAAAATTAATTTTTTTCAAAAAGATGATTAGCAAAACTCACCATGTTAATAGGAACTTCATTTCGCTTACACCATGCAACAGCGATCCTAGGGTCAAGATACTTGATTTTGGGCATTCCAACTGACGTGTATTTCTGGTTCTCTTGGGTTCTCATATCCTGTTCCAATTTTTCAATCATCTGAATTGTTTCAGCTATCGTCCTCTCTAACCTGTATCAAATCAAAACTTACAATGAATCATCCGCACATGATAGAAAAATGGTTTAGAACAGCAAACAAATTAAATTACTCTTCTGGGGTCAGGGTTCTCTTTCGTTTTCCATTAGAATTTCTCAGTGGGGGTAATCCCATTATTGCCCTGTCCATATCTGTCAGGTTTCTATTTGGTTTTCGATTAGAATTTCTCAGTGGGGGTAATCCCATTACCGCCCTGTCCAAATCTGTTTTCAGCTCCGTCAATGTGCCCTGCAAGCAAAGGAAAAGAATTGGGTTCAGAACATAAAGAAGCATGCATTTCAATGCTCAAAACATCGTAAACCCACACACAAAACGGAGAGGGAGGACCTGGTTAATCACTTAGATAACACCCAGGACGGCAGGACATCAACCCAGACAATATTTTTTCCCAACCCCAGATCAGATATTCCATCACCTTCAGAAGTTTTCAAGAATGCATGACACTTGGTACTTCTATAAAGTTCCATACATAATCATTACCTGCAACTCACTCATGTACTCTTTTAACCAGTACATCCGTACAGTACCAGTCCTTGCGACAGTACGCTGAAAATTACAGATGATAGCAACCTGCAAAGTGAAATACAAACAATTATGGATGCCTTTAAGCCAAAGAAAATTGAATGACTATCTCATTAACAATACGGGATGGACTGTCTTACCTCCCTGGTTGCCTGGCTATAAACACCTGCTTTCTCTGAAACAGCTCCAGAGGGAGTTTCTTTGTTCAACTGCCATCACGAGTGAAAAAAGAAAAAGAAAAGTGAATACAACAGGAAACAGAAATATTGGAAGGGGAAGGAGGAAGAATCATTGACATCAAATTCATCAGTGATAAACCATAAAAATGACACCAACATTCCAATAACAAGGCGACAGTCACTCTGAACTCTACATGTACATCCAGTCTTGACCGTGCTGAACATTTCACACTAACGCCTTCATAGAGCATATCGATATTGATGCAAGGATGAGGGTCATAAGGATAACTTTTCTAGGATAAAGGGTCATGATGATTTACATCAATATTGATACTAGGATGGGGGTCATAAAGATTATTTTCTAGGATGAAGGGTAATGATGATTTACTTCCATCCGAGGTGAAACACTATGAATAGTGAACATAAAGGACCAAAAAGAAAAACAATATTTACACAGCAGCTGATACATAAAACATAACAGAGTGCACAAGAAGTAAAAGGTACAGATTTGGTGAAGGCCAGTACAACGTACTATTTCATCCAATGTAATGCATGCATTGTATGTACTGTACGGAATACTTTTCCTGTAAGGCCAGGCATCAGTCCCTCTAGATGTGCATTCAATTCACTGGTATTCTCCAACTTGTCAAATAGACCTTCACTACCATTCTTTCCTGAAGCAAATAGAAAAAGAGAACCAAAGAGATGGCCTTCGTATCAAATTGAAAACACACACTCTCACATTTCTCGGCTTAAAGACAAAAATGAATGAAAGACATCCTAAATTAGAACAGTTGCCACTCACCAGCCAGGAACTCTTCAATTGCCTTGTAAACAGGAAGCTCAACGTCAACAGTATTTTCACATCTTATTGAATCTTTAACGAGGAAGTTGAACTAATTTTGTCAAAAATAGAGGTGACCGGTTATTCTCTTGACAAAAAAACTCTTAAACTATGTCCTATGATTTAAAATCAACAAATGCCAGATAGTACCTCCAACGTGTTAGGGGGAATTGTTTTGACGTTCTCTACTTTTAATTTGCAGCACTCGACAGTATCAATTTCATCATCATCCTGCCAGCAATAAAAGTAAAGCATGAATAACTGATACTGTTGAATTCTTTGAAGGTAAATGGTTTGAATTTTCCTGTTTATATTCTCTCTCTCTCTAAAACTTGGATCCTGTTAGACCATTATGCTGACACTGGAGAGTAAACATCAAAAGTACAGCTAATATTAGCC
Source organism: Rosa lucieae (assembly GCA_024704745.1). Lineage (NCBI taxonomy): Eukaryota > Viridiplantae > Streptophyta > Magnoliopsida > Rosales > Rosaceae > Rosa > Rosa lucieae. The sequence goes on from CM045498.1 coordinate 55,526,737, forward strand.
TATACGAACATTCTTTAAAGACAGTAAGACATGATAAACTGTTTTCTGTACATACTTTTAAGTGTGCTTGTCCGACTCCATAAGAATTCCTCCAACTCAGAGATTAGCTAAAGTACTTTTTTTTTTCTTTTTTAATAAACATGCACACATGCACACACAATCAGGTGCAAAGGATCACTGAAGTAATACCGTATCATTTCCAGCCCTCAGACAAAGTTTATCGACAAGATAGGTAGCAACTGCCATCTGCCTCTTTTCACCATCTTCACTTGTAAAATCCTTGGTGTATGCAGCCCTGATATTTTCTATGTACTCCTGCACTCGGTGTATTTCAATCAATAAGATAAGCCTCTTTTCTAAGCTATTTAAAAGTGAAAACATCACATACAACTGCCGTTTGGAATATGATGGACATATCAATAAGACATATCCATCAACATACCTTCAGCATCCTTGCTTTCTCATATGTCTCCTTCTCTCTTTTCATTTCAGAAATCTGAGGTTGAACACAGACAACATAAGAATATTAGCATTTTATCATCTAGAGATGCAATTATATGATGACAACATAACAAACAACTCCCGTTTGGAAGCTTATAGACATCCATCAGAATACCATCAGCATCTTTGCTTTCTTTCTTTCTTTTTGGGCCGACATCTTTGATTTCTTATAGTTTTTCCTGGCACTTTCCATTCCAAAAATCTGAGGCATATATTGAACACAGACAACAAAAGAATATTAGCACTACAATGATCAAAACACGCAATTATGTGATGGCAATAGGGGATCAACTACTAGAAGATAAGTTCTTATACACATTGTAAAAATTTTGAGGCATGATACTATATAAAATCAGTTTCCCCTCTTTCTTTTACCTTTCTGAACTCTTATACGCATTCCATGGAGGCAGGTTTTTCAAGAAATTATATTTAAAAAGTCCAGAATATTTAACTCATAGTTTGATGCCCTTGGTGGAAGTAAAATAACAGAACTAATTTATCTTCAAAAAGATTTTAATAAACATTGCATGGGTTAATTAAAGACAAAAGATTCAACTACCCCTTTATGCAAAAAGTCCTGCATTTTTTAAGCAGTCAGATTCAGGCAACCTAATAATAATTGGTTGATTCAACACGTTCTACAAAGTCCAAATGAAGTAATAAGACATCTGAGGTTCTTCATAAGGTTGTGAACGTAAGCTAGCAAGACCAACTATAAATACAGAGATTTTAACCATCTTTTGCCACTTATCCGAGAAAACTCAGTTGTCCTGATCACTTAAATGCTCAGAAGAAAGCTAAATAGAAACCTAACTAATGAAGGAAACAAGAGAACGAAAATCTAGAAACCTAACTAATGAAGGAAACAAGAGAACGAAAATTCAAACCAATTCGTTTTAGTTTTCACTCTTCAAATTTCCTGTGGTTTCTCGCAAACCAAACAGAATCTTCAATTATATATGCACAAAGGCTAACGTACGTAGTTAGTTAATATGGCTATGAATCTATCAAAGAAACCTTAAATCCTGATAATCGGAATCACAGAAGCAATAAAAAATAACATCATCATCATAAGCACGTAAGGACATGCATGGAGATCATACCCGACCCCTAATCGATAGAAAGCGGCTCAGATGTACCTATCCGTCGATTTTTCGTTTTCTCTGTTCTCGAAAAACTATGTTTGGCAACTTGGAACGGCAGAGTTTCAACTTATTTAAAGCAACCAGCCAACAATGAGCCGGAAGGCGCCTAGGCGGCCTGATCTGGGTCGCTATCGTTTGGTGGATACTGAGCTACTTGGGTGTTGCTGGGCTGGCAAGGGGCTGGGCCTGTTTTGGGCTCAGCCTATTTAGGGTTTTTTAATTTTTTTTTTTAATCTAGCTTTGTTTAGGTTTTTAAGCATTTTTTTCTTTTTTAAAAAAGAGGATCAAAGGGTTTCACTACTGCCCCCATGGTGACTCGAACCCATGATTTCGTACATAGGTAGTGGGTGCTCTAACCACTGAACTAACATATTGAGGTCCTTCAAGATTTGAAATTAGAAGTTGCAGGTCACTTTCAAGTTACATGCTTTGAACTTTCACAACCACAGCCATTAAATGCAATCAATTAATTTTTTTAAGATGCTAGATCTCAAATAGAACTACGTACCAAAAAGTCCACTTAACAAAATGTGTCAAATATGTGAAGCGAAGATTCATCCATGTTCTTCCAAAGATTGTACTGGATATCCACTGATCCTAACATATTAAAATGCTTGGAACTAGGTGCTTACAAAAGTTCAAGTGCTAGATGACTTAATTCATATATAGTAACCAGCGCATATAGATTTACTCTTTTTTTTTTTTGGAAGTTTTAAATGCACACCCCTTACACATTCCTTGCTCAATACACCTATCATTTAATTTCTCATTCTATTATTTTACTAAATACACAACTCAAATGACCTAAAATATCCTTAAACTAAAAAACCATGAAATACACTATTATTTAACTACATTAAGGCTACTATTTAATTTGATAGTATATATTAACATATTAGCATTTTATAATTGACCATATTAATTACTTGTGTTAGTTATTGGGAAATCCATAAGAATTCATTATTGTTCCCATCAAATAGATGCTTAGAAATAGGTTTTGTATTATTTGAGTTCTCATTCACCAAACACCATATTGATCAAGTATAAAATTTTGAGTCAAACATTCAACCAAAACTGTATCAATAGTTTGGGTTTCTTCCCGTATACCCAAAAAGCTTCTGTATTTTGCCCAACTGCCCAACACTCTTGTATTACACTATTACTTTAGGAAAAGACTAAAAGGGATAGGTCTTTTCATAATATGCCTTTTGTATCCTATGTTAACCCGTGGTTTTAGCAATATTATTCGACCAAAAAAACTTTGCTTTAAACGACAAAAACAAAAACAAGACTAGCCTTCAACATGCCTAAGTTTTTCACCTAACGGCCTCCTGTCTAACGGTTACTTTAACAAGCGGAATCACTACTGCTTGTCCTAATTTTTTGTTTTAAAACTGATTTTTTTTCAGATGAATAGTATATTTAGAACTTTGGATTTCTACAGGATGCATGCATCTAAATGGCGAAACATAATGAAAACTATAATTAAGGATAAAATAATGACAACTATATTTGTTGAAGAAGCGGGTGAGCAACCATCTGAATTCATTTATTCAAATATACATACATGCTAAACATTCAGAGCCTCATTCTCAGGTAAACAGCAAAAGGCTGCTTAGCTATCCATAAGAATGAGAACAGATACTTACTTGTAATGAAAGCACACTACTTCACACTTAGACAGGAAGGGAAGCACACTGCTGTACTATTTGAGAGAAGACTATTCTGCTCAATTTTCTAATTTTGTTTTTCGAATCTAGAATTGATATCGAAATTTTCGAATGCCTTCTAAGGGAAGCTAAGGCTCCTTATATAGGGAGCGGAACTCAAATTACAATTCAAAATAACAAAATGTACAGGACAACTCCGTGATCTTCTGCTTTTCTGAGTGCTCCTGATGATGGAGGTCGGACAGGAAAAGCAAAAGCATTTTGGTGAAATGTTTTTCACCTTCTTCTTTTCCGAAAAGCAAAAGCAGCTTTTGGGAAAAGTCCAAAATTACTTTCGATGCTTTCTACACCTGCTGCTTCACATGTTCTCGTCTGTTACTGAATTGTGACCAAGGGCAAACGAGTCGTTATCTACCTGGGCCATACTAGCAGTTGTTGCATTGTCTTTGACATCTGTATCAACATACATCTTGTAGTGGTTGTCTGTTTCAAGTCTTTCTATCCACTGTAAGTATGCCAGTGTCGAATCTATCTCTTTTCTTGTAAGACATAGGAACAGGTCACTGCATGCGATTAAAAGATTGCAGTAAAGATAAGCCTTTAAGGATGTTTTCAACTTCTCTTTTCTTGAAAGAGATGTTTTCCCAGTAGTTGGCAATCCCTTTAAGGATGAGATTTTAAGAGATTGCAGTAAAGATGATGATTAAAAGTATTTCCAAGATTGTTACTGCATGCGAGGTTTTAGAGAATAACTTGGGAAAACATTAAGTTTTACTTATTCATTCAAAACTACTTATTTTTCGTCCACTCACTCTAACGATTTTTAAATGTTTTCCCCTGGGCCCTTCGGTTTTCAATGTCCAGTCTGCATGCCAGTTTAGCTTGAGGTCGAGCGTACATGGGGTTGAGACATAGCCGTCATAGCTTCCGCATTATAAAAATATCGGTCCTTTATCTTGTATTCTATCATCTTGTACGCCTGTACATTATATTGCTCTGATAACCCATGATATTAATATTCTTAAGTTCAGAATTATTTGTGAAATGGGAGATGTTGTGATATAGGGAGCAGGGTGGCTCTAGAAGAATAATGGTGGATTATTTTAGAAGTGTAAGTGTCTTTCTACAGGTTTTAGGTAGTCCACTTTTAGAAGAAGTTCCGCCAAATTTTTGGTAGAATTTCTTCTAAGGTGGGCCCCGCAGGACCACTTTGGATTTCAAGGTGAAATCCGGGGCGGGTCCTGTCAGCATGAGAAATTGCAATTCTCATAAATTTTCCTATGGGAATATAGTCATATATTTTCGTAATAAATGCAAGAAACTAGGAGGGAAAGTGATCCGGAAAGTTGTTAAAAAGTTTGTAATTAATACAATAAAATAATGTGTTGTGAGTAATAAATGCAAGGAAAAAAGGAGAGAAAGTGATTCATTTGGTGTTTGGAATGAACAACTTTGCCCCTCATTTTCCCTTCCTTCAGGAAAGTATTTCCTTTCCTTTTGTATCCCAAACACAAGAAAGGAACAAGTTTTCTTTCTCGATGCTTACTTTCCACGAACCAAATGTGGCCTTAGGATGAGTGGGGGGAACCATTTTCCCCCCTATTTTCCTTTCGTTTGTCATCCCAAACACAAGAAATGAATTACTTTCTTTTTCCAAGGGTAAGGATATGGAAAGCTGATGCAGCTAAAAGCAAGCGCATAATTTAACCCTATAAATATCGTTAGTAGTATAAGCAAATAGGGATCGTTCTATTCCGGGGATTGAGGGTACACCTGTCATTGTCAAACAATTAAACAATTAAAATTAAAACAAAGTATAATATTCATAAAGATATTCACAAGTATAAGCATTATTTACGAAAAAAAGGGGGGATTTTGTTTTTGGTTTTTCGAAAATAAAACTAAGTTAACAAAACAATTAAAATGCAAAAACATAAATACAAAGATGGAATGAGAGAACAAAGATCAAAACCGAAACTTATGATTAAAATTGATTCAAACCCTAATATTGTTCATCTAAGTCATGAGAAAGGAGTTGATCATGTGAAACATTCGAAAGCAAATGAATTCCCATTTTTTACTTTTCAATGCTAATTAACCTAAGCGAAAGCACCTAGATTAATCCTATCAAACATGCAATCAAACCCTAGAGAGCTAGTCAATCATGTCATGTTTAACGCATTACACATAGAGAAAGGCTATCAACTCAAGTGTACAACTTAGTATGGAAAAGTCCACCTAATTGCAATCCTCGTTAATTAAATTCGATTTTGTCCAAAACCTTTACTACTTTGATTCAAGTTTACAAAAACGAAAAGTCGATTTCATGTTCTTAAACCTACACCAATTATATCAAAACCCTAAGTTGTTTGCAACCACATAAGATTAAAATACAAAAGTATCTATAACACAAATTTAATTTAAACAAACCCACATAAGCAACTCTCGAAGAACAATAATATGAATCTGAAAATTCTCAATTAATCATAAAAAATTACAGAAATTAATATTTGTTCAAACATATATGTCAACTAGTTCATAACCAACGAAATTCAAAGCAAATGTTACAAAGGAGAATCGGATTACACCGTGAGATGGAGATGGTGATGAACGATTGGTGTGGTGGTCTCTTGAATCTCGAAAGCAAGCTTCAAGGTTGGAGATGGATGATGGATGCTCACGGCTATGCTTCTTCTCCCTTGGCCTTGCTTGAACTCGTGGAGATGACTAGAGGATGGAGAAACTCACGGCTATGCTAAGAAGATTTTCTGAATTTTTTTCTAAAGTGTAAATTGTATGGGAGAGGACTCTTCTCAACGTCAAAGAGGGGGGAGTATATATAGGAGCACGGCTAGGGTTCACAAAGCAATCAGAAATTTCCACATAGCTTCCACCAATAGGAATTCGCCAAGTAAGCTTTGTGATGTGGTCCAACCAATCGTAGGATGCCAAGTAAGCCTTGTGATGTTTCCAACCAATCAAAATTCTCTAAATTACCTCCCTAATATTTAATTCCGAATTTCCTTGAAATTATTCTGATTTTCTTCATGAATTTCGGCCAACATTCCTTTAGGGAATTTAGGGATGAATAGACGCCTTTTTAGCTTTTCCTTGGTGCACACATATTTTCCTTCCATAAATATCTCCCTTGAATCTCTCTTGGAGTCATCTCCTTGATTATTTCTGATTTTCACGTTGGCAATCACACCAAATTATTCCTCCAACAATATTTCTTTCCCTCCCAAGAAAATCTCTCCTTGAAATCCTCAATCAATCATCTTTAATTCCCACGTTGTCACCTTGTTTTTCCTTAAGTATTACACGGCAAATTTAATCCCCAAGGAAAATATATTTTCCTTTTTAAAAAAAAACTCTTCCTTGATTCTCTCCTTGCCATGTCATCTTCATGAAGCTTCTCTTTCCATTTATGAACTCAATTCAGCTTATTTATTCCAAAAACCTGAAAATAGAAGCTTTCTAAAATAAGAAATGGAAACTTTCTTAAACTAAAATGGAAACTTTCTAAAAATGGAAAATAGAAACTACAAAATAGAAACTTTCTACAAATAGGAACTTTCCCATTCGAAGAATGGAAACTTTCCTAAACAGAGTTTTATTAAGGAAATAACGCAGAAAATATAGGGAAATAACAGTTAAAACGTCGCATTAAAATGCTCCTATCAAAAGCTGCATTCATTAGCAGCTTCTAATTTCTAGGTATTGCCCATTTGCCAAGTTATAGACATGGGCATAAACTATTAAAGAATGAAATTGCTACTAATGTCTTGGGAGTATGCTCTCAAGATATGCAATTCATTTATGTATTACTTGGTTGGGAGGGTCCCGCTGTAGATTTGCGAGCGCTTCGTGATGCCATTAGTCGGAGACATGGTTTGAGAGTCACACATGGTGAGATGAAGTGAAACTAATGATTTGTTGTCCTCGGTTTTCTATTTCCTTTTTCTTTTTGCTGCATTATTAATTAAATGTATTCTATTGGACATTATTATCTTGTTGATGCTGGATATCCAAATGGGGAAGGATTTCTTGCCCCATATATAGGGCAGCGATATCATTTAAACGATTGGAGAGAAGGACACCACCTACCTCTACTGAAGAATTTTTTAATAAGAATCACTCATCTATTAGGAATGTGATAGAGAGGTGTTGCAGGCTGCTTATGTTACGTTAGGCATGAGATGCTTATTCTCAATGTTTGAGAGACATGGCTAGCACACTACACTCCTTTGTGGATGTGACCAAGGCACACTTGGAGACAATGCAAGGAGTACTCATGAATGAGCCTGCAACATCTAAAAGAAGAGGTAAGCTTGTTGACGAGCTTATGAAAATTGAAGGCATAAATGACTATGACTAAGAGTGTTCGTAAGCTACGGACTAAGAGTGTTCGTTTAGCATTGAAATTGATCGTATAAATTAACATAATTATTTCGGTCTAATCCAAATATTTTTGGAAATTGATCTCTTAGTAGTATTGAGGCTCGGGAATCTTATATTAGTTGTCGTGGAAGTTTTTAACTCCGAATAGATCCGTTCTTGTTTTCAGTTTTTAGGATGCACTATGTCAATAAACTCATCAGACAACAACCGAGGACTATTGTCTAATTCAAAAAATTTCTGTTGTCTAGTAGCCTGATATCTCTTAGGCCTTCAGACGACAGATATTACCCGTGATCTATATTTCACTCAAACAACATAGGCTGGCCAATAATCTGTTGTCTGATTATGTCGAGATATCCCGAATTATGACTTTTTGTGGTTGAAGATGTAATGAAACGACAGTTATATGTTGTTATAAAGGATTCTACACAACATCTTTTCATAAATCTCTATCGTTTGTATTTCATTAAGACGACAGAAATCTATTGTGTGAATATATAGTGACTTGAACTATCTTGGATTTTTTCTGTTGTGTGATTCAATTAGAAACGACAATTATATGTCGATGTATATATATATATATATATATTTTACTTTGTCGAGGGAAACCCAAAGGTTTTCTAGGCCCAAGATAAACCCCTTCGGCGCATGTGAAATGCTCAAACTGTGCATTGCAGTACAGTGCCTGACCACTTTGACAACTTCGGGGTATGTCGATGTATATGACTGTTAACAACATATATTTGCTTCAATTCTGTTGTTTGATATTGGTTTGGATGTTAGCTTTATTTGGTTTGTATGTCTTAGCAAGAGCAGTTGCACAACAGCATATTAAGAAGGGTCCTTGACCCAAAGCCCCAAAATGAGGGAAAATTATCCCACTTACCCCAGTAAGAGATTTTTGTTCCCACCTACCCAATTTAACATAAAAAGACAATTTTACCCTCAGCTAAATAAATAAACTACCCCATATGCCATCTCTCTCTCTCTCTCTCTCTCTCTCTCTCGTAGTAGTAGTAGTAGTAGTAGTAGTAGTAGTAGACTGTATCTTTCTGCTCTGGATCTCATTCAATTCAATTCTCAGTGCAAGTGCTAGCTATAGCGATATGCTTCTTCCTTCCTTCTTCGATCTTTTGCAGAGTAGCACAAGAACCACATTGAAAACTACAATCGATCGGCGACTAGTCAATGTCATAGCAGCCGAAGTAGGCTTCCGGCAACGGCGTCTGAAGTGTCAGACAATAGATCGGATATGACTTCGATTTCTGGCCATAGATCGGATATGGCCTCGATGTCCCGGTGACCTATTAGATTTCCAGTCACCGCGCTCTCGACGCTGTCTTGTTGGACATGTACGACAGTCGGAAACCCTCCCCGTCAAATCAAAGAAGCACTGTGTCACGCGATGCATTGAGTTTCGTATGTGCTTGGCTGCTAAATGGTGAAGAATATGGTGAATGTGAAAGATTTTCCAAATATGCCCAGGTGAATGGGTTGAGAAGTGGAACAAGCAGAGGGAGAGTGGAACATTCCCAGGTCCGCTTTGACTTAACACCAGTAGCTTGGAATGGTCCTCCTTTTTTCTTTGTTTTGAATGGTCGAATGGTCCTTTCACATGAAAAGTTATGGTTCACTTTTTGATAAGAGTTGCATGATTTTTAGTTGGATCATTTGTGAATCAATAAGTGACCAGTTTGAATTTCTTTGGGTTTATTAGACCACTGCATTTATGAAGGACTTGAAATAGATCTGAAATGTCATTCTAGTTTAATAAAAATCCATTATAAGAAATGTCATTTGTTTGTTTGTTTTTTTTTTTTTTGGTAAAATGGGGGCAGAAGACCCAGAAGGACTGAAAAATGAAAAAAAAAAGTTCCATTGGGAGGCAATAGAGGTTTGTTAAATGTCTATTGCGGGGCAATAGACGTTTTGAATTGATGTAATCTCCTCTTTTTTTTCTTTAATCAAAGTTTTATTTGTCTAATTTTAGAGAGATTAGTTCCTATTTCGGTGATCGAAACATCTATTTGGGGGCCAATAGACGTCTATTGTCCCCCAATAGACGTCTACTGCCCCTCTATTGGGAGGCAATAGACGTCTATTAGGGGATAGTAGACGTCTATTGCCTCTCTATTGGGGGGCAATAGATGTTTATTGGGGGCAATAAACCTTTTCGTTGAGGTTTTCAGAAAAGTCCAGTGACGGCGGTCGGCGACCGGAATTATGCGAAAATTGGCTGGAATCCGGCGGCCGGTGACCGGACTCAGGCGAAGTCTCCTATGGTTTCTCTCTCTAAGTAACAAAGGGGTGAGGGGTAAAATGGTATTAAAAAAATTAAAAACAAAAAAAAATTCTTAATGGGGTATTAGGAAAGACTCCCTTAGAGTGTATTGGGTAAGAGAGAATTAAAAAAACTTAATGGGGTAAGTGGGAAAAAAATCCCTAGAAATGGGGTAAATGGACAAAAACCCTATTAAGAAATCTAGTCTGCAAAATTTAATTGTAATTTATGAAAGAGAAACACTTCATTTGAAAATGTACAAGTATCCAGATCCCATTACATCAATCAATCAAACTATAATTCTACAAGCTAAACCCACATAATATGAAAATACCAGATCATCTAGTGCTATAAACTGCTCTCTCGACTAGCCACACTTCATCTTTCTTAAGCTTTCGACTAGCCACATAATCCAATACCTTTGCTAAATAAAGCTGATATATGATTGGCACTTTCAAGTCTCCTCTGAAGCACTGCCTGAACCGTGCCTGTATGCACAAAATTGTTAATGAAGAGCAGCCCCCTGGAAATAAATATATTATGTTCCACAATACCTTGCAATTGCAGAAAGCTAACTCTGATCTTCCTTTTTATTCATTGACTTTCCAAGGGAAAAAACTGCAAGCACAAACAAAGAGTTAGAGATCATGTACTCATTTCTCAATTACTTTTTATTCATAAACTAGTCAATTGCAAATACGAAGCATGGCTTAATAACCTAAAATGCCAAAAGATATTCCTAACAGCAGAGCTACATATTTGTGGGAGTATGAATGCAGGTATAAGTATTTAATGTATATACTAAACAATTTCCATCCAAATAATACCAAAATGCTAGACGAATTTTCCATAATTTAGTTCAGATGAAAAAACACAACCCGCCTTTGTTACTAACATTGCAGTAAGCTCATCTATGGGTTACATTAGGACTGTTAAGATCTAAAAACCCTCTTATGTACTTACTATGACATACTATAACCCAATATAGAGAAATGACAAAAGCATTTCGTAGCCGACTATTTCAGGATGTGTGATGCAGATGATAGATAAAGATGGACTAAATCACTTCCATAGCTTCAAGCACTTAACATGGCTAGCTAAAGCTACCATGGTAATTTTTTTTTGAAAAAGCGCGAATTCGTTGCTAAGCAATTTCAAGAATCCATTCTTTTTGTTTGTTTTATTGGGTGTGACTTTGATTTTTTCTAGGTTTTCTTTTTTGTTTTTATACCTTGATGTTATTATTCAGGAAGACATTTGAGACTTGGATTTATATATGCTCCATTTATATATCATTGAAGGTGAGTGTTCTTGGAACTTCTGGACTGTGCATGTCAGGATCATATGTTGAGTAAACAGGGTAGCCACAGAGTTTCAGATGATTTTACTGTAACTGGAAGATTTCCTGTGTTTGCTAATCATGTTTGTAATTGAAATCAGGTACAGAACTCTCCCAGAACTCTAGAAACCTTGAATTTAGGTTTTGATGGCAGTTAATAGCATCGATCAGGCTCTGAGATAGAGAGGTTGGACCGAAAACGAGTAGGACAGGTTTGGTTTCCTAAACTTATTTGCCGGATTTGAGATTTTCAATTTTAATTTGATGTCATCGTAGGTTGCTGGGGTGGGAAAGAGAAGAGGAGGGGTTCAAGATTGTGGTGGACTTAGAGACGATACACCAGGGCCTTGCCTATTCCTAATAATCAGGGGATGAAGAAGAGGATGAAGAGCAGCAATATCATTGTTCAGATAGCCAAAAGTTTGAGGAGCAAATTTTGTCTTCTTGGTGCCCCTTTTGGGATATGGACTATGATCCGGCTTTAAATCATAGTCCATGCTCAACCCGATAGGCGACCATTCTCTATAAGGTTATTATTTGATTTCTAGTTTTTGTTTTCTGATTATATTTCATAATCTGTGTTTAAGTTTTGTTGTTTGTTTTCATGTGTAATTGGACAATTCTAGAATTAATGGTCATTGTCTAAGATTGCTCTTGCTACTGTCTTGCTATTTCAAAATTTTACATGACATATTTTGTCTGAGCATTTTCATTGTAATTTCGCATCCCTTGGATTTTCAGTTAATGCCATAGAGATTGGTAATAAACTTGAGCTTGAGCTCCATTGAGTTGCTTTGTCCATAGAGATTGTCAAAATCTTCTGTACCGTTCTCTACTCTGTTAGTTTGTTTAGATAACCATTTCATCCATATGACTATAAGAAAAATATTAAACACTTTTAATCATATGGGTCTGGATCAATAGAGTCAAAGATTCTTATCATAAATACTTGCTAAGATAGAAGAGAAGCTGTCTAGAAATTTAAAATGTAGGTTTGATCGGTTACTCTAATGCTGTCAAGAAATATAATTTTATATATTTTCAGCTAAAGAATTCATGGAAATAGGCAAGTGCTAAAAATACAAAGAAAATACTTTCGGTTACTATGATTGAACCCATCGAAATACAATTGCTTAAAGAAACTACTTTGTGTTTCTTGAAAGTAGTTTCTTGAATTTTGCCCCAAATTAAATTTTTCTGCACTTTTACAAATAGGGTCAAGCTGTTTAAATTTTTTGATTGATTATTCGCAGGTACCAGCTCTGGAGCACAATGTAAAGATACAAGAATGTACTAGCAGCGGCTTTTTATCTGCGAAACTGGTATGTGCTAGCAGCAGCCTTTCATCTAACAAGTCTAAAAGATTGGAGAAAGTTCCATTGAGTAAAGTTTTGATTTGGGGTGGTAGGGGTAAGAGGAAAATGAAAAATGTAATGAGAAGCAAAGCAAGAAGCAGCTCCTTATTTGAGAAATAGTTGAGAATTCTTACTGTTGTATAAATGGTTGAGTAATTCTGACTGTTGTGCCTTGAACCATATAAAAAGATGGACAATATAAAATAATCATGATAATTAAAACAAAAATTTATTCAGATGAGTTGTTGATAGGTAGAATTGGGTTTTTTGTCTAGTTGATGTTTTAAGATTTGGGCTTCTAGAAGATGCGCCATCAAACAGGTATGAGAAAGGGTGTAATGTATTTAGTACCTGCATCTTTTGCCTTCCTTGAATTCTGATATACTCTTTTATTTATATATTTATTTAGAAATACTGGAAATTGTAATGCCGATGATGATGGGAGTCCTAATGAAAGTGATCGGAAAACGCTACGGCCTCCAAGTTGTTCCAAAACATTCAATGTTGAAACTAGCCATGCTGCAAAAATTCCCATGAATTGAGCATATCCTTTTTTCATATTTATGATTAAATATATGTATTTTCAGCACCTTTCTTATTTGTACTCCTATATGTTTAGAGTGAGAAGCCACTACCAATCTAGAATCTTTGACACCTGCTCACATCTGTTTGATGGCTTATCCTCCAGAGCAAGGTAATTCTTTTTCCCAATTGGTGACCACTTTTTTTCTTAAGTTGTCGACCACTTTTTTCTTACATTGTCAGAGATGTTTAAGATTGAATGTTCAAGCTTTGTAAACCTTTTTTGAGGGTATGATGACTGCTTTGGTATAGACTAGGGACTAAAGATTTCCCAGGGTTATTTCTTTTTAATGTTAATGATATAGCTTTGTTGGAAAGTTTGGAAAGTTTGGGTTCTTCATGTTTTGGAGGATATAGCTTTGTATCGACCAACAAGAGAGTTTGGAACACTAAGTATGGCTCAAGGAAGTACAATTGCATGGCCTATCAAGTACATCAAGCTGGTTTAGCTAGTATTGAAACTTTGAGGTAATTTATTCCGTCGTCTCTTTTTCTTCCATATCTATATGCAGATATAAGGTTACTTTTGTTCTCTTTGATTTTCTGGTTCTTACTTCATAGTTTCATTTTAAATTATCTGAGTTTTCATTTAGCATCAGATTTCATTGCATTGTTGGAAAGTCTGAAATAGCTGCACTTTTTTTGGCTAGATTTTGGGTTTATATACAGGTTCTGTTTTACAGAGTTCATATTTCCTTGCTTGAGTTGAGAGCCGGGGTTTTACTTTTGGTGTGATTGGAAGAATGGAAAAGCACTATGGATACTCTCTCCTTTAGTGTTTGTTGTTTATTTTGTGTTTTTATGTCATTGATTGTTTTCAGAAAAGTTGTTGTGAAGTATTGGATAATTGAACTTGTTACTGTTACAGGAAAATTGACATCTTCATATGTATGTTTAACTCAGATGGTCATCTGCTATTAGATAGTTTGCTGAGTACTTGCTTTCGTTTATTATTAACTGTGCTTTACATTCATAACAGGGACTTCCAGTTTTTGAGGCACTTCCACTTTTTGAGGTTTCTATTAACATGCCCTACTGATGATAAAGTGCTCAAAGTGATGGTCAATTAAGAGAATCTGCATTTGGATAGTTAAATGTTCAAAAGATGATGTAGTATATTTTGTAATATGCTATATTCTTAACATAAGTTTAAACTCAAGTTTGCTAGAAATTGTACTTGGTCTGTAGCAGATTGGATATAAAAAGTTTGTTAAAACCCTTTCTATTATCTATGATATATATGCTGTTTCACCTGTACTTTGAGGTTAATAATATTATTTTTGCTCAAGTCATTTTGTTAGTTGATCATTTTTGGATTATGAGCAGCCAGGAAACCTCTTTGCCACAAAGACTTTTATGGCAGGTTATGTGCGTCGTGAATGACATATAAAAATTGACAGAAAAGCTTTTTACAGCGTGCAAATTGGGCCTTAAGAAATTGGGCAACTACTTCTTTTACGGCATGCAAAAGTGTGCCATAAAAACAGTCTTTTACGACATTCATCTTAGGCCGTGAATAAAGTCTTTTACGGCATGCCTAGTGCGCTGTAAATAAGTGGTCAGAGAGTCATTTACGGCATGCTTTCTTGACATTCACAGCGTGCAAACATCCTACAAATCAAATTGGATTATTGAGGAATGTCTTTTACGGCCTGCATGGATGCACAATTACGACCTTCTTATGCACGCCGTTAAAGAGGAATGTCTTTTACGGCTCCGACATTTACAGCCTACTTTTGTACGCCGTAAAAGGGTATTTACCATTAGGGATTTTTTTTTTTATGACTATTGCATACCATTAGGGATTAATATCAAGTATCATATTCTCATGTACACACCCAATTGGTCTCGCGGAAAGCCCCTACTAAACAACTACGTTGGTAGCCCGGATATTGGTAATGAGCATCAATATTTCTGTTTGGGGTTATGCAATGTCGCATCTAGCTATGCTAATTCATCTACGATCCACCGCCACTCACGTTTTCTTTGTGTCATAGCTACTAACTAGGTGCGAGTCTGATATCTCATACCTTACGCATATTTGAGTGTGCGATTTATGTGCCAATCCCGCTGCAACAGCGCATCAAAATGGGTCATTAGCAATGAATGCATATATATTTATGCGGGATGTAAATCTCTAATTATAAGTCTACTATGTAGAACCCTTGACAGACTATCTTTTTATTGCTAAATTTGTGGATTATCACTTTGATGAGACAGTATTCCCGTCATTAGGGGGAAATTAGAACGTCAACATTCAATATGAATGATAGGAATTGTCATAGTTGGTCCCCATTATGTCTAATCTCGATCCCCTAAATGCTATGAATTCACATATACATGCCGCAAACATGCCTGGAAGGAATGATGTCCCCTCAAGAGGACATGACGCCACCCAGAGGAGATGGGCACGGCGCCGCCGCCATGGAATGGTGGTATGGTGACGCCCCTAGGTGGCATAATGGCGTTATAGGCCATGGGTTCCGCTAGAGAGCATAGGAAACCCAAAGGTTCGATGGATTCTCACTTTAGAAAGAGAGCGAGTTTGGCACAACCTGATCCTTTGATCATTGATACTCAAAATCCGTCTCATTAGAATATTTTGGATTGTGTTTATGTCCAAGAGACATCATTGGGGGACTTCTCAATATTAGAACCAATGCCTGAGAATATAGAGATCTCTACAAACTACACTAGTATACATGAGAACGTGAGATTGTTGAGACCATTGACATCGAACCTTGCTCTGTTGAAGAATGTCAACGTAGAGAAAATTGGCCTAAATGGAAAGATGCGATCTATGTTGAACTGGATTCACTAAAGAAGAGGAATGATTTCGGGCTTGAGATGCCGACACCTCCTAACATAAAAGATGTTAACATAAATAGGTCTTCATTAGAAAGCGTGATGAGAAAAAGATATTATAGACTCGTCTCACGGTGCAGGGCTTCTCATAACGCCCTGGAATCGACTACGAGGAGACATATCCTCCCGTAATGGATGTCATTGCACTACAATACCTTGTCAGTTTGGTAGTTTTTAAAAAACTGAACTTGCAGCTTACAAATGTGGTCACTATGTATCTTCATGGGGATCTAGATACAGAATATATATGAAGGTCCCGGATGAACTTCATTTACCCAAATCAAGTGGCTCTAGACCACGAAGCACGTTTGCAGTGGGGGTTCAACACTCACTAAAATGACTATTTGATTGGGAAAGGATATGATGAACTACACCCATTCGTGTCGATGACAAGTTCTGGATTTGCAATTATTGCGGTTTATATTGATGAACATAATTGGAACCCTTGATGAGTGAAGGGAAACCATTGAACACCCGAAATTTGAGTTTGAGATGAAGGACCAAACACGAGTTTGTCTAGATTTAGAACTTGGATACCATGTCAATGAATGCTTAGACATTTTGATAAATTCAAGTCTATAAGCACTCTCATGGTCATTGTAGTCTTGACCCTAAGAGGGATCCGCTTCATCCCATAGATGATGATGATGAAGATGCTTTAGTGGCAGAAGTGCCTTACCTAACTACAATAGGCGCATTATTGTACTTAACACAATACAAGACCAAACACCTTATTTATTGTGAATTTGTTAGTTAGACATAGCTCTGCCCCAACATGCTGCCATTGGATTGGTGTAAATACAATCTTTCGATACTTAAATGGTACGATAGATATGGGCATGTTCTATGCCTACAAAGAGAAAAAAATGGACGAAAGAATGGAATCAGATTCCATTGGCCCAAAAGCCATCGTCACTGCCGCTGCCGCCGCTGTTGGTGGCAGGCATCCTCCTTCTTTTAATCAAAACAATGGTGATGTTTTGATGGGTTTTACTGATGAAGGGTACCTCTCTGATTCTCACAAAGGTCACTCCCAAAAGGGTTATGTCTTTACCATGGAAAACACTATGATATCTTGAAAGTCTACAAAAAAGACCCTCGTTACTATGATATCTTGAAGGTCTACAAAAAAGACCCTCATTGCTACTTCCTCAAATCATGCAGAGATAATTGCTTTACATGTAGCTGAGCATGAATGCATATGGCTAAGGTCTGTAATTAGACATATTCAACAAACTTGTGGTTTGAAGTCTACCATAGATGAACCTACCTATATTTATGAGGATAATGCAGCTTGTATTGAGCAAATGAAGTTAGGATTCAACAATGGCGACAACACCAAACATATATCACATAAGTTCTTTTATAATCATCAATAACAAGCACTTCTAAATATTGAAGTGAATTAAGTCCGATCAGAGGATAATGTAGCAGACTGATTTACTAAGTCGTTACCTAAATCCACCTTCGAGAAACTTATGAAGGGTACCAGATTGAGAAAGTTATCCGAACTCCCATGATTAATGTAGCAATCAGGGGGGGATATCGACATCAGGGTGAGGTATGATGTCTATATGTTAGACCTCGAAGAGTGAAGGAAATGTTATACTATTTTTCTCCTCCTCAAGGTTGTTTTTGTCCCATAGGGTTTTTATTACTTGAGCAAGCTAGGTTTTTGGCGAGGCAATGATTGAAGCGTCATCACCAAGCTTGAGCGGCACAAGGGGGAGTATTGAAGAATGTTGATTTTTAATGTGTCTTGTCAAACTAGGATTAGTTCTATAGTTGTAATAGGAGAGAATTTCCAATTCAAGTTAGAATAGGAATCCTTGTACTCCAATAAATTGTACTTTGTAATCCTATATATAGGGCTCCTATTATCAATGAACAGACACAACAATTTATCTCTACAATCTTCTCTTGAATCTCTTATTCTAAAACAACATGAGCTTATTGATCAAGGCATATAAATATCAATTTGCAGCTGCTACATTAGAACTAATGACATTGTTGAAGATGTCTCATTTACACTGCATACTAAACTCTGATAACTTACATTTTGATTATTTAATCTACTTTAAGCTATGAATCCTATGATTAGCACTCAAACATGAGAAAGAGATTCATTGATTGGGTTTATAAGGTCTTATCAAAAAAAATTTAAACCAATTAAGTAAAACTAGCTTCCTCACAAGTCTATATGTAGGCCCGGCCTTTGCCCAAGGGTAGCCTTTGCAACAGCTGAGGGCCCAAGGGAAGCTAGGGCACAATTTTTTTTTGAATATAAGGTTATATATATATATATATATATATATATATATATATAGGACCCTTCTAGTGAGGGATCCATTTTTTTTGTCTTTTTTAGGAATAGGGCATTAGACTAACTTTTAGATCATATTTTGGCATCTTAACCGTTCAGTTTTTAGATTCTAATGTGTGGATCACCTATGTAAATTTGCAGCCAAATTGATTATCGTTAAGGCATTCAAAACAGCGATTTACAAGTATATGTATGAACAGTTCAATTTGGACTGATTCGGTTTGTCTATTGATTTAATCTAGTTCGATACTTTAACGATCACCGATTTGACTGAAAATTTGCTGAGGTGTTCTACACATTAGAACCTAAAACTGAACTATTGAGATTAGAAAATGTAATCGAAAGTTGGTCTAATGCTCTATCCTTATAAAAGACCAAAAAAGGGATCCCTTAGAGCAAGTTCACCCGTTGGGTCACCAGGGCACGTACTATTCATTGTTTTTATGTGTTATTTTGCCTAGGGGTGGACATAAAAGACCGAAAAAACCAAAGGAACCGATCCAGACCGGCCGTTCGGGTTGGGTTTTAGACTGAAACTAGGTGCTTTCGGGCCGGTTCAGTCCTAGTAGGCATGTCTGTCTGCCGGCCGGTCCCGGTTCTTGAATTCTTTTACATTCTTGGACCGGAAAGACCGAGAAATACACATACATTGAGAAATACACGTGTTTCCCCATTATTGGACCTAGCAATATAATACTAAACCTACGTTAACGTCTAAAAGTTCGGCGGTTGCTGAACCTTTGTTAACGCTGATCCGATGGGCCGATCGATACTCGTGATGCTATCCTAGCTTCCGCTGCCTGTCAAGTAAAATACAAAGGGGTGTCAGAGGGAGACCGCGCTAGGCGGTCTTCAACTCTCCGATGCCTAAGTTAGTCAATGTATTTATGTTGACAAAGTAACAGTAGGTAAGTATTGAATGCGTCCTTAATGAGGAGAGAGGAGAGAACCTTTTATAGGTGAGGAATAGGAGGTTCTCTCCTTTGCTTTCGATGTGGGACTGAGGTGTTTCAGTTCCCAGCTCTGGGAGCTACTGATGCCATTTTGGCACGGCGCGTAGGTGGTGATCTGAGGGTGATCCGACGCTGAGGTTGTAGCCCGCCTGGCGGTGTACCTGTATGTCATTTCTTTGGTTGGAATTAGTACCTTTGGCGGTATAATGAGCGTGACCCATTATAGCTAATTATGCTTGCAAATGTACATGTATGTACAACCTATTTACTATACTCTCTCTCTCTTCCTCTTTTCACTGCTGCACACTTCTTCTCCTCTTTTCTTTTCTCCTCCTCTTCTTCTTCTTCGTCTTCTCTCATCTCCTATCTTCTTCTCTATTCATGCCTTCTCTTTCTTCTTCTAGCTATGATTTTCGTCATCTTAGATGCCCAAGATTTTCATTTCTATTCCTCCATACCTCAAATTTTGGTTCATATGTTGATGTAAACAGAGTTACAGACTGGGAAGTTTCAGTTTCCAGATCCATGCCATGTTGGGGAGAGGGCCAAGAGAATCAGGGGTGAGAGGGGTCGATTACTTCATGTGTTCAAGCAATTTAGCATGTTTCTCCATCTATGTAAAGGGGATTTACCGATTTAGGGGTTAATTGGCGGACATAAGATTTAGGTTTTTTTTTTTTAGGGAATTTGGATAATGATCAGTAGCCTTGAAGGCATATATTTCGATTTCGATTGCAATTTTCTTCAATTTCTTGTGTTGATCTTCTATTTTCTTCAATATCTTGTCATTCTTGTGTTGATCTTCAATTTGTGAAAAGTAAAACCAAAGCATAAACCAAATCTCAACATGGTGCAAAAAGCCCGAAAACTCGTGAAACCCCGCCCGGAAACTTCGGTCCGTGCTCTCTCCGGTCCCAACCTCCTGAAAACTTGATTTGAGACCGACCGGAAAACTTCGGGCTCGGTCCCGGTCCCTGTAAATATGGTGCCGGTCTGGGACGGTGCCCAACCCTAAGTTTGCCCTCTGGGTCATGAGTACAGTGTATTTCGTGTCCTCGGTCACCCTGAATAGTGTTCTGGGTCACCATGGTGACCTACACAGTGTATTTCATGCCCTGGGTCATGGGCAGAGTGTATTTCGTGACCTAGAGAATGAAAATAGGGTTAATGCTCATACACCCCGAATCCATGAGAATACTTCTCATACACCCCAATGTCTTATTTTTATTCCTCTTTACACAACCTTTTCTCCCTTTTCTTCCTACCTACCCATCTTGTCAAATTTCCTACCATCAGTACCCTTCTTTGTTGTCTTTTTTGGTGTTTGCATAACAAAATTTTTGTTGAAACGTGATGGGCCCATCAGAGTTTTATTTGTTTAAACATATATACAAGTGCTGACATTCATCCTCTATTTTCAAAGGTAAACAGTACGCTTTATTATTCAGAATTTCGATCGTTGACAGACTTGAGTTAAATGTTATTTGCAAAAGTACAATCAAAGAAATGAGAAAAGAGAGAGAAAAATTGAGAAAATTGAAAGAAACGGAAGAGATGGAGAGAGAGAGAGAGTTGGAGGTGGGTTCGGCTGATTTGGGATTGAGGTGAGGGAGTATGAATTTGGGATATGGGTCGTGATGTTGTCTGTGTGTGAGAGAGAGAATCTGATGGGATATATGGGGTGGTGGTGCGGCGCTCTCGGTTATGTTCTGGAGAGATGAGGTATGAGAGTATATATATGCGTGGCCTCCACAAATCCAAGGAAAGAGAAGATAGGATGAGGTCTGCAGTTCACCAAGAAATGGGCACGTGCTACCGAGCTGGCGTGCGTGGGGAAAATAAAAGAAAGAAACGCTGCAGCCCATCCTCGCATAATTAACCCAATGTATAATTGTAATGCTGCCACTTGTCATCTTCTGAGTGGCTCAACTTGATTAAACAAAATTAATGTTAATTGTTGCATGCTTCTACACGTGATGGGATGATGCTCTGATGATTAAGTTTCTATTAATTAATCATTATTCAATGATTAATTAATGAAAAGAATAATTAATTAATCAGAATTCTTCTTTTCTTCATCTCTTCATTGTTGCTCTGATTTCGCGCTACTTTCTTCCGATATCTGTGACTCCACTCATTTTTACAAAGTAAATAAAAATATATTAATTACATAATAATTAGTTTGGAGATTAGCTTAGTTCTTGTGTTTTAGATACAATTACATGCATAGAAATGCGTGTAATCAACTATAGAAACAGTCTTCGAAAAGAAACTCCTGGTTATTGGGATATCATCTTGAGCACCCAAACCAGAATCTATAAAGTTGAACAAAATATTGAAAATCTCTTGTATATGCTTTCAGAGGAACAAAACCCTCTGGATTATTTGAGCATTGGTTAGATACTCAAATTACTGGTATCAGAGCCTGCAAAGAGCTCAGCAGGGGAAACCCCAATGGGGACAATGTCTGATTTAATATTAGAGAAGTTGAATTCTCTACTAAAATCTTCTGATGAGAAATATCAGAACCTGCAGAAAGAATTATCTAGATGTCAAGATCATCTAGGAAAGCTACCTACTATAATCCACCAATTAGAAAAATTGGAAAATAAACTGGATTATATCAAGGAACTTCCAAAAACGGAAGAAGAAAAGCTAACAAGTGTTAATAGAAAAATCAAAGAACAGCAAAAAACGCTGGATTCTATGAAAAATATACTGAAGGACAAGAAAGTGCCTACAGTAAAAACAAAGAAAGCTAATGGATTTAAACCATTAGAAAGACCAGAAAAGAATCTTGTTCCAAATATGATTTTTCTGGAACCATCTACTAGTTATACTAGTATTCGGTATGAAAACCTGAAAGAAACTCGAGATGTCAAAATGATGAGCATCTTCGGAAAAAAGAAAGGAGTACAACTCCTAAATGCTGAAGAGTTCGAATACAATGAAATAGAACACGAGGTAAAAAACGTCTCAATTCCAAAGCTAGATTTTAAGCAAATCTACGAAAGGGGAACATTTGACCTGATGGATAGCCATCATTTCGAATTACTAGAATTTACAACCCCCTCCACAACAGGAGAAACAGATCTACTACTGATCACTCCTGCAGAAGTTGCCAGAGCAAGAACAAAAAATTATCAATTTATGCACATTGGAGCAGTCCAAGTTGGCATAAAACTTCTTGCCCGAGAAGGCATAAACTGTTCAGTTCTATGTGTTCTACAAGACAATAGACTGACAAATTTTCAAGCTAGTCTATTGGGAACCCTTGAAGCATCTTTATGCAATCAAGTGGCATATTTCAACTGCTTCCCAAACTTCTCAACCAGCTTGAAAGACGCAGCTCACTGTCTAAGACTGAGAGTCAAGACAGATGACATATATATGAAAAACGATATGCAAGAACTCGCAATAATATACAGAATATACTATAAACTGATGAGTACCACAGTAGAACCAAGGACAAGAATATCAAATATTCCAGGTCTTACTACTGGATTCCTCACCAGTCAGAAGAACCATTCACAACAGATTCACAAGGTTACTTGGAATGAAGTAACTTTTCCCATTGAATGGAAATTATCTGGTCCAAAAAACCCAGCAGAAAATGCCAAAGCGGCAATATATGAAAGCAAAAAGACTGGAGATATCAGTCTCAAATTCGACGATTACAGAAAAAGTGACGTCTGTCCTGAGAATATCAGGGTAAACAAAAATCTTATCAGAAGAAGCTACAACACTAAAAAAGCTAGTAGCAGTGGTACCAAATTCTCTGTTGAAGAACCAATAGAACCTATCACTGAAGAAGAATTAGAAGCTGATCTGAACATACCAGTAAATATGCTTAGAGCACAAAAGCTCTATGAGCTCTACGAGGAAGCAGATTTCTGCGAAAATCCTGAACGATTAGAAAAACTAATCGAAGAAATGAAAAAATTCAAACCAGGAAAAGAAAGAAAACTTCTTCCCTATCAAGATGCTGAAATGGAAGAAGGAGGTAACTCCAAAACTTTCATCATTAGAGAAAAGGGAAAACTAAAACTCCCTGTACAAAAAGCCCCTACGGGGAAAAATGGAGAAAGAAATTCTCAAAGATTTGTCCCAGAGGACAAAATACCCAGAGTACCAATTTCCAATTACGGTATCTGGTTAGATTTAGATAAAGCTCTAGACAAGAGAAAAACTCTTGACCAATGGGTAGACAGCCTGATGATGGCCTCTGCTCTTACCCTTGGAAAATTTGAAGCTCCTGATCTTCAGATGTACTTTGAAACTACTCTCACCGGAGTAGCAAAAAAGTATTACTTCTCCTTCAAGGAGACAGCCAGAGGAAAAGAATGGCTGGAAGAAATCAAAACTTCGAAATCTCCGTATAATTTTGCAGTACCTCTGTACGATCAGTTCTGTGGAGATCTCTCAAATCCTAAACCCTAAACCTCTGTACGATCAGTTCTGTGGAGATCTCTCAAATCTGAGTGAAAAGGCTAAGGAAACGGCCAAATCAAATATCTATGCACTCAAAATCTGTGATATGAGATATTTTGAAGAGTACTTGAATGAATTTCAAGAATATTATTGTACGATTGGTGAACTAGAGAATACTGATCTAGTCAACCTGTTGCACAGAAAACTCCCTGAACCATGGAGAACAGCTGTGAGAGAAAGCATAGCTGAAAAATCAATTGAAAAATTTCAGTTGCAGCAATTGCTGACAGAATCCGGCAATTACTAAAAGAACAATGCAAAGCCAATCTTAGAGCTAAGATGGCCAAGAAACAACTCAAAGGAGTTGAAAATTTCTGCTACGGAATACTAGATATGCCAACCAACTGGAGATGTCATGAATCCAAATTCCACAGAAAGAAGAAAGAAAAATATTACTCTAAAAAATTCAAAAAGAGTAATCAGAAAAAAGATTGGAAATTCAAGAAAAGTTCCAATTACAAGAAACAACCGGATGAAGATCCTAAAAAGAAATTCTTCAAGAAAAAGAAGAATACTCATCAGCATAAACAACCAAGCAAGAAAGGTTGCAGATGTTGGTTATGTAAAGCTGAAGGTCACTATGCCAATGAATGCCCGGAAAAGGGTAAAAGATCTACTAAAGCTCTCTTTGAAGAATATGAGCATATAGTAGAAACAACAAATACGAAGGGCTATGAAATAGCCTATTCTGATGATGAAGAAGACGACATGTCAGTATACTCTGCCTAGTCTGAAGATGAAGAATCATCTGATTCTGAAACAGATTCTGAAGCAGAATACTTCGAATCCAGACAGATGAACGTTTAGAAAGTTAAAAACTGGGAAGAAAGTAGGACAGAATCATTAGTGTCTTCTTATCAGGTGAACCCTGGTACATTCGTTTGTGACTACTGCCTATGTCACGAAAAGAATGGTCTCCCTATGTTTTGTGAAGAGTCAAAAAAGACTTATCACAAAGAATGCTTCATAGCTGAAGCAAGAAGAAAAACCAAGCATGGCTTTATCAGCCAATTGGTTGAACAAGAATATGAAGAATATTTCTCTGAACAAAAAGAGAAAGAAGTAGAAACTCTATTCCAAGAAATCATGGAACCATCTTCCTCAAAAGTAAAGGAAGAAGAAATCGATGAAAATATTGAACTGGTTGAACCACCAAAAATTGGTCCAGAAGAATGCAAACCATTCATACCAAAAGAACAAGCTCAAGAAAATGAGCTTCAACAATCGAAAGTCGTCTCTACTAGTAGATACAGCAACTACATAGAGATTGGACTAAAATTCCCTGATCACAAGAAATATTATCTACATGCCTTTGTAGATAATGGATCGGGATTTACTATTGCAAAAAGATTTGCAATTCCAGAAAAACTTTGGAAAGAAGATAAGAAAAGAACTGCTACTGGTGTCACCTTTGACGGAAGTCACCTTACAATGAACAAGGTAGCAAAAAATGTTCATATCACCATTGGTGGAGGAACATTTATCATCCACAATGTTTGGCAATCTAAAGGCCAAGGATCAGTTTTCTTGTTGGGAAATGATTTTATTCTCTAACAGAGATTCATCCAAGATGAAGAAGCAATAGGCTTCAGAAAAGGAGAACAGGTGTTCTGGGCAAATAGGCTTACCCAAGCCAAAAGTGTAGTAGGTCCAAACTTTACTACACAATATCAGAGATCGCAACAGAATAGTGGTGATCTTACCCCCTACAAACCCAAATTTGAACCCATACTCCAAATCAAACAACAAGAAAAATTACTTGTTGAAGAATCTTCTTCTACTGAAGAAGAAGAAACTAGTGAACAAGAAGAATCTAGTTTCATCCATGAGTATAACCTCAAGCACTTCTTGAATAAGCTTGAGTCCCAGAAAAGTCCTACTCTTGATAAAATCAAGAAACTACTTGAACAGAATATCGATGTAGACCCTCAGAAGTTTTTGGAAAAAGACCCAGTGGTCTGTGAATTAAGATTACATGACATGAATGCTATATGTCATGTCAAAGCCATTCCTCAGTACTAAGAGGAAGATAAAATAGAATTCAGAAAAGATATTGAAGATCTCCTGAATAAGAGATTAATTCAACCTTCCACTAGCCCTCATCATGCTCCAGCATTCTACGTGAGAAATCATGCAGAAAACATTAGAGGAAAAGCTAGAATGGTGATTGACTACAGAGATGTCAATAAAAAGATTGTCAAAGACGGTTATCAAATTGCTCAAGTACGAGTACTGATCAACCAGCTCAAAGGATCTAAAGTCTTTTCAAAATTCGATGTAAAGTCGGGTTTTTGGTAAGTCAAGATGCATCATGAGAGTATTCCTCTCACTGCATTTGGAACACCACAAGGCCATTACAAATGGTTAGTAATGCCTTTTGGTCTAAAACAAGCTCCCTCAATCTTTCAAAGAAAGATGGACAACATCTTCAAACATGTTGCGGAGTTCTGTGTCGTCTATACTAATGACATCCTTGTCTTCTCCAAAAAGAAGAGCACATGAAACACCTCCACGAGGTTGTAAAGCTGATAGTGCAGCATGGAATTATCCTAGGCGAGAAGAAAATCTTCTTTATCCTCGATGAATTTGATTTCCTAGGAATAAACACCAAGAATGGAGTAATAAAACTCCAACCTCATATCTTTGAAAAAATCTGGAAGTTCCCAGATAGAATTCTTGATGCTAAGAGTCTAGAGAGATTCTTAGGAGTCATTAATTATGGGAGAGATTTCATTCCCAAAATCTCAGGACTACCAGCAATGTTATCTCCTAAAACAAGTTCCAAAAGAAAATGGAATTTCACAGAAGATGATGAGAAAATTGTGAAGCAGATAAAAAATCTCTGCAAAAAACCTCCCTCCTCTTCAGTAACGAAAAGAAAATGACTAGATTATCCTCCAAACAGATGCGAGTGATAATTATTGGTCCAGTGTTGTTCTGGCAAAAACGCCCGGAACCAACATTGAAAAAATTTGTAAATTTTGTAGTGGCAAGTTCCGCCCTGCAGAACTAAACTATCCCACAGGGGAAAAAGAAATTTTGGCTGTCAAGAAAATAATTTTAAATTCTCCAGCTTTTCTTGGAAAACCCTTTACTATCAGCACGAACTGTGCTAGAGTAAAAAATTTCAAATATTTTAAACTTGATAAAGCTGCAGATAGAGGAAGATTAGCAAACTAGCAATTATTTCTTAACCAATATGATTACAATGTTGAATTAATTGCAGGAAACAAGAATTATCTTCCAGACGCCTTAACCAGAGAAATGGCAATGTTCAGCCGAAAAGATGACGACGAATGTCGCAATCCCAGAAGCAGAAGAACTGGGAAAGAACATGAAGTTGCTGAGGATCCCAAAAAAAAAATCCTCAAAAGATTTCTGCTAGGTCCAAAAGGACTAGCCACAACTGATCAATCCCAGGGTAAAGGATTGGCTAGCCCGTCTCAAATGGTAGACGGTAAAGACTCATCAAGACCGTTGACGGCTGTTGCTTTGCCAGAAAGCAAACCTACTCCAACTGGAGTAATAAATGTTTTTAATTATGAACTTTAAACATTTGATGCTCCTGTGTTCAGAACCGGTAGAAGACTAGCTTATCATCAGAAAGCAATTTTGGATAATCTCCTATTTGCTTTTCAGGAAAGAAGCAGTGGTCTGATGTTCCCAACTCTTTTTGCACTTGCTGAAGAACTCTATGAAAATGCTAGACCACAGTTTGAAGAACTGCATACACAGCAGAGTGCTGTTCGAAAAGAAAAAATTCACTTCCTAAAAGATCCAGAAAGTGCTAGGGTCCCTATTATAGCACTCAAAGAATCAGACTGGCATGATTTCCATAGTCTGATAGGAAGTCATAATTCTGAGGACCGTATTCCTCCAACTCTCTTCATTATTGCAGGGCCATATGTTGGAAGATACTTAGTCAATGTTCAGAGTGAACATCCTCAAGAACACAAGATTTGGCTTGTAGAAAATGGTTTTGTCCATAATCTGTGGACTAAAACAAATGATGATCTCAAAGGCTTGCCCCCTATCATTATCAAAACAGTCAAAAATATTAGAAAAAATGACTGCACGCTTCGTCTGAAGTTCAGATCCACTCCTCCAGAATGGATCCAGAAGGCAAACGGTGAGGTTGAGTATATTTCTCCATATCATTATGTGAGAATTATTCAAAGGAAATATCTTTAGCCTGCCTGTGTTGGATACAATGGTCAGCCAAATTCAAGCATTCCATGGATGAAAGCCATGTCCCTTGAATACATCAAAAAGATCATTGAAGAAGACACAAGAAACACATTCCTAGCAGCAGGAGAGAAGATAATAATCACTGCCTACGACCATCCTGAGGCAATCAACAGTGACCTTTTCTTGTCCCTCGCAAAAAAGAGAAATATATTGTACCTTAGCATGTTTACGCTGGGTAGAAAAGCTGGAAAAGGACAACCACTACAAGATGTATGTAGATACAGATGTAGAGGATAATGCAACCACTATCAGAATGGCTGGGATGGATAGCGACTCCTTCATCCTAGGCCACAACTCAGAAATTGATTAAATATGTGAAGCAACAGGTGAGAGAAAGCACCAAAATTGCAACTGTAGACCTTTTGACTTTTTCAAAAGCTACTTTTGCTTTTTCAAAAGTTAGGTGAGAAACATTTCACCTAAAAAGTTTCTGCTTTTCTCTACTCGACCTCCATTATCAGGAGCACTCAGGAAAGCAAAAAAGTCACGGAGTTGTTCTGTACATTTTGTTGTTTTGAATTTTGATTTGAGTTCCTCTCACTATATAAGGAGCTTTATGTTCAGTTGTAAGGCATCAGAAAATTGAGCAGAAGAGTCTTCTCTCAAAGAGTAAGAAAGCCATAATAGCAGTGTGTTTCCCTTCCTGTCTAGTGAAGTAGTGTGCTTTCATTTCAAGTAAGTATCTGTTCTCATTCTTATGGATAGATAAACAGCCTTTTGCTGGTTACCTGAGAATGAGGCTCTGAATGTTTAAACATGTTTTATATTTGAATAAATAAATTCAGGTTGCTCACCCACTTCATCAAAGATTTATATTTGTCATTATGTTTCGTTTATGTTTCGTTTTCTAGATGCATGCATCCTACAGAAATCCAAGGTTCTAATTTTACTATTCACCTGAAACATTCAGTTTTAAACTAAAAATCAGGACAAGCAGCAGTGATTTCGCCTATTAAAGTAACCGTTAGGCAGGGAGCCGTTAGGTGAAAAACTTAGGCATGTTGAAGGCTAGTTTTGTTTTATTTTTGTAGTTTAAAGCAAAGTTTTTTTTTGGTAGAATGATATTTCTAAAACTACGGGTCAACATAGGATACAAAAGGCATTAGCTTGAAAAAAACCTATCCCTTTTAGTCTTTTCCAAAAGTAACAGTGTAATACTAGAATGTACGTTGGGCAGTTGGACACAATACAGAAGCTTTTTGGGTATACGGGAAAGAACCCATGAAAATATACACTAAAAAACAGTGAACAGTACGTGACCCGGTGATCCAACGGGTGAAAAAATATATATATATATATATATATATTTCAGAAGTCTAGACTACAGTAGCTACGTGTTTTCTTCTTCTTCGACTCTTCGAGTCATCCAGAACTGTAAAAATTCACATCATTATAGCAGAGTCTTTCACTCTCTTCAATGATGGAAGCTGTCCCATATATTATTGACAAATCTTCTGCAATATCATGATGCTAATGTACTTCTACTTTTCTGAGTTTCAAAGTTAACAACCATCATGAGTAGTTTTTGTTCCATTCAGGATGTGCGCTTTGTTATCACTGTAGGTTTGGAGCATGCATGCTTCTCTATGTCTGACCCGATTGCTGAATCATTTGCATCATCGCCTGACAAAATTGACGAACTATGTAACTTTTAATTATATTTTTCCTCAGTAATGTATTCATATCCCTAAATATACCTTGCTTTACATTTCAGGACAAGCTGGTATTTTGAAGAGCAACATTGACCAGAATTGTGCCTGAAGATGCATGGTTCTATGCAGCATGCCCCTCATGCTCAAAGCAAGTGACGAAAAAGCCACAGAGTCAATTACTAATCTCCCAGATTATGAAATGAAGCAGCCACTTTACAGGTAACGCAATCCAAAATTTAAATTGATGTCTTCAATTTTAAAACTATCATGAAAGATGGAATGATGAATGCCTATATTAGCAAAATGCATAGCATTGTTCCTTTACGTACAATTTGTTTCGATATTTATATCTATAAATAAGCAAGACTTTATTTCCAATCCATTATGCTAATGATTTAAGTTATTGTCTGTCATACCATGATATATAGAACTATGGAATTCTGTAACTACATAGACCTTAAATTTTGATAACTTTACGTACAATTCTTCTCCGAGCTCTTTTAGATATAAATGTTTTAGTTGCAATGGTTCATAGAAAATTGGAGATACATTCACCCCATGATGTATAGCTCACCTGCTCATGCATGATCTAATTACCAAAAATATGAACTGCCTTTTACAGTTTGTGGCCTTGAAAATTCAGTACTTACTTACTGTGCACTCTTACTGTACATTTTCGAAAGCAAGAGGGAGAGGTTGCAATCATATTCCAGTTTGCTACTTAAAAGGTTGTACTGCTCAGTAGAACAATGTTAAGCATGGTTTAAGTCCATCTAGGTACAACACTGGGTTGTAATGTATGAGAGTGATAATGGTGAGTTTTCTGTGACTTTCGTGATTACAAGCATATATGATGCAGGACAGCACAAGGTGGGCTACTGCCTATAATTGTGCTGAGCCTTAGATGGTAGAAACTTTAGTAATGGAAATAGGTGTTTAGCGAGGACAAAAAGATCGTGTTGTAATTTTGGGTAAGTCTGGATAAATTAGAGTGGTTTGGAATAATAGGGAGACAAAGTGCGACTTTAGGAGATCTCAAGGCACCACGACTTTTGGAAATGGTGAAATATATTTGTCAAAGTTTTTAGGTCACGTCATTCAACCATAAAATGAGTTGTTCATATATAAGATTTTCATAAAATTTACAAGCAATAACCAAGATAAACTGTGGGATTGTCTCAGATGCAGTAAGTAAATTGAGATAGCAAGATTCTCCCCTTAAGAGAGGTTCGTCAAGTTTAGTCAATGTGACTTTTTAATTCTTAGGGTGGGAGGATTTCCTTCCCTTTATAAGCCTTGGAAAAGACTAAACTAATTATGGAGTGTCAACTGCAGGAGATTCAATTAGTTTCTTCAACCTGTGTCTCAAATTGCATATGTCTGTTCTTCAACCTGTTTTTGATAATGTTATTGTCATTGTGTGAAGCTATGATAATAGAAGTTAGTGACAATATTGACTGTGAGATTAAACAGAAATAAGCATTTGAAGAATAGCAGAAATCCATCACTTCTTATACTTACATAACAATGTGTACATATCAAGTATATACATTCTAAGGTTATTTACATGATATGAAGCAAATTATAAGTACAAATCTACAACTAAACACTGTTTTTTACTGCCTCGTATTTAGCTTCAGTACTTTCTACAGTATACTCTTTAGTTTTTACATTAGCAGAACAGCATATCTTGGAATAACCTTTATCTTCTTAAATCGCTTTGGTACTTCTACATCACTTTCTACCTTCTTTCTTACCTATGGTAGTTCATCTCCCGTGCTAATTGGCTATTACTCCTGTACTAGCTGTTTTGATTTTGTTGTTATGCGTTTCACTTGACATGCATAGTAATGGAACAAAGCAGTAGTAGCGTTTCAATCTTTTAAGCTGAGGAAGGAAATTTTTAGTTATGGGGTTGAGAATTGCAAAATGTGAGAATTTGCACTTACCTGCACACTCTTGCAAAGGGATGGGTTATTGGTCTCCTACTTTGTTATTCGGACAAATACTATTTACTCCCTATACTTATAGGGTCTCAACGTTTCAGTCCCTGACGTTCAACGTTTCAGTCCCTGACGTTTCAATTTCACCTAAAAAGTCCCTAAACTTTCCAATTTCACCAAAAAAGTCCCTGCCGTCAATTTTCCGTTAAAAAGTCTGTTATCTTGCTGACGTGGCACTATTTCAACAGTAAAATGACTATTTTACCCTTACTGACAAAAAAAAACTCTTTTTCTCTTTTTTCTTTTTTAACTTTTTTTCTCTATTTTTTAATTTGTTCTTTTTTATTCCTACTTTTTTTTTATTAAACTCTTTTTTCTATATTTTTTAATTTGTTCTCTTTTTTTCCTACTTTTTTTTTTTTTACTCTTTTTCTTTTTAATTTGTTCTCTTTTTTTTTTTGACTCTTTTTTCTCTCTTTTTTTTTTTAAACTCTCTTTTCTCTTTTTTTTTTAACCCTCTTTTCTCTTATTTTTTTTAATTTGTTCTTTATATATATATATTTCTTTCTCTTTTCTATTTACCTATTCTTCCTCTTCCTCCTCTCTGCTCTTTGGCCTTCTTTTCCTCCGGCCTCCCTGATCGCAACTCCAGTTTTCAGCCACTCTTGGAAACCGGAATGGTCGAGTTCTCTTCCCTTCAGATTCTGGCCCCTTCGTGGTGTCAGAGCTATATCAGAAGCTTTCTCTCGACGTCAATAACATTTCTTTGGTGTTGGTTTGCTGAGATGATAAGCCAATAGAGATTTGAAGAGGATAAGATATTTGAGTTTTCCTTTAGAGAGATGTTTGAACAGTTTTGGCACCAAAGAAAAGGAGGTGGAAGGTGAATTGATTTGATTTGGGTGTGCTCCGATTTGGTTTGGAACCGCTATATGGAGAGGGGTGATTAGGAGAGGTGGTGATGCTTGCTGGCATGACGGGGATGATGGATGGATGGTGGAATGACCAGCACTTGCTTGGAGCGGCGGGCACGCCAACGGTGATTAGGTGAGGTGGTGATGCTCGCCGAAAACTAGAGCTGCGATTAGGGAGGAGGAAAAGAAGGCTGACGAGTAGAGAGGAGGAGGAGGAAGAAGAGGTAAACAGAAAAGAGAAAGAAATAATAAATAAAAAAAACAAAAGAGAGAGAACAAATAAAAAAAAAAGGAAAAAAGTTATTAAAAAAAAGAGTAGGAAAAAAAAAGAACAAATTAAAAAAAAACAAAAAAGAGGGTTAAAAAAAAAAGAGAGAACAAATAAAATAAAAAAAAGAGAAATTTTTTATAAAAAAAAAAAAAGAGAAAAGAGATAAAAAAAAAGAGTAAAAAAAATAGAGTAGGAAAAAAACAGAGAACAAATTAAAAAGAAAAAGAGTAAAAAAAAAGTGTAGGAAAAAAAAATAATAAATTAAAAAATAGAGAAAAAAGAGTTTAAAAAAAAAGTAGGAATAAAAAAGAAAAAATTAAAAAAATGGAGAAAAAAGAGTTAAAAAAAAAGAAAAAAAGAGAAAAGATAGTAATTTTTTTTTTGGTCAGTAAGGGTAAAATAGTCATTTTACTGTTGAAATAGTGCCACGTCAGCAAGATAACAGATTTTTTAACGGAAAATTGACGGCAGGGACTTTTTTTGTGAAATTGGAAAGTTTAGGGACTTTTTAGGTGAAATTGAAACGTCAGGGACTGAAACGTCGAGACCCTATAAGTATAGGGAGTAAACAGTATTTTGTCCTTGTTATTCAATAGATGAAATTTCTCATTTAGAGGAAATGAATTGCTATTAATTATTTTAGGTTTCAGTTTAACTTCTGTTCCACCTTCTCTTTTAAGTTTTGCAATTAAATTCTACAGATATTTCAGCATCACCAGTTCAGAAAGAACAGGAAATTAAATAGAATAGAGAACGATATAATGTTCCTCAGTCAATATATACTCCAATTCTCAAAAGCAGCTCTCTATGATTGGCTTTGTTTGCCATAGACTGGGAACTACATATTTTGAAGAAACAATTAATTGATGTAAGCTCCCAGGTAGCTTAATAAAGAAAGTACAATGATGACCCTTTCTGTTATTTGTATCACACATAGGACAATTAGTGATATTAATTTTCATACAGCTCAAACCAAGAAATGCTCATGTAACCTAATTATTCATTTTCTTCAGCATCACACCTTGCAACATTGCAGTTATTTCTTTGAAGTTTTCCAACGATTAACTATAAAATAGAAAACAGTAGCCTACCTAAACATTAGACTGATTCAGTCAGTCAGCTATATGATCAAATTTGTATTTGTTTATTATCAATGATTATGAATCTTCTTCTTTCTTTTTATTTTTTTTTAAAAAAAAATTTTAAAGAGGGGACGGACTTTGTCCCCCACGAACTTTTAATTGGAAGAAGAACAAAAATTACAAACCAGCTGGAGGGCTAGACCAAAAGCCAGCCAAGGAAACATGGAACCATGCATAGTGATACAAGCAAGCAGAACTATCTAGAAGGTTCCTGCCCATGAAACAAAGAAGTGAAAAGGTACAAGACCATACAAATACAAAACTGCAGGAGTTTTCTAGCAATCTTCTTCTTTCTTTTACCCTTCTATCACCTCCAATTTCTTTCGTTCTTTGTTACCCTTCTATTACCTCCAATTTATTGGACGTAATCCATCGAGTACGAATTTAATCTTACATTTCTTTCAGTGATGTTGACATATTTACCTGAAATATTGCTTTAATCTTCTGGGATGACTTGCTATTAATTTTATGTTGATATTATTTACAAGGAGAATTCTTGGGTACCTTGGTGTTTGTCATACCCTTATTTTGCTAAATATTTTGGACCATTGGATTAGTAATATATCCAATGGTTCAAAATATTTAACAAATTAGTAACTTGTTTAGCCCTTAGCCTTTCTAATTACGCTACTCATTTCCAATAAGCAAAAATGTTAACACAAACTACTAATTAAATTGAAAACAATAAAGATAGTGAAAATAATAAAGCCAATTAATATTTAATTATCAATTGACAATTGACAATTATGATTTTTCCTTTTTAAAAAAAAAATTAAAAGAATGAACCTTCTATCATAAGTTCACCGAATTACTATTAGTTAAATAGTCTATATTACTAATTAATTTTATTATTAGTGAATTAATGTTTGATTAATGCTTGTTATTAATGGACAATTACACAATTGAAAATTATGTTTTTTCCTTATTAAAAACAAAACATTCTAACCTAAGTTTGCAAAATTAGTATTAGTTAAGTAGTCTTTATTACCAATTAATTATATCATTAGTAGTTTCCTTAACCAAATATAATTCTTTTTACATGCATTTTATGACAACCACAACAATTAGTGTAAAAATAAATAATATTTGTTTTAAATGTAGTCAAATGAGAACCTACTTTAGGACTTATTTACTTAAATGAGAATCTACTTTACTCTAATGAGAACCTTACAATTATCACTTTTAGGACTTAATTACTCAAATGAGAACTTACTTTACTCTAATGAATACCTTATTTACTTTAATGAGAAATTTTTTTTTCTTCTAATTACCACATGTGTCCTCAAAGTTGTTACATGAGTCCTTAGAGTGGTAAATATTATACAAAATAGAACATGTATGAGAAATGTTAATGTCCATAGCTTTACCCATCCTCATTTGTGTAATAAAGTTCTCCCTTGCGTAATGAAAGTAATATATTGTGTAATGTCCATTGTAGAATTAGTAATTACTCTTAATCGACGTAATTTACCACAAATTCCAACAATTGACGAAAAATGAAAAGTTTTGTTCTAATTATAGTAATTACTCCACCTAAACTAATGTACTAATTTATGAACAATTTAACAAGTATGACAACAAATTTGTTGTCAGAGTGGTAAATTTTTATGTTTTTATCATTAATAAAATGATTACTACAATGGCTACACATTTTTCCACAATCACAACAAAAGCGGTAACTTTTGTCCTATTTATAGTAATTACTCAACCTAAACTAATGTACTAATTTATGGACAATTTAACAAGTGCAACAACAAATTTGTTGTCAAATGGGTAAATTGTTATATTTTTATCATTAATGGAATAATTACTCAATGACTACATATTTTACCATAACTCGCAACTATTGGTGTAAAAGCGGTAAGTTTTATTCTGATTGTAGTTATTACTTCAAAAACTATACCATTTACAAGATTACCAACCATTTTACAATTCCGACAACATTTGTGTTGTGAACATGGTAAAATTAAAATTAGACCAAAAGATATGTAAAAACTCAGTATTGTAAGGAGCTTCTCCACTTGATAATCACGGTTCTAAATTTGATAAAAGTTGTCCAAATATGATATTTACATCTTTGACCACTCAATTACAAGAACCATAACAACTGTTGTCATAAGTCGTAATTGTAGTTTAACTATGTGTAATTTATTATTTTGACAATACTTGTTACATGATTTTTAACAATGTTACATATCAAAAAAGAGTGTGTTGTGTTAATATGGTAAATTTTATTTTTAAAAATGACACATGTTGATATTTAATTGGGTAACCTGTTGACTAGTTCAGTAGGTTTCCACTATATTAATTTACTAAAAGTAAAAAAAATAAAAAAAAAATAAAGCTATGACATACATCAGGGTACCCAAGACGACCCCTTATTTACAATGGACAGTCAGTCGCAGCCAACTGAAAACAGCTCCGAGGAGCTTATGTATAACTGTTGGTTCAGATTAGAAATGTAATATATTTTTGTTAAATTAACTATTTTGTAACCAAGATGTAAAATGCAGTCTTGGTTAGAAATGCAATTTTTTGAAAAATGTAAATTGCCGGCTTTGCTTTGAAATCCAGTTTTGGGAATATGTGTCATATAGGAAATTGGGTTTTTTTGACAACTATATAGGAAACTGGTTAGAACACCGGTTTTTGGAATATGTAAATACACACCGTTTAATTCAGAGAAGAAAAAAAATAAATAAATAAATCCGCAGCATGGCGGGGGCTATCTCGCTAGTCTACTTGAAACCTGAAACCTCTATGGATAATGGTGAGCAGCGTTGCTTGCATTTTATTATTAGTCATGTCTGGTCATCATTCATTATGAGTATGATTCATTTTGCAATTCGCATCAATATGATCGAGTTTCCTGTTGTGTATATTATCGTCGGTTAGTGTCATGTGTCCTAGTATATTTGTCTTCACATATTTCTTCATTGCCCATTTGCTCATGGAATCTGGAACCACATGATTAACCAGTTTGAGTTGGGTGTTTTGCCTTGCTCAATATTAGGCGTGCTTCATTTGGGCAGCTCTGTTGGTTTTAGTCCACATTTAAAAGAGTTATGGTTGGCTTGCTTTACAACAATTTTATGGTTCATTTGGAATGCTAGAAACAAAGCAAAATATGATGGCCAGGTTTTTCATGTGGATGTGATTTGTCGAATGATCTCAGGGCACATTCAGTATGCTAGTCGACTTGCTCACGGCAACATGCATAACACTATACGTGATCTCCGGATATTGAAGCGGTTTAGTGTCCAATGCAAGCCTCGCAGTGCTCCTAGGATAATTGAAGTCAATTGGCATCCACCACCTTATGGGTGGATTAAAATTAACTCTGATGGTGCTTGGAAGCATGGTTCTAATGTGGGGGGTTATGGTGCAGTTTTTCAAGATTACAGGGGTCATGTTCTGGGTGCTTTCTCTGCTAATCTTGAAATTCCTAGCTCAGTTGCTGCGGAACTGATGGCGGTCATTAAGGCCATTGAACTTGCTTGGGTTAGAGACTGGAAACATATTTGGTTGGAAGTGGATTCCTCTCTTATCCTTGACTTTCTTCGCAGTCCTCATTTAGTTCCTTGGATGTTTCGCATCGAATGGCGCAATTGCTTGTATCGTATTTCTCAAATGAACTTCCGCTCATCAAAAATATTTCGAGAAGGTAATTAAGTTGCTGATGCATTAGCGAATTTTGGTACGGCTTCTACAAGCTTGCTTTGGTGGGACTCTGCTCCACCCTTTATACTTGCACATTGTAACAGAGACCATTTGGGTCTTCCGAACTTTCGTTTCGTTAGTGTCATGTTTTCCTTTTATCTGGGAGGTTTTGGTTTTTGTCCCCCTCCTTTGTACTATGGTTTTCCTTTTCTTAATTTAAGTGGATAGGTAGGATCTCTTCCTCACCTATCCAAGCCTTTAAAAAAAAAAAATTTTGTTTTATTCCTCGATATCCTTTTTTCAGTGGACACTTCACTTGAAGGATTATTATTAGTAAATTTATGGCTGGCTTTCAACAGAGGTTCTTGCTCGGCGTCAAAATCAGTAGCCACATGGACCTTTAATTTCAGTTGAGTTTATTTATCCATCCAAAATTTCATTTTGATGCACATAAGAATACTTTTTCATGTGTTTTTTGTTTTATGACTTTTATCAATGTCGTTGTTCATCAAAAGAAAGAATTGAGGCATCTGCATGTACTTCTGGTGTGCTATTTTTGGAAAGGAGGCGATTGATCTTTGTTTGGTTGTTTGAACGAGATTTTGATTTCATGAATTTTACGTACTCTGCCCTCAAACTGCATAGAAATAGACCCAACGATGCTCGGTTTCCAGTAAGTAGACCAGTAGATAGTGGTGCTCACTCTTAGCAGGAGTTCTTGATTTGTTTGTGATCCGTTAATGATTCTTACAATTACGCTCAATATATATCATTTAAAGTTATATGTAATTTGTGTGGCAAGGATCCTATTGTATGTATCTTATGTGGTAAGGAAGAAATTTGTCACAGATTTTGGAGTGTTCGTGAAAACAGGAGAGTTTGTTTTCAAACCGAAAATATAGATCTTATCTATAGCCAAACATAAAAAGAAAAGTGTTATATAGATCTTATCTATAGCCAAACATAAAAAGAAAAGTATTCTCTGCCTTCAAAATGGAAGCAAAAGAGCTGTGTCGGCTGCAGTACACCTCTCGCTTAGGTAAAAAGAATGAAGTCTAAAGTACCACCGCCCTCATCATCAATCACCTCCTCACCACCCCACCACCAATCCCTCCTCGTCCTCACCATCACCACCATCATCATCTCCCCCCCCTCCTCCTCACCACCATTACCACCATCATTATCCACCATCATCATTAATCCCCTCCTCATCCTCCTCGTCCTCGTCCTCGTCCTCGTCCTCGTCCTCATCCTCATCCTCCTGCTCCTCCTCCTCCTCCTCATCCTCATTTTCATTGTCCCACTGTAAGAGGCCAATGTCTTCATCCTCAATATCTTCAAATTCGTGATCTTCTCCGTCATCATAAATGATAATGTCATGTAAAAGATGAGCAAAAAAATCCAAGTGCAAAGTCAAAGACAAATCTCTTGATGTCCCATCTGTTAATCTGGTACGATAAGCGATTCTATAGCCATGCGGTATAGGTAAGTCATGCTCAAATTCTGACCTTGAAATTAATCCAATTATCTCACCTTCGATTACTGCAGTAGACTCGCAAAACGTGGTGACCCGGAACTCCGTCCTATCCAAACGGATCATACCAGCTGTTTCTGTAACTCTATAAACGGGAATCCACTTGGTTATATCATCTGTATGGTATCTATCCAACAGTGCTAGATCATGTGCAGTAATCCCTTGCAGACGGTGAGCAAAGTCCTCCCAAGACATGGTCAACAGGGGACAATAAAGTCTTCTGTAACCAATGGCTTGGAAATCCCAATAAATGATGTGATAATGATCATCGTCCTCTGGGGGTGCACTCGCTGGGGTTGCACTCGCTATCTTCCGATACTCCCTCAAGAGCTCTCTAACTCTCTGATGGAGGGCTTCTGCTCCATCAAAATCCTCCACCCTTATTTCACCAATGACGATTATCACATCAAACCGTGTACACCTTGTGAGAAGCAGCACATTACCCTCCTCTTCATCATCTTCAACCTCTTCTTCATCATCTTCAACCTCCTCCTCTTCTTCTTCTTCTCCCTCTTCTCCTCCTCCTTCTTCTTCATTTTCTCCCTCCTTTTCATCATCTTCTTCTGCCTCTTCTCCTTCTTCTTCTTCTTCTTCTTCCTCCTCTTCATCATCTTCAACCTCTTCTTCATCATCTTCAACCTCCTCCTCTTCTTCTTCTTCTTCTTCTGCCTCTTCTCCTTCTTCTTCATTTTCTGCTTCTTCTTCTTTATGGTCATCGTCTTCTTCTTCCTCTGCAGATTAATGTACATATTTAAACATAAATACTTCAATAACTAGAGAAATGAGAGAGAAGAGATGTAGAGATTATAAATGTACCAGCATTTCCTGGTGTTGCCGGGTTGGTATCAGCTTCTCTCATGGCATTAAGATTGGCTTCAGGTTGCACTGGTACGTCATTGTTAAGTAAATTTGTCCGTATCAGTTCTATGGGGTTTACAAATGACAGGGAGCCACCTCCACTATAAAAATCTTCAACAGGCTTCACATTTAACATATTGTAACTTGTCAGACATAAACGTAGTTATAATTTCCTGAAAAATAAGAAAACTAAAAGTAGCTGTTGTATGGACTTGAATATCTCACCGGGTATTGATAAGTTTGTCTTCCAGGTGGTGACCATAATGATGGTTCTGGGGGCAGAGGTGGCAAGGTTAATGCTGCAAAAAAAACCATAATCAAGGCCCTCTTTCTGTTACTTGAATTACTCATGTAAAAATTCTCAAATTACGAACTTGAATTACTCATGTAAAAATTCTCAAATTACGAACTATGCATGATACTGACCAGAAGGTGAGTCATGGGTATGTTTTTCCTTGAATAGCTTTCCAGGTTTAAATAAACGACCCATGAGAACGCTAGCTGGCTGCTCCATGAGTTTACTAATCTTCATAGTAGACATTATGTTGTTAGGCTGTAATAAAGAGAACGTAATGAGGACAGTACATGGAATATACATACGAGTATTTTCAACTCCTCCACTGAAGGATATACTTGGACATCAGGAACAAACCTTTTGGTTTCTTCGTCTTCTTGAAGCTATATCTGTAGTATCTTCAGGCAAAGATTGGTAGACATGAGCAGGATGGATTGTTTGGTCATTATCCATTACAGAGGCTGGTGTTTTTCTCTCTCTCCTCCTTATAGGCCTCTGCCTCTGCCTCTGTTGAGCATTCTCTTGAACATCCTGCATTTGCACCACTTCATTAAACACATTATTAGGCTGCTGTCCTTCCTGATGCTGGTCTTGACGAGGTGGAGAAGGTATTAGATAATTTGGAGAAGGCGGTCGATTATGTGCGGGGTCTCCTGATGTGAAGTCCAAGTCATCTCCCTCAATTTCAAATCTGCCACATCATTCAAAGACAATAATAAATAAGAATATGATAATCATTCTTGCAACAGACTGGTTAAGTATCTGTGGTAATTAACAGGAATGGAAGGGCATGAAATTAATTAGCTGGGCACAGAGTTTGCAAACTCAAATTAAAAAGGCACATGGAACCACAAAAGCATGAGCAATTTGTTTTGCTCAACCTTCAGGAATGGGAATCTAAAATCAAAAGTTTATTTATAGTGTATTGTGGGAATGATTCACCTCTCGTAGCGATGGTTGAACAAATCTGCATTTGCATCTGATGGATCATAACGTTTAGGCAATGTGATATCCTCAGGATCAGCTGAATGCGAGAGAGAGAGAGGGGTGGGGTAAGTTAGCAGATGAACAGATTATGGATATGTGTGGTCACAATTAAAAGTAACTGAAGAAGGTAGACTAAATGAATTAATAAGAAAGGACCTTGATGTAAGTTCTGATGTTGATCTCCCTCCACTGCATTATCGTTAACTGTTTCTCCCACATCTACACTATCCAGTTGCTTCAAGCACAGAAAAAGACAGGGTAGAAAAGCTCCATGAGATATTGCAAAGATTCCATCAATTTATGCATTTTATACAAGTAACAATAGTGGAAAAAAGTGTCATTTGTTCTTGCAGTGATAACTAGATCAGCACAAGGGTGAGCCATGGTGCATCAAAACTGTAATAAAAGAACTAACGATGTAGCCTACCAGGTGGTTAAATCTGAGAGTGTGTGAGAGAGAGAGAGAGAGAGACGTGCTTCTATTCAACTATTTTTATTCACTACAGAGTTTCAAAGTAATTTCTTATTAAGGTTAATCATGGCAAATTATTGAAAAAAAAAAAAACAAATCTCTTATTAAGATTAAATACAAGACGGTTTAAAGCTTAAATGCGATGCGCATCGGGCATTTCATCAAACATCTTCAATGCACCATCAACAAGTGAAAGAAATATAAACAGCTCCATTAGCAGGCTAATCTCACTGTAGCCGCCGGAAAACTATCTCAGGCATTCATTGCGATAAAACAAAATGGGGGTTGAAGAGGCGTTGGGGGATTGGTGGTGTGTTTCTTTTTAATACTAAAAGCACATAAACACATACTAGCCGTAGCTGCTACTGATTCACAGAAATACCCTTTACAGAACTAGATGAATATCTAGGAACAAGAGCCCATTAAGGTCATTTACCATGAGAAGATAGCCGGTTTGCTGCTGGAAAAGCGTGGCATGGTGAGAAAAATCAAGCGACTGCTCAATGTCAATGTCTGTATCTTCATGCTCAGCCTCAGCCAGAGTTATTGCTTCTTTCCTGCAAAAACCCACGGTGAAATTCAGGAATTGACAATTCTAACCCTCCTCCCTAAATACAACGAAACAAAGAAACGCAGCACTGTACTCACTGGGCCTGAAATCTCCGTTTGAGGAGGACAGTGGAGTCTGCGTTGGTCTTCACCTTCTTCCATGCTTCGTTTAATTGATACTTTGATCACAAAATCGGAATCGATTAATTAAAATAACACA
Organism: Rosa lucieae; assembly: GCA_024704745.1. Lineage (NCBI taxonomy): Eukaryota > Viridiplantae > Streptophyta > Magnoliopsida > Rosales > Rosaceae > Rosa > Rosa lucieae. The sequence goes on from CM045498.1 coordinate 55,569,388, forward strand.
GACTAGTAAGGGAAACCAAAAGTTTAGCAAATGGTTAAGAAAAATTGAAATTACCAGAAGACGGTGCACATCATCTGTGTGGAAATTCAAAATAAACGTCAGAAATCGTTCGAAAATTTCAACAACCAAAAAAAAAAGAAAAAAAAACGAGAAGAAGGGGAACGGTACCGAATAAGAGCTTCACCATACGTTCGTAGACGATGACAACTCCACCTGAAAACAGAGATGAGGTTCAGGTAATTAAAAACAGAGAGGGAGGGAGGGAGAGAGAGAGAGAGAGAGAGAGAGAGAGACTGAGATATTGAGAAAGAGAGTGAAAGCCAAGTAGTTTGCCCATGAGAATAGTAATGGAGAGTCTGAGATCCATAGGAGCTCTTGGATTCAGAATCTCTTCGCTGCCAAATCAAAATTGAACACCACGAACAAAATTGCATCAACACCAAAAATGTACGGAGAAATTGAAAAATGAAAATGTAGAAAAAGAGTTAGAGAGAGAGAGAGAGAGAGAGAGAGACTTAAACCAGATTCTGATGAGATCGATCTGGTTGAGACTCCTCCGGTTCATCTCGGCATGCATCGTGGCGGCCATACTTGCATACATGAAAACAGAGAGCGAGTTAACTCGGAACATAGAACTACGACGAGTCTATGAAGAAATTGAAACAAAGAGAGCATTGCATTTCGGAATAGTTCAGGCCAAATTTTGCAGAAACAGAGAAGATGCAGAGTCTATAGAGAATCTAAAAACAGAGAAGAATAAGCGAATGGCTCTACTTACCAGATTTGGCCGAGTGGCTCTTTGCGAGCAAGGACGCTGTGAGGGTTCAACATCTTCTCAAGTTAAGTCGGTGAGAAAGTGTACGGCACCACCACCGCTCACCGGAAAATGGAAGAGAGAGAAAGCTTCAGAGTTACCTCCCTAAACGAAGAAGGAGAAGCGAGTATGAGGGACTCTCGCAATAACGAACTTTATGGGCGCCACAACAGAGAGAGAGTCGAGTGAGAAAGGCGTGTGTGACCCTGTGAACTGATACAATAACCCAATGGTGCATGGAATATATGCGTGCTACCAGCTCTTGTACGAGACAGGTGTGCAGGTTGGGTGGATTTGGCTGAAAATGGTAGGAGTAAAACTGTAATTACTGGGAGGTTTTAATTGCAATGGGCCCAAGGGAGCATCTGCGTCACTTTATTACCTTTCTCCTTCGCACTGTGCCGGATGAAGCTTGTGAAGACTGAAGAGTGTGAAGACTTTTAGGCCTATAGGGCTAGGCTTAACCAGTACCTAGCTAAACTTACTGTCTTCAGACAAGTAAAACCCTTTTTCTTTTTTTTTACTGTGGATGGTAAGAGGTCCTTTAGTAGATCGCATTAAACAAAGTTAGTTTGGCATGGCTTATAACTTAAGCGAGCTAGGGTTGGAATTCGGCTCGTTGTGTTCAGTTATTAGTTTGTTAGACTAAAATTCATGAAAAAAAAAAAGATGAGTCGAGCATGAGCTCAATAGAAATAAACATGAACAGAGTTAAAATATTATCGTAAATTCTAGAGCAGTTTATGCTTGAGCCTGATAATTTGTGGATTTAGTTTATTACGTTCAAAAAGATCACTCACCAAGTCACCAATATTGTTGGTCTATTAGTACTAATTTTATTCAAACTTTTTGCTATCGCTTAGCATTTGTATGAGATAATTAAGCTGAAATATAAGGCAAAAACACGTACAATTGAGTCTAGTTAAGCTTGAAGTTGTTACACAATTCAGCCAATAAGCTTCAGTTCAGGAAAAATTATTTGCTCCACGTACAGTCCGAGATCGAGATAGTCTTTGAACACCCTGAATATTCAGCGGCATCTCATAGCGACCGAAACACTACAACTCTCTATTAATGCAATCGATCAGCTAGTTAGTCTTTAAATAACTTGATCAAATCGAGGATGAAAACCATCTTAATTACCAGAAGCATGAGTTACGAACGAGCTTAATGAGATGTAATTAGTGAAGACTTGGCTCGCGCACCTTGGCATTGAGGACTTTTGAGCAAGTATTGGTCGCATAGTTCATCAACATTCTCTTAGTAATCAACCTCTATTGCATATATTCAAGAAGTTGCATTAGTTTGTTCTTGCTTTTGCAATTTCCCAGCCTCCGTTTATCTCTGCTAGCTTCGTAAGTGAGTTCTCTTCATACTTAGCTAGGAAATGCTTTTTCTCCATAACAGCATTGCTATTCTTCAGCATATTCCTATCACTCATGGAGAAGATACTAAAGAGAAGATTGGCCAAACTGGAGGATAGAGCTGTTCTCTAATGGAGTGACTAAAGTCTTATATGATTCAGACTTTTTTTTTATCAAAAGAGGTTAGCCCATTATATAGATTCAACAAGCAGTACGAAAACGAAACACCCCTAAGGAGTCGACAAAAAGAATCGTTTCTTAGAGCACCCTAAAACCCTACTCTAAAATAGAATAGGAGCCCAGCATATCCCTAGTACACCCACCTTTTAGAAAGTCCACACACTTTTATTCTAAACAAAAACCTAGTACTCCGAAGCATGAATAAAATGTCCCTCAGAGTTACTAGATGTTTGCGATCTCTTCTCCCAAAAAAAGAAAAAATAAGGCCCATCATCTTTTCGTGAAAAAAGATGCGAACCCAAAACTAGTTTAAAAACTAAAAAACTAACAGTTTTATGAACCCAGTCAGACCAGGCCCACACTGCTAAGGCCCAAAGATGAGAAACCCTAACACAACCGACCCAAGCCCAACTGAGCCCAGTCCCAAGAGCTCTAGTTCACCCTAGGAACACCATCTCCGTTGCCGCCAAAGACTCGCCGCCGTCGACACCTGCACTGCCTCTATTGTTGTATGATTCAGACTTCATCAACCTTAAAAAAAATAATAATAAATAAATAAAAAATCTTCTCTTATCTTATATTTGAACATTAATTTTTTTATTTATTTGAACACTCATTTTTTATTTATAGAATTTTTTTTTTTTTTGGTCTTCTATTATGCTCATTGATACCGGTATATCGATCCGCCACAATAATTTAATTGATAGAATAAGAAACAAGAATATAAATAGAGAAATTATATACAAACATCCTATTTTACTTAATACACATATCTAATTTTTGTAAAATTTTAAATCACTATTTTATCCTTTTTCTAATTATAAAAAGTAAAAACCCACAGTCTCCCCCTTCATATGCTCAATGGCAAACAAACAACCGCTGGAGTGATTACTCGTTTTCTAATATCTGAGTTATGCTCACTTATTTAGTTTTCTGATATTATTTTGATCAAAATTTATCTGAAATGCATACAACTATATATGCAAGTCTTGTAAAATATTGCAGTATTATTTATTTAAACAAATGAACATGTTTATCAAAACACTAGAACATATAGAAGAAAAGTCGAATAAATTTCTTCACTATCTATTTGAGTATTTGCTTGGGATTACTAGAATTATCAAAACATAAAGTGAAACTCATCATAGTTTAGTAGAATTATAGTAGTTCATTGATATATATATATATGGGTAGGTTTTGATGTCCAGTAAACTAAAGATCATGAGACTCATGGTGCCACGTGACAAATTTCACCTTGGAATATCTATATTCCATTACTAAATGAACTTGATTCATAGAAACAGAGAGAACCAGATAAAAATAAAACGGATGGAATTGAAGTGAGAGAGAGGTCAGAGAGAGAGAGAGAGAGAGAGAGAGAGAGGTGTTGTTATTTGCTGGACATCAGAGAAAGAGTGTTGTAAAGGAGACAGAAAGATGAGGAAGGGTCAAAGAGGAAAAGTATAGGGAAAAAATGACAAACAAAATTTAAGAGGTGCGTATGAAGAAAAATAGGATGTGGCGATGTGCAAATAAAATTACTCGTATAAATGTTTCACGCGCTCACGGCGCAAAAATGCTAGTATAGTAACTATGGCTTTTAATGTGATGGGTTCTTTCTATCAAGGCCAAAGACTTTATTTTGGATCCATAATTTTAAACTATTTCTTCAACGTCCTTATAGTATTATAGTATGACTTTGGTTGACTTACATTGCATTGGTTGACTTTCTAATTTAATGGTCCCACAATTACATTGGTTGACGTACATATGACTTTCAGTTTGCTCAGTTAAGTGGCTAAATCGGAAACTACCAACACAATAATCGAATAGCAATAGTATTTGAGGGCCTTAATCGACGTACGTACAATTTGTAAAAGTAATTGTTTAAGTCCCAAGAACAAAATCAAGGCCTTGGTAAAAAGGCAAAATATAGTGGGGGAATACAGATATGTGATTTGTGACTTGTGAAAAAAAAAATTAAAAAATGATGATAGTGCAAAAAGATGATGATAGTGCGGTAGCCCACCATAGGATATATGACTTTCAGTTCAAGGTGGGTTAATTATTTGAAGTAAAAAGAAAGTCCATTTCCCTCACAAATTTCTACTCACATTCCTTAATCTCATTATGCCTCAAACAGTCCATTCCCTCGTTCCTCAATTCCCCACTTAAAATAAACTTCCTCTTGATCAGACCTGAATCGCTGGACTCTCCTGCACGCTTTTGCTTAAGCATTGGGACTGGTTGGACTGGACCTCGCTCAGTCGCTCTTGGGCTTCTTTGCAATCCAACTAGCAAATCGATTCATACTGTAATAGACATTTTTGTTATTCATGAAATATATGCAATAAGTTTTACATCCAACATTATACCAGTCCTCAACAAATATGTAATAACTATTTTAGCTCAAAAAGAGGGTTAATTACTTACAGTTCTTTATCTTTAATTTCAAGATAATGGCCATACTTCTAGTATTGTTATTCATACATCCTGATTTTGGTTTGTGGTACAGGAGAATGAGGCTTTTCAGAGTAATTCTGCAGCGACAAGGCAATTTGAAAGCACAATGGAACCCAGCTGCCAGTTATGTTGTATTGAGAGAGAGAGAGAGAGAAACGCACATCATCGCAACTTGACCTGATATCAAATGCTCAGGAAATGCGCCCCTGAATTTTTCTTCGTTGCTCGATCCACTTGAGCCCCAATCTTCACCTATATATGCTTCCAAGAAGTTCACAAGTCGATAAGTGAAAGACTTCCCACATAGCTTCCTTGGTTGTTTGACATGCTTGGAACGATACCACCAGCTGCCACACAGTAGGCCTCATTGCACCACTTGAATAAACCACAAGAGCTAGCGTCCCTAAATCAACCAAGTAATTGATTAACCACTTCTATCCCCAGTTCATATTTACACTACACTTTCTGACAGGTTGGCCACTTACCATATAATACTTTTANTAATGAAGGAGTTATTCCACCGCCAACGGCACTCTGCCCAACTTGGAGGGTCCATACAAAATATGGAAGTTGCTAGCCCGGCACCTTTTACTTGATGGATAAGGATGGTGTCACAACGACCCACCCTTGGAATACCAAAACACCTCCGAATTACTACAAGTAGTCTTACCGCTACCCTAGAACATCTTAGCTTAGCTAAATTTTGACTAACATTAGCTAAGGGAAGCTACCCAACGGGTACAACCCCGCTTTTTGTAAACACTGACATAGCAGCTATCAATGAAACGATGAATTATTCAAACCATTGTCGCCCAGTCCAAACACAAGAATCAACTGGCAACGCCAACAATATTCGGCAGACTACGTCCGCTACGACATGTACTTGGAACAATTTTAATCACTTTAATGTTTCAGTGAGCCACAAAACAGCAGTCAAAACTCTAGCGGTTCTAAAAAATCCAACATTGCAATCAGCAAACACATCCACACTTAGTAAAATACCAGTGTATTAGAGGATGGAACTACCCGCCCAAAAATATTGTTCAATTACAATAAAGCCGTCGGACATATATATATAAAAAAAAAAAAAGGGCAAGATAAAGGCCTCAACGGCAATACTTCCGGTGGGGAGGTAATCTTCATTGTTTAAGGGGCTTCAGCTGCAGTCTCGCCCTCCGGCGGCTATTGCACGGACTGACGACTCCTCTGGTCAGACCAGCGGGCGGTAGGACTAGGCATGAGAACGGTACCGTCTTCTCGAGTATAGGCAGCCAAAAGCCAACGCGGGAGACCTCAGACTGAGTAGAAGGAGGAGTCCGCTAAGAGTTTCCGCGGACGCATACCACTTTCACCGCTACTCAAGCGGGCCTTCAGCCTCGGCGGGAACCACAACCCTGGCGGGCGGGGCATCCTGACTTGACAGTCCGGCAGGCTGGGATGCCTTAACCCAGTCGATAGCACCCTTCTGATTCAGCAGTTCCACATTGGCCATGGCACCGGCCTTCGCCTCCTCGGTCATGGGTTTCTTATATTCCGCCGACTGCTTGAACTGTTCCACAGCCACAGAAGCTGCACGCTTCCCCTCCTCCCCCAGACTGCCAACCTCACCCTCTAACCTCTTCAACTCAGCAGACTTGGCTGTAGATTCCCGCTAAAGGATCTCAACTTTCTTTGCCTTAGCCGCCACGTGATCCTTCAGCAGGGCCATGTCATGCTCTAACTTGGAGACATGGTCATTCCGCTCCAGGTCCGGCTCAACGGCCACAGAGAGCCTTTGCCGCGAGCATCAGCGGCATCACATTCTGCCTTGGTCAGGAGCCGCTCCGCGTCCGCCAAGCTTTCCTTAGCTCCTCCAGCTCCCTCTGGAGACCCTCCATCTCCTCCCTGAGATGCCGCTCCACCAGGGGTTGTTTGGAGGCTGCCAAGAACATCTCATGTAGCCAACAGACAGGTGCCTGAAAGCTGAGCTATAGGATGACTGTTAATGGCGATTGAGCGTACGATTCCCTCCAGCCCGCTGAAACCCAACCGCTGGCAGAGGTCAAGATGAACTCCCGCTTAGCCTTCGTCAGGAATTCAGTGTATGCGGCAAACGTCGAGGTCACTCGCTTGCACATCCGGCCCAGCAGCCACAGTTGCCTTCAAAGGGGCCTGCCTTGCCATCTTCCGCTGGCGGACCACAATGTTATCCTCATCCGCCGCATCATCTACATCGACCAGGTCGTTTTGTCGCCGCTTCCCTTGCGGTACCAACCGTGTCACACCGCAGCGACAGGGAAAGCTCCCATCTGCAGCTCCAGCCCCGCAATAGTCACTGGCTCCTTGGAGGGCGCCACCCTCTCCTTCTGCAACCCACGCCTAGCGGCTGGCACTTTCTCCTTCTGCTCACTGGCGCAGCGAAGACATTGCTTCCACTAGCTCCCACTGCACCGGCGAGCCATAGGGGCCGCCGAGGTGGGAGTGAAGGGGCATCGACAGCACCACCGGCATCTCGAACTGGTTCACAGCCAATGTCTCTGGATCCACACAATGTATGTTGGGCCCCAGCCCAGAAGCATACATGCTCTCCAGAAAATTATTGATCTCAGCACGGTCCATGGCTTTCTCGAATGCCTCGCGACTAGCTCTGTTGCCCGGTAGAGAATCTACACACACAAAAAACAGAGTCAACCCGACGGTAACTAGACTAAAACACTTGTCAGCGGAAGCTACTAACCAAGGTCTCGTGTCAACTGTTGATCGACCAACAGCTCCCAACCGGTAAGTAGGCGGAAATCAAGCAAGTTACGGTTCTGCCAGCAGCCGCGGATCCTTATCAGGCGACACTCCTCTAAAAAGCGTCAGATTGTAGCGCAGCCCCGCTACACAAAAACTCAAGTGGTCAGTACAACATTTAAGCAAACAAAATAAACTCTAGCCTGCGGCAGACTGGGTATTCCTATCCGACTGGTGGCAACACAATAAGTCCCCCTCCAGGGCGACATGGAATCCCTTAAGTTCTCGATTAGCTTCGGCGCCCCCTGGCGGCGGCTCAGATTCACTTGCCCGTTACATCCTTGACTCCTCACGTACACCAACTCAGAAAAGTGCAGCACCTCCGCCATAGTGGGACCCTCGCAACCACTCAGGCGCCATAGCAAGTTGGCGCCATCAACAACCGCCACATGTTAGGGCAAATTTTCCCAAAAGCTAGGCCAAACTCGCAAACCAGCACTGTTGCTCGCCAGCCTCTCATCCCGCCTGTCATGAGGGCGACATCCTCTCTCACCCTAGAACTCTCGGGGCGACCAGCATGACCCCCATGCCAACTTCCCGGGGAATGGTCTGTAGCGGCACGATGTCTAGCGGTTCAGACAGTGAGATTCCTGCAGGGGTAGACAAATACAACGTCAATAAACACCCTATCCGCCACGTTAAGCGACACGTCACACCCGGAATCCTCACTGCTCGAAATCTCTATGACGCTAGCCATCCCAATCCCCAAAACCCACAGCCAGTCAGTGCATACAAGATCTAGGCTATCCTATGTCAATTGTACCCAAGAACATCAAGAACAATTTCCCAGAAACCACGAAAACAAGAACATAACACATTCGTACAGTCAGCCTAGATTCGGCCATCTAAGAAATGTAAAAACCCCATCTCGCCATCAAATACCAAAACATCACCCCCAAGCTCACCTCACACCCCCATACCATGTCAAGAAACAACAGAGCACCCCAAATCGAAAACCAAAAAAAAAAAAAATCAACACAGATTCAATGGAATAGGGGTGAGATTCGGAATACCAACCTTAGAGATGAAAGGCTGTGGCGAAATCAAAGGTGTCTCTGCTTCGATAACTTTCGTGCTTCGACGATCGAAATTTCACGACGTACTGGCAATCTGCTTCTCAGAACACAGGGCCAACCTTGAAGACGACGATAACAAGCAAAAGTTACAAAGTGTCAAACCTATGGATTTCCCCCCATTTTATGTCCACATCAAATTAACCTCGGCCATCCGCTGAAAAACGACACTCGCACCACAATTGTACACTTGCCCCACAGGCGCACTTACTCTCCAGATTAACCGAGGTGTACGCCTCCGTTACAAAATCAATAATTACTCACATTAATGAGAGGTGACGGGCGTCCTGAAGAAACGTTATCACACACGCTAATCCAATACATGTTGCCACGTGTCAAGCACCATCGCACGAGAGTCTGTCCAAGATAACTATCAAAAAAAAAAATCAATCAGCGGAACACTTGGCCAAACAGTCTCCGTTAAGCGTAACTTCGCTAGCGGAACTTCTCCCTTTCCATCTGTAGGCGAGACATTATCTCCACTAAGCGCAACGCCGCTAACAGAACTTCTCCCTTTCCATCTTACAGGCCAGACAGTCTCCGCTAAGAGCAACTCCGCTAGTGAACTTCTCCCTTTCCATCTGGCAGGAGAGACATTCTCCGCTAAGCGCAACTCCGCTAGCGAGACTTCTCTTTTCCATCTTGCAGAAAAAAACTCATCCCTCAACACCTGGGAAGATAGTCGCTGCTGAACACAACGCCATGCACCAGGCTATCACCAGGCAGCCCTACCGACAATTCCGGCCACTTATCACCAGCGGAGGGACTTCCACCAGCGGCGATTCCCAAGGCCACGCCTTACTTTGACAAACTACCGCAACGCGGCGTTGCAGTCAAAACATGGTCCTCGCGGGACAGATTGGGGACGTTTCAACACAGTCTTCGACGACCCTGATCAGTCATGTTGACCCCTGCCACTTGGGTATCAAAGAGTGGGTTCTCTACCCAACACCCTCTACTCAGTGCTCTCCCCTTAACAAACAATACACCGGCCAAACAGAGGTCTATCTTAGCTGGAGAGTGGGGGACTCCCTAGGGGGCCTAACAGGAGCCCACCCGGAAGGGTATTATAAAGCTTTTTCTCGTAGGTCCATGGTTGACAACGCACTGACGCTAATTATGCTTCTGCCAGACTGGCGGAAGCAACACTTCAACCGCTAGGTAACTCCCCAACCAAGATTGCCCTCCTTGACTGGGGACTTGGGGGACTTGTACTTACATAGGCATTTGCAAGCATAATTAGCCATAATGAGCCATGCTCATGCTACCACTAGCGGTACCAACTCCCACCAAAGGAGTGACCTACGGGAACACAGCCAAGCAAGCTATCGCCTGAGCCCCGGCTTGCCCCTAGATCACCGCTGACGCGCCGTCACACGCCGCGCCAAGACAGCATCAGAAGCTGGAGACTGAAGCATCTCAGCCCCACATCGAAAACATGAAGAGATCAGCTCCTTCTTCACCTATAAAAGGTTCTCTCCTCTCTCCTCATTGATTACGCAATTAATACTTACCTATTGTTACTTTGTCAACATAAATACATTGACTAACTTAACCATTGAAGAAGAGAAGACTGCCCAGCGCGGTCCCCTCTGACGCCCTCTGTATTTTACTTGACAGATAGCGCGGAACTTTGAGTATCATTAATAGTGGTCCGCCCATCGGCCCAGCGTTAGTAAAGGTTTAGTTACCGCTGAACTTTAAACTTCAACAACTGCATATATCCAAAAAACCAGATTCGACCATCTAGCAATCCCAAAACTAACTCTAGACCCTCAAAACACCGAAGATTGACGAAATCACCCAAAGTACCAAAAACAGAAAGTGACAGAAAGCAGTGAAGTAGGGACGAGGCTCAGATCACCAACCTGAAATGGCAAAACCCTTGGTGTGCTTGAAGATGATTATCTTCCCGACGACTCTTCTTCCCTCAAAGCACAACACGTTTGCAAAACGAGAATCTTCAAAATCTCAAAACACGAACCTAGCTTGAACACGACGACTCAAGATTTGAAGTGCAGAAAGTGTCAAACCACTGTGGTTTCCCTGTCTTTTATGTCAACATCAGGCAAATCTAGGCTGTCCGCTGAAAAACGACATCGTACGACATCCGTGCACGTGTCCCATTTTGTGTCCACATCAAGTTAATCTCGGCCATCCGCTAAAAAATGACATCGTACGACAGCCGTGCACGTGTCCCACGATGGCACTTACTCTCTTGATTAACCGAGGCATCACCTCGGTTACAAATCAATAATTACTAGCATTAATGGCGAGGGGCGGTCGTGCTGAGGAGACGTTATCCCACACACTACCCAATGCATGCCCACCACATGTAAGTAGCTGTCAGACGAAGCGTATATCCGAAGTAACTGTCAAGAGGCAAGCACACCAATCATCGACAGTCTCCACTACACACAACTCCACTAGCGGAACTTCTCCCTTTTCATCTTGCAAGCGAGACACTCTCGCTACGCTTAACTCAACTAGCGGAACTTCTACCTTTTCATCTTGCAAGCGTGATAGTTCTGCTACTCGCAACTCCGTTTTCACCTTGCAAGCAACAGTCTCCACTACGCCCAACTCCGTTAGTGAAACTTTTGTCTTTTCATCTTGATAGCGAGACAGTCTCCGCTACGCGCAACTTCGCTAGCGGAACTTCTCCCTAATCATCTTGCAAGCAACAGTCTCCGCTACGCGCAACTTCGCTAGCGGAACTTCTCCCTAATCATCTTGCAAGCAACAGTCTCCGCTACGCGCAACTCCGCTAGCGAAACTTGTCCCTTTTCATCTTGCAAGTGAGACAGTCTCCGCTACGCGCAACTTCGCTAGTGGAACTTCTCCCTCTTCATCTCACAAGCGAGATAGTCCCTGCTACGCGCAACTCCTCTAAAGGAACTTCTCCCTGTTATCCTACAAGCAGGATAATCTCCGCCGAATTCAACATCGCTTATGGAGCTTAAAACTAGGTCCCCGTGACACTTCTAAACCGTTCTCCATCAGCGGCAGGATGTCCGCCAACGGCGCTTCCCAAGACAACGCCTCACTCTGATGACGACCGCCATGCGGTGTTGCAGTCAAGCAATGTTCCTCCAGAACAAGGGGACATGTCAATAGTCTTTGATGGCCCTAATCAAGCCCGTTGACCCCCGATACTAGGGTATCAAAGATTGGGCTCGGTACCCAACACCCTCTGCTCAGCCCAGCTTCCCCTCAACAAACAATATACCGACCAAACGGAGGTCTATCTTAGCCGGGGAGTGGGGGACTCCCTGGGGAGCCTGGCAGGGGACCACCCGAAAGGTTATAAAGAGTTTGCTCAGTGAATCCATGGTTGACAACTCACTGACGCTAATTATGCTTTTACAAGTCTAGCTGAAGTAACGCTTCAACCGCTAGGCAACTCCCCAACCAAGATTGCCTTCCTTGACTGGGTTTGGGGGACTTGTACTTACATGAGCGTTTGCCAAGTATAATTAGCTATAATGAGCCACGCTCATACTTCCGCCAGCGGTACCAACGACCATCAATGGTGTGACCTACCGAAATACCGCCTAAGCCCCGGCTCACCTCCAGATCACCTCAGACGTGCCGCCACGATCCCCCCGAGACAGCACCAGAAGCTCCAAAAGCTGGGAACAGAAGCACATCAGTCCTACATCGAAAAACATGGAGAGGTCATCCTTTTCCTCACCTATAAAAGGTTCTCTCTTCTCTCCTCAGGACTCATGCAATTACTACTTACCTTCTGTTATTATGTCAACACAAATACATTGACTAACTTAGGCATCGGAGAAGAGAAGACCGCCCAACGTGGTCTCCCTCTGACGCCCTTTGTATTTCACTTGACAGGTAGCCGAGGCCATCAATATACCCAAGTAGCGGTCCGCCCACCGGATCAGCGTTAAACCAAGATTTTGATACCGTCGAATCTTAGACATTAACAGTTACTATAAATTGGGAGACTTACCATTACTGTATGTTAGTTAGTCATCTTTGTAAACACCAAAGAAAAATATCAAGTTACTCTCTTTGTTTTCTTGCTTTCTTCTCTTTGTTTTCTACTTTTAATCATCTTCATCTAAAATCTAACAGCAACAACTAATGGAGGTGGAGTTGAATAGTACTTGAGCGCCTGTGACTATTAGATTTTTTTTTTCCCTATCAAAACAAAATATTTCATTCAAGTGTAATAGTAATATTACAAGTAGTATTGTAAATCAAACAAGAGCCAGAAGGTCTACTTGTACTATAAAGACAAATCAACTTATATGTACATGCCTTCCTAGAATTAAGAAAAACAATGGAGCTAATAACTCTCCAATATTACAATGATTCTGCAAAGAAAGTCACGAACCAACAACAGACCATAAAATGGATACAACTAATGTCGACATACAACTGAGTCATAACTCAGACTCAAGAAGAAAAAAAGAGTCTCAGTCTTTTCCGCCTCTTGACCGGTGAATACACATGATAAAATCCAGTGTTTTAAAACTCGGCTGCCTGGGCGCTGGGCGGTGGCTCTCTGACTCGAGTACTGAAAAATCGAAGCTGTTCGGAGGGCTGGAGTTGGGGGGCCGCCTAGGCAGATCCGGGAGAATCGGGTTTAGAAACTGAAATTTTTTTCCATAATACGAATTCTTTTCTATTCTCTGTGAGATTAGATTGTACTAAGAGTGGATGAGATCCGCTTTCAAATTTCTAACCCAGAGAGTGAAATCGTGAGATATGAGGGAGGGAGAGAGAGATATTCATGATTTCGATCCAGTTGCTGTAGACAGAGAGTGAAAGGGGAGGAGAGTAGGAGGAACAGAGAGAACTTTTATTTATTTATTTATTTATTTTTCCCGTGTTCTCTTTTTGACGGAGATAGATAATAAATTAATTGGTCTTTCCTTGTTCCCCTCTTTAATTCATTGATTTTGTTTGAATCATCTAGACACCATCTAGGCACTGGAATCTGGGAATAAATATTTTTATAGAATATCTAATTATTTTTTTCTATAATATAATAAGTCTTCATGTATTCTTTTAAAGTCTACTACCCCTTAACATGTGCTCCGCACACGTCAATTGACATTTTTTTTTTAAATTAAAAAAAGTTACAGTAGTTTCTCTCCTAATTCTGAGGAAGTTTCTCCTTTTTTTCATGGAAGGTATTGCAATATTTTGAAATATGATATAGTCAATTGACTATCTTATCCTCATATATAAATAATTTATTTATTATATTTATATGATGTGAGGGCATATATGGTAGTTCAAAATTTTAACTATTCCCTCAAGAATTGGCTTAATTATATAAGATATATACTCTTATATATATAATAAAAAAATAAAAACCGCTAGGGGCCGTTTAGGCACCAGCCTAGGCGCTGGTCCCTTAACCACCACTCGACTAACGTTTAGCAATTTTTAGAATGTAGAATCAAGAAAAACAATGGAGCTAATAACTCCCCTGTACACAATGATTCTGCAAAGAAAGTCACAAGCCAACAACGGGCCATAAAATGGATATAACCAACGTCGACATACCAATTGAGTCATAACTCAGACTCAAGAAGGAAAAAAGAACCCCAATCTTCTCCACCTCTCAACTAATGAATACACATGATAAAATCTTATTAGAACTCAGTTGTCACATTGGCATTGACATTTTGTCATGATATCTACATTATTTGATTTTTTTGCTTTATGTCATAGTCATGGACCCCCGCGGCCCCTGCATTATTAGTATTAGTAATTAGTGATATCTAGATAAGAAGGAATCTTAATTCCTCATCAAAAGGCGGTTCTTCTTGCTCCCTAAAGAGTTTGCATCAGTTCCCCCACGGCTTGTATAATGCCATTCATGATCGGACACGTTAGATTTGATTACGCACAATTGATCGGTTCATAAATTCACAACAGCGAATACAAAAGTGACTACTGTTTGATCACGAATAAAATCATGGGAAAATTTCGCAAACAGTACATCAAGTAAATGCCACTAATAATTCTTATACATAAAGTTCCAAACCAATTATTTCGGTACACAAAATCTGAAACTCGACCCACTATCAGTACACGACGTCAATGACGCCGTTAAATTGACACCAAAATGTCTATTATGGCCTCAGTTTTTTTTTAATAATTTTTTTTTTCTGTTCTTTTTTTTCCCCTTCGTTTTTATCTCTTTCTTCTTCCTTCTTCTGGATCCATAGCAACAAAGAGAGAGAGAGAGAGAGAGAGAGAGAGAGAGAGGGATCTGAGGAATGAGGAATCAAATAGATGAAGAAAAATCAGAAAGAAAGAAAGGAAAACTAAAGAACAGAGGTGGGTTTCGAAGTGGATGAGCTCGAGCTTCTTCTCACATGAAGAACAGAGGTGGGTTTCGTGGAGCTGGAAGAAGGAAGAAGAAAGGGATAAGGAAAACTAAAGAACAGAGGTGGGTTTCGAAGTGGGTGAGCTCGGGCTTCTTCTCACATGAAGAACAGAGGTGGGTTTCGTGGAGCTGGGAGAAGAAAGAAGAAAGAGATAAAAACGAAGGAAAAAAAGAAAAGAAGAGAAAAAAAAAACTGAGGGCATAATAGACATTTTGGTGTCAAATTAACGGCGTCATTGACGTCATGTACTGATAGTGGGTCGAGTTTCATATTTCGTGTACCAAAATGATTGGTTTGGAACTTTATGTATAAGAATTATTAATGGCCTTTACTTGGTGTACTGTTTGTGAAATTTTCCCTAAAATCATCTAGCTATGTTCTCAATCCTTAACCTAAAATAAAGTTGCATATATGCAGCTTGTGCTGTTGCCTTTACAATTCGATCTCTATATAAGCGCACTCTGCACTCACTTCATTCCTCACCCATTCCCTAAACAAGATCTGCATACTTCATATCGATCAATATATAGGAATACCAAATACCTATATGCATGGATCAGTTTCGTCTTCTTTGTCTGTTTTCAATTTTCCATGTAAGTCTTAGTTAGTTCACGAATTACGGACTCCATATATCTATTGTCTTCTAAATACAATCTTTATATAAATGCACATATGCTTCTTCTTTTATTTTATTATTTTTTTAATATTTTTTTATCAAATATTATTTTTATTTTGGTCTAAGGCTGTTGCTTCTTTTATTTTTTGTTGTAATTGGATCTTTATGAATGAAAACAAAAAATCAATTTAAAATTCATATCAATATCAATCTCTAATGTCCGACTCACAACCATGATATGGAGGATATGGTGCACCCAGAACACAACCCAGATCTCAATGAATCCTCTTATTGAAATTTCACCCAGAAACAAAAGAATGATTTGATATTAATTTTTCTTGTTTATACTGAACAAAAATTGCATCGAAGATCTTTACCTAGATCGGTCTTATGACAATAAAGTTTCAAGCATACTTTAATCCTTGCTATATACTTGTCAGCAATGGAGACAGAAGTCTTTATTGTGAAAGTGCTTTAATCTTAATCATAAAATAGGAAATATGGTTTTCTTTTTTTGGTAACTGTGAACTAACGTCAAATGTTTAACATTTGTTGTTCAGATTCTTTTGGTAGCACATGTACAGATGTCGAAATCTAATTAAAGCGTCAAACCACGTGTCAGCATACATGTCAAAATCTAATTAAAGCGTCAAACCACGTGTCAATGCTGACACGTGGTTTGACAGTAGTATAAAAAAATTTCTCCTCATATTGTAGTTAATTTGTGGCATGCCTGTAGGTGGCATCAGTAGTGGTGGGAATTGGTTATGCTAACAAGGTCGATGACGACAAGTCCTGGATGTCTTACTGGAATTCAGCTTTGCCAAAATCTCCATTGCCTTCCAAAGCTGTACAAAAACTTCTAAACCCTGCAGGTATATATTATTTAGTTAATAGTAATATAACTTAATTAACTGGCTTAAGCTAAATTCATTCTAAATTCAAACACGAACAAGATCTAGAAAAGCTTAAGCTAACTGAGCTTAATTAACCTACAGGACATATATAATGAGATTTTTTTTTTCTCAAACTATGATGCTTCTAGAAATCTTAAGAAAAAGGAAAAGAAAAAAGGGAGAATATCACAAATGGTCACTCAACTTTTACCTATTTGATACTTTGGTCACTCACCTTTTAAATATATCACTTCAGTCACTCAATTTTAACTATGTTATTCACTTTAGTCACTTCGTTAATTTTTTTCATAAAAAAAATTATTTGCCAAAATATTAATGATATTTTCGTCCAACCAATTGTGAAAAATTGAGAAATTTGTATTAGAATGATTGGGAGAAGTGATTAAAGTGAGATCAAATGCCCCTTGTGTGACTAAAGTGATTGACAGAGTAATAGTTGAGTTACCAAAGTGTCGAATGAGTCATAGTTGAGTGACCATTTGTGGAATTCTAAAACTAAAGTCATAGAAGGTTTGTTAATCTTTTTTATGTTTAATTATAATTATTTCACGATTTTACCAAAAACAAGTATGCTCATCAAAGGAACTGATATATTGTCACAAGGACAAAGAAGTTACACAGGGAATGGAAAGGATGATGTAGATCGTACACGATTGACTATCGGGAATTCTTTTCCTAACTCTGAAGAAGTCAACGTGGAGCCAGGTTTAACTACATTCTTCCAAGGAAAAGATCTTCAGGATTTGGGAAAAACTGTGACATTGCGATTCTTGAAACCCACAAGTAACAAGGCAACTCTTTTGCCTCGTCAACTTGCAAAGTCCATACCCTTTTCTAGTAGCAAGTTGCCAGAAATTCTAACCTACTTTGGAGTGAAACCCAAATCAGCTGTTGCAGAAATAATGAAAAGGACAATCGAAGAGTGTGAGGCACCGGCCATTAAAGGCGAAGATAAGTACTGCGCAACATCGCTAGAATCCTTGATTGATTTCACGGTTTCAAAGCTTGGGAAGTACGTCCAAGTTTATGCAACTGAGGCCGAAAATGAAAAGAAACAAGACTATAGCATTGAGATTACTGGAGTCCAAAGTATTGGAGACAGGTCGATTGTGTGCCATAAGGAGAACTATGTTTATGGTGTGTTTTACTGCCACAAATTCTATGGCACAACAACAAGAGCTTACATGGTTCCATTGGTAGGTGCTGATGGGGTTACAACAGCCAAAGCAGTAGCTATTTGCCATACTGATACCAGTAGCTGGAACCCTAAGCATTTGGCCTTTCAAGTCCTCAAAATAAAGCCTGGAAATACAATCCCAGTCTGTCATTTTCTGTCCACTACAAGTCTTTTGTGGGCTCCTATGTAAGGCATATAAATCCAAGGAGCGGATATGTGTATTTATACTTTGTGCCATAAAAATAAGTCAGGGATATCTATCAACCAAGTCCTGAATTATTAAAATGTACGGTGACCGTTTAGATCTCCTAAAGCTTTTATTTCCGTAATCTGTATTTTCATATTATGTTTTTACATTTGCCTGTGGCTTTGTCCCCCTCTCTTTGTATATCTTTCTTTTTTCTTCAGCAAAAGATAAATAAATTTGCCAATATATATATTATGGTTTCCTAGCTTTATATGTACTCCTTTGTATTGGACATGTCAAAACTATCATGACTACCATTTTGTATCTCATTGTATGTATATATTGATTTTTTTTTTTATAGGAAAAAAAATTCCATTCAATATCTCCATAGCCAAAATGGTACATGCATAACGTTCTAAAGCTTGTGCCCATTAACAGCCAAGCATTATAGGGTGAAATATATGCCCTTCATTAAAACGGCTAACTCAACTTATTCGTCAAGCCTAGATACATCACAATCAAACCATTTAAAATCAAAGGATAATGTGCTTCCAAATGCCAATGCACTCAATTACGGTACACTTAAAAACTCTTCAATTTAAAGTAAACAAGACATTGTTACAATAGCTAGGAGTGGGCATAACACACCGGAAATCCGGTTACCGAACCGTCCGAACAGGATTTTCCGATTTGGTAACCGGACCGAACAAAAAAGGCGCTGTTTTGGAGTCAAACCGAACCGAACCGGTTCTTAACGGTTCGGAATCGGTTCCAGGTGGTGAACCGACCGAGTTAAACCGCCCGAACCGAATTTTTTATTTTATTTATTTTTGAATTAATTTTAATACTTGTCTAATTATGATTGGTCACAACCCAAGCTTATGTGAGCTTGCATGCACCCGATCTCTGCAGAAAACCCTAATAGGCTAATACTCTCAGTCTCTCATTTTCTGGCCGCACGACCTCATTTGCCAAACTCTCTCGATCTCTCATTCTCTCCAGCTCTCCCAACTCTCACGATCTCTCCGGCTCTCCCAACTCTCACGATCTCTCTCGGCTCTTGACCCAGCTAATACTCTGCTCTGATCCCAACTTCTCTCTCAAGAATCCCAGCCTGCGAGGGTAAGCTCTCTAGATTGATTTACTATTCTGTGGATATTTCTGCATTAAGATGTTTAGATTGTTCTCTTGAAGTGGTTAGAATCGGAGTGGGCTCGGTGCGGGTTGGAATGGTTTCGTAGTTTCAAAAACTGATTTGGGGCTTTTTATTAAAACTCAGGTATCGATATTCTTGTGCGAAATAACTGGGTTGTAAGGGTTGTGAGAATCATTGATGTGTCCAGAAACTGAAGATGTGCAGAAATAAGGGTGTTGTTATTTCAATGTTTCAATTATTTCAATGTTGTGTTTTGATTCTTTCTCATCTGGATTTGGCTTGGTTTGACTTTGTGGCTTTGAACTCTGAACGTCTCTGTTGGGTGGATTAGCCAGAGCAAATGTTAACAAGCTTCATTTCTTGTTACATTGTTATACATTTTGTTAAACATTGTTTCGAATTCTAACTTTCTATTTGATTTTCTGTTTTGTTGCTTTTTGTTGGGATTGTTGAATACTTGAATACTTGGATAGATCCAGCCGAATGGAATTCCGATGATGAAGATTGAAGAATGGAGGCCGAAGCAGTTTGATACTTTCATGAAGTGTTGCATTGTTGATTGTTCACTTGCAGTTTGGATTTTATGATGAATGTTTTCAACTGCAGTTTCACTTGCAGTGTTGAACACTTGAACGGAAGAATATGAATGTTTTTTATGAATGTTAGGATTTTGCACTTTCATGAATGTATTGGGCCTGGTATTTAGGGCCTCAAATGGTGATTAAAGAAGGTCTGTTACTGGGCCTAAATAAATCGGTTCCTGGACCGAACCGAACAGCATTTCTGTCAAACCGAAAAATTCGGCCCAGCAAACTAAAAAACCGGTTGCGGTTCCAAAATAGCCAAACCGCAAAAATCGGTGCAGATACGGTTTGGGCCTCAAACCGGCCCGACCCGCACCGAGCCCACTCCTAACAATAGCTAGGCTGAAAGAAAATTAGAAGGACTAGAAGAGCTTAGGAGCGCCAGGCCCAATCCCAAACCCAAAATCCTTTCAGAAAAGGCCTAAGCCCATTCTCAAGGAATAGCTTGCATAAAGTTCTTCAAGCGGTTTGCACCTCCACCGAGTAGCTTCAATTGCACCACCACCATAGCCAGACTTCCCTGCTGATGGTCAAAACTGCTTTACCACTCCAGCAACTAAAGAGCCTAAGCCTATTGCACCACCAAAACTCTTTAGCCCAAACCATCGAATGACGAATTTGGTTGGAACCAGATTGATGAAGATAAACCTAGGCAAAGGCTTACAGCCCTCCATCATTGGCTCCAACTAATGGTTGGGTACCAAATAGACTCCCGCACATCAGATCCACCATGGGCAACTAGGTCTAGTAAACACATTACCATAAAGACATGGTAACTCTGAATATAGATAATTTTGAATTTTACCATAAAAACATAACTCCACATTAGAGATACAATTGTCAAATTGCAAAAATCATACATTGTTACTAATGTTTGGTTTTTGGAAGACTGATGCAATTAGTAATGGTTATGTGTGTCTTATTATCTGTATTTTATCATGATATCAAAGCAATACGTTCTCAAAACTTGTACTTATCTATCTATACCTGATAGAATATTCTCACGACTATTCATACTTCATATAGTATTCTCACATCAATACTAAATCAGGCCCGCTCATACTTTTAAGGGTAGTTCCATCACGTAAACTATTTTCCATAACTAGAATAATTACCTTACCTAGCTATTGTGACTTGTACTCACATAGGCATTTGCAAGCATAATTAGCTATAATGAGCCACGCTCATGCTACCCCCAGCAGTACCGACTCCCGCCAAAGGAGTGACCAATGGGAACACAACCAAGCAGGCTACCGCCTGAGCCCCAGCAACACAACCAAGCAACAAACCAAGCAGGCTACCACCGTGCCAAGACAGCATCAGAAGCTCCAGAAGCTGGGACTGAAGCACATTAGTCCCACATCGAAACCATGGAGAAGATCAGTTCCCTCCTCACCTATCAAAGGTCCTCTCCTCTCTCTTCATTAATTACGCATTTTAATACTTACCTACTGTTACTTTGTCAACATAAATACATTGACTAACTTAGGCATCGGAGAAGAGAAGACCGCCTAACGTGGTCTCCCTCTGACGCCCCTTGTATTTCATTTGACAGGTAGCGAAAGCTCTGAGAATACCATAGGTAACTGTCTGCTCATCGGACCAGCGTTAACAAGGGTTTAGCTACCGCTGAACTTTAAACATTAACATTGGCGCCATCTGTGGGAATCCTTGAACAAAAGGCCATCCCACTGCATCTACCATGACTAACGGTAGTGGGGGAAATGCTGAGGAGCAGGCGGATCAGTCCGCCAACCCCCATCCCACCGACCCATTGATCAACGTCAATCCAACGGTTAACGTCAACCGTGCGCTATTCAGCACGCCGATCAACCCCAGCGGGGAGCCCCAGGCTAGTTGCCAGATCCCACAAACCCAAACTACAGCAGAGGCTCAGCCGAGAGGCAGCCGCCCACCGGTGCAGGACCTCACCGCTATGTATGAGCTGGCACTAGCGGACCTTCACAAAGTAAATAGGGAACGCGAGCAGGAGTACAGAGAAAAGGCCGAGGCCCAAAATCAGGTGGCCACACTGATGTCAAGATTTGACGAGCTTAAGAGGGCGCTGGAGGCAAATGCCAACCCAGAGCAAAGCGAAAAATCGCGGAGCACCAGGCGCAGTCAGCCCAACACCGGCGAGTTTGTACCCAGACCAATCATACAGATGCAGGTACCGCTGAACCCACCGGAGTTATGGAGAATGGGACCACCACCTCCACCCTTACTAATGTTGGAACAGGAGGCGGAGTCACAACCGCACACCAGCCGCTCGACAAGTAGGGCTAGAACTGAGGGTAATATACCTGCCCCCAGGCGAGAGCTGGTTCAGCAGAACACCTAGGAGGGACCCGATAGAGACACAACCGCCCTAATACTGGAGTAGTTGCAACAACTAGAGCAAAGGCTAATCCGGGCCGAGGCAAGCGCCCCAGCGCCAATACTAAATCCACTCTTTGCGTTCAGACCAGGACCATTCATCGCCAGGATCCTACATGCCATCCGCTCGGCGCATGCAATGACACTAAAGATGTCACATTACAGCTGTATGACTGACCCCTTTGTCCATATGGACACCTTCAAGAAGGTCACCAATAACAAGGGCTTCAATGACGCCACCCTCTGCCACTTGTTCAGCGAAACGCTGGACAGTGAGGCAATGAGTTGGTTTTTTGAGTGTCCGCCGGGGTCCATTGACTCATTCCATGCACTATTAAATGCTTTCCTCTCTCGGTTCATCCTGTTGGCTGTCGGACACCACAGTACAACTCAGCTATTCAACCTCAAGCAGGGGACGGAGGAAACATTGAAGGAGTTCGTCACCAGGTGGCGAGCGGCAACGTTCCAATGCCGCGATCTTGATAAGACAATGGCGCTGGCAGCTTTCAAGCAGGGACTCCTCAAGGGGCCATTTCTCTATCACCTCAATTACAATTATCCAAACGTCGCTTACGACCATGTCATGAGCGAGGCTGTCATCCATGCACAGGCAGAATTCATCACATATAGAGAAACCCCCCCCCCCCCCCCACCACCACCACCAATGCCTGTAAAGTCCACCCAACCCTCTGCCAGCCATCAGGAAACCGCTAGCAAAACCTTTGCTGCTACGCCAACTGATAAAAAGAGAGATTGGCAACAGGGCAACCACCAGAGGAAGCGGCAGAAGGACCAACATTACAATAAGGGAAACTGCTCATTTCATGGGGATAACAGTAATAAACAGACAGAGTCATCCCAGCGGTACGCAGTGTTTATAGTCCTCACGACCTCATACGAGGAAATATACGACCAGTGCAAGAACCAAGTCCCGCCACCACCCCCAAGAAAATACCCAAGGGGTAGGAAAGCCCAGAAACACTGGCAAGTGGTGTAAATATCACAAGGACAGCGACCACAACACCAACAATTGCAACGCCCTCAAAACAGCCATTGAGACTTTATACCGATACGGTAAGATGGAACAATTCATGGTACACCAACTACCACCCGTGATCGCCAGCATTGAGCCCTTGGCCCGCATCAACACCATCGACGGTGGTGCTCCAATCACCAATATGTCTCACAGAGCAAAAAAGAGTCATCCGCGTACTAACCACCCCAAAGAGGTGTGCAATATCCGCTATGAGAGGTTCGCTAAACTCTCAAAATCTGGTTGGAAGCCCATTACCTTCTCAGAGGAGGAGGAGCACGGAGTACATCTGCCCCACGACGATCCATTCTTGATTGATGCCGTACTCGATAAATGGTCAGTGGGAAGGATCCTTGTCGACAGCGAGTCCACTGTAAATGTCATATTCAACAGATGCTACGACAAACTTCGACGAAATAGAAAATTACTACAGGATCATGAGCCACTGCTTAGCTTCTCCGGTGACGTCACACAGCCATTGGGTTCTGACTATATGCGACTAGTTATCAACGCCAGTCCACGTACAGCTGAAATCCATACAGAGTTCATCATTGTGGACTGCTTCAGTTCATATAATGTCATCATCGGTCAACCGGCACTTAACAAACTCAAGTGCATCATCGCCGGGTACATGTTCCTCATGAAGTTCCCCACTCCCAGCGGAACAGGCTGTGTAAAGGGAAGTCAACAACTGGCACGAAGGTGCTATTCCACAACCGTGGCACGATTAGCGTGCCGCCATGAAATCCTAACAGTGGGAAATCATGCAGCGGCACTAGATATCTTTGAGGACCCCAGGGATGACGAGAAGAAGTATGTCAAAAAGAGCCTGTCAACCCAGAAACATCCTTAAGGATTATCAGCATATCCGAGGGGCACCCTGAGCCGACAGTCCGCATTGGCACTCAGCTAGACCCAGAGGTAGCGACTGAGCTCACCCAGTTTCTAAGTGACAACACCGCCGTCTTTGCATGGTCCTACGCTAAGCGCCTCCACCAGTATTTTCAGGCCCACACAATTCATGGCTTAACAAATCAACCGTTGAGACAAGTAATGCAGAACCCTGAACACTCGGGACGCCTCAGCAAGTGGGCCATCGAGCTCAGCGAGTTTGACATTGATTTTGTGCCAAGAACCGCCATGAAAGGCCAGGCGGTGGCAGACTTCATTGCTGAGCTCACCGAGCGACAGATTGAACCCAGCACGAAAATTGTAACTGCCGAGGAACCAGCTCCCCAGCAGTCAGACTGGAACCTACAGGTGGACAGCTCTGCTTACGCCAAGGCCAATGGTGCCAGAGTCATCTTAACAGGGCCAGGGGGTCTAAACGTGGAAAACGCATTAAAACACGGCGGAGTACGAAGCGCTTATCGCCGGCCTACTCCCTCGCCATTGACTTAGGGACTAACAGTGTCAACATATTTAGCGACTCCCAGTTAGTCGTCAACCAGGCCAACGACAGTTTCCAGGCTAAGGATCAACAGTTGGCGGCATACTTGGGTTACGTCAAGATGCTCCTCAAAAAATTCAAATTTCACACCATCACGCAGATCCCCTTGGAAAAGAACACCAAAGCCGATTCACTGGCCAGACTAGCAACCGCTCAGCCACACCAAAGTCCGACGGACATAAGGGTGGAGTGTCTTGACAAGCCAAGCATCACAAAAACCCTTGCGGAGATCTTCAACATTGAGGTAAATCTCAGTTGGATGGATGAGATCATCGAATACAAGTGCAAGAATTATACTAAATGCTACGAGTACTCATAACAGAATCAGATATATAAGACCAAGAGTAATAATAAGCATTAAAGAATACTAATGAAGTAGTTAAAATTTCAAATAGTAACCCCCACTATTGAAATTAAAATAACTTCTTATTGACTCATTAAAGCAAAATAAAACTTCTCACGAATTGAACTTACAAGTATTGTAGGAGCATTCTTGTTTATGAGATAACTTGTTGCATTTGTGTGCACATATGCACTTAACACAATATATTGTAGCATATGTATATCTTATAATGTGTATATAAACTTAAATTTGAGAGTAAAAGAAAACATACCATCACTATTTCTTTCTCTGTAATTACTCAAGAACTCAATAAATATTACTGCTAATAACTCTATTAAAATCTAATAATGAGACAAAATTAATACTTATCACCAAAACTTGGAATAGCATCATTTTAGATATGAAAGAAAAGATAAGTAATCATTAATTATGATATGCAACTTGAATGAAATATATGCTTCTCCTCGAAACAAAAGGCAAATGTCATTTGTAACTGACCTAATAACATATAAAGCGTTGCAATAGACTTTAAGGTCAATCGCATTCATAATATAACTGTTAACATATTTAATTGTATGCAATCAATTATTATATGTATGTAAATACAATAGAATAACTCATAAAACCAGTAATCAAGTACGTACCTCAAGTAACAACGTTTTATATATTATAGGCAATATCAATTTCATATAACAGTCAACAAATCATAAGTATAGCCAACCTGATCTCATGGCAGATTAATTGTCATTGAAAGCAAATTTAATTTACTTGATGGAAAATAATCTTATATATATAAACTTAACTGTAACATGCACATAGACGTACCTGTTTGTTGGCTACTAACATATATGTATTTTAATCATGATCTTTTAATTTGCTTATGTATGGGAAAGAACTCACATGCATTAAATATGAATTTATATGCCGAATGATATAATTGTAACTACAAAATGATAATATGCAAAAAACATATATTTCTTACGGAACAAAAATTAGTTATGCCGTAGAAGTAGTTTAGGATTCCTTTGTCATGGTAGAGTCTAGTGTATGTATATTGCGTCACTAATTCCTCCATCAACTTTGACATTTGAGAGATTTTTCCTATCAAGAATTAGTTGATATTCAACTATTAATTAGTATACATGCAAAGCAAAATGCAATTAGCATATTCAAGGCCAATATAAATTAATAATTGGAAGAAAAATATTAAGGTATTCATAAGTTGAGAAGTAAAGAAGAAGCCAAATGTGTGATATTGATTATGACTCCTTGAACTTCATAGTGTCCGTCTTTGTCAGAAATTCCGCTTGAGTCTTCTCTTAGATTGTTGTAAAAAATATGGGACGGAATTCCTGTAAAATTAAAATAAAATAATATGGAAATATCTTGGGAAATAAACATTGAGATATAGATAAGAAAATGAAATAAAGTAAGAAAATAATATAATATATAAGTTTTATATAGGAAAACTTATCGAGTCGAGGCGTGCAAGCACACTGTCCTAAGAGAATATTCGTCCCCTACTGCACAGGGTTGAATGACGAACTTCTCCCAAGATACAACAACTCTTCGAGCTCCGTCGTGTAGCTAAGAAGCCCCATTGAACCTTAATCACCCGTGCACTCAAAATGGTGTATAAGTAAAGTATGTATATGTATAGTTTGTATGAATATCTTTGGTAGAGGTATTTGGCTAGAGTGGTTGCATTATGGTGGATTATACCATCATGTATACCCTCATTATCCGACAATCTAAACTCTCACACATGTGCATGTTTCATGTCTCACCATATGCCTTCCAACCATAGCCACGTACCCTTATATAGGGCACACTTACCATACCATCAATAACCTCATTAACCATATAACGGTCAAATAATAATCATATATTTAAAACATAAAACCGTGAAACCATAAATAGAGAAATAAACACAAAATAAAATAACCCCCAAAATAAATAAATAAATAAATAAAATATATTTTAATTTTAAATCATAAAATTTCCAACGGACTGGCTGAGGGTAAAATATTTGCGTAGACGCATTGGGAGTCTGCTCAATGCTTTAAGGTACATCTACTTTGTAAACTACAAATTGACCTTGGCCGATGCATATTTTTATCATATTTTCCATATTGCAAGTATTGATGTATTTTCTTTCGAAGGAATGGATCAAACACCAGAGGGTATTTTACATGGTCGTTCCTGGATTCGCTTGAGCTGTTGGGTGGCTCTAAATCGAGCTACGGCCTATACTACATTGATTTGGACGACCCTAATCTGAAAAGACATCCTAAACTCTCTGCTCATTGGTATTCCCAGTTTTTAAAGAGGCAAAATATCACTGCAGTCTGATAATACAATGGTAGAAACTTTGCTACATGATCTCTCCATGATAGTTTCATTAAACAAAATTGACAGAGGTTTTCTGGTTTATGGGTTCACATGTATCATGTATGTTGGATTAGAGGTGTCATCTCTTTATTTATTCTCGCAACTGTTTTCTTGATTTCTTGTATGCTGGATTAGAGGTGTTATCTCTTTAATGAGGTGCTCTGATTTTTGCCACCCCTTCTAGACTCAATCCCACTTTTTGTTCTTGTGCTCATAATATGTGAATATAAACAAGTGCAAGATGCAGATAACTGAAGGCCAGGAGATAGAAGGGCTAAATCCAACCACTGCATAGCCACTCCTGTGTTGCATTTTCAAGGGTTATTTACTTAGCTTGTAGCACTAGGCAGTCCTCTCAAATTCAAATTCAGAAAACATCTGTATTACCACATTTAGCACAGCTAATTTCTAGTGCCTTGTGTTACAGCTTACAAGGACTAGAAGTTGCATGGCAACATGCAACTTCTCAGTTCCATAAGACGGAAACTCCAAATGATTCAATTTTGTGTATGCTCTAACTACTTTATAATATGACAACTCGATTCATATATGCACGCACTCAACAAATTTACAAACTCTATACTTGATTATATTGACATCACGTACAGGTTCAAACTTTTTATCCTTACAAGACCATTTTTCCCACTTTTCCAAGAAGGAATGGCGTTAAAACAACTAATGAGTGTAGATAGAATTAATGTCCGGTGACTCCGGTCCTTATTAATACATGCTCAGAGAAATTATAGGTTAATACTGCACAGGAAAATGAAAATCATGAGTCTGATATGAGGAAAAAGAAGGGTATCGGCTCCTCCCATGACAGCAACATAACACCAAGAGTCAGAGAAAAGATCTAACGTTAACAATCTGAGGCGCATCACCCTATCAGCTTCCTTCAATACTTCACTTTCAGCTTACTTTCTCTGCTAATTCTCTGATCAGAATTCATACTCGATTGGATTGGCTAGGTCCTGATGTCTCATGCATCCTTGCGGTACTAATGTCCCATCCCGGGAATGTCGTTTTAGTCCCTTCAGGCCTTGTCGAGATAAAATGTCCAGGTTCCTCATCTTATCTACAGAGGATGGTACTTCACTTATGGCTGTGCCACTTATAACAAGAGTTTTCAAAGAAATCATTTTTCCTATATGCTTGCTCAAATTCTCAAATCTCGAACAGCCAGAAAGAACGAGAGTCTTAACATGAATCAACTTATAAAAGTCCTCCGGAAGGTCCTTGAGCATTGTGCAGCCTTTAAGATTTAGCAAAGCTAGTCCATATAGAAACCCAATGGACTTGCCAATTTCTGGCAAACTTACAGTCTTTAAGGATCAAATACTTTATGTAAGAAAATTTATGGACTTATCACATGTTTATTAGAGTAAACAACAATTGATAAATGATTTAGACTAAATAATATGAATATGGAAACAGAACTCAATTCTAGTAACCTAATCAATGTGTATATCTATTGATAAGGGATAGAAATCTATTTACTGGATTATTAACTTAATTACAAAGATATGATATCATAAGGATTTTAAGAGTGAAGTTTGAGTCCTATTGAACTTCCTTTATGGGAGGGGTTCAAGGCTAAACCTAACTCATATATAAGGATGTATAAGTCCCCGCAACCTCTGTTCTTGCCCATTCATAAGAAGCTCAAACTTAGAGAATTGCAGAAGACTTGTGCTTGTGGCTGCTTCAATCACTTCAATCGATCATGCAGGTACATGTCTCAATTTTAATTTATTTATCCTAGATGTATATACAATTGTGTCTATATTCGTGTGAATGATCTTGTGACAACTTAATGTGTATTCTCACAAGTGGTATCAGAGCCACCTTCACAAAAATATAGATCGTTGTATGTATATAATCTATATCATGGCTATGAACAAAGAAGAAAACTTTTGGGGCAAAACCCAGAAAAGACTGCGGGTCAGATCCAAGCTATCTGGGTCAACCCGCTTTTATTTTCACTTCTGGTTTTTGTTTTTGATCATGCAGAACGTGAAAACAACAAGAGCATGTCCTCCCCACTATACAGCACAACAAACCAATAAAGAAACCAAAAAAAAAATAGAAAAGTGGGCATGGCTCGCTACCTCCCGAGAATCAACGAACCAATAGCAATGGCATTCGATTGCAGAAATTTGGAATACCAGACATGAAAGGGATGGTTTTTGCCTTCTTGGCGTTGTTACTTCCAACCCCGCGCGGCAAATCAAGGAAGAGAAAGTTTAATGGCTTTGGACGGTTTCCCTTCAAACCTACTTAAGCGGGATTGAATAATTCCAGATGAGAAATTTTCTATTGATCTTCTTTTGAAATTTAGTTTTCTGCTACTTGATTACTAATTGCAGTCATGTTTCGTAAGAATCTAATATTTTTCCTTGATAGTCCCATGTCATGAAAAGTTTGTGACCAGGTTTTAGGCATGAGCCTTGGACAACATTAATGCAGCCATTTGATCTCGTTGATTTCTCATTGTAAGAGCAATCAGTTAACAATAAACATAAGTTGTTGTGATTCCATTTGATTTTGGAAAAAGCATTGGAATCTCCAGGTATGATTGCAGCATTGTGGGCAGAGAAAGTGATAAAATATCATTCTCTTCCTATCTAGAAACATGTGTAGATGCATGTATATGCTGATTTTGGTTGAATTCAGATTACTGAGAGATTACATGCATTATACTTGTTTAGACTTTTTTTTCATGGTCGGATACATTTGGGTTTCATGAAAACATGATCAAATTGCATAATTAAGAATTGAATGAAATGCTATGTTTTGTTATTGGCTTAGATCACTTGTTTTCAGTAAATTAGTTTAATTGGTTTGAACTATTAGACCAATCCTTGTACAAATAGAGCAAAATTTTATTCAGTATCTGTTTTAATACAGCTCATAGAATCGTCAATCTTGAATGACCATAGTCTTATGCATATACATATAGCATGTATATTTACTTGCAAGAATATGCCATTGTCATTTAGAAAAGTTTGACCGAGTTGCAAATCACAAAGACGTTATCATGGCTTGTGGACCTTTCTCTATTGTTTTCTTTTTAGTCTGCCAATTGCATCTGCAGGTTTTCACTTTAATGGCTCCCATATACATATATCTATTATGTGTATTGGTTTTGCTTTAGCTTCAGGGTTACTTTTTGACTAATGAGTAATCTAGCAGATAGTTTCACATGGGGGGAAGATAAGGCTTTCAAAAAGAACTTGAACATGTGCCAAATAAGTGCTTAATTGTTTGTACTATAAATGTGATTGTCTATTATTGTGCATATAGAATCATAGTCCAAATATGGCCGTAGTAGGCAAGCGGCAAGCCTCCAATTTGTGGAATATCAGGATGTAGAAATAGAAACAACTTCCGAAACGAGGGGGACTGATTTGGCATCAACAACACTAGCTTATTTTGATACAAACAAGTTCTTTTTGGTGGGATAATTCTTTTAATTGTTCTTTTCCCGCGTTGGTGATTGTAAGTTTGTGCTCGCCTCTGCTGCATACTTACTTGATGGTTGTTTGGATGCTTTTAAAATTGGCCTTCATATATGTATAATCATTCATAAAGATATAGCCTTGATACGTACGTTTCAAAGGTGATGCATCTAGTGTTGATAATTGTAATGTATGCATATATACATACATGGACATGTCGTTCATTACTGGTCAAGAGAAGGTAAATTGTTTTAGCTTTGATCAAGCTGTGTGGCATGCATAGCCACTATACTTTACATGATTGCTGGCTACCATTAAAGTTTTATTTTGTATCTCTTCTGGTATAGACTATTGAGTGCATATTAGGTTTGGATTGGTTATTTCTAAGGTTGTTTTACTAATTGGTGTTACTACCATATAAAGACTTGTCTTTTTGGACAATGAGCATTGACGTTGCTTTTAAGTAGAAATATAATTTTCTCCTTCTTCTATAATGAATTTTGAGCTACAGAACAGCAAAACAGGTTAAAAACTAACCAATTTGGTTTAAGTGCATCTCATTGTTATGAAAAGTGGTTAGGAATACACTGAAGCTATATTTGCTTTTAATGTATTGAAATGCAGAAAACTATATTAAGGTCATTATAGTTCTGTTTGCTAGTGTATCTTCATATGGTTGTTGTTTAGATATCTATATTTGTTTATAGATAGTTTTCAGCTGCATAATTATATAAAAAGCTTATGCATATGTTATTTATGCCACTTACTTTAATATGTGTTAGTCTGTATCAGATTGATATGCACACAGTGATGAAAAATTGCTGGATATGCATCTGTTAGAATAGACTTGCAGTAATTCTTAGCAAAATTGGCTATCAACATGCGGTCTAACGTGAGTTGGAAAATGAAGCTAATTTTCTAGCTGTAGCTAGTTATTGTTTTGAGCAATGTAAATACGTACCACTTTATCTAGTTTTGGTATAACCTAATATTGTTCCTTCATGATCATTATTCTTATTTTGATTTTGGGTAGTGGAACAAGTCATATGCTCTTACAAATATATGTGGAAGGTTTTGTTTTGAGCTATTTGCATTTTAATGACAAATATATCTACATGCCAATTTGCTCACCTAGTTTAATATGTAATTGAGCTTTATGAGTATGTGTGATTGTATGGACAATCAAGTAAAGAATTAAGAGCTAGCTACTTTTGTGATATATATATATATATATATATATATATATGCTATTATACCGAAACACAAAAGAGATATGGATAGAGGTATGTACTTTTTCATTTCCGCTGTGCTATATATCAAATCATATGTAAGAATATGGTAATTGTATACGGTTCCATTTGTCTTCCTTTATTTAGCCAAGTGGTTCTCTAATTCTTTACTTAACTGAGCCTACAGGAAATACATTAAAGGATGTTAAAGAACACAAATGGAGAAAAGTTATTACTCATACTAAGGAAGATGTATGCAAGAAGGCATATGTTTTTAGGTCAGCTAAAGGTATGTTCTTTATAATCAGAACTGATTTCAATTTCAATTTTGAAGCATGGTGGAAAGTATATGTGATTCTTGCCAAAGCTATGTAGTCATATATTGTTGTTCAAATATTGTCATTGAAGTGGTTCAACTATATATGACTGCTCTGTGATTATTGGAATTGAAATTGAAAATGCATATACATAAGATGTATATGATAAAGTTAAAATATACCTGTGTTTCTGCAATGAGATATAAGGAAATTATCGATCTCCCAAATAATTAATCTTATTGAAGAATTAACAGGTACAAGAGTTTTGTTTTCTTATAAGGGTTCTCATACTGGTTAGAAATAAAGTATGAACTCATGTGGTTTGTGGTTTGAGGTTCTTTGCAAATGTAAATGGACATATTGCACAAAGCAATCTCCATTGACTTTTGTAAGAGATCATTGAGAAAAACAAACCTGAAATTGTATTTTTCTTTTTAAAACTATACTTATATTGTCTTCCAAAGAAGTGTTCCTGTGTAGTTTTAGAATCAAAAATAGCATTACACACATTCACTGGATTCATATCAAGATACTTAGAAACCTTTCTTCTGTCCAAAGATGTTGATTGTTTCTCTGGATAACTTGAATTCTTTAGATGTGGTGTATTGATTAAGAAACTTAAGAATACCTTGTCTTCTGCCACAAAGGTGTTGCTTGGTATTGTGATTACAGATTATAGAATGGGGTTGATTAATCGTATTTCGCTGCTCAGTGTTTATGTTATCTTCAGTGTTGATTTTGTTTCCACAAAATATACAGGAAAATAAACTCAATGAAATTTTGGTTCTTGTAGCCAAGTCAGTAAAAAGAATTTTGGCTTGACATATGACTAAAGGTATCAATCTAGTCTAGAATTATTTTTGATGTGCTAGTCTTGTAGTCATAATTGTTATGCTACATTAAGTTACTTGTAATACACATTTTGGAGAATAATGTAATAGACTAAAATGTCTTCTTTTTATTTCATTATTTTGAAATCAAGTTATTATTACACTGTTTTCACCTTGATTTTCAGATTCTTGATACATGTGATTTTTGGCTGCGTATGGTTATAATTTCTAAATGTTGATAAAACTGTTATATACAAGTATGATATAGTCTATGATAAATATTTCTTAAAGAAACATACACTTGATGTATGGTTTTTGCGTGCATTCACACATCTTTTAGAGTTTTATTGATAGTATCTATATTTCAATTATATATCAAGTTCTATACAAAATTTCCTTCAAAAACCTTGATTGCAGATTTTTGCATTGACTAAAGAGAATATAGATTATATTATCTTTATGCATATGAAAACCGTTTTTTTTTACTGTTGGCTTCTATATATTAATTACCCTTATTACATGTATATAAATAATAAAAATGGGGGGAAGGATTATGTATTTTTTTATTATTAAGGCCCTTTTCTTTTGGACCTTGATATTGATCATTACAACTGTAAATTATTTGTGTCTTCTGAAATCTGCAATTCCATGTTTTTGGTTTTTTATTTTTCACTGTTATATGGATTCTTTTATTTTTCTGATTTAATCAGAAACGGTTAAGAGTAAGAAACAGTGGGAGTAAAAGATTTTACTTATCTTTTATATTCTGATAATCTTCTGTTTGCCTATAGAAAGGGAATTCCGGATATCTTCTTGTTTGTGCAAGAATAAGAAAATTTTATTCCTGACATTATGTTTGCAGCAATAAAGTTTTTACATGTATCTTGAACAATTGATTTCGTTTTGGCTCACTATTTAAGTTTTTTTTTCAGTTCCTAATTGACAATGATATTTCTTATGAATAGATGATGTGTGATTTCTAATTAATATAAGGTTGAACAACCTTTTCAAGTTTTATTGTATATGCACTTGTCTGATGGAAGTTACATAAACCTTTTATGTTTTGGGGTTAGTGGGAGTAACTTTCTGGTAAAAACCTTTAGAAACTTTGGAGTTTACCTTTTGTCAAGTTGCTGACGTTTCTTCTGGAAGTGCATTTGAATTCAGTTTTTCATGAGTTTAAGTGAATTGTATGCAACATATTATTTGGATGTTATCTGCAGATTAAGTCATGCCGAATAATTATTTTGTTTTGGCTTATGTATGCTGTCATTAAGTTTGAAGACAGTGTTAAGGTTTAAAGTCTCATAAATGACTTTTGTTAGCTTCAGTTTGGTAGCTAATGTTTTTAGTTATAAATCCTTGGTATAAAGTTTGGAATTTGATTGCTGCAATGGAATTGTCATTGTGGTTATCATTAAATAGCTATTTGTTGTCATGTGGATTGAGTTGTGCCTTGCACAATGCTTCAGTTAAGTAACAAACACATTCAGTTTAGGATCCACTGTTGTTGAAGTTGTGTTTGTGGTTTTGATATTCAAAGCCATACAGTTAGACTATAAGCATATGTTTTATAGGTTGATATACATTACATATGCTTGTTGATATCATATTAGTTTTGAGGCTTATGTGAAGTGCAGGAGTTGGTGTTAGTGGTTTTGAAGTGGTACGCTTTGCTAAAGTGTATTCGTTTTCTTAACTCTGCATCAGTAACTGCATTTTGACCAAGTCTGAATAGATTATGAGATTTTCATATTCTGGTGCGCACACTTAAGTTGTTATTTGGTCGATGTCTTTTGGTTCAATTGTTGTATAGACTGTGATAGTCCAAGTGGGAGAATGTAAGAAAATTTATGGACTTATCACATGTTTATTAGAGTAAACAACAATTGATAAATGATTTAGACTAAATAATATGAATATGGAAACAGATTTCAATTCTAGTAACCTAATCAATGTGTATATCTATTGATAAGGGATAGAAATCTATTTACTGGATTATTAACTTAATTACAAAAATATGATATCATAAGGATTTTTAAGAGTGAAGTTTGAGTCCTATTGAACTTCCTTTATGGGAGGGGTTCAAGGCTAAACCTAACTCATATATAAGGATGTATAAGTCCCTGCAACCTCTACGACTTAGAGCATAAGTTCTTGCCCCATTCATAAGAAGCTCAAACTTAGAGAATTGCAGAAGACTTGTGCTTGTGGCTGCTTCAATCACTTCAATCGATCATGTAGGTACATGTCTCAATTTTAATTTATTTATCCTAGATGTATATACAATTGTGTCTATATTCGTGTGAATGATCTTGTGACAACTTAATGTGTATTCTCACACTTTAGATATGGGAGTTGTGAAAAGTCTGGTGATTGTCTTAGGTAATGTGAATGACTGAGATTAAGTATCTCCAATTTCCCAAGCCGCTGTTAGACATCACCGAAAGAAGAAAAAGGAAAGATCAAAAATCCAAAAAGAAGGAAAGGAGAGCGTGACGTAATGTATTAATCCAGAGGGAAGATGTTTGAAAGTTTCTTACTATACCCTGGAATCCTCCCAAACTTGTACGAGATTGCTGTACCGCATGTCAATAGAAACTAGGTCTGGTTCATTAAGAAATTCATTTCGTATGACCAATCCTCGCAAGCAGAGCCATCTTAACTTTTTGGGAAACTGGTTGCAGTCTCCAGTGAGTTGTACATGGTTGAGTTGGAGCAATTTCAGTCTGCTCATGTTTCTAAATGCTTCTGTACTGAAACTCAAGTTGTCAGATCTATGCATATTTAGAGCGAGTCCTTCAGTCTCTTCAGTTCCCTGTTAACAGAAGGCACTAAATTAATAAAAAAGGATTATTCCCATGTGAGAATATGATTTATCCACAGGCGTGTTGAAGAGTCATGAATGCATTTTAACTTTCTTACTGCCACAATGAAATGACTGGATTGTGGACACTAGAATATGAAATTAATGAAGCAGTACTATTAGCATTAGAGATGGGATGGTTTTGTGTAATTGAGCACTGCTTCTTCACTATTACTATTAGAGTTAGGATGCCTATGCATGTCTTGATTGGGCTGGAAGTACTTACAGATTCATCTGTCAAAACATCTATTACATCTTCTTGAAGCCACAATCTACTACGGCTTTCAGGGCGGTTCGGGGATTCTTCACGAACAACTTCTCTGCCCATGTCTCCAGGGGCGGATCCACATAGAGCCTAGCTTGGGCACTTGCCTAGACTGGATTTTTGATTTTACATTGATTTGGTGTAGGCATGAGATGTGAAAATTGCAAAAATAGGGCAAAATAAGGTGAATTAGGAAAGAAAATGGTAGAGATTAGGCAAAACCAAGGCAAAATCTTCACAATTGCCTCCAAAATCTGCAGCTTCTCTCTAATTTTCCTCCCTTCCCCTCCTGCCATTGACTTGCCTTACCTAAAAAAAGTTTCTAGATCCGCCCCTGCATGTCTCGAAGCAAATCATGCATCATGAGCTTGTTTTTCTCACTAACAGTTACAAGGCAACGTTGGAGCAGGACACTGATTTCTATTTGTGGAGAAAAACCACAGCCCTTCAGTATATTTATGACATAGTTCTTGTCCATTCCGATGAAGTAACAACATATATGGAGGAATATGTTCCTCTGGCTCTCATCAATTGCATCAAAGCTTATTCTGAGCCTTGACTGAATTCTGCCATCAGGAATTTTTTCCAATTTCTTCAGTGTGCTATTCCAATCTCCTATGCTCCTTCCAAAGAGGAAAGACCCTAAAATTTCAAGAGCCAGTGGTAAACCTCCACAGTAAGTAACCACTCTTCTTGAGAGTTCGATATAGTCTTCATTAGGAGAAGAATTTTGAAAGGCATGCCAACTGAAGAGCTCAAGAGCTTCTTCTTCATTCATCGAGTGACTCAAAACGGTAGGCGCTAGTCGGGCGGTAACTCAGGGACTAGCGCCTAGGGGCCTAGGCGGGAGTCTAGGCGGGGAGTAGGCGGTTTTTTATTTTCTAATTTTTAAATTATTTTTATAGCATATAATTAATAAATAAAAATATAAAAATGTAACATTTAATTGAAAATAATCAAAATAGAGAAAAAAAAGTTTAAAATTAACAATCATACTTATTATTAGTTTGTATTAGTTTATTACCTAAAGAAAAAAAAAATCATATTAGAGGCCTAGATTGAAACACACTGAGAAGGTTTAATTATAGTCTTGCATGTAGTCTAAGAACCAAAAAGGCACCGTATTAGAGACAACTTTCATTCAATTGAATCAGAGCCCTATGCAATTTAAAAACAGAAATAATCAGAGCCCCATGTAATCTTTATCTTCCACCGAGTCGTTTCCTCCTCCCTTCCTTCTCCTTTTCTCTATCGCTCAGAGCTCTCTCTCCCCTCCAATTCGCAAACGAATCATGACTCACTGAGTCAAGACGCTGATGGAAGACTAAGTACGACGACCGGCAACCACCGACGACAGTGCAAAGTGAAAGCTGGAAGACCACAACATTATTATTCACTGAACAGAAAGCTCAAGAAAGCTCAGAGCTCTCTCTCTCTTTTCTTCAATTCGTCGGCGAGTCAAGGAGAGAGAGATCAGTCCGGCTGAAGAGCCTTTGAAGAGAGAAACAGACGACGGAAGAGAGATGCATGATTGATTTGCATTAATCCGCCCAGCGCACCCAGCACGCCCAAACCGTCTAGGCGCCCGCTCAGACTGTCTGGGCGCCCGTCTAATTGGAAAACGATTTTTCTATACGCTTAACCCTTAATCGGGGCGGTCAGTGCACGCCTAAGCGGCCGCCCAGGCCGTTTTTTAGAACATCTTGAGTCAGATGTATGGTATCCACTTCCACTAGTTATAGCAAATGTCGATCTCTTGTTGTTA
The DNA here is from genome assembly GCA_024704745.1 of Rosa lucieae. NCBI lineage: Eukaryota > Viridiplantae > Streptophyta > Magnoliopsida > Rosales > Rosaceae > Rosa > Rosa lucieae. Next base: position 55,607,385 of record CM045498.1, read on the forward strand.
TCATAATTCTACTTCCCGGACCAAAGGAATCATGCCTTATCGCCAATGCATTCAATTGATCCTCATGATCTACATTGTCAACAATGACAAGTACCTTTTTGCTTCCAAGTCGTTCTTGTATCACACTGATCCCTCTGGAAACACCACCTACCGGTATCTTGGTTGGTTTTAAGACATCATAAATAAGTCTTTCTTGCAAGATAATCTTACCATTTGAGTCCTTTGCAGTTTCCCTAACATCTTCTAGGAAACATCTACCGTCAAAGTCATGATAAAATTTGTTATAGATGGCTTTGGCAACTGTTGTTTTGCCGATTCCACCCATACCCCAAATTCCAACCATGCGAAAATCATTATCTAATCCAACATCTAAACATTTACTAATCTCTTGAACACGAGAATCTATTCCAACTGGGTAGACAGCTAAATTCAAGCATGGGGTGGTCAGCTGTCTGCAGATCTCGTCAACAATGCTTTTGATAAACTCTGCTTCAGGCCTGTCAGTTAGATTCAGAAGTAGAAATAACACTCATCATGCAATTACAAGATTAAAACGGATTAATATCTAATCATAGTGAGAAGACAGTTGGACAGGAATCAAAACAAGGGTGATCGAAGCTCTGTACATCCCCTAATGTAGAGTTGTAGACAACTAGGAACCGATTTTCGTATACCCTCACCATTCCAAATCTACCTTCTAGTGTTTCTTATAAGATAAAATATAATCTTCTTTGATACAAAATTAAGATGAATGTAATAAGTGAAAGCATTTTACCTATTCCTTAATTCTACTCACCTTTCTGGCCCCAGGCACTTTCTTTAACAAAGAAAACAAAGAAGGTCCAAACTGAAAAGATACAGATTGATCGACCAAAAGGGAAAAGGGGTAGAGAGCAGCAATATAAAGATGTAAGTATTACCTATCAGCAATCGAAGCCGGCCAAATTTGCAGCTCTCCACCTCGCTATCTTCTGTACCCTGCTGTCTAGCTTCATATTTCTTTCGTACATCAGTAACCGTTCGTCCAATAAGTACTCCTGCTTGGATAATTGCTCTTCTCCACCAGCTGGGTACTTGCTTTCTAGCTTCATGTTTCTCAAATGCCTTACCAAAACTACCCTTCTGCTTCCTGACATCCGAAGGATCAACATGATAGAAAATTGGGAAAACCAACTGCCCCAGTGTTCGTCTACACTCCATGATCTGCACCAGCTCCTCAAGACACCAACTTGAATCCGCATAGTTCTCTGGGAAGACGATGAGAGAGATCCTACACTCTTGGATTATCCGCACCAATTCCTCTGATATGTTCTCCCCTCTTCTTAGTCTCTCGGCATCCCTAAACGTCCTGACTCCGGCACCAACTAGTGCCGCGTAGAGGTGGTCCGTGAAGGTCCTGCGTGTATCGTTACCTCGGAAGCTCAAGAACACGTCGTAGGTAATCCGATGTGTGTCCCAGTCCGGTAAGGATGGTGGCTCGAGTGGTAATGATGAAGATGATGGCTCCGGTGACTTCATTTCTACTGTGGACAACGGAATGCAGAGGCAGGATCAAGTCGAGGAATCAAGTCCCCCGGGGTAGACTTCTATAAACTAAATGAGGTGGAAATTTGGGCTGTTTAGTTTCGTATATAGAGACGGAAAAGTCACGATTTTGTTGTTGTGGCCTAAACTAAGAACATCGTTCGAAACCGGATGACGTCTATTGTTTTTCCTTTTTTTTTTTTTTTTTTTGATGACCCGCTATTATTTTTCCTTGAAATTACCATGAAAAATAGTCCTAGGCTCCTTTCATAGTCGAGGGAATTTGTCTAATGTGCAGATCTGCATGCAGATTGATTACGCAGCCACGTGGTGTGTAAAGGTTAACCAGATTTTACCAGTCTCACCACATGTTGGAAGGCAAAACCTAGCACATTTCAATAACGGTTTCTCCAATAGTGCGCTTGGATCATACTTGACGGTGTAGAACTGCGATTTCTGGTAATAAAAGAGGAATCTATTAATAGTACATGATCAAATTTTCGAGAAACCATGGATTTCACCAGCAATTCAATCAACTTGGGACCTAAAACTATAAGATCATCGAATTACCACCATGTTGCACGAGAGAAGCTGGTTTTCAAACTCTTAGTGCTTTTAGTGTCGCACAAAAATCGAATGCCAGAGCTATATGGGATGAAGTGAAGTACATGGACTCAAATGTTACGCCCCATACCTAGAATTACCTGTTTACCGATAATTTAGACAATAAACAATTAGAATATTTACTTTTTACTGTCGTTTCAAATTTTTAAGAGGGGCTTCAAATATTGATTTTTTCTTCGACTCAGTTTTTTAGCTAACTTCTCTCACAAAAGTTGTAGAAAACATTAAACTGATTTCTTAGGCACGCGGCACTCAAAAATCAGAGCTTGTATGAAAAAGCTATGATCTTAAGAACCGATTTTGGGAAACCTACTATAAATAGCAGTTTCACTTTCCATTTCGGGAACTTTTCATTTTTAGTCAAAAACCCTGGTTCCCCCATTTGCTCTCGACACAGAGCCAATTATCGACCCGACCCAAGACCAAGAACTACGATATCTTCGTTGTCCGGCCACCCCAGACTGCCACACCGGTCCCATCTGGAGTGCCTCCTCACACCGGCCTTCCTTCCAGCCTTGGTTTCCTTCGATCACCGTCGACAGAAGTAGTTCGAAGCAGAAATAGGTGCAGTAGACCTGTATTTTTTAGTCGGATTCCGGCTATTTCAAACAATACCATCGCCTGGGGTTGAAAGTGCTCTCCTCCGCGCTTCGATTCCTACAAGTCTCTTGCACCGATTCACTTGGAGAAGAGAGAAACGACTTGTTGAAGTTTCGGGCCATTTTCCGACCATTCTGGGTGGAATCCGACCTTGCTGCAGGTATAGAAATCTATCCCCATTTAATGATGAATCTGATTGTGTTGATCTCTTGCTCCAATTAAATCAAGGTTGAGGGGGAGACGCGTGGGGGCTCGTGCCACCTTCTTTGGCCCTCTATTTTTTTTTTTTTTTTTGGTTACAAAGGGGACCTAAAGAGGCCCAGAAAAAATAACAAAACTAAAAATTAGCTAAGCATGACCACTAGAAGGTCCGACACCACACTACTACAAAAAGGTCATCAGACGACGGTGAATTTCTGTTGTCTGATGACCAAACTCACCGTGGTCTAAGTGAGTGTTGTGTGATTAAAACATCAGACAACGGTGATTTCACCGTTGTGTGATATCACTTTGCTCAACAGAATACTAGTTTCCGTTGTGTGAATTCTGCGCAGGCATGTGCCTGCCATGGCATGCGCGGGGATGCCGCGGCACAGTCAGACAACAGAAAGAAATTTTGCTGTCGTCTGAGGTTCATAACACACAACAGATTTTACTCAATCTTCAATCTTTGTTGTCTGAGATATAAACACACAACAGATTTTACTCATTCTTTGTCGTCTGAGATTAATAACACACAACAGATATAACTCATTGTTTGTCGTCTGAGATATGTAACACACAACCAAAGTGAAATTATCTCCTTTGTCTGTTGATCACTCAGACAACAGAGATGATTTATTTCTGTTGTGTGTTATGAATCTCACACAACAGATTTTACTCATTCTTTGTCGTCTGAGATTAATAACACACAACAGATATAACTCATTGTTTGTTGTCTGAGATATGTAACACACAACTAAAGTGAAAGTATCTCCTTTGTCTGTTGATCACTTAGACAACAGAGATGATTTATTTCTGTTGTGTGTTATGAATCTCACACAACAGAATTTTGTTTTCTTTTGTTGTTGGTTGTTAGTTCACACAACAATTTTGTTTTCTTTTACAGTCATACAACACATTGTTTTGTATTGTGTTGTATGAATGAAACTTGGACAACAAGAAGAATATCCATAAAACGTTTTTTCAAAAATAATGCTCAATATATGACCATAGAAACAGTACTACAATCCTTTATAATTCAAGCAAGGACAACAGAGATTGAGTCTGTACTTGTAAAATGTTCTAGCTAGGAAGACCTAAACTACATAGATTACTACTGCTTTCCTTTAATGCACCTTCATTTGCTCTTGCAGAAGCTCTCTTGTAGGCAAAGCTGATAAGCAATCTTTCGATCTCTTAAGCCATCAATCACAACTTGTCTCAAGATCTGTGGAAGACGCATTCAATGTGCCAGAATAGCGCCTTTGTGCGCCTGGTGGTAATTTTCTCTCAGCTCGAAGTCTAACTTTTACAAGGTTCAGTTGGAGTTGCCACTGTTATTGCTAGAGAACCTATTCATAAGAAAATTACCCACTGACATTAAACCAAATAGCAAAAACAAAGCATAAGTGCAAATATTACTGCCTATATTTCCATCTTGGAACTGAAGGATAAAACCATATTCTAAAGCTTTAAGAGCCATACCGCCTTTCCTTTTTACTCTACTTATATTTTTTTACACAAATGAAGGGATTGGTATGCAAACCTATCTTGGCGAAGCTTCTCTATTTGCTTTGGACTGAGTTCATTGACATCATCAAGCAGTTCATTTGATATGGCAATTAGCATGTCCTTCATTTCTTGCAAGTGATTTGCAGCTTCTGGGCAAAGTCCTATCTGCATTAGATTCAAGGATTGTGTGCTTATCAAATTGTGACACAGTAGAGTAAATCAGATGTACTTGGCCTTCTCAACTGCTTAAACATGATTGACAAAGAAATCAGTTCAAAAAAATGCACACTAGAGAAATGAAACTAGAAACCTAAATGTAGTCAATCATATTTTAAAATGAAAAATTATAAGTAGTACACAATGGATTATTCAAGCAAATAACCACAATCAATCCATCAGTTATATGTTGTCCAGCATTGAAACTTTGGTCATGAAGAAGAAGATAAAACAGAAAATCACTGAAAATGCAAATAATCAAACTCAGTTGATAACAAATGACGTGTTGTATTTGTGTGGTCCTATTGTGTTTTTATTTTATTTTTTATTTTTGATATTGGCACTGGTCATCATATGTGCACTAGGCGCTGGAGCCTATATAAACATGTACCAAAATAACATCGAATTGCAAGTAAGTAATTAGGTTTGGACCAGAGTGGCTGCTATTTTGAATGTGCAATTATAATGTCGAAAAACGTATATAACATATGGCCTTAATCATATGTATACATATATACAGTAGCTATGTGAGTTTACTAGCTAATATGTGCACATGTCATGCATTTTCAAAAGGCAGTGAGGTCAATTGAGTGAGCAAATTTGCACTGACATGCCGTGGGCAATCACATAAGACTATAATCACTGATGGTGCATCTTGATAATAAAAACAGAACAATGGATATGTGCTATGGATACATCAAGTTATTGAGCGCCATTCAGTTGTTTGTGGTAGAAGTGTAGAACAAGATTATAAATAATCACATGCTAGCTTGTTTTTGGTAGACAACATGGGATAGGCACAAGTAATTAAGAAAGTAGTGAAATCTATGTGGTCTTTTGACGACAAACCCATACTCAAATTTGTTTTGACTTTAAAATTGGCAGGAAGGCCTACAAGATTCATTATGTGTAATAGTTAGACATAGCAGCTAGGTTATGTTCTTAGATAGATGCACAGTTAAATCATATGGTAAAAGTGAGATAGCCCTTTAGTGTATATGCATATGCAGCCACTTATACATATTGTTTATATACACATAAGGTTAGAAGGTACGTTGAGTTTCTGTTGGCATCTTATGAACTAAAGAAGCCAGAAATGTATAATCACTTCGAAGGCAAAAGTTCAAACATCTGTAGGCCTGTGCATGTGTCACTAGGCACGGCTATACATGCTTGAATGAAGTAGAGATCGTATATACAAGAGCATTTATGAAATGGTGGGATGATTGTGTCTGTGTAGACAAATTTACTGATGCCATTGATACGTGGCATCGATTTAGTATAGTAGCTAGCATAACTGATCATGCATATAGTTAAAACATGGCAAGTGTCTGGAGTGGCACAGTCGTTTGCAGCTCCATATGTATATATAACTCATGCACTAGTTTGTGCTCAGGAAATAAGAATGAAAACCGCAGAGCATGACTAAAATGTAAACAGAGTACACGAAGGAAGGTGCTTATCTCATTTGTGATAATTGAAGATGATTGAAGAAGAAGCTTGTTGGGCAGCTGAGGATGATTGAAGCTGCAATTGATGCCTTGATGGTGTACTTATCAGTTTCTGGGTGTGAAGAGTAATGAGAAGGGTGTTCCAATCCGATAGCTGAATGAGAGTTATGAGCTGACGAACTGACGATGATGAAAGGATGGCGGTGACGACCCCGTTAATGAGGCTTGGCGCAACTTGAAGCTTGGCGGTGCAAGACTTGGTGTTATTGCTGCTGGGGAGTGATGCAACGAGGAAGAGTGGTGAGTTTGTGTGTGACGTGTTGAAGGATGAAAATAAGCAAAGCAGTTCTCAACGTTTATTCACAACAGAAAACCAAGCTTCTTGCTCAAAACAACCACCTGCAAAGATAAGACAACGAAACACAGAATCATTATTCGAACAGCAGATCAAGAAGGAAGAAGAATTTTAGGCATCCCAGTCAATCACTATACGATTAATTCATACTTATCGTATAATTCTTTTCGAGTTTCTATGGCCTTCAAAGCATAGGTTAGAGCCTGAAAATTATAAATTTCAAAGTCATTACAACAAAAAGTGATCAACAAATGTTTTCAAAAAGAATAACAAGGATAAACCAAACTGAAGGAGCCCTGCTCTGCCCACTCGGAACAGTCTCTATGGTATAATCGTTCTATTTTTTTATGTCAATCAAAAGCCTCCTGCTAAGAAATTAAAGGCCTAAACTAAAGCAATTTACGTAAGTACACAACTATGAGCAGCTACCATATACAATGAAAAAAGTTGACTGTGGGAGTTAAAGACGGACAACAATAATAGGTGGTCTAATAAAACTGCCTCGAACCAGTGATGAGCAAATGCATGAATGCTATTTAACATGAATAAACAGAGGAAAATAACATAATGAGACGAATATATAGAAAATTTAACAGAAATACTGTATCCAGTACCGGCTTATACTCCAAATAGCCTATCTTCTTAGTTTGTTCATTCTTGAAAGCCTTTAGCTCTTCTACCTCTTGAACCAACTGTATGAATAGAACAATACATAAATAGAGTGGTTGAATCTAAAACAAAAGCTAACAAAGATTGCACAGAAGTACCTGGAGAGATTGCACAACCGCGCAAGATGCTAACAAAGACATCAGCTTGTTTGTCTCAGCATGATCAATCTCAAACCAGAATTTATTTGCACTGTAGTAGTTGTCTGCAATAATTGGTTTAAATTGACTTTCAAGCAGTGGTTTGCACTGCAGCCGGATGCGAATTTGAACCTGAAGGGTAGAATAAAAAAAATAAAAATCTCAGTCTTGAATGCCTTCTATTGACTAAGACTAGGATTGTCTAACATGAAATAATAACTCAGATTAAACCAATTATAACAAGCTTTATTTAGCACCTGTGCAGGAAATTGTGTTCTCACTGATCCATCAGTTGTCCAACCATATGGATCAATATTCATTTGGCCATGCCCAGCAGCCAGGACTAATATTCTTCACATATGAAAAGTGTGGACCCGGTAAACCTGAACGAATTTGTAAGCATCACATGAGTTCTGGAACCAAACCAAAACTAAAGCAAGAAATCAGAAGAAAAAAAAAAACGGGCAAAACCAACAATCAAAGAGTTTATACTCAATTAATCAAACAGTCTACTATACTTTGGGGCTCATTAAAACTGAATGTAAGAGTGGCAATCCGCTTGCATCATAATCTAAGAACTGGTGTATTTAAATTCAATACCAAATACCACTAGACCATTGTTTAAATAATGTAAAGTATAAGAACCTAATTAAAAACTCAAAACAGCAAAAGAAAAAAGTACCAGAAAAAGATGCAAAAAGTTCAGGATACCAACCAAAGAGTTGTTTAGATAAACACTCCATCATTGTGCTGCTCTTGCACCAAAATATAACTCCACCAAGGTGATTACTTCTCAATTGTCTTGCTTGTACAGGGTAGGGTGCCAGGTCTGCATTAGGAGGCAAAATAAAGGTTTGAGTCTTCCTTCCAGCTCCCATTTTCACACGAATACCTGAATAAGAAAACAAGGTCATGTACCTTAAACAGTATTATATGTGATGGAATGCAGGCTAACACTGATGAACAGAAAATTGGGAGGAGGGATGGGGGATTGTTAATTGACATTAAGAACCATCAAATGCATCGGAAATCAGCAACGTGTCCTAACCATCAAAGCCATATTTCCCATAACAAAAGTGTCCTAACCCACTTTTGTTTGCACATGATGAATTATCTTAGTTAAACAAAAATATTCGTAATAAATTGATGAATGTATAAGACTGATAGTTTTGTGAATCAGGAATCTAAATTTCTTTAACACAAAAATGGAAGTTAAAAGAATCTACTTGTACTGCAGCCTCAAAACAAAATATTCAATATGCAAGTTTTCAATGGCTAGGCATGCTTTTAAATGTTATATGAGATTCATTCCACCTAATTAAAGTCCTAAATACAGAAAAGTTTTGTGCAAGTGATATTATGCGGAAATCAGAAGCTGGCAAAACTTCAAATTGCAAGATATATACCTTAACACCTTAACCTATGAGAATCAACGTTAACCACAAATTATCTGGGAAAACCAGATACACCAGGTTTTCCATAGCAACATTGTTGAAAATGCAATCTGAAATTTCACTCTCAAGGATTAAAATCAAATACTCATCAATTCTGAAGCACCATTCATTCATTTGTATAAAGTACCAAAATTGCTCAATTTCAAAAACCGAAAGGAAAACAGTAATCGTGAAATTGAACCAATCAACGACCAAAATGCCCACAAAATATAGAAACCTAACAACTGCCACACGAAATCTGAAAGAGAATGCTTACTAAATCGACCTAGGGTTTAATCCCGAAGCTCTTCCAAGCCTCGCGCTTCAGCCTCCGAAAGTTTACCAACCTCAAAAACCTAGAATCGAGAAAGAGGAATAGAATCACAGAGGAATAGTTGAAAATTAAATTAGAGCTAAAATCAAAGACACTCGCGCATCAATTTCATTGTGCAGCATAAGATCAATAATTACCTTTGAAATTCGGAATTGCTTGCAGAGCACCGATTCAGTGATTCGGTACTACTCGGAGGCTTGGATTTCAGATCCGGAGAAAGAGTGATGGAGGCGGTGAGTGGTGATGATGATGCCGATGCCGCGGCAATGACTGAGAGGGAGGGTTTCGGGGGGGGGGGGGGGGAGATCGCGAGACTGAGAGACTGAGAGAGGGGGTTTCGGGGGGGGGGGGGGAGATCGAGAGATGAGATGAGAGGAGGGGTTTCGGGGGGGGGGGGGAGATCGAGAGACTGAGAGAGAGGGGGGAGATCGAGAGACTGAGAGAGGGGTTTCGGGGGGGGGGGGGGGGGTGGGTTTCACGATTGGGAGAGTCGTGGGGAGGGGTGGTCGAGAGAGACGGGGTTTCACAACTGAGAGAGCTCGATCGAGAGAATTTTTTCATTTTTCTTTCGACGACGTGTGGCTTGGGCTGGGTGGGAGGAACATTAAACTTCAAGTTGCTCACACAACAGAAACCTAACAAACTGTTGTAAGAGTATCAAAATGTCAAAACATGGAGGGAAATCTCCCGCATACAGCAATTTGGCTCAAAATGTTGCCGCCTATGTTCCCACTTTCACACAACAGAAAAGTATAACTTCTGTTGTCTGATTTCTACAGCTTGCACTAGGTTTACCTTGTGGAAGACATTCAATCAAGCTTCCTCAAAATTTGGCATCCAGTTTTCAATCACACAACAGAAATTATAAAGCACCGTTGTATCAAGTAGCACAAATTCAGATTTCAAGAGGCAACCAAGGCTCCAAAGTGGAGGGAATCTGCCGCTAATTTTTTTAAGACTCAGACGACAGACATTACTTAAATCCGTTGTGCAATGTAGTTCTGATAAAAAAGTTATCACTTTGTTGGCATTCACACAACAGAATACAACAAGTACCGTTGTGCAATAAAGCTTACTTAAACACACAACAGATGATTTCTATTCCGTTGTGTGATTAGTGTTGTGTGATTAACTTTTTGTAGTAGTGCCAGATCTTCTAACTCTAGTAGCTCCATCAAAATCTTCAAGAAAAACATTAGCAGCATGAACAGGAGGAGCATCAAATTCGATGACTCCATAAGCATGATCAATGCTACTCTTAGCAAGGCAATCTGCCACCATATTGCATTCACGATAGATGTGCTTTAGGGAGAAAGATTGAAACTTCTTGATCAAAGCATTGCAGCAATCAATCAGAGAGCCAAGAGGATGGATAGAAACATCACTATCAAGAATAAGTTTCACCAAAATTGCAGAATCAGACTCAACCTCGATCTTAGTAATATGACATGCAAGAGCTTGCCTAAGGCCATAATACAAACCCCATGTTTCTGCATCCAAAACCTCACCAATGCCTAGGTTTACTTGAAACCCTTTGATCCAATCTCCAGAGGAAGATCTGATAACACCACCAGCACCAATTTTGCCAGACAAACTATTTCTAGTACCATCAACATTCAATTTACAAAAACCAATGGGAGGTTTTAACCAATTGAGTAAGTTGAGATTATAAGCCTTATCTAAATCCACCTTAGTCTGAGCATTAATCCATTCAGTAGCAGCAGAAGAGATCAACATACCAGGGTTTGTAGGAATTTGAAATTGGGCATCGAAAACAAACTTGTTTCTCCACTTCCAGATATACCAGCAAATAAAGACAAAGACTGAGCACCACTTAACTCCAGCGCATGATTTAGTAGTGCAGTGGAGATGAGCATTTAACCAACCCTCCCAATCCATGTTAAAGGTGTTCCCAACAGATTCAGGCAAAGAGAAGGAGTTCCATATACGATAAACAGCAGGGCAATCTTTAAAAAGATGAGATAATGACTCACTGGCTGTGTGACAAATAGGACAAGAGTCTTCAAGAGTAAGATGTCTTCTAGCTCTCTGCACATTAGTCAGGAGCTTCCCATGACAGAGCACCCATAAAAAAGTCTTCAGCTTCGGGGGAATCGGCAGACTCCAGATGAATTTCCAAGGAGAGTTATTCTCAGTATAATCATTAAAAAAGATACCATAGGCAGACTTTACAGAGAAAGAACCATTCGAAGTGCAACCCCAAATTTGAATGTCATCTCCACAACCATCAAACCCAGGAGGAATGTGAACAATTTGATTAACAATACCAGAAGGAAGAAGTGAGAATAGCAGGTCAATGTTCCAACCATTAGCATCCCAAAAAGAGCATAGAGTAATATTGCTATCAATAAAGGCACCAGGAAGAGCATAGTTTATGAGTGGTAGAGGAGGCAGCCAAATATCAGTCCAGAATTTAATTTTCTTGCCATCTCCAACTCTCCAAATAAGTCCTCGTTTCAATAAATCGGCTCCATGGGAGACACTTTTCCATGTACTCAAACAATCCTTTGGATAGTGGTAATCCTTGTCAAAGAGATCATCATTTTTAAAGTACTTTTCTCTATAAATTGTGGCCCACAAACCAGGGTCATTTTGAAAGATCCTCCATCCAGCCTTGGCTAGCATTGCCTGATTCATATCAGTAGCTTTTTTTACTCCAAGACCTCCAAGAGATTTAGGTAAGCAAACAATATCCCAGTTCACAAGATGCACTTTTTTCTTGCTCTCTAAATCACCCCAAAGGAAGTTTCTATTTATTTTGTCCAAATCATCACATATTGACATAGGTAATCTAGCAGTTTGCATGGCATAATTAGGAATGGCAGCAGTCACAGACTGAATTAGAGTTAATCGACCAGCTAAGCTCAAATTTTTGCATTTCCAAGCCGAAAGTTACTTTGAACCTTATCAAGAATCCTGGCATATGTAAATTTATTGACTCTTGAGTGAATGAGTGGCATACCTAGGTATTTTCCCAAATCAGAAGTGAGAGGAGACCCACAAATGGAACTGATATCAGTAGCAATGTCATTATTAGTATTAGGAGAACAAAAAATAAGAGATTTTTCATAACTCACTGCTTGACCAGATAACGAGCATAAAATATCAAGGCATTTCTTGAGTATGCAGGCCCGTTCAACAGTAGCTTCAGAGAAAAGCATGAGATCATCCGCAAAGAATAAATGGGAAATTTGAGGTCCAAATTGTGAAGCTCTCACAGCTTTCCAAGCCCCAACATTAACAGTCGACTGAATTAAGTGGGATAGTTTTTCCATACACAAAACAAAAATGTATGGTGATAGAGGATCACCTTGTCTGATACCTCTCTGAGCATGAAAAGAGTCAGTGAGCTCACCATTGAAGCATATCTGAAAACTAGTGGATGAAATGCAGCTCATAATCAACTTGCTTAAAGGTTCAGGAAGAAGAGTTTCATATAAAACAGATTCAATAAATTTCCAGCTAAGTCTATCATAGGCTTTAGAAAGATCTACCTTCCAAGCAAAGAAACCCTTATGGCTAGTAGATTTTCTGAATTTGTAAAGGATTTCCTGAGCAATCATGATATTATCTGATATATGTCTTCCTGAAACATAGCTGACTTGATTGGGACTGATAAGCTTCTGCATCAAAGGTCTTATTCTTGCAACAATGATCTTAGAAATAACCTTGTAAATTGTTGTGCATAGACTGATAAGCCTGAACTGAACCATATTTTGAGGACCAGTAACTTTAGGAATCAAGGAAATAATAGTATGATTCAAGCCAGCAGGGATAATGCCAGAATTGAAGGCATTTTGCACAGCAGAAAAAACCTCAGCTGAATAAACACTCCAAAATTTTTGATAAAATAATGCTGGAAATCCATCATAGCCCGGAGCTTTCAGGCCACCAATAGAAAATATGGCTTTCTTAACTTCATTCATGTCAACAGGAAGGCGCAAATTATTCATATCAACATCATCAATGTGAGGGAAAAGCCATGGAATTAGGTATCTTGTATCAGAGAAAGTAGACTCAGAAAAAGATTTTGAAAGAAATCGACAGCAATATTCTCATAACTCCAATTTCAGTCTGCCAATGACCATCATTATTCATAGAGCCCCTCAATTTTATTTTTCCTCTTCTCACAAGCGTAGTTAAATGAAAAACTTGGTATTTCTATCCCCTCCTTGCAACCACTTATCTCTAGACTTTTGTTTCCAAAACAAGTTTTCTTGATCCCTTAAAGTTTCATACTCTCTAATAAGTTCACTCTCAAGATTGATGAGAAAACGATTACTATACCTGTCAGTAGCTTTCTGAATGCCACCAATGCGGGCAAGAAGATGCTTTTTCCTTTTATAAATGTTGCCGAATATATTGATATTCCACTGCTGCAAATCATGGGAGAGCTCAGTGGTTTTTTTAACAAAGTCTCCACTGTAGGATTTCCAAGAGTCAGCAACAAAGGTAGAAAAGTCACAGTGAGTTAACCACATCGCTTGAAATCTGAAAGGAGTGACCCTTCTATTAACATAATTATTAGAATGTAATTGTAGCAGAATGGGACAGTGATCTGATTTCATTTTAGGAAGATGTCTGATGAAAGCCTCAAGAAAATGAGTTCTCCAATCGCAAGTACAGAAAGCTCTATCCAATCTCTCTTTAATTATGTTGTTTGACCAAGTGTAGCAAGAGCCAAGAAACCCCGGCCCATATCAATAAGAAAGTTGCTATCAACCCAATGCTTCAGACCTCCAATTCTACCAGATATAGTACCAAAGTTTTTGTCAACACAAGAATAGAGCTCATTAAAGTCTCCCATGAAAATCCAAGGAAGATGATGAGTGAAGGCTAGACGTTCCAAATACTTCCACAGATTACTTCTTACTGAATTGGTAGGGCTAGCATAAAGAGCAGTAAGCATCCAAGCAGTACCATTTGATTGAGAGATTTTAGCTGTGATTGACTGACAATTCATATCAATAATGGCCCTCTATTTTCACCCGTTAGATAGAGCTAGACTTTAGAAACATGTTAATATGAATCTTGTTGCGATTGGTGGACGTTTTAAAAATGATCAAAATTTCGGAAGGTTCGAGATTTTGAGGTATTATTCGTGATGAAACGGTCAGATCATCGACTCCATTTTTCAATAAGTTGTTATAGTTATCGAGTCAATGTAACATGTTAAATTTGAGTTTATTTCGATATGATTTCGAGTTTTCGACGAATTATCGTTATAGGGTTTCAATCTTGTTATCATGAATTTAGTTTCAATTCTCGGAACCAGTTATTCATTATCATCATTTTTAGTCAAGACGACATGTATATCGAGCTTAAGGAGGAATTTGTCGGATGACCGTCATAGCCGTAATTCAGTGAGTGGACATTTGCTTTTAAATAAATTATGCATGTAGTTTTGTTTAAAAGCATCGATTTATCTATACTAATTTTTATCATATGATAATTGAGTACATATGATTTATTGAGAATTTATTTGAAAAGATGATTGATTGGATCTTATGAGTACTATGTATATATAAGGTTACTTGTGTTGTTGTATGCATGCATTACATGGTCGGCAATACGCTCTAGTTAATAGACTAGTCGGCTGTAGCTTCCAGACAATATTCTGATCAACAGTATCCTCCAGAAGATATATATCCAGTCGGCAGTACCCTCCAGATGTCATGTGATGGTTAGTGGGCAGTTGCCTCCAATACTTCATCTGGTCGGCAGTACCCTCTAGATGGCATGAGATGACTAGTTGGCAGTACTCTATAGTCATCGCTTATTTTATGTGATGATTTGAAATTATTTTTTTGATATACTCATATCCGAATGCCCGATTTCATAATGATTTATATTTAATGATGTGATTTAAATGTATTTTATTGAATTTGTACCGCTTGCTCGGAATTGTAGAGACTAAATTCGGAAAAGTATTAAATTTTATTTTATTTCCTTGAAGTTATTTATATTCGTCCACTCACTCTAACAGCTTTTCTAAATGTTTTTCCCTAGACTTTTCGGTTTTTTGTTCCCAATCTGCAGATTAGTTGAGGTCAGACATGCATAGTGGTCGAGGCATATATTGTTTGTTGGTTATATGTTTAGCCTACTTGTACTTTACTTCAGTCTTTGATTTAGATTGCTCTGATGGCCAAAAATGATAAGTTGATATTGGGGATTGTGTTTAAAATTTCATATATATATATATATATATATATATATATATATACAAAACCGTTCGAGAGCGGACGTCTGCAACCCAGAAAAAGTGCGGACGTCGTTCCTCCGGCCTCGATCAAGCGTCGACTGAGCGACGCGGCTTCCCAGAAGGAGGCCAGGGGTCTGCGAAGCCAGTCTGCCGTCGGGTGGAGTCGTCGGAGACTGGTTTGCAGCGCTGCCTAGAACCTGCAGTTGCAGGTGAGGTCGGTGCCTAGAAACCTGCAAACCCGACCTCGATAATTGCCCAGAACCTGCAGTTGCAGGTGAGGTCAGTGCCCAGAAACTTGCAAGCCCGACCTCCTCCGACCTCGATCGCTGCCCAGAGGTGTCTAGGATGCCTCCGGCCTCCTTCCGGCAAGCCCCGCACCGCCGTCGCGACCTGAAAGAGGCTGCTGCGCCGACGTCTGCACTTTAGCGATAGTGCAGACGTCCGTCTGTGATATATATATATATATATATATATATATATATTTCTATTACTTGGTGGGAGTTGAATCTCTTAGGAGAGCATGTAGGCTCATTGGAGATGGAGATATGGCTAGTAAATTGTAGAAGTCCTTATTTATTCACAAGTTTAGGTAGTCCACTTTTAGGGTATATTTTGCCTTTTTTTTTTTGTAGGATTTTCCCTAAGGTGGGCACGCAGACCCATTTCAGAGTAAAATTCGAGGTAGAATTTGTCATGAAAGCCAGTATTCCCACAATGCTATCCAAATATTTCTCAAATAGAGGCAAACAATTATTTGCCGAAAGTAAATCTTGGCACTGCTTCAAAGCAATCAAGAAGTCAGACCAAGTCCAATACCTCATCTCTTCAAGCGATTTCTCAGTTTTTTCAAACAAATTACGTGCAATGAATAAAACTTAGGTGATTTCTCGGTAACTATGTAATATTACCTAAAAGCCCTTCATCCTCTTCAGCCTTGCAAATTTTCCAAGACCCAATTTACTAAAGAGAGAAGCTTTATGGCACGTTTACTTACTTGGAATGGAAAATAATTATGAATCGGAGACAAGTGGAATGGGAGAAGAAAGGAATCGGTATTGATTCCGGAGGAATGATTCCTAAACCCATCCCCCCCCTTCGTAATCGAATTCCTGAGTATTCAGGAATCGATTTCTGATAAATAGGTGGGATCTACACCAATTCCGATTCCTTACTGTGTTAGTAAACACATGAATTCTTTTACCCGGAATCATTCTGATTCCTTTATATGTTAGTAAACACAGGGGTGTTTTTATTCCGTCATCATTCCATTACATTCCAAGTAAGTAAACATGCCCTTAATGTAAAAGAAATACAGGAATTTCAAGAAAACTGAGAAGGCATCTTTACAAACATATGGAGTGCATGAATCAAAACTTAGAATTGGGAGAGCCAGTGGCATCATGGACCAGCATCTCCTTAGAGCGCCTGAAGGTCTTGGCGAGATTGGAGATGGAGCGGCGGCGACTAAAAAAGCAGCGAGGAATAGACATGAGTTAGTAATGGGGATGAATTCAACCCGCAGCTACAAATTGTGATGATCATCTCGCTCAGTTCATGTCGCAGAGCTTACTCATCTAGCTCAGTTCAAAAAAAAAAGTGAAGTTCATCTCGCACGGGCAATCTTTTTCTGCCATTGAATTAATAGAAAACAAAAGGAGGAATAAGGGCTATCCAGACACTAATTGTGGATTACTTGATCAAATCATTTACAGATCACACGATCTACACTATTAGTAGTATCACATGTCAAGCAAGTGACTCATCTGTATTTCATATTATAATTTTTGTTCGAGGTGGTGTTTTTCTCATAAGGAGCAAAAAAAGATCAACAAACTATTTTTCATGGTAATTTGCACAAACAAACTTGTTCTTACATGGCTATTTCCACAAATAGACTATGTAGTGGGAACTAGGAAGACTGTTTCCAAATTTTTCAAATGCACCTAAGTGTATTTCATCAACTTGTGAACTGCAAAAGTCACGTAACGTAATAGATGATTTATTTTTCAAATTACAACCGAACAGAAAACTCCCCTGGAAAGGGCTCCTCCTCCTTTTCATCCCTTCGTCTTTCCCTACCCTCTTTGTGGTAAATCTCTGCTCCGCTGCTTATATGTAGTTTAGTGTGTTGATCTTAAATATATATGTGTGTGTGTGTGTGTGAGCGTCCTTACATATAAATTTGGTACTTATTCTTACTGTGCAACTTTGTATGATTAACAGATAAAAGAGTATATATGGCTTTTGGCATGGGCACAAGCTTCCTTCACTTCTCTGTAGCAGTATTCTTGATACTATGGTCCCATGGTCTCTATAAAGTTCTAATTGAAGTAGAGGTTAGGTTGCTTAATATGTTAATGGCTCTATCTTAACTAAGGATTGCCTAGTATATGCATTCATTGTACTGGGGCTAGTAACGTCCGTTACAGCTTATGATTATCAGGTAAGGATTTGTTATGACTTCGGAAAAACAGAAAATGTAGTCATCAGCTCTGTTTGATGCTAGATATTCAAAAGCTTAAACATTTAATTGATGAGATGTAGGAAATTGGGATGCTAGCTAGTGATATATGCTTACCTATCTGTTAATATTCTCCTTGGTACGTTATTCAAGTTTTCTATTAACATATCTTTGACGGGGCCTAATTTTGGGTTCAGCAACTTCTTTTGGTTATCACTTGACAGTCTTGTAGAATGATAACTTTATAGTTGAATGTGTCTTTCAAGAATGTATATGGTTCTTCAATGCATATCTTAATGGAAATTATTAGACCTTTGAGTAATACTTGGAATATTGATTCTCAAGATTGAAATTTGCTTTCTATTATTTCAAGGAAACAGTACAGAGAGTTAGAGAATTAGTTCAGTTTTGAAAATTTTTAGATTGTTAGCTTTTGCAAACAGAGGTTTAAAGAATTGATTATTGTAGGTTTGGTGATTCTCATACCCATTCTCATTTAACCTCTCCATGATGTATGGATATGAATTTTTACTTTCTATATGTTTTGGAGATGGTACGTGATGTATGACACACTACTAGCAAAACAACAATTACCCACAAATTTTAATATGTGGGTAATAAGACTTTCTCACACGGATTTCAGTGTGTGATGGCTTTTACTCATGGTACACACATAGATTGAGTTACCGTGAGATTTGGAGGGGAGTAATGCTCATCTCACACGGATTATTTTGTCCGTGTGAATATTAGACGTGGGCCCACTATCTTTCCATAAATTAATGACCACTTACCCAATTTTAGCTTTAAAATTGTCCACTTACTCCACTATCTTAATCTCATTTACCTAATCTAACATCTACTGACATAATTACCCTCATTTTAATCTCTCTCTCCCCCCCCCCCAGTCGGACGGCCAGATGCCGAGAAACGACGCCTTTATGACCTTATTCTCCTAGATCGGTGCCAGCAAGCAAGTCCCAGGAGTAATCTTCGCCGACCTCGAGCCCACCGTCAAAGCCCACCATCTTCTTCTCCGAGATCAATGCCGACAAGCATGTCCCAGACGTAATCTTCGCCGACCTCGAGCCCACTGTCCCAATCACTGTTACTCACGCTGGAAGCTCCCGAAGGCGCTGGTCCCGATGTGGGAATTCGGGTCGGATAGGCATGTCGGCGTCCACTCCCGACTTGTACGATTTCTTCCTCACCTCGGTTCTTGTGCTCGGCCGCAGAGACATTGCACCTCTCTTTCTCTCTCTCTCCTTCTTCGCTTAGCTTTTGTGTCTCTATAGAAATAGTGCCCACCAGGTGTTCGACTAAATTTCTCAGAGAGAGAGAAGAGAAAAGGGGATTCAAATTTCAGGGCTCTCCTGTTTAGGGCCTATTGGAGGTTAATAATATGATTATTGGGGTAATAATATGATTATTAAGAGGCAATAAAATGGTTATTGGGGGACAATAATATAATTATTAGCAGGTAATAATATAATTATTGGGGGGCAATAATATGTTTATTGGAGGGCAATAATATGATTACTAGGTATTATTATGGGGCAATAAATTCAGATGCCGGAATCCAATCATTAGTCCGATCACCGGATTCAGGATTCAGATGAACGGTCACAGGATTTCGGTCGCCGGTCGCCGGATTCAAGTCACCGGAGTCGGCGGCCGGCCATTGGTCAGCGGAGTCCGACAAGGTCTCCGATGACTTCTCCCTCTAAATGAGAAAGAAGGAAAGGGCAAAAAAGTCCCAAAAATAAATAATAAATAAATAAATTGGGTATTAGGGAAAGTGTTTGGGTAAGTGGGCAATCTCTTAGAGTGTTTGTGTAAATGGGCAATTTTTATCATAAAATTATGTAAATGGTCATTATCCCTATAAATTACCGTAATGGAACGTAATCCGTGTGAACAACTCTATTTCACATGGATTTCTGTTAACAACTCTATTTCACATGGATTTCTGTGCCAAATGTGTAAACTGTATTTCACATGGATTTCTGTTAACAACTATATTTCACACGGATTTATGTGCCAAATATATAAACTTTATTTCACACTGATTTCTGTGTCAAAACCTATAACATTATTGACACAGATTTTCGTGTGAAATCTATATAATCTAACTCGCACTAATTTCAGTGTGTAAAAGTGACAGCATTTTAAAAAAAAAATTACTAATTAATCTGCAACCTGAACATAATAATACTTTTATTTTTGTACAATAAATATACTTCAAATATTTACAATAAAATGAACAAATCCACAACTGAATCGAAAATATTAAAACTTTATATTCATAGCAAGATGTTCTTTACATTTCTAGCAAAATACATTTCATATGATGGTAAATTCTTGGATTACAAAAACAAGGCAGTTTTGTATAATACATTGTTGTTTAAGGTGGAATATCACTAAGATTTTCCCCTTTTACCAACATAATCCTTGTCTAAGAATAATTTTCATCAAAATACTTTGAGAACTAACTCAAAGTAGGCAAAAATGTAACCATCAAACTAGATAATGGTAGGTGAAACTAACCCATTTGATTCATTACCTTAGTATCCTCATCATCTAAATGAGTAACAAATCTTAAAGAATATGGTTATTATTATCAATATCATAAAAATGAATAAACCATCAAACCTACTTGCAATATACATTATGAGATGGACAGAAGTTGAAATACAAACCTGAAAAGAGAATCAATAGCAATAAGGAACAAAAGGAGAAATCACAACCCATGACTCTCATATCTTCAGACCCCCGATCGTCTGATCAAAACATTTCAACTTTTGTTAAAGCAACTCGCACCAAATCTTAATACTTTTCAAAACAATAGAAATTCCCAATTCATAACCCATTGTCTCCCGAAAAGTCAAGCCTCAAAACAATATAATGAAACCCATCAATCCATATTTAAATCACTCATCAACCCATAGGAATATACATATTTCACGTAAATATATATATACGTAGTCATTTACTCAGGAATGCCACTAATACTAACTATAGTTTGCAGTTAAATAAATAACTCCCAAAACAATAAGGTAACTTCGTTCGTAAATGAACATTGTGAGATTACTCACCTCTGAATCCTGCTGCGTATTCTATACAGAATAGAGTAGCACAACCACAAAATATTCATCCAAGAATACTTCGTCAGGTACCTAATCACATACTGTCTTAGCTTAGTACACAAATCACAAAAATCCTAACATGCTCATACGATCTCCAAAAATTATGTATTATATATCGAAATGCTCGTATCGACGAGTAAATGATAAATAACACAAGAAATTGCTCCTTACATGGCCAAAAAATGGTTACAACTCCACCACAGACTGTTGCACAACCACCGCCAGCCAAAACTTAAACCACATGAATCCATCCGTCTAAAATGTCAAGAATACCAAGTATAGCAACTTTAATACCTGGGGTTCAAACCAACTCGGCCTAGATTGCTGTCCAAAGTCCAATATTTACTGTTCATCGTGAGTTGCAACTCCACAATGAGAATCGAGCAAAACCACCACCAGGGAACTACATAGGAGGTTGCTGCGAACTCAAAAAGGTTGGTTTCACTTTCCGCCGTCGCCGGAGCTGCGATTTTCGATCGTGTTTGACTGCTTCTAACTTCGCCGCCTTGCAGCGTTGCTATGAGTGTGAATCGCCACAGAGGATGCCATAGGGAGAAGCCCACGGTGGAGGCCAAACAATCTGGGCTCATCCGGTGGTCTGCCGTCGTCGAAGTTGCGAGTTCCAGCCGGTTTAGAAAACCGAGTCCGGGTCAGGTCTGTAGTGTTTCAAGAGAGTGAATAGAGCGTTTCTGGGTTTCCGGTTTGGGAAACTTGCCAAAAATATCAGATTAGGAATTTCCAAAATAGTAACTTCTATTTATAGTAATTTCCAAAAATGGCAGAAAGTTTCGCTGACCATAACTTTCTTATACGAACTCTGATTTCCGCGTTCCATATGTCCACGAACTCTTATCAACGCGCTCTACGACTTTCGTGAAGAAAGTTTCAGAGAAACCTAACGTATAAAAAGTCAACCTTCGCGCCCCCTAAAACCATATTTTCCAAATAAAAATTGGAAACACTTCCACTCCATCCATGAACCATGAAATCATCCCAACAATCACTGAATAAATTCCGAAAAATCCTCAGAAAATAATAACGAATTTATGAGGTACTACAGAACTGCTGCCAATTGATCTGGTTTTTTAGTATTCTCCGGGTAATGATTTGGCTTTGGTGTTAATGGTGTTGACTTAAGTTTATTCTGCTCCTTAGTCTTACCAGCACTAAACATGAGTCAATGCCTAGTATAGCATAAGCTAGGTAGAGAAGTCCAAAATTGTTATAGAAATTAAGCTGGGGTATGACAGTCCTCTGAAACAAACATGCCCTAAGTATACTTGGGAGATTTTCGGCCCAAACTTTGGTTAGGATATAGCCCAGCCATCCCTTCACTTAGTTACGCCCCTGTCCATCGTTGGTTAAACTTTTATGATTGCTCTTTAATTAATTATAGCAACGATTTATACTTTGATGGTGTTGTTCAAAATGCTTATGCTGAAGTTACATGCTATAGTTAAGGCCATTATCCGCTCTCTTGTTGTTAGTTCTCAAAACTTGGCAACTATAATGGTATGCAAGCATATGATTTTCGTAGAGTATCAAAGCTAACCGTTGATTTGATGATCTTGATCAAATTAATGAATACGATATGAAACTTAATGAAAGTGCACACTTAAATTTTGATTCCCTTTTATGTTAGTAAACATAAAGAAACTCATAAATCAAGGCATGAGGGCAGCCGCACCAACCCTTTATTCAAAAAAAAAAAAAACTCATAAATCAGAACAATTTACTTATTTTATTATCCATTTCATGCAACATTAGTCATCTTAAGTCTATAATTTTTTTCTATATTATTACTTGGATAATCCCTTTCTAACTATAAAATATGCAAATTGATTACACTCTACATTTAACATTGTACATTTTCGTTAGTTTTAACTCTGCAAGTCTCCCATAGAGACACAAGTCATTCCTTTTCGAAAGCATAATTCTTTTGGTCGAATTTTCAAAAAAGACATTCATTGTCGGTAATTTCAACACCAACCAACTTTGTCCCTTCTCGCGGCATAAGGCAGGACTGTCCTTTGTAGCCGTACCTGTTTCTTTTTGTGGCTGAAGGCTTTTCAAGGCTACAACAACATGCTGAAGCACGAGGACTGCTATATGGTGTCCGAATTTCCAGGTTTGCACCTTCAATCTCTCATTTATTTCATGCTGATGACAACCTACTTTTTTTTGGACGCAAACGAGGATATATATATATATATTTCTCAGGTCTTGAAAGATATTCTGTGCATTTATGGGGAAGTGTCTGGGCAACAGATTAATTTCAAAAATCAGCATTATCCTTCAGTCCCAATGTCAGTGAGGAATATCAAGAATTTATGAGTACTCTTCTGGGCATCCCAATTGTTGCTTGCCATGAAAAATATTTGGGTCTGCCAACCTTGGCGGGAAGAGGAAGAAGATGTTTATTCAAGACAGTACATGACAGAATTTGGCATAAGATCAACATATGGAAAGAGAAGCTGCTGTCTTAGGCGGGCAAAGAGATTTTGTTAAAGTCGGTGGTACAAGCTATACCTTCTTACTCTATGAGTGTGTTCCGAATGCCTTTGACTTTGAGTCATGATCTGTCAGGTTTATCAGCTAGATTTTGGTGGGGGAGACGCAAAGGCAAACGAGGCCTACATTGGCTGCGCTGGGATTCTTTGTGCAGAAATAAGTTGAAAGGTGGACTGGGTTTTAGAGACTTTATTGACTTATCAAGCACTTTTGGCTAAACAATGTTGGAGACTGTTCTCTCTTCCTGATATGTTGATTTCAAAGGTCTATAAAGTTCGCTATTACTCTACTTCCTCATTTCTCTCTGCCCCAGTTGGGAGGTCCAGTTCACTCATATGGAGATCTCTACTTTGGGGACGAGAACTGCTAGTTTCTGGTTTGCGTTGGAGGGTTGGTGATGGCAGGTCAATATTCATTTATCAGGACGCCTGGATTCCTATTCCCTACACCTTTCGGATACAATCCTCTCCTACGGTGCTTCGAAATTCCTTGGTAGCTGATTTGATTATTGTGGATGGGTTTTGGAATTATGAGTTACTTTCAAACAACTTCTGGCGAAGAGAAGTGGAAGCCATTCTCTCCATACCTCTGCCAACAACTTCTATTCCGGACAGACTTTGCTGGCATTATACCAAACATGGTTTGTATACAGTTAAAAGTGGGTATCAAGTGGCACAAAGTTGCAGGCAACGACTTGGGGGGGGGGGGGGAACGAGGGTAGTTCCAATGTACATGAGGACACGATTTGGAAGTTTGTGTGGAGTTTACAGGCCCTAACTGCTGCCAGGGTCTTTTTTTGGTGTGCAATTCATGACATCCTGCCTTGTGCTTATAATTTACATCGAAGACATCTACTCTCTTCTCCGGTCTGTTCCAGCTGTAAGTTGGCTTCAGAAACTGCTATTCATGCCTTGTGGTCTTGCTCTAAAGCTAAAGAGGTTTGGCTGCTCTCTCTTTTCTGTACTATTGTGGGTGGATGGAAAACGGGTTCCTTTAGAGAATTATTCAGGTTTGCTATTTATGTTCTATCCAAAACTGAATTGGCATATGTTATAATGTTTTGTCGGCGCATTTGGCAAGCACAAAATGAAGAAATTTTTCAAATAATTAGTACCTCCCTGCTACTGTTCTCTTCTCCCAACTCCAAGCCTCAATAGCTGAGTGGATTTCAACACACACTCAGGCTTCTCATCATTCAAATTCAGTGGCTGTTCTAAATAGATGGGTTAAACCAAATTTCCCGTTCCTCAAGTTGAATGTGGATGCTGCGTTAGATGAGTTACATGGGGTTAGAGGTATGGGAGTGGTGCTTCGCAATGAAAGGGGTGAACTCATGACAGCTGTTTCTAAGGGTTTTCGAGGCAGATTTAGTGTCAAGGTAGTGAAGACTTATGCTGCAGCTTTGGGTTTGCAGGTGCTATACCAATCAAGTTTCCACACTTCTCATCTTATCCTAGAATCGAATGCTCTATCAGTCATCAATGATCTTGGTAAGGCTACGGATGATTGGTCTGTGGAAGGAATGTTAATTGAGGAGGTGAAGAACATTTTCTCTTTATTTTCTTCTGTTCTATTTTGCCCTCGAAAATGTAATCAGGCAGTGCATGCTTTAGCTAAAAATGAGGTTTTGTTTCCTACATTTCAAATTCGGGTAGAGGAAGACCATAATGACTTTCCGATGTATTTCAAAATGATGTATCTATCTGATTTAGTATCAATAAAAGTTCTCTTCCCAAAAAAAAAAAAAAAAACCAACTTTGATCGTCCTAGCGGTGCGCTGACCTTCTTGTCCCCGTCCCGTCCCATCCTCCAAGGACCCGCTCGTCATTTCCACACTAAAAAACAAACAACAACGGTCCACTCAGGCACAGTAGTATGCTCCCCGAAGAATCAACTCGTCCGTACACACGAACCGCACTTGATCCCCACCCCCTTCCCCTCTCTCTCTCTCTGTACCTCACGGATCGGATCTGCTTCCATTTCTCTCTCTTCTGCATCAAAATTACAAGCCCTCCGATCGCCACGCCAGGAAGACCTAGTCTGCTTTGCCTTAACAACACAAAAGTCCCCCGCCCTCTCCTTTATTTCGCTCCGCTAGGGTTTTGTGACCATGACAGACTCATGAGCATGCAATGCTTCGCCTTCTTCTTCTTCTTCTTCGATTCTCTCCTGCAATTCTCTAATCCCACCGTCGATCTCTTCGCCGCGGAGACCAGTAACAATGGCGGCTTCGCCCGTCAAGTTCCTCTTCGGTTTCTTGATCCTCTGCATCACATTGTGGTTGCTCTTCATGTACGTTCCCCATTTTCGCTATTCATATTTCTGTCTCTGGATTTTTCGCTGTATCTATGTGTTTTGGTTTGCGGAATTCGTTTTTTTTCCTTTTTTGATGCTAATGAAGGAGAGGTAGGATTAGGTGGAGTTAGAATTTGATGAGCTGAGTGAGGATTTTGTTGATTTTTTTGAAACCTAAATCATCAGCTATAGTCCTCGGAACCAATTAAGATAATGTGTGTGTGGCTTTATCAGTTTGAATCATATACAGTCACAATTTTCGTACTCGCTGCAATTAAAACAGAAAAGAAATGATCAGTAGTGCGATTCTGATCTTCTCTGTTTACATGAGTGTACTAAGAAAATAAAGAGAAACCTTTGAGTTGCAATTGCAGATTTTAGATGTTACAAGAGAGACTATTGCATATGTGGACCGTGGAGAATGGTAACAAGGTTAGGTTAGCTGGATACAAGAAAAAATTGGACGAACATAACACTCTACATTTTTTTTATTTTGAGAAGGACATAGTGCAGTTATCGGAGAGTGCTACTGCAGAATGAACACCTCGAAAGGAGGATAGTTCATTCTCACCTTTCCTTAGGTTGTAGAGTTTTCATCCATAGCCAGAAATGCTTTTGATTGCATTGTAATTTCTATCATCCTCTGACTCCTTCTCATTCTTATACATATGGCGCTTGAAGTATTTATATTGGTTTTGGTTGCTAAGCTTTTTAGAACAATCTTTTGCAGATTTGCTTCAAGGTTTATAGCTTGGATTTTAAGCCGCGTATTAGGAGCATCTGTCAAATTTCGGGTCGCTGGATGGGTATTTGTCAGGGATGTTGTGGTGAAGTTTAAAAAGGTTTCCTCTTTTGCTTCTGTCACTGCTCTTTATTATTCTGTCGCTGCCTCTGTCACTGATTTGGATGTTATGGTTACTTTAAAGAGATTTACTAGCTGAGCAGACTGTTGCAGTTTTGGTTTTAGCTCGAGTTTGCACTTCTACTTTTATCTGAATGTTACTCTCATAGAACTACTTTTCCACTTACTAAATAAATAATTTCTGGTCTATATGAAAGAGCTTTTACCTTTTTCCCTTCCCAAGTTAAAAGCTCATAATATTACGTGTGTCACTCTTTGCTGAATATATGTATGCTATCAAGATTTCAGAATCACGTTTTTTGTAGGATGCCACTCAATACTTTTTCTTTATAGTTGTTGAGTATGCTGTTCCACTTTTGCAAAATGAATGATTATTGTTCTTTTATTGAGGCCTGGGTTTCCCTGGGTTCATAAGTTTGTTGAAACTTTATGTCCAAATTGAGAAGTGCCTTTATTGTTTTTTTTTTTTGGGTGAAGCAGTGCAAAGCAGTTGTTTACAAAGCAAGAGTGTGTGTCTGTGGGCTTGTTTATATGATGTATCTGTCTAGAGTATTACTAATCCTTATTTGGTATGCAACTTTAATCAGTGTCTGATGAAAGAGTATATTGCCCCCTATATATAAAAAGTAGGTTGCAAATTAAATTAAGATCGATTATCCTTCTGCATGGTAAATTAATATTCATTAGTTACGAAGATTATTTTCTGAATGTCTGAAGAAAACCTGGTTTGTATGAACTGGAAGTTCTTGTAATGAAAGCTTTGCTGTTGCTCTTTCCTTCTCACCTCCAAATATGGTTCTCAACGTATGCAAATTATTTTCTTCAGTAGAATACTGCCTATAAGATTATGAGATTCGTCTTTTAATAATTATATCAATTTTGCAGGGCCCTGTTGAATCTATTTCCATTGGGGAAATTAAACCCAGCATTCGTCGGTCCTTGGTCAAACTAGGGGTTGGTTTTATTTCTAAAGATCCCAAGTTGCAAGTGGTAATATCTGACTTGGAAGTTGTAATGAGGTCTTCAAATAAGAGTACGCCAAAGACAAAGGCAAAGGCCAAGTCTGGATCTCGAAAATCCCGCAATTCAGGCCGTGGAAAGTGGATGGTAGGGGCCAATATTGCACGATATTTATCTGTTTCCATCACAGACTTGGTTTTGAAGGTATGCAGCTTTGATTATTGTCCCATGCCCTTTTTTCTGGATGAAAAATACTGTTCCTTTTTAAAATACGTGAATGTCTTTGGATGATAGAACTCTTTTGAGGGATATATGTGGTTACATTGTATCATAAACTCACTTGTAAGCTGAAGTAATTAAAAATAACTGAAGGGAATATGAAACACCATTTATTTATCTCTTATAATTTTTTTTTTTATTTTACAAAAAGAAAAAACATAATTTCTAATAAACTGCACACTCTTGTCATTAGTGCAAGTCAGTTTCTTTTCAAAGAGAAAAAAGGGACAATTATTACTCTGCAATATGTCATCAAGCAAAAGATAATTGTTTGTTTGAATTAAGATTGACGTTAATTTGTTCAGAACACTTCTACTTTTTTTGGTGAATGGCTGGTTTTTAATTACATCTTCTGTTGCATCTTTCAATGCCATACACTTCATTTGGGTGTTATATGTGTTTTTTGAAATTTTGCAGACGCCAAAAATTTCCATTGAAGTAAAGGAATTGAAAGTGGACATATCTAAAGATGGTACATCCAAGCAAAATCTTATTGTCAAGCTACAGATATTACCTATTGTTGTTCAAAGGAATGAACCACGGGCCAGTTGTGACCAGTCATCCAGTTTTTGCACCGGAGAATCTCTTTCTGTAGGCCAGTCATCATCTGCTTTGGTGGATAGGTCATCTACTCTTTTTGTCTGTGAAGAATTTTCGCTCTCGTGTGAATTTGGTCATGATAGGTATTATCCATTAGCAAAATTTGTTTATTCATATGATACAAATCTCAAGCATTACTAGGCAATGGAATTTATTGTTATTGAGTTATATTTGTTTATCATCAGTTTTTTATTTATCTATTTATTTTGTTCATTCTTGTGCTTCTCTTCTGGATACTCCAATTTGAACAGATTTACTCCACTTTGGAATGTTGCTTTTCTCTGAAGATTTGCCAATGCCATGGCTTGATTAATCAGCTAATATCCTTTTGTTTTCGTAATTTGGCCGTAGGGAAGTTGGTGTAATCTTCAAGAATGTGGATATTTCTAGTGGAGAGGTCAATGTGAACCTGAACGAGGAGCTACTTTCAAAAAGCAAAAGCTCATCAAACACTTCATCTGACCCTGATAAAGCTATAGAATCCTCCACTGATTCTATTGCTTCTAAGAAGGCACAAAAAAAGCAACAAATGAGTGATGCGATCTCAAAATGCACCACTTTATTTCCTGAAAAGGTTTGTGATTTTTTTAATAGGATAGATTATATTTTTAAAACATAGTGAAATTTATTATTTTTGCAAGTCGTGAATGTTGGATTGGTTTTGACGTCTTCTCAGCTCTGGTTGATTTTGCTCCTTTTTGTCTTCTAAGAAAGTATCTTACAAGTTAAAGGCAAAAGGGTGCAACCTAATTGCAGTAAAAGACAAATTACTTGAGCATTAAGCTTAGCAAATTTTAGAATAGTATTCAGTAATATTTACCAGTGGCTGGATGTTGGGAAACTAGAGCAATTTATCACAACGTGATAGTACTGTAAGCAGGTGAATTGCCGTAAATTTCAAGATAGAACCTGCTAACCTTGCTTGAAATTTTTAGTTTCGGGCTGGTGTTGACAAGTCTAAGATAAATAAGTTGCAGGTCCACTCTAAACTAATCTCTGGTTTGTTTTCGTTCTTATTTTTTAGATCGGACTATAGGAACATATCACTACAGATATTTTTCTTAATTCATAAGAAACAACAATTTATTGATACAAACAAGAGGACACAGAAGTAGCCTTTGTAATAGATAACACTCAAACAAGGCTGTGAAAGTAATCTCCTTCTATAAAGGCAGGAAGGCCAAAATGCTGTCTTTCCCATCATTGTTGCCTAATGTGTAAAAGTGACGGAGGTGCTGGTCATGTTTTTGTGCACTGTACTGTTGCGTCGAATTTATGACAGACGTTTAAGGAAGCCAGGTAGAGCTGGGTGGCTTAAAGAGTAATTTCTGGCCTTTTAAGCGGTTATCTTTCTGCTTTCAGTTAAGGAAGAAGGCCAAAGTTCTATGGGGTTGTAGTGTTTTGGATGTATTTTTGATAATCTGTATGGAAAGGATCTTCATGATTTAAAAGAGTGGTGGCTGAGTATTTTTGGGAAAGAGCTGTGTTCTTATGCTTATATGATTTTGGTTTCCATTTTTTTTGTTTTTTTTTGGTGACTTTATTTTTGTTTTCTGACAAACGAAAAGCATAATATAAAGAAGTTGACTAGAAGTCCACAAAAACAAATAAAGACTGGTTGAGCAACAGAAAAGGTGCTCGACTGACACTATATTAAAGTAGGCAGTCGTAAACTACAACAGCCTGCCAATCTAGAATGATGAAAAAGAGTAATCTTTAAACAGTTACAGAAGCCCAAAGAGATGCCCAGAACTTAACCCTCCCCCACAGCTCTTTCATCTCCACTCCTTCATAGGCACAAAATGTTCGTTTGCGGATTTAGTATTATTCATTTGTGCTTTTCTCACTGGCATCTACCTAACTCTCCAAAGTCCATTAGCTCACTTGATATTAGGAGTTTCCCGTGCTGTTAGGGATTGATGCAAAACTCAGAGGGGTCGAGTAGAAGCCTTTAGAAGCATATATGTTAGGAGGAAGGCTTGGTGAGTTGGGTAAGCTCGCCGGGGTTGGGGGGATTGCTTTGTTGAGTGAAAAGCAATCTGGTTTTGGCAAAGGAAAAGAGTCCAAAGTTTTTGGGCATGTGTTAATGTGTTGTTGTATTGTGTGTGATTAAGAAATATTGGATTTTTGAAGCCTATGAAGGTGCAGGGGATATATATGTTGATTAAGAATGTTAAAGATTTGGTTTTTGACATATATATTTTTTTGTTAAAAAGTCTTTGGTGTCTTGTTGATGTGGTGTTTTCTTGTTACTGAATTATGCTGCTCTGTTTCTTTTATTATGATTTGTGTACTCTATTTTTTTCGCATGCATCTCTCTTCCATGTACTGTTGCATAGAGTGACTGCACTGAATTGTACTATTTTAGCAAATTGGTTTTCCATTGAACCCCCATAAATGATATGAGCTGTTTGCAACCTTTGTTATACTTATATGCTGTCATCATGGGACATCCTGTTCATCCACACGCTTAGTTTACTCTGAGATTAAAATATGTTGTGTATACTGTACATCTTAAATAGGTTTCCTTCAATTTGCCAAAACTGGATGTGAGATTTGAGCATCGGGAACATGATTTTGCTCTTGAGAATAACATCATGGGCATCCAATTGAAAAGCATAAAATCACAATCAAGTGAAGATGTGGGAGAAAGCACGCGCCTTGATGTTCAATTAGAATTCAGCGAGATTCATGTACGGTGTCACTACTGAATTCTATAAGTGGTCTTGGTGTTCTTATTTTATATTCATTGTCATTTTGGCCTCTTCTTGACAGCAATTTTTGGAATTATATTTCAGCTGCTTAGAGAAGCTGGCACTTCTGTTTTGGAGATACTGAAACTTGATGTTATCTCATTTTTGTACATTCCAGTACAGGTACTATTTTCAGTTTTAAGTTTTGCAATATTTGGTTTCTTGAAAGTATATATTCTTGCCCCGGTGTTTCAGACATTTTATTTTGTAGGTTGTAGGGAATATTGCTCAATTGAGCATATAAATATGAATCGGTTGTTTTATACAGGAATTATTTGATCGTGGTTTTTTTATACAGAACGCTTACAGCTGCGTATATGTTTTTATTATCTTTTTACAAGTATAAATTAATTGTTTTGATATGTACCAAGTTGATGGAGATGAGAAAAGAAAATGAGGAAGTACACCGGTAATTCGTAATATGTACTTATTTGAAGGTTTGGCATTTTAGCTCAATGATGGTTATAATTCATAGTATAATGGAGATATGCATTTTGAAATGCACAATGGTAACATAGTGAATAAGCACTTCATTTATGATGTGCTCCATCATTATCTTATTTGACTTTTAAGATTTATCCTTTTTTTTTTTTCCAGCCAAGCTCTCCTATTAGAGCTGAAATTGATGTAAAGCTGGGTGGTACTCAATGCAACCTTATAATGAACAGATTAAAGCCATTGTTGCGCCTCCACTTCTCAAAAAAGAAAAGAATGGTACTTCGGGAGGAAAAGCCTACTCTTGACAAGACATCTCCAACAATGGATACCAATATTATCATGTGGACATGTACTTTTTCAGCCCCTGAGATGACAATTGTGCTTCATAGCCTCAGTGGTTTGCCACTCTATCATGTACGTGTTGTGATTATCCATTTAGCATTATTATAATGTTTTGGGTTCCACTAACAAGCTGATCCTATTTTTTCCTCTTCTTTTGCATAAATTTTTATTAAATAAGTGCTCTGGGGGCTTCACACCTATATGCAAGCAACATATAGAAAGAAACCAACATTGCAGAAATAGCTAAAGAAGCCCCAGAAAAGTATAACTGATTAGGATATCCTTTTCTATCTATGTAAAACTACCTTGTAGATAGATATCCTTCTGCTAGTTCTCAATAGTAGTATGAGTCTTATACCTGTGATTTGATTTCCTAGTGTCAAACTAGGAAGAACAAACTATATATATAATTATATATATATATATATATATATTTTTCCAAATGGTATAGATCTCTTATATAGCATGTTCATGTCGTTGAAAGGAAGGCTTGGTATAATGAGGGGAAACATATAAATCTTTAACATCTTTAGGGGAGTAAATTCTGATGTACTCCCCTCATCTTTGTTATATTCTGTAGTTAGGGTGCGTGTTAATGTGTACCAGATTTCTACTCAGGTATCTTGACTGCTTAAGGGTTGAATGAGAGAGAAACCTAAGCAGTTCACATGGTATGGGTGAGTTCCCTAGGTATTTTGTGGTCAATCTGTAGGGGATATATGATTGAATGGCAGTGACATAAGTAAAAGGCTTCCTCTTGGCTTTCTTCAGGCAATCGCGAAGATAGGTTCTACATGAGGATTTCTAGTTGGTCATCCATACTGAAATATTTTCATGTATTTTTAGATTCATAAGGGATCTATATATGGTTAGACTTATATATCAGAATGTAGACATTTTGGTTAGGTTTATTGATGTTTGCTAGGCTGTGTCTTTGGGGTGTATTATTTGTTAGTCTCTGAGATTTGTAGCATCTTTCTGTTAGCCTGTGGATTCCTTATGTATACACTTATTTTCTTTTCTACTAAAATATTTTATTTCTTCTAGAAGAAACATAAAAGAAGTATCAGAATGTTTACATTCCATCTCTGTAGGTGACTCGAGTTGGTATTTGCTAATCTAACTGTATTGTTAAGTAGTAATTCTTTCTCCATAGCTGAAATACAGCTGCTTTATATATGGTTGAAGTAGTCATCCAGTATATGTTTTCTTCTGTTAATCTCTGTTTTTTTGTCCTTCCCGTCAGTTCTAAAATAAGTATGCACATACATCATTTTAAAGTTTGATTTGCTGATGTAGGTCTGCTCACAATCATCACATGTATTTGCAAATAACATATCAAATACTGGAACTACTGTACATATGGAGCTTGGTGAACTTAATTTGCATATGGCAGATGAATACCAACAGTGCTTGAAAGAAAACCTTTTTGGTGTGGAATCAAATTCAGGTTCCATAGTCAATGTTGCAAAGGTTAGTCTAGATTGGGGCAAAAAGGACATGGAATCATCTGAAGAAGGTGCTTCTAAAAGTAAATTAGTTTTATCTGTTGATGTGACTGGTATGGCTGTTTATTTTACTTTCAAGCGTGTTGAGTCGTTTATATCAACTGCCATGTCATTTCAAGCACTTTTTAAGAATTTGTCGTCTTCTGAAAAAAGAACATCACAAAGCCGAGGAGGGCGATCATCGAAATCCTCAGGGAAAGGGACTCGGCTATTGAAATTAAATCTTGAACGGTGTTCTTTGAATTTCTGTGGTGAGGTGGGTTTAGAAAAAATGGTTGTTCCAGATCCTAAGCGTGTAAATTATGGGTCACAAGGTGGTCGAATTGTTATAAGTGAGTCGGCTGATGGCACTCCACGGGTTGCAGAAGTAATTTCCACAGTATCTGATGATTGTAAGAACTTAAAGTACTCCATTTCTCTTGACATCTTCCATTTCAGCTTATGTGTGAACAAGGAAAAACAATCCACCCAGGTTGAACTTGAAAGAGCCAGATCTATCTATCATGACTACTTGGAGGAACAGAAGCCCGAACCAAAATTGGTACTGTTTGATATGCAGAATGCTAAATTTGTACGACGTTCTGGTGGTCTTAAAGAGATTGCTGTCTGCTCTCTTTTCAGTGCTACTGATATTACGATTAGATGGGAGCCTGATGTACATTTATCACTAATTGAACTTGGACTTCGATTGAAGTTACTGGTGCACAATCAGAAGCTTCAGGTACATGGTAAAGAACATATGGAAAATGTATCTAGCATGAGCAACTCTGAACAGAAGAAAGAAGCCATTACAGAACCAGTAAATTTAGACAAGCAAAAGAAAAGGGAATCTATCTTTGCTGTTGATGTGGAAATGCTGAATGTTTATGCTGAGGTTGGAGATGGAGTTGATGCAGTAGTCCAGGTACAGTCAATATTTTCTGAGAATGCTCGCATAGGAGTACTTCTGGAAGGATTTCTGCTTTGTTTCAATGGGTGCAGAATACTCAAAAGTAGCCGGATGCAAATTTCATGTATTCCTACTGCCTCTTGTGCCCCTGATGCGAAAATACCTCCATCTACCACATGGGATTGGGTAATTCAAGGCCTTGATGTTCATATTTGCTTACCATACAGGTTAGAATTGCGTGCCATTGATGATTCTGTTGAAGAGATGCTGCGTGCTCTAAAGCTTGTAGCTGCTGCTAAAACTAGTCTTATCTTTCCGGTGAAGAAAGATGTTTCAAAAGCTAAGAAGCCCAGTTCAGTAAAATTTGGGTGTTTAAAGTTTTTAATACGGAAGTTAACTTTTGATATTGAAGAAGAACCACTGCAAGGTTGGCTTGATGAACACTATCACTTAATGAAGAATGAGGCATCTGAGTTAGCTGTTAGGTTGAAGTTGCTTGATGAATTTATTTCCAAAGTCAGCCAGTCTCCCAAGCCCACTGAAACAAATGATTCTACTCGAGAAAGAAAGACTTTCTTTAATGGAGTTGAGATTGACGTACAAGATCCTTCAGCAGTTAGTAAGATGCAAGAAGAAATTTATAAACAATCATTCAGATCTTATTACAAGGCATGTCAGAATCTAGCACAATCAGAGGGTTCAGGTGCTTGTAGGGAAGGGCTTCAGGCTGGTTTTAAGCCTAGTACATCCAGAACTTCTCTTCTTTCTATATCAGCAACAGATTTAGATGTAAGCTTGACATTGATTGATGGTGGTGATGATGGGATGATAGATGTTATAAAGATGCTGGATCCTGTCTGTCGTGAAAATAATATACCATTTTCTAAACTTTATGGGGGTAATATTCTCCTGCACACAGGCTCACTTGTGGTTCAGCTACGTGACTTTACATTTCCTCTCTTGTCCGGAACTTCTGGTAAATGTGAAGGTCGCCTTGTGCTAGGACAGCAGGTAAGTTATCAATTATCATTTCCTTTACTACCATTAATTTGTGCTTTAGCATTTCCTAATTACCTAGGTGTTTCTTTTTCTTTTTCTGGGTGTTGCTCATCTATTGGATGTTAATTCTATTGAGTGGACTTCACGTCCGCTGTTTTAACTTTGGAGTTGCTGTTTTAATAAATGTTTTGTAATTGCTGAAATAATACTTGAATCCACGGGTAAGTGCATGCATGCAGAGACCCTAAGTCTCACATGACATGTGATGCAAAATGTAAAAATTGGTCTGACCAGGTCAGACCAATATTGGCTGATATATAATCTATTTTATTTTACATTCGTTTTTGTGGAAATCTGTTCTTTCCTGTTTTAAGACTTCAGTGGAAGTCTATGGCACTCTTAAAATGCGAAGGAACAATCAGTTC
The DNA here is from genome assembly GCA_024704745.1 of Rosa lucieae. Taxonomy (NCBI): domain Eukaryota; kingdom Viridiplantae; phylum Streptophyta; class Magnoliopsida; order Rosales; family Rosaceae; genus Rosa; species Rosa lucieae. Next base: position 55,643,132 of record CM045498.1, read on the forward strand.
ATTTTGAATTAATCTTTTGTTATGACTTGTGCATGCATATATGCGAACATTGTTTCAGAACTAGAACAGCAATATAATTCTGTATGTGTACTTTATAATTGGAATCATCTCTTTGGATCAGGCAACAAGTTTTCAGCCTCAAGTACACAAAGATGTCTACATTGGGAAATGGAGAAAGGTGCACTTGCTTCGTTCTGCTACTGGTACAACTCCACCTATGAAAACATTCACAGATTTGTCCCTACGTTTTCAGAAAGCCGAGGTGTCCTTTGGAGTGGGATATGAACCACCTTTCGCTGATGTGAGTTATGCGTTTACTGTGGCTCTTCGCAGGGCTAATCTATGCATTAGGGACCCTAATCCACAACCCTTGCCACCAAAGAAGGAAAAGAGCTTGCCATGGTGGGATGATATGAGAAACTACATTCATGGAAACATCAAGATTCTCTTTTCTGAAACCATATGGAATATTCTTGCGACTACTGATCCGTATGAAAAGCTTGACAAACTTCAAGTAACAGCTAGTCCTATGGAGATCCAGCAGTCAGATGGTCGTATTCATGTTTCTGCGAATGATTTTAAGGTTTTCTCAAGCAGTTTGGACACTCTGGCAAATAATCGTGGTTTAAAACTTCCTAAAGGCATATCTGGTCCTGTAATAGAAGCTCCAGCATTAACTGTTGAAGTTACAATGGATTGGGAATGTGAGTCTGGAAATCCTATGGATCATTATTTATTTGCACTTCCTATTGAAGGGAAACCTCGTGAAAAGGTGTTTGATCCATTCAGATCCACCTCTCTCTCCCTTCGCTGGAATATCTTGCTTAGACGCTCTCCTTTACGCGAGAAACAAGCTCCACATTCTAATGCGGTAGATGGTGTAGATGTAGATGGAACTGTTTACGGTCCTCCTCATAAGGAAGAGAATGTTTCCAGTCTTCCACCAACAGTGAATGTTGGCGCTCATGATCTAGCATGGATTCTGAAGTTTTATAACATGCATTATCTTCCTCCTCACAAATTGCGGGCCTTTGCTCGTTTTCCTCGTTTTGGAGTTCCAAGAATCCCTAGATCCGGTAACTTGTCCTTGGACAGAGTGATGACAGAATTTATGCTCCGCGTTGATGCTTCGCCTACTTGTATAAAGCATGTACCTTTAGATGATGACGATCCAGCTAAAGGACTGACACTCTTAATGACAAAGTTGAAATTGGAAATGTGTTCGAGCCGGGGTAAGCAAAAGTATACTTTTGATTGCAAGCGTGCACCTCTTGATCTTGTTTACCAGGGCCTTGACCTTCATATGCCCAAGGCATTTTTAAACAGAGAAGAAAGCACTAGTGTTGCAAAAGTAGTTCAAATGACGATTAAAAACACACAACCTGCATCAGTAGATAGAGTTCCAACTGAAAAGAGTAGCAACATGAGTAGTGGCACAGAGAAGCATCGTGATGATGGATTTCTATTGTCATCAGAGTATTTCACGATCAGAAGGCAGGCCCCGAAGGCTGATCCTGTTAGTTTATTAGCTTGGCAAGAGGCTGGAAGAAAAAATCTTGAGATGACTTATGTGAGGTCCGAATTTGAAAATGGAAGTGAGAGTGACGAGCATACCCGATCTGATCCAAGTGATGATGATGGATACAATGTGGTAATAGCTGACAATTGCCAACGTATATTTGTGTATGGACTCAAACTTCTGTGGAATATTGAGAATAGAGATGCTGTTTGGTCCTTTGTTGGTGGTCTATCCAAAGCATTTCAAGCCCCCAAACCTTCTCCCTCTAGGCAGTATGCACAAAAGAAATTACTTGAGGAGCAGCAGTCACATAGTGGAGGTGAAATGCAGCAAGATGGTAGCTCTAAGCCCACCACTACCAGCCATGGTGCTGCTCCTGCAGAGGTATCTGGTTCACTATCATCTCCGTCACCTTCCGTCAAATCAGAGATCTTGTCATCTGCAGTTGACAACTCTTCATCTGGTGTAGTAGGTAATTTCTAAGCACCCTTGAAATTGATCTGAAAACTTCTTTGTCCAATATGTCGACCTGGTGGTATTGGTTTAGGGGGTATGCTATTGTTATTGTAGTACCAAGTTTTTTTTTTGTTGTAGCACAGGTGTTATATTACCCCAGATTTCTGATAAGAGCCATTTGTTTGCCATACTTGCAGAAAAGCATAGAGAGACCAAAGATGCAGAGGAGGACGGGACTCGTCATTTCATGGTGAATGTTATTGAGCCCCAATTCAATCTTCATTCTGAAGATGCCAATGTAAGTTCTTTAGATTATTGGCAGTAGATTTTACCACTCTGAATTTCCTTGTTGATGGAAATATGCTTCCAACAATTATTCGTTTACTTTTGTTTCTTTCCTGGTCCTGGTATGATTTACGGCAGACTGATGTATTTAAAATGGGTTGTTGACTTTATCCACAATTGTTTGTATACTTTTGTTTCTTTCCTGGTCCTGGTATGATTTACGGCAGACTGGTGTATTTAAAATGGGTTGTTGACTTTATCAGTTCTCTAACAAAATGATGAAATTAAATATCAGGTGACAAAATTAGTCACGTGTCTGGACATCATAATAGATGGTGTATATCAAGTAAATTGGGTTTGGCTGCATGATTTTATTTAACTATTCTCTATTTTCAAAGAGACAAACTGTTTCATGTGGACAAGAGGTGACAATATCATTAAACCAGAAAGCATTTTCTAATTTTTGAAAATAAAAAATTGATCTTGCTAGCGTTCTGTTCGGCGTATGAATAAAGATATAAATTTATGCTTATGCAGTCTTTAATAGTTTGAAACTTACATAAAGAAAAAGTAATATCATCTGTGGATCACTTTTTTTTTTATAAACAGGGAAGGTTTTTGCTTGCTGCTGTTAGTGGCCGTGTTTTGGCCCGGTCATTTCATTCAGTTCTTCATGTTGGCTATGAGATGATTGAGAAGCTTCGTAATGATAATTTAAATATACCAGAATGTGAACCGGAAATGACATGGAAACACATGGAGTTTTCTGTAATGTTAGAGCATGTTCAAGCTCATGTTGCTCCAACAGATGTTGATCCTGGTGCTGGATTGCAGTGGCTTCCAAAAATTCGTAGAAGCTCTCCAAAAGTAAAACGTACTGGTGCTTTACTTGAAAGGGTATTTATGCCCTGTGATATGTACTTTCGCTACACAAGGCACAAAGGTGGAACTCCAGAGTTGAAGGTGATTTGGCCCTTTATAGTCTACCTGTTTGGTCATTAGATAGTTTATAAATTCTGGTATCAATATTGCTTATGTAGATATGGTGCATGAAGCTGCATCTGTGCATATGTGCAATATGGAGATAATTTTGTAAGCATTCTTCAAATATGGATGCTGCTATCCCAGCCTGTTATCTGAATGTTTGCATTTATTTTGTTTTGGGCAATTGTCTTATCTTTGAATCCTCCTGTTGCAGGTGAAGCCCTTAAAAGAGCTGACTTTCAATTCCCATAATATCACGGCAACAATGACCTCTCGCCAATTTCAAGTTATGCTAGATGTGTTGACAAATCTTCTTTTTGCACGACTTCCCAAGTAAGTAAATAATTAATATATCTTCTTAATTTTATGTTTCTTCTACAAATTTATTCATATATATATATATATATTATTTGGATTTTGTTTCATCGTGTTGTGGCCTACTGCATAGCGTTTAACATAGATAGATACACAGAAACATACGTCCATGTAAGGATCTCTCTCTCTCTCTCTCTTTCTCTGTGAACAAAAAGAATGAAATTTTATCAGGAAAAAGAAGACACAGTACATTTCATTATATTATGTCCTCCTTGATAAGTCAAACAAAGATATCAAGAGATGCCAAAATTCTGTTTTCCTGAGAAAGTATATCTCCTCCCTCCTCTCTCTTCCCCCCCCCCCCCGTTCAATAACCGCTAGAATGATCAAATAGCAATGGACGAGTCCTACACTGTACTATCCCCCAATAAATCCTATTCCAAACAGTTGCGGCAACTTTTCCCAAACTGAAAGGTGAAACAGAATCAGACCAAAAAATAAAAAATAAAAAAAGAACAAAAAAATAAAGTTGAAACAGAAATTGCAGACATTATAGGAATAAGCAAGTATTTAGTGGGTAGTCTTGGAGCGGTATTTAGTGGGTAGTCTTGGAGCACATCCCAAGTCTTAATACTTCCGTGGACCACAAACCAAAAAGATCCTGCAGTTTCATAGAGATGTTAGACTTCCAAAATCATCTTTAAAAGGCAGAATAGTCCTATCGATACACTAATAATTTGATCTCCTTTCTTAATGTTTGGGGCACTGGGTAATGTGTGGGTAGTGAACTAGTGATAAGGGTTACGGACCTTGTGGTTGAGGTTTCAAAACTGGTATTAAATAGATGGAGGTAGCTTTAGTGGATTATCCTCTTTTATCTTTTTAATAAAAGCTATTTTTTTATTTTTTATTTTTTAATCAAAAGAAGATGGAGGTAGCTTTAATGTACAAAGTCCCCAAGTCAAAAGCAGTCTGACAATGAAAGGGGTTGTGTACGATTACCTGCAACACGTCGTAATCAGAAGTAACTATGGGTACCATGAAGACGGCTGGAATGTAAAGCCAGTTCTGGGAGGTCGAAGTAGAAGCTCTTGGAAGCACATATCCGCTGGGATGAGCCAATTGGCCTTTTGTTATCAGATGGCAGAGGTAATGGGAATAGGCTCAGATCTTCGGGAAGATTTTTGGGTGGGGGATCAACTCTTGAAATACTCTTCTCAAAGACTGTTAAAGCTATCAAGATTCTGTAGTTTCACAGTTGAAAGCTTGCTTTTCTAATTATTCTCTGGTCAGAGGGAATTTAAAGGATTGGTGGATTCCAAACTGGATGAAAGGAGATGGAATCTGGAGTCTTCTGAAATTTTCTCTTGCAAATCCTTTCGTGGGCTCTCTAATTGATACTATTCAGACCAATCTTTCCTCCAGCAAATTTTCTTATCCAAAGAAAAGGTTTGTCAAGGTGGAGGCGGGTTTGATTTGAGTAAGCTCTGAGGGAGGATTTATTTGATAGTTGGAAAGCTGTCAGCTCTTTGGCAAAGGGAAAAAGGGAAGAATCTTTGGGGTTGTGGTGTGAGCTGTGAGGTGGGTGGTATGGATGGAAGGAAAAAATAGGATATCTGGTGCAGAGTTGGAAGACCTTTCTGAGAGAGTTGGGTCGGAGTTTAAAGATTACACTCTTTCCTCAATTACTTTAGATTGGAAAGCAGTTGTAGTTTAGGGTTCTTTGTCTAGGCTGGTTTGGTGGCAATTGAGCCTATTTGTCTGTTTCCCTAATTGTTTTCCCTAGCTTCTTTTTCTGTGGACTCCTTGTTCACTTTATTTATAATGCTTCTTTACAAGTTAATCACTAAAAGCTGTTTCTTTTAAACAAAATAAAATTAAAAAGTTGTGTAAAATTATATTGTCATAGGATTCTTCAAATTGACTGGAATTATGCATGTGATCCAGGCCTAGAAAAAGTAGTCTGTCACTGCCTGCTGAAGATGATGAAGATGTGGAGGAGGAGTCGGACGAAGTGGTTCCTGATGGTGTTGAAGAGGTGGAGCTTGCAAGAATAGAACTTGAGAAAAAGGAACGGGAGCAGAGATTGATTCTTGGGGACATAAGAAAGTTATCCCTTCACTGTGATACCACTGGAGACCTATATCCAGAAAAGGAAGGGGACTTGTGGATGATAAGTTGTACAAGATCTACTCTGGTGAGAAACAAACTTTGTAGATAACCTGTGGAAACTTTGTGATAGTCGGTGACTATGACAATGTCTCAGTGGTATTTTTCAATTTGTTTTTCTTTCTTGTGCTTGTTTCTTTGTTGTTTATGGATCACATTTATATTTGAAAAGTCTTAAGAGCCTGGTAGACATTTTGTGGTGTGTTTGTTCCTCCAGTTTTAATGTTAATTGTTGGTGGTATTGTGGTACCAGCCTAAATCCATTAAGTTAGGTGTGAGGCTGATGGTAGCCATTTTGTTTCTTTCTTTCATATTTGGTGTTCTGATGTTCACATAATCAAAAGCGTACAAACCATTTGTTTGCTGTTCTCACAATATACCATAAGGGTGGCAATCCCCTTCTTTCATACTTGGTTTTCTGTTGTTCACATGTAATGTGTTCATACCTGGTATTTTCTGTTCTCACAACATACCATGCTAATTGATATTTTTTTGATTTCTTCATCTTTGGATCTGATTTTATAGGTAAAAATTTGTTGTTGTGTATGATGGAGAACTTATATATCTATAGAGTAGTGCATTTATACCATTGTATAGATGGAGAAGTTTTAGGGTGCAACTTTTGCAGATCCTAAAATGCTCTCAGCTAAGAAACTGTTCGAACACAGCAGATTCGAGGAAGAAAAAAGGGCGGTTTATCAAATACTTGATAAAAATTATCTTCTTTTTGCCCTTAACTCAATGTTTTACTTATTTTATTTTTGAAAAGTCTCAAGAGCCTGGTAAAGTTTGTGCCAGTCTGCTTCAAAGTTCTAAAGCGGATTAAGTGGCTCTTTGTACATAGTACATGGTACCCTTGTATCACCTTCTAATACAGAATAAAATTTTACAGTAGTGCGCCAGATGTAACTTACTGGGAGAATCAATGTATCATGCACATGATGCTAGTCTAGTGTTGGATTTTGAAAGTACCATACTATTGGATTCTAAGGCTTAAAACTATTGTCTTTCTGCGTGAAGAAGCTTAAAGCTCTAAATTTATATTCTTTAAACTTACAGACTGATTGAAATTTAGTTTCTAACTGTAAAGAGCTCAGTAAAAATAATTTGTTATATTCTTATGATGCTACTGCTCTCTCGCTCCTGCGCCTCTCCTCTTTTCATCCCCTCCTTTTAGTAGTTATTTTTTCTTTTTGTATGCTTGCCTTAGTTCTTTTTCAGTATTTATATCATATTAACTAACGAGCTTTCTCCTTTCCAGGTGCAAGGACTAAAGAGAGAGCTGGTTAATTCAAAAAAATCTAGGAAAGCTGCGTATGGTTCATTAAGAATGGCTCTACATAAGGCTGCTCAGCTACGGCTAATGGAAAAGGAGAAAAACAAAAGTCCATCCTATGCTATGCGCATTTCTTTGCAAATTAACAAAGTGGTTTGGAGCATGCTTGTTGATGGTAAATCTTTTGCCGAGGCTGAGATCAATGACATGGTGAGCACTGAGCATCTCAACAAATGAAACCTTTTTTTGTTTTTTTGGTTACATGGAGGCCCAAAAGGCCCAGACAAAACAAAAAAGGATGGTTCCGTACTTTGGTCTTGGTGAAAGATTGGATGGTGACTGCTTTATTCTAAACCTGGAATTGAAAAGCTTTGTACTTCCAATATAAGTCCTCAAGGTCAAATCTTAGGGTATTTATTTTTTCTTTTGTTATTTTCAAATGATTATTGAAAAATGCGAGTGTGAAAAGGTGCACAAAAAATGTGAAAATTCTTGTTTCTCTGTCTCTCATCTAATCAAGTATTTCTGCAAAATGGTGAAAAAATAAATCTTTAGCTTTGACTTCATTTTCTATTCCTGCCGCTTGTTGGTTTTGTTCAACTCTTTGCAATGCATAAGACGTGTTGTAATTTTACTATAGTCCAGAATCATTTGCGCAAGGATAAGGCTGATATGCTTCTCCTATTTTCTCTTCATAGATTTATGACTTCGACCGAGATTACAAGGATGTTGGTGTTGCTCAGTTTACAACAAAAAATTTTGTTGTTAGAAACTGCCTCCCAAATGCCAAATCAGATATGCTTTTATCAGCATGGAATCCTCCACCTGAATGGGGAAAGTATGTACATTTCCTTTTTTTGTTGCATAGTTATTCTATAGTGAGTAACCATGCTTTTATCACCATTATGCATTCTGAAGATAATTTTTCTCTTGCTATTCCTTTTTTATTGTACTGTTAGCTTAAACCACTATACCACATGGCGTTCTTGTATATTACTTTCACCAATGCAATATCTACAAACAATACTTCTAATGATATGGAAGCTGATACTCTGATCATATCATGCAAAAATCTATAGTAACAATCCTGTATTTTTTGTTTCGAGCAGATTATCATGCCCTTGAAAGCATTCTCTTTGGTTGTTCTAGTGGCAGTATTTACTTGTGGCTATGTTTTTAAATGTCTTTTCCTTTAGTTCAGTCGAATGGAGGAGCCTGGATATTAAAGTCATTTTTCTGTTTTATACAACCAACGTTGATCATATTTGGTTTGCCCTCTCTTATTACACTTTTAGTGGAGGAGAGGAATACAATGATCCCCATAGCCCTACCAGTACTTATCACAACATTTTAATCTCTGTTGGGACATATATAAGGGGGGAGATTAAGCTGTACGGCTGTACCATATTTGCTAATCTTGATAGTATCAGGAGTGATTTTCATTTAGGCTAACTTGCTTATTGACTTTTCATTTTTCTTTAACTTGGATTTCATTCATAGAAGTTGAAGGTACCACGGGTTTTGCATTTCAATTATTTTTTCTATTTCCTCAGAATATTTATTTATTTATTGTAATTTAATGTGGTTTCTATTTTTTTTTTTGTCCTGGTTGAAGCATCCCTTGAACTAACTATGTTTTCAGAAAGTCCTTTTGGTAACTTATTCCTTTTTGGTTTTTAGTCCATTTTTTTTCTTTTCTGTTCCCACTGCATAAAGATTAGAATTGAAAGCTATTCAAAATTGTTGGCCAAGATTTAAAATTGTTTCCAACTAGTTTTTATTTATGAACCAATCTTTATACATTTCATCTTTATTCAGCACATTATGATCACTCTTATCACTTTGCTCTCATTTTTTTTCAATTAGAAACAAAAGCAAAACCTCATGATCCCTTACCTTTTATCCATCTTTTGCCAAATCGCATGTTCGGATTTATATTCTAGTCAGAAACCCATCAGAATCCAAATTATGTTCCTAGTGAGATTGTGTCCATTACAGGCATGAGTTTAGGGGGAAGTGCATTTGCATTCACTAAATTGACACTTGTCTCAAACTAGTTTCCTCACCAAACATTTGGAAATTGCAAAACGTTTTAGTTTGAGAGTTTTGCTACTGGTAGATTATAAATTTTATGTGCTTAGTTTACATCCTTTTGAGTATGAGGAATCATGTACTTTCTCACATGTTGACTTATAACATTGGAATGATATGCTCTACGTTTTTGGCTACAGAAAAGTTATGCTTCGTGTGGATGCAAAGCAGGGAGCTCCAAAGGATGGAAGTTCTCCTCTGGAACTTTTTGAGGTAATGTGTGTGTGTGTGTGTGTGTTTTTTTTTTCCCCGTGTTTCTCCCTGTAAATGGATTAGCATTACCCTCCCTAATTTTCAACTCCATTAATATTTTCTCCCGTACTTTCTCTGTTCCTCACCATCTAAATGACCCAGAAGACAGCCACTGAATCACTTCTACTTAACCCTAAACCCTTCCTTCTCCCACCAAGTCGTCGTGTAATAATGACTGGGTTCCCTACTATTTCAATATAACTGATGGAAGAAGACAAGGTTTTGCTATTTCTTTTGGAAAACCGATGGTCATAGGCAAGCAGCTAGCTTGTAACAGCTTAGCTTGCATGCCTACCAAATCTGACCTGCGGTTCATATATGAGAACATGGTTTGTGCTATGTGGAAGGGAATATAATTTGCTAGTTTAAAACCAATTTTTTGTTGGGAAAAAAGAGGCTACATCATCCTAGTAATAATAAAACTTTTTGATCCTTGCCTGGGCTAATAAATGCTAATTTCACACTGCAGGTAGAGATTTATCCTCTCAAGATCCATTTAACAGAAACAATGTACAGAATGATGTGGGGATATTTATTCCCAGAAGAAGAACAGGATTCACAAAGACGGCAGGTGGGTTGTAAATATAATGATTTGAACTTTGTGGCTGCTTTGAGAAAGTCGAGCTGTAAGGAACTTGTCATCAATGCTAAAATCAATTGGTTGTTGTGGCATGCAGGAAGTTTGGAAGATCTCAACAACTACTGGTACAAAACGTGGAAAGAAAGCTTCTTTAGTCCCTGACATGTCTGCATTTAGCAGTCAAACAATGAAGGAGTCTGAGGGGTCATCCAAATCAAGTGCCTTGGCCCCTGGTACCAGTCAATCCCCTGTTCCTGCAGATTCTGTACAAGTGAGTGTTCTGGATCTCTTCTTTCATGTGGTTTTTGGGGGTATTTGCAAAGCAATATTGTCACTGGATGCTCTTATAAGTTTTATGTGCTGGGAGATAACTGTTACCTTTTCTGGATTATTTTCATTTAGTTAGTGAAGGTCATTTGCACTTTTATTTATTTGAATAACTCCCATCTGCAGGAATCAAAATTGCAAAGTAAAGCACTCATTGCGAGTGGTCCAAATCCTGAGTTAAGAAGAACATCTTCCTTTGACAGATCATGGGAAGAGACTGTTGCAGAATCAGTTGCTACTGAACTTGTCTTACAGAGCATTAGTGGGCCTCTTGGGCCTATTGAACAAGATGAATCCTCTAAGAATAAATTGAAAGATCCCAAAGCTATCAAATCTGGCAGGTCATCGCATGAAGAAAAGAAGGTACAAAAGTCACAAGAAGAGAAAAAATCTGCCAGGCCTCGAAAGATGATGGAGTTTCACAATATCAAGATAAGCCAGGTTGGTTCAGTTTCATCATCCGTCATTTCACTATATAATCTTTGTAGTCAAAGGCCTTAATATTTATTTTCCAGGTTGAGCTATGTGTTACCTATGAAGGATCTAGATTTGTGGTAAATGATCTCAAGTTGCTGATGGATACATTTCACCGTGTTGAGTTTACTGGTACTTGGCGGAGACTTTTTTCACGTGTTAAGAAGCACATCATTTGGGGAGTCCTGAAGTCTGTAACTGGAATGCAGGTCTGTATGTAGATACTTTCTGATAGTATCCCTACTATTCATGCAAATCCAATCAACTGAGAAATTTCTTCCCCTCCCTCTTAACTTCATAATTTTCTTCTTGAAATACTTCCACCAATTCATCTTCATTTGTGTAATAATTCATATTTTCATGGAGCATTGTTGTATTTTGATTCCATTTGCGTTGATTAGCATTTGCCATTTCATTGAGGGACCTCTCTTCATCAATTTTTAGGGTAAGAAGTTTAAAGACAAGGCTAACAGTCAGAGAGAACCCAGTGGATCCGGGGTTCCCGATAGTGAGCTTAATTTCAGCGACAATGAAGGCCAGCCAGGACAATCTGATCAACATCCAATAACCTTTCTCAAGCGCCCAACTGATGGAGCAGGTGATGGATTTGTCACATCCATCAGAGGCCTTTTCAATACTCAGCGTCGTAAGGCCAAGGCATTTGTGCTGCGGACCATGAGGGGTGAAGCTGAGAATGATTTCCAAGGAGATTGGAGTGAAAGTGATGCAGAGTTTTCTCCCTTTGCTAGGCAGCTCACTATAACAAAAGCTAAGAGGCTTATCAGGCGGCACACGAAGAAATTCCGTTCAAGAAAAGGTTGTCGACTTGTTTCTTTGTTTTTGTTTTTGTTTTTTTCTTCAATTTTTATTTTGTCTAGTTAGGATCAATCACCTGTTACCTTACTTTCTCCGCTGTTTTTATCTCCTTCAAGAAACTTGTGCATAAACTTTGAACATTGAGACTGAACCTTTCTTTTTTATGTTTAAGGTTCGTCTTCACAACAGAGAGAATCTCTTCCAACATCACCGAGGGAGACCACTCCTTTAGAAAGTGATTCTTCTGGTGGATCCTCACCCTTTGAGGATTTTATTGAGGGATTTAATGAGGGCAACATGTTGGTTTCCAAAGAGGCTCCTTGAAGGCAGCTTTGAGACTGCAAGACAGGGCATGTTTCCATTCTCAGTTGAGTGGGGAGCAGAAATGAGATAGTTTGTTTGTAAACTCCCGTAACCACTAAAGATGAAGAAAAAAATGTCAGCTGCCGTTATTTATCTTCCGAAAAGCATGTGGAAGATAAATAACCCTGACTACCACTTGGAGAACATCCATGGTGCAGCAGAAGATGATGACATTGTGCATTGTGGGTTGAAGCTGCTCCTCACTTTAAAGTTTGAAGTCTTCTGACAGAGGAGGAAGTAAATTCTTTTCTCCTTACCCGGTTGTTTGTATAGTTTCTAGTTTTGGGCTGTAAGTACAGAGGCTCCTAAAATTTACATGAGCTAGGTGATTTTCCATATATTTGTGCATAATTTTATCGGAAATACAATAAAGCAGCATCTCTCTGTGCCTTTGGAGGTGTGGTTAAAATAAGCTGGGTAGACACACGAGTTATGGACTCGATCAAAAATGGCCAAATGGGTATTTAACACAAAATAGTTCCTTGTCAACCACAATCTACTTCCACATTGTACATTTTACAGCTGTAAAATTTATTAAAATGTTGATCATCCCATCATCTTGACATTTCGTATTTTCTTCTTTTGTTTTTAGTTTTCCTTTGGTTTTTTTTTTTAATTAAATAGGGGCCAAAAGCCCAGCAAAAAGAAAACAATCAGAAACTAGGTATTAAAGCTTGAGTTTCACACAAATCATCCTACAGCATGGTGATGACTTGTGGAGGAGGCTGCATCATGAAGTGCACTCCGAATCCAACCCAATCCACATCCGCAACTTTGTTTAGTTCCCTTCAGATATGCTTGATTTCTCTATTTCCATATGTACAGCAACTAAAAATAAATACCGTACACCATGTAATGCCCCCATAACAGAGAGAATTACAATGGATTGCAGCAAACCAGCCCTAGTAATTTCATATTTCAAAAACCCAAACCTTATTCCTTGGAGGCTCAGAACTCGTTGGTTTAATTGTGTACTCAAGTCCCGGCAAATGACTTTCCATGTATCACACATCTTTAGGAAGGGAACAGAGTAGCAGACAAGTTGGCTAATTATGGAGCTTTGCATGATGGAGCGGTTTGGTGGATTGCCCTCCTGTCCTTTATTACCTCCGAGTTTGGTCATGATTACTCTGTGTACTAGCTATCGGTTTTCTTAGTTACTTTATTTGGGCTCTTGGTTTAAGTCCCACCTTGTATTGTCTGATATTTTTTTGTCTTACTTATTGCTTTGTTTGTATTGGATGCGGTCTTGGCCTAGTCCCCTGCTTCCTTTTACTTTTGTTCTCTTTCTATTGAGCTTGGTTTGGTTTGGTCCGCCATCTGTTTTGTAACCTTATTATTTTTATTAATAAAATTTCGGGGTAGGACTTGAAGTTAGTCCTATTTCCGCTTCCTTAAAAAAAAAAAAAAAAAAAAAACTAGCCCTTCCAATCTGATTGCATGGCTCTAGAGATAGAATCCAGACATATAATACCATTCCAAACTCTCATAGCATTTGGGCAGTCTCTAAGGAGATGTAGGATAGACTCATTTTGAACATGACAAAGGGAGCAAAGAGGGTTATTAGGTTCATAAGAACTTTACCATGACACAAAAGCCAGCAAAAATACTTTAGCTTGGGTGGAATAGGGAGCTTCCACAAGAATAACCAGAGAAAAGTAGTAAAACTCTCATCCTTAACATGAGTAAGATAGGTAGACTTTACAGTGAAGTGACCGTTAGCTGTGCCACACCAAATAAGTTTATCAGGTCCACTTCCCATTAAACTAGGAGGAGTCTGAACAATTTTATTAATGATATCATCATCAAAGTGTATCCTTAGAAACTCTATATTCAGCCCATCGAAAATGTTTACCTGGTCAGTTATTGACCAAGAAAATAATGCTCAACCACCCTTGGATGTAAATCCAATGGCAGAGAGAATTATTATTAAGTTGAGGTGTTTTGTTTTCCACCCTTGGATGTAAATCTAAGGGTTATTGAGTATAAATTCTTTGGTCAGCAACTGACCAGGTGAACACTACTGTTCAACCCATTAGAGTATCTCACATGGTAGGCCAAAAGGCAAATGTTTTTAGCCTACCAAAAACAGAATATTCTTTCAAATATGCGTATTTGGCCTATCGACAAAAAACAGTGTTGTCACTGTAGGCCAAATTCCATTAGTGTAAATCAAATATCATCATATCCAACGACTATAATTTGAAATATATCTTTTTTCCAAATGGTTTTGACGAGGCTATCAATAAAACTAGTCGATTTACTTAAATAGAAATAAGTATATCATAAAAACTAATGATTACACATTTATTTAAAAAATTCTAAACATATCATATATTGGGCTCAGATTGAAGATCTCAACAAGATCTTTACAAGGATATAATTTTAATATTTAGTAACATTATAAATATAGAAAAATTGATTTTCCTTAATGTATTATACATATTCATAAAGAAAAAAAATAATTTAGTGTGGCCCACCATTTGGCTTACTAAGAGCAAGTCCACCCGTGAGTCACTAAGTCACCTACTATTCACTGCTTTCTAAGTGTATTTTCACTCTCTAGGTCACGGGCACAGTGTATTTCGTGCCCTGGGTCACTATATGGGTCACCCTAGTGACCTGTAAGCTGACCTGGTGATCTAGGTCTTATTGGAAATTGTGCCTGTGACCCAGAGAGTGGAAATAAACATTAAAAAGCAGTGAATAGTAGGTGATCTGTGACTCAATGGGTGAACTTGCTCTAAAACCAAGCCCTTTCTTGATCTTTGCAAAATAGCTTACCATGGGAAATCATTCTCAATAAAAAAAAGAAAAAGAAGAAGCTTACCATGGGAGATAGTTGTAGGCTAAAAATGGCTTTTTGGCCTACCATGGGAGATGCTCTTAGTAGACCAAAAAATCTCTTACCTTCATTTGTAAATCAATATTAGAAACAATAGGAAGAAATTGAACAAGCAGTCCATCAGGTAACCATCTATCATTCTAAAACTTAAGGGATGAACCATCCCCAATTCTCCAACTCAAACCTTGTTTTAACAACTTCACACCAAAGATAATACTCCTCCACTTAAGTACCGGAACAACCTGAAGGGCAAGAGAAAAGTGGATTAAGAAGAGGTACATTTTAACATACTTTTGATTCAAAACATGACACCATAAACCCTGATCTTCCTGAACCATTCTCCAACCAATTTTTGCAAGCATTGCTTGATTCATCAGACTAGTTTTTTTAACTCCCAAACCACCATACTCCATAGGTCTTCAAACCAAGTTGCAGTTAGCGAGATGAATTTTTTTCTTGCCATTACACACTCCCCACAAAAAATCTCTATTAAACTTGTCCAAGGCATCACATATAGAAACAGGCAACCTTACAGTTTGCATAGTATAAAAGGGGATAGAAGTAGTTACAACCTTAATAAGAGCAAGTCAATCCGCTAAATTGAGTATCTTGTTCTTCCAACCAGCCAAACGGCTCTTAACTTTATCAAGGACAGGAGCATATATAAGTCCTTTTAGAAACTTTAGAATGTATCGAAGGAACTCCCAGTTAAGTACTTACCAAGATTAGAAGTAAGTTTAGAACCACAGATTTTGCTTATATTTGCAGATAAAGCCTTGCCAGTATTAGGAGAGAAAATTAAACAAAACAGATTTATCATAACTGACCTCTTGAGATGCTCTTGACCTGAAATATCACAGAAAAAATCTAAGCATCACTTAAGAATCATTGCTTGTTCACAGCTTGGTTCCACAAAAAGGATCAAGTCGCAAAAATATGTGAAATAAAGGGTCCAGAACCAAATGCACGAACTGGCTTCCGTTGACCCACTTCAACTACAGAATTAATCAAATGTGAAAGTTTCTCCATGCACAACACAAATAAGTAGGCCCCTCTACTGGCTCGAAATGTCTCAGTAAGTTCTCCATTTAAGCAAACTTGAAAACTTGTATTTGCTTTTTCCTTTGGTTACATGAATGTGTTTTAAGGCCTAAAGTAGAAGATAAAAAATGAAACACTAGCCTATAGGGGAGCAGGTTAATAGCAGAAATAGAAGAAAACGACCTCATTCTCTGTGGTCATATTACACTCGAAATATGCTTTGCAGCAGTCTTGTTACATTCACATGGCCTCCACCGTCTCGTCATTGGGTGTCACCTCCTGCGGCTGACCCAACGGTGGTTTCCGCCATCCCAACTTAGAAGATAATTCTTCGATTTGGACCTTTCAGAAATGGAATGAAAGATTGTATTAATTCTTCAAAGCCTCACAATGTTCTACTTCGATTTGAGCCTTTGACATTTGTGACTAGTACAACTATCTTATGTGTACTATACAATAGAATGCAACGTTAACAAAGGAAAAAAAAAACCAGTAAGCCTTGCAGTTAAAGAAAGGCATTAGACCTTTGCTTTGTAGATGGATCAGCCCTAATCAGGTTAGCTTTGTCCCAAGCTGACATATCTCTGATAATATTATGATTGCACAAGAAATTCTGCATAAATGCAAAAATACTAAGGGAACTAAGGGTTTCATGGCATGGAAAATAGATCTGTCCAAGGCCTATGATAAGCTTAGCTGGCAGTTTATTGAACAGGTATTATTTGAACTCCAACTTCCTCCACTACTAATCAAGCTGATCATGAGTTGCATTACATTTGTAAGTTATCAAATTATTGTGAATGGTGAACTATCAAATTCTTTCAATGGGCGTAGAGGCATTAGACAAGGGGATCCGTTGTCCCCCTATATTTTTTGTTCTCTGCATGGAAAAGTTGTCACATTTAATCAATTCTACTGTTGAAGTAGGTCAATGGAAACCTATTCCTTCATCCCAATCTGGCCTTTGTGTTTCCCACTTGTTCTTTGCAGATGAACTTATTTTATTCTCTGAAGCTGGTGTGCATCATGCTAGGACTCTAAAGAAATGCATGGATATTTTTTGTGCTTTGTCTGGACAAACTATCAATTTTGAGAAGTCCCTTGTGTATTGTTCTCCTAATATTTCTAGATATATTGCTGGTGAGATAAGTACTATTTGTGGATCTCCTCTAACTGATAACCTTGGAAAATATCTTGGTATGCCCTTAATTCATGGTAGAGTTAACAAAGATACTTACTCAGGGATTGTCGATAAGGTTCAATCTAGGCTTGCTAGCTGGAAAAGCAAGACCTTGAATATGGCAGGACGGTTAACTCTTATCCAAGCAGTTAGCTCTTCTATTCCTATTTACTCAATGCAAACTGCAAAATTACCTATTCATATTTTTGATAAGTTGGACAAACTGAATAGAGATTTTTTATGGGGTGATTCTGAACAAAAGCGGAAAGTCCATCTTCTCAACTGGAATGCTGTGTGTAAACCTAAGAGTGATGGTACTCTAGGGATTAAGACGTCTGCAAGCATGAATCAAGCTATGCTTGCTAAAGCCAACTGGAGGATTTTACAGGGTGATAAAGGTTTATGGTGCAGAATTTACAAGGACAAGTACTTGCGTAATGCATCGCTGTTGTCTCTTACATATGAAAAGCCTAAGAATTGCTCTAGTACTTGGTCTAGTGTAGTCTTTGGTGCTAATTTATTGAAGCTTGGTCTTCGCTGGAGAGTGGGAAGTGGAACTCAAATTAACTTCTGGAATGACAGTTGGTCTACAGCTGGAGCCCTTAGACATTTCGTTACGGACACTAACCTTATTAATGATAGTGCTACTGTTGATGATTTTTTGCAGGATGGTCATTGGAATATTGATTTGCTCAAAACTTGTCTTTCGTCTCAAATTATTGATACCATCACTTGTATTCCTGTGTCCATAGAGTTCTAAAATGATAAACTCATTTGGGGTGGTACTACCAATGGTGTTTTCTCAGTGAAGTCAGCCTATTATCAATTATGCAGAGATCAATGTTCATAACTTCAGGTGGAATGAAATTTGGTCTCTTTCTATCCCCAAAATTAAAGGCCTTTTTATGGATTTTAGTGCAGGGGAATCTACTCACGAATGAACAAAGATTCAGAAGGCAATTTGCTCAATCCCCTTCTTGTAGCTTGTGCTCCGGAAATACTGAGAATATGGTCCACCTCTTACGTGATTGTCCTAATGCTCAACATGTTTGGTCAACTCTTCCCATTCCTAATACAATGCAGATTACGTTTACTTTGGGATGGAGAGATTGGATTATTGCCAATTTGATGCAAAAAAGGTGTTTTTTTAGTAATATTCAATGGAATGTGTTCTTCATTTTCAGTTGTTGGTTCATATGGAAATGGAGGAGTAAAAGAATCTTTGAACCATCTTTTCATATCCCTTACAATATCCCTGATGTTGTCCTGAGCTATGCAACAGATTGGAAAAATGCAACTTGTAAAATTGCAACTCAGAAAACTAAACAGATAGAGATGATCTCAAGGTGTAAACCTGGCTTAGGTTTCTTTAAGCTAAATGTGGATGGTTCCAGGTCTTCTAATGGTATGACTGGTTCAGGAGGAGTGATCAGAGATGCTATTGGTGAATGGATAATTGGATTTATGGTGAACATTGGTGCTGGTTCAGTCATTCAAGCTGAGACTTGGGGGCTCTATCATGGCCTTCAAATTGCCTCTTCTCTACATATTAATCATTTGGAGGTTGAATCTGACTTTGCTTGTTTAGTTCAGCTGCTCCAATCTGATGCTATTGAGTTGCATCCTCTTGGTACTATCCTCATGAATTGCAAGCTGTTAATGAACCAATTTGATACCTGCCAGATGAGGCATATCCACAGAGAAGGTAATATGGTTGCTGATATCCTTGCTAAAGAAAGTATTCTTCACTCTGCTGGCCTTTGTACTTTCAATTCTCCTCCTGCTCTAGTTGTTGAAGCTATCCTTGATGATATCTTGGGTGTTGCTAGCTAGACCTAGGGAAGTTGTTAACAATGGCTGAGTAAGAGGACTTTTTTTTTTTTTTTCTTTCTAGGCTTGTTGCCTCCATTTCACCACAAAAAAAAAAAAAAAAGGCATTCATTCATTTTTTATTACTGTCATCATTTTCTACCCAATTAATATTCGAAGCACCCTATTGCAAACAGACAGAAGAATATATGCTTATATTTCTCAACGGCTATTATCTACATATCAACAGTTCATTCCACACCACGAGAAAACTGACAATACATGACAATGACTAGCGAAGAATAGCAATACATAGATAGAGAGACGAACATAAATGGGTAATATATTTTTATTGCCCATATAGCATGAAACATTAGTCGGCAAGGGTGACAACTGATTTGGGCCGTCAAGCGCTCACTGACCCTCAAAAGAGAAGCACCTCCCGTCGCTTCATTTAAATTTATTAATAGAATAAATAAAATACAATCCGGGGAAGGGAGACCAAAACCAAATAAAATCTATTTATCTTTGATCGTAGTATAATGTATGTACTACTGGCCTGCCATGCAAAATATTGTGGTTGTAGTTGGATACGACCAGTTACGCAAACCATGCCAACTTGTATGTAATTAACATGTCCGTTCTATTTGCTGGTTATGTACGTGTATGGTTTGTTACTTGCGAGTTGTCTTAGTTGTTTTCGATTTAAGTTATAGTTATAGCTAGAATATCATAGTAAGAAAATTTCAAAGTTAGAATCCTCCAACAAAACGTGAACTAATTGTTTAACAAGATTTAATTCTTTCTTTATATATTGATGATGATTCATTTACGAACAAAGTGTCAATTCAATCATCTAGCTTTTGATTCAAGCTCTCCCTACCATCACTGAAAGTTTAGACATAAGTCCTCCTAAAGAACATGAAAAGTTATCTCACGCATATATATAGTTGTAGCTCTAGCAGTTATCCAATTATGTAATCATATACGCTCATGCACAGCACATGGAGAATCCCCCGATCTGGGAACTACCGATTACATAAAAACATCATGTAATGCCACAATGTATCCCAGGTTGTGCTGCAATGTTCTCAAAATCCATGCTGGCAAAATGGGGATGAGTGCTAAAGTTCTAGCTCAAACTGCCCTTGATATAGGCTATAGCCCTTGAATTCACCAAACAAACTCATATTACAAAGAAGAGAAAGTCTTCCGTACGGCAGACGTAAAGTACACGTGGTACGGGCTAACCAATCAGACCCTTAGCAGGGGGGTATTTTGGGTATTTCACCTTTAATAATTAGGGACATTTTCGGAATGAAGTAAAATTTTTGTGGGTTATGATTGGGCAGCCGCACGGCCACGTGGTGCGGCTGCCGTACGCAAGAATTTTTCTACAAAGAAAGGCTATTCAGAAATCAAAGCCTTGAATCCCGTTGTGACATCAGCAATGCGTGACTGTGTGGAGGAGCTCAATGTCGCTGTGCAGATGCTCCAAAAGTCTAAAGTTGAGTTGGGTATGGTAATTGAAGGCTCTACTTCCGGGTTACACGTTAGTAATGTTCAAACATGGTTTAGCGCTGCATTAACCAATTTAAACACCTGCAAGGATGGATTCGTCGACCATAATCTAAATGGAACAGTAGAGAAAATTACCACCAGAAAAATTGTAAAAGCAGCACATTTGACGAGCAATGCCTTGGCACTCATCAACTTGTGTATCTCCGCTAAAGTTACCTTGCCCTAAATCAGTACTTTGTTCAAGGATCACTCAAGAAAACTTACTTGTATAGCACATGCATCATGCATGTGTACGCGCAACGAAATGCTTATCAAAATGTATTTAGATATAGGGCCACACATGTATTAATTTGGGTACCTATAAGTGCTCATACCCTTTGGCCCATACAGTCAATTATGTGAAGAACAATTATCACGAATTGCACTTACATATTGAATAGAATTATATTTTGCATAACTACTTTATTTTTCTCAAGAAACATGCATGCTGATTTTTTATGCTAATTTCTCATCACTGAAGCGTCGGCCCTGAGAATTTGACGGTTTACTGAACTATTTCGTTTATCTTACTATAAAAAAAAAAACATATATATCAAATATGAATGTATTCCATGTTAAAGGAAAAACATAATATGTGCCTTCGTCAAAGTAACTGACGAAGAGGGAATCAAGGAATCAGTGATTACTATCAATCAGCACAATTATAGATCAATCAGCATTCAATGCATTTAATGTAATTAATATTTCCGTTGTAACTCTATCCCTATATAAAGGGACTATGAAATGAAATGAGCAGACTATTCCAATTGTCATTTTACTTCAACACGTTATCAGCACGCTCAGAGCAAATAGCCAATAGAAAAAAAATCTTAATTTTCTAGTTTTCTTTTTGACGAAAAGAAACAAGCCCTAGAAGAAAAAATATTTTCTTCTGTTTCTGCAGCCACCAATTTCCAAAAAAAAAAAAAATCTGATCCAGATCGGCCTCGTCCACGCCTCAGCCTCCAGACTTGCACCTACCAGCAACCTGCGCCGATCCCAGCAGCAGCTGCCCAGCCAGACCGGCCTCTCACCAGCCCACCGCGCACGGCCACATACCCTTCCAGATCGCCCCACCGCCCACCGCGCACCTCGACATCGACCTCGTCGCTGCTGCCTCTGCCAGCGGCTCTTCCTTCCTGCGGTTCCCCCTCCAAACCCCAGTCACGACCTCCATCAGCCTAGCCTCGCTGCCTACAGCCCCGCACCCATGCGTTCGCGTCCACCCATCTGCAGACCACCATTGTCTGCACAGCCCACTAGCGCCCGGCTGTTTTTCCAGATCGATCTGATGGACACCAGCGCCCGGCAGCCCTTCTAGATCGATCCGCCGGACACCACGCCGGAGCAGCACTAGCCAGCCCCTGCTGCAACTCCCTGACCAGCAGCCCTACCGAAAAAAAAAAACCAGAAAACCAGAAGGAGAAGCAGAGAAAGAAGAAGAAAGGAAAGAAAAAAAAAAAAAAAAAAAAAAAAAGACTTGACCCGGGCCAAAGTAAAGACCCGGCCCAAAAATAAAAACAGGCCTCTGCGGCCCACAAAAAAAAAAAAAAAAAAAGAGGCATTGCGGCCCAGAAAAAAAAAGAGGAAAAGAAAAAAAAATATAGAAACAGGCCACCGGCCCAGAAACAAAAACAATAAAAGAAAAGAAAAAAAAAAAGGCCTCCTGGCCCACTGCTGAAAAGAGAAAAGGAGAAACGTCAAGCACAAAAACATCGTTACGCACGCCTGCATCAACACGCGCGTGCGCTAAGATAGTTTTGTTTTCTCGAAATCAAGTATGTTTTCTTTATTTTCTTTTATGATTTTAACCAAGCATGTGAATTTTATTTTTTTAGCATGCTTTATACTTTATTGTTTATGCTTTTATTTTGTTATTAAGCATGTTTAATTAGATAATTTTGATCATTTTAAGCATGCCTTATTATTTATGTTTTATATCATTATATTTAAGCATGATTTATAATTATGTTTAAGCATGCTTTATAGTTTATTGCTTATGTTTTTATTATGCAATTGTGAGCATGTTTTGTGAATTTTATTTACTCTTATATAATTATTCCTAAGCATGTCTTTATATTATGCTATTGTTTATATTTTATTTTACGCATGATATATTATTGCTATTATTATATGGAGCATATATTTTGTTGTATATTTGTGCAATTTGAGCATGTCATGTAGTTTATTTTTATATATGCTATGTTTTATTTATTATTAAATGTGTTATAGTTATTTTTGTAATACAACATATAAAATTCCATTTTGCCATGATAATGAAAATTCATGCGCATTATACACACACTTACTGTGATAAAGTATTTTCACATAGCATCGAAAAAAATGTGACCATTACTAATCTTGGTCTTGAAATCTAATTCATATATTTGGAAAATAATTTACGTGGATGTCTTTATGACTGCGTAATTTATACCTTCTCTCTTGTTTTATGTAGATGGCTGATCCAACTCGACCTAAGTTTGACATTTTGGACTCAGAAGGACTTGAGTACCATCGTTGGGTTTCCGATATGGAAACTGCCTTTGTAGCAAAAGACTACACTGCCACCATTACTGATCCAAAAGATGATGAACTATCTAATAAGGTAAAAGCAGATGCCTTAATTTTTCTGAGGAGACATATTGATCCCAGCCTACACTGGGAGTACCTTCAGTTGAAGACACCCAAAGCACTGTGGGATGCCCTTAAAGGACGTTTTGGGAACATTCATGATACTTTGCTCCAGGACTGGCTGTTCAGTGGAATGGAAGCTTGACTATAAAAAGAGTCAATGACTTCAACAAGGACATGTTGCACTTAAAGGCCCGTCTAAATTTTCTGTGGAAGGGAAATCACAGAAGATGATATGATCTACAAGACTCTTACCACCTTTCCTAATTCAGCCTTTATACTAGCGAACCAGTATCAGTTGGATTATGACAACAAAAGAATCACAACCTTCAATAAGTTGATAAGCCTACTACAAGTGGCTGAGAGACAAAATAAGATTATCTTGAAATAACAATGCCAGGCCTACTGGAACAAAGAAAATTCCCGAGGCTAATTATGGAAAAATGAAAGGTGGAAATAACTCCAATGCAAGGGGGTTTAGACGTGCTGATCCCTACCCACGTGGCAACAATGCACCACGTGGAAAGGGACATGAGGATCATGGAAACAAGATGCAAAAGGAAAGAGTTGACAATGAACCATGCTATAGGTGTGGATTCATTGGGCATTGGTACAAGAACTGCCAAGCAAACAACAGAGTAGCAGCCAATTACAAGAGGTATAGAGAGTCTAAAGAACAAGAGGCTCACTACATGGAAGAAGAAGGTCATGACCTAAACGTCAACCTTACAATTGCAGACTTCAATGGCAAAGAGGAACTTGCTAAAGTCAATGGATGCTCTCAATCTTGACTGATCTGCTTTATTCATTTTATTTTCCAAATATAGTTGTGAAGGCATAATGCCTCACTTTTAATTAGACTATTGTTTGGTCTTAAAGTTTATTTTCAATCATGGATTGATGAATAAGATTTCTGAATAAGACCTTGATTTGATTATCGTTGGCTTATTAATAAATTTTGAATTTTATTCTGAAGCACTGAATTTATTCAAATTTATTTTCTATACACATATTTACATGGTTCGACATAGCACTATAAAGATGTAAAGCAATACATCTAGAGAAAAATTATTAGAATGAAAAGAATACCATTCTACGCAAATAGAAATACTCTAAAGAATATGAGTTATATTTTCTAAATACCTCTCATTTATTTATAGGAATAAATGGAGGAGAACTTGAGTGCTTAGATGATAGTGGGACTACCCCACAATATTAAGAAATAGGTAATTATTCATTGAACTAATAGCCTATAATTCCTCTGTGACTACGATGATTGGATTATCAAAACTAATAAAATGGCGAGGAACTGCCAAATTTTTGCTGCCCAATGGCGCAACATTTCAAGTCACAGACGCTCTATATGCACCAAGAGCTAATCGAACCTTGTTAAGTGTCAAAGATATTTGTGCCAATGGTTATCAGGTAACAACACACCGTGAGAATGGAACTGAATACCTTGATATTAACTCTAATGAATGTGGAAGGAAACGCATTTTAGAGAAACTTATGAGTCAATCTAGTGGACTGTACCTCACTACGATTTGGATCATTGAATCCTATATTGTCACTAACACTGAAATGTGGGACCCTGACTCATACAGGCTTTTGCATGACCGCCTATGGCACTGAGGTCATGACATGATGATCCGTATTTTTAAAAGAACTCACACGGACATCCCTTCTTTCGAGTGAAAAATGGGAGAAAAATCCGCCACACTGCAAGGTGTCGGTTCTAGTATTGCTCAAATGCAGTCATTGCCTTCTGAAGTACCAGAAGCACTACCTCCCTCCCATTATGCCTCATTGACTATTTCAAAGGCACATCACTCGTTTTGCAAAGCCTGCTCTTTAGCAAAAACAGGATCGAGACCTTCCTATGCTAAAGATACAAAACAAAACATTTCATTCTTACAAAGGATACAAAAGAGATGTCTGTGGACCTATCCATCCAGAATGCGGACCATTCAAGTATTTTATGGTTCTGGTGGATGCTTCGACAATCTGGTCACATGTCGTTTTATTGTCCACAAGAAATGCTGCAATACTCTTAGCACAGATTATACGTTTAAGGGCTCACCACCCTGATCACCCTATCAAGTCTATAAGGCTTGATAATGCTGGAGAGTTTACATCAAAAGCATTTGATGATTATTGCATATCTATTTGGATCGATGTAGAGCATCATGTACCCCATGTGCATACACAAAATGGTCTCGCAGAAGCCACCATCAAAAGGCTACAGATGGTGGCTAGGGCATCGGTTATGCGCACCAACCTGCCTATATATGCATGGGGTTATGCAATATTGCACGCAGCTTTACTTATTCGTTTCAGACCCACAGCTAGCCAACCATTATCTGCGTACCAGTTGGTAACTGGATATGACCCTGACATTTCACACTTACGCATATTTGGTTGAGCAGTATATGTGCCTATTGCGCCCCCACAGCGCACTAAAATGGGTCATCATAGACGATTAAGTATTTATGTTGGATACGAATCCCCAACAATTATACGCTATTTGGAACCCTTGACAGGCGATCTCTCTACCGCTAGATTTGCGGATTGTCACTTTGATGAGACAGTCTTCCGTCGGGGGGAGATAGGAAAAAGGATTTTCCAAGGGAACGACAGGAATTGTCGTGGTTTGTCCCCACTCTGTCTCATCTTGATCCTCGCACTTCATAAAGTGAAAGTGAAGTGAAAAGAATAATCGATCTTCAAAACGTAGCAGATTCGATGCCTGATGAGTTTACTGATATCGTAAAAGTGACGAGATCACATATACCAGCTGCAAATGTGCCTGCAAGGTTAGAAGTCCCCAACAAGGGGCACGGTGCCGCAGATAGAGGCACTGCAACCGCACTTAGTGGAGGTGTGGTTGAGGCCGTGGCTCCCCAAGGAAGAGGGGGAGGTCACTTGGTTCGATTGACACTCACCCAAGGAAGAAGAGGGTGAGTAAGGCACAAACCAATCATCAATGTATAGAATCACTCTCATGAGATTGTCTCTGATTATAGTTATGTCCATGAATCAATACTGGAGGACGCTCCGATGTTTGAAATGATTCCAGAGAACAAAGAAATCTCAAAGGATTACGAGAGTACGTATGAGTTGATAGAAAGATCTTCCATACACATTGATGATATATACTGTTGCTCAAGGAATCATAGAGCACGATGATATCGAACCACGCTCTGTTGCAAAATGTCAACAAAGAGCAGATTGGCCTAAATGGAAAGAATCAATCCAGGTAGAATTAGATTCTCTGACAAAGAGACAGGTATTTGGTCAGGTAGTGCTAACCCCACCAAGTGTAAAGCCTGTAGGACATAAATGAGTCTTTGTCAGAAAGCGTAACGAGAAGAATGAAGTCCTGAGGTACAAGGCTCGCCTTGTGGCGCAAGGTTTCTCACAACGCCCTGGAATTGACTACGAGGGGACATACTCTCCCGTAATGGACGTTATAACGTTCTGCTACTTAGTTAGCTTAGTAATTTCCGAAGGACTGGAAATGCAGCTCATGGATGTGGTTACTGCATATCTCTATGGGGATCTAGATTCAGAGATATATATGAAAAGTGCCTAATGGCCTTACATTACCCAAGTCAAGTGACTCTAAACCACAGAGTGCGTTTGCAATTAAGTCGAAATGCTCATTTTACGGATTGAAACAATCCAGACGGATGTGGTATACCCGTCTAAGTGACTACTTGATTGGGAAGGGATATAAGAACGATGAATTATGCCCCTGCGTATTCATAAAGAAAGCAAGTTCCGGATTTGCAATTGTAGTAGTATATGTCATAACTGGTACTCTTGATGAAATAAGAGAAACCGCGAGCTACTTGAAATCCGAATTTGAGATGAAGGATCTTGGGAAAACTCGATTCTATCTAGGCCTTGAACTAGAACACCGAGTTTGTGGAATATTAATCCACCAGTCTGCATATGTCCAAAAGTCAGGCGATATAATATGGACAAAGCACATCCTGCTAGCACTCCCATGATCGGTCGAAGTTTGGATGCAAGGAAAGATCCATTTCGTCCAAAGGAAGATGACGAACAAGTGTTGGGAGCTGAAATTCCCTATCTAAGTGCAATAGGCGCATTATTGTACTTAGTCCAATTTACTCGACCAGACATTGCATTCTCAGTGAACTTGTTAGCTAGATTTAGCTCAGCGCCAACGCAGCGTCACTGGAATGGTATCAAGAACATTTTCGATACCTAAAAGGAACCATTGACTTGGGACTGTTCTTTCCCTACAGAGAGACAAGAGGGACCGCATATGGAACTGCAATCCCTAAAGGAAATGTTAATGGCGAAAGCGCCACTCACTACACTGAAACACCAAATGACGTTTTGGTTGGTTTTGCTGATACTGGGTACCTCTATGACCCACATAAAGGTCGTTCCAAAAATGGTTATGTACTCACCATTGGGAACACGACGATATCTTGGAGATTAACCATGCAAACCCTTGTGGCTACCTCCTCGAACCACTCAGAGATCATTGCTCTACTTGAGATGGTTCGTGAGTGTATATGGTTAAGAGCTATCATTACATATATTCGAGGGACTAGTGGTTTGAGTTCTACCACTGAAGAGCCTACTTGCATTTATGAAGATAATGCAGCTTGCATCGAACAGATGAAGCTAAGATATATCAAGGGGATAATACAAAACACATATCGCCAAAGTTTTCCTACAATCAGCAACAACAGACCCTCCTCAAGATTCAAGTGAATCAAGTAAGGTCTGAGGAGAATGTGGCAGATTTGTTCACCAAATCACTGCCTAAGGCCACAGTTGAGAAACATGTGAAAAGCATAGGAATGCGAAGACTTTCCAAACTCACTTGATTAATGTAAAGATCAGGGGGAGGTGTAGACGTCAGGGGGAGTCTAACACCACATGTCATTCTCAAATGTAGAAGGTGTGTTGTGCTCTTTTCCTTGGACCAAGTTTTATTTTTGTCCCACAGGGTTTTTATTGTTACTTGGCAAGGTTTTTAGTGAGGCAACAACTTATGCACCATTTCGTCTTTGACTTGGCACAAGGGGGAGTGTTAAAGGAAAAACATAATATGTGCCTTCGTCAAAGTAAGTGACGAAGAGGGAATCAAGGAATCAGTGATTACTATCAATCAGCACAATTATAGATCAATCAGCATTCAATGCATTTAATGTAATTAATATTTCCGTTGTAACTCTATCCCTATATAAAGGGACTATGAAATGAAATGAGCAGACTATTCCAATTGTCATTTTACTTCAACATTCCAATCAATAACTTCTGTTTACAATAAATCAAATTATAAAAAAGCCCAATGATAGAAAATCAAATTAATAAGATACATATAACAATATAATTACCCGTGAAGACTCCAATATCAACTAATAATGAAGAGTAGAGATTTGAGAAGTTAGAGTTAGATCGAACTAGGGCGTCTAATCATCCTCTTTCGTTTATACAATTTTGTCATTTTTACCGCGAGCGAGATTGGAGCAGCCTAAGCCTTGAAAACGGTGTTGTGAGGAAGCAATATATACAAGAGGCATGCTACTAAGTGAAGTGGTACAGTGTTGCACCGTAGATGGCGAGAGTCCGGTTATTTTATTTTATTTTTCTTATGTGACGCTTCTAACAACAAGAATTCGTTTCTAACTATGCTTTCATTTTTATTTTTATTTTTATTTTTATGGAAGGATTTTACCGGCAAATAATTCGTCAGGAGAATATGTGTCCATTTATATATATATATATATATATATATTATATTATGGTGCCTATGCCGACGAAATGTTTGATTGGCTAATGTTTGTCCATTTAAAAAATAAAATGGGAAGCTCTTCTTACCCTTGGAAAAAATACATAGGTGTGTCTCTTTTAATTATATTTTTTATTGAAGTGTTTTAGCACGAAACATTCGTCGGCAAGAGTGACAACTGATTTGGGGCATCAAGCGCCCACCGTCTCTCACAAGCGAGAAGCACCTCCCCTCCCTCCATTTAAATCTATTAATAGAATAAAGAAAATACAATCCGGGGAAGGAAGACCAAAACCAAATAGAATATATTTATCTTTGAGCATAGTATAATGTATGCACTAATGGCCTGCTATGCAAAATATTGTGGTTGTAGTCGGATATGATACCAGTTACGCAAAACCAACTTGTATGTAATTAACATATCCGTTCTACTTGCTGGAATGCTGGTTATGTACGCGTATGGTTTGTTACTTGTGAGTTGTCATTGTTATTTGTTTTCGATTTATGTTGTAGTTATAACTAGAAGCATAGTAAGAAAATTTCAAAGTTAGAATCCTCCAACAAAATGTGAACTAATTGATTAACAAGATTTAATTTTTCCTTTATATTTTGAGGATGATTCATTTACGAACAAAGTATCAATCATCTAGCTTTTGATTCAAGCTCTCCCTACCATCACTGAAAGTTTAGACACATGTCCTCCTAAAGAAACATGAAAGATTATCTTACGCATATAGTTGTAGCTCTAGCAGTAATTCAATTATGTAATCATATACGCTCATGCATAGCACACGGAGAATCTCCCGATCCGGGAACTACTGATTACATAAAAACATCATGTAATGCTACAATGTATCCAAGGTTGTGCTGCAATGTTCTCAAAATCCACGCGGGTAAAATCGGGATGAGTGCTGAAGTTCTATCTCAAACTGCCCTCGATATAGCCCTTGAATTCACCAAACAAACTCATATTACAGCGAAAGGCTATTCAGAAACCAAAGCCTTGAATCCCGTTGTGACATCAGCAATGCGTGACTGTGTGGAGGAGCTCAATGTCGCTGTGCAGGTTGAGTTGGGTATGGTAATTAAAGGCTCTACTTCTGGGTTACACGTTAGTAATGTTCAAACATGGGTTAGCGCTGCATTAACCAATCTAAACACTTGCAAGGATGGATTCGTCGACCATAATCTAAATGGAACAGTAGAAAAAATTACCACCAGAAAAAATGTAAAGGCAGCACATTTGACGAGCAATGCCTTGGCACTCATCAACTTGTGTGTCTCTGCTAAAGTTACCTTGCCCTAAAAACTTACTTGTATGGCGCATGTGTACGTACAACGAAATGCTTATCAATATGTATTTAGATATAAGGCCACACATGTACAAATTTGGGTACCTATATGTGCTCATAGCCTTTGGCCCATACAGTCAATGTGAAGAACAATTATCACGAATTGCACTTACATATTGAATAGAATTATATTTTGCATAACTTCTTTATTTTTCCCTTTACTATAAATAGTGGGTAGCCTAGCAGATTGAAGGAGGGAGATCTCTCTTTCTTGGGCCATATACCTAGAGTGAGACACTATCGGTACTGATATGACTCGACGAGTTCTTTGTCGTCTGGCCGACCCAGGCCGCCACACTGGTCGGATTAGAACCGCCTCTCCATATTTCCTGCCCTTTGCTTAGCTCGATTTGCATCATAGAAAGAGAATCCTAGCAGTTTAGGCTTCGGCAGTCCTCACGGTGTGACCTTATCTGAACTCGCTTATCCAGCCACCTCCGATTATGAGACTACCTCATTGGAAGCCCTTTAGACGTATAGGAAACCCTCCAAATGGCTTGTATCGATTTGGAGTGAGGAGGTGGAATCATGCTTTGGAAATTCTAGGGATTCGTTTTCTTTTCGAGCTAATTCTGGCCTATTGGCTCTAATTCTGGCTTTGTCATGGTTCAAAAACTGGTTGGGTGTGTTGAGACTGTTCTGTTGGCATAGATTTTACAAGTCAATTAGGTAATTGGAATGGTGGTGTGTTGGACTCACACGCCGCTTCTGAACTTCTGTTTTACTGCATTGTGTAGAGCTTAGTATTACAAGCATGTTGGTATTGTTCAAGTAAATCCAGAATATGTGTCTGGCCCGAACTCTAGGTTACTTGACCTAGTTTTAATAGGGTTTTGAATTAGAGATATTCATAGATATCTGATCAATTGTACGATTATCTTTCCTTGTACAACTCTGATTCTATGTCTTGTAATCCTCTATATAAACAGGCCCCTATTATCAATGAAAGCACGACTCAATTCTCTTCCAATTTTGGTTTTCCTTAAACACGTTATCAGCACGAAACCCTAACCCTGATTCAAGAAGCAAGAACCCTAAATTCGAATACAAAACCTTGAAAACTTTTCTGCCTCCGCCACACAACTTGAAGCCTTCGATCCCAGGAATCCAGAACCGAAGGCAGAACCACCAGAACCGGCCGGAAACCTACAGAATCGGCCACCGGAAGCTCTAAACAACCCGCAACAAATATTCCACCGGTTCACCACCCTCCGGACATCCAATAGCTACCAAATTTTTCGCCAGAAGTAGTGCCTCAACACCACAATCCGGGAACCGGAAAATTTTTCCCCTGAATCGGCCTAAAAATATGTGAACCGGCCACTTGAGCATCTGTACACTTGAACTGGCAGAAGAAGAAAAGAAAAGAAAAAAGGAGGAAGAGAAAGAAGCCCAGAAGCAGGCCCATTGCCACGTCAGCAGCGGCGACAGCAGCCCTGTCAGCAGATTTGCCACGTTAGCAGCTACGTTGGCTCCAGCGACCGACGACTTTTCCGGCCAAATCCACTTGCGGAAATCCGGGAGGGGGACAGAAGTCTGTTATCGAAGCAAGTCGGAGACTCCCTACCTTTGGGACGCTTTAATTTCCCTGACTGGTGACTTTTCCGGCAAATTTTTGACCTTTTTTTAGGTATGTTTTCAAGGCTCTTTTAGTTCCCGTTGTTGAAGTTTTTTTATATTATTTTTCTCTTCTTTTCCTCGGGGACTTGCAAACTCCCTTTTTCTACCCCCCTTTCTTCATCATAGGGGAGTCCTAATTAAGCCGAATTGTGGGGGTTCGTGCTCACTCCAAGCTTAGAGCTTGTTGAGATCTCCAAACTTAGAATTTGTAGAGAATTTATGATCGACCACTTACCTAATTGTTTCGATCTAATCCAACCCCTCTTGTAATTGAATTTCTTGGAACCGATGTTGAAACAAAAAAAAAAAAAATCATATATCTCTACGGATAAGCTTATGGTTTGTTGGCTTTGAATAAAGATAATTGCCATTCAAAGTTTGATTGGCTTTGACCAAATTCAAACATCAAACAGATGAGATATATTGCTATGTGACTAGTTTCAAATGGCAAGCAAGAAATGTTAAATTATCTATCCAACAAGGATAGCAAATCCACCAGAATTCAAGGCTGAGAATATGAGTTAGTTGCTGCTTTGATCATATATTCAAATTTGAATTTGAATAAGAGAAATCGTCATCTTCAACTCACACGGTGATCCTCAGTTGCCTATAAAAAGGCTGTACAACAACAAAGAAATGGGAGGAGAAAACGCTATACAGCAGAACAAAAGAAATACAAAGAAGTGGAAACACGCGAGAGAAGAAGCCACCAGAGAAAGAAAGAGAAAAGCTACAGGTATACATATGCCTTCTCTGTGATACATGCTTCTCCAATTAATCCTCGTATGCCTTACGGCCCTTCAAGACTCTAATAGGCCGTTCATGAACGACCACAACTATTAGAGTCTTCCCATGCCTGTCAAATTGATGGTGTTGCTGCCTCAGATGCTCAAGCATTGAAGCAAGAATGGTTGTTCATGAACAGCCAAGTTTCATGCTCAAAACTCTTCCGAAACGGGGCTGCTCCTACAAGAGTTATGGCATAAAATGGGTTGTTCACGAACAACCGTTGAAATGCTAAAAACCCCCTCCAAAAATGACACTCCATGGTCGTCCTACCAAAACTTACAAGAACTAAGGTCGGTCGTGAACACGACCAAAGTTTTCTCCATAGTCGGCCAGTGCTTTCAGTTGATTGTTATTTGAAGTTGACAAGAAGTTGTTGCTGATCATGACGCCACAAAATGAACAAATCTGCAGTCAAATTGTTTTTGCAGCAACAAGAAATACAAAACTGTCGATCTGCCCATTGAATACAGAGGCAGTGGTGAAGTGAGATTTGGCGGTAGCAAAGCAAGCAAGTCTGCACACCAAAAAATTTGAAACCAATTGTTAATTGAACTTCTTTCTTTGTCCACGAAAGTAGCAATTTAATTAACAAAGAAGATGATAGAGGCAAGCTTAATTGTAAAACTGGTGAATGCTTGAAGCGGTGGTGACAGTCACAATCACAACAAAACATGGTGGCAAATTTAATTAAAGGAGCAGCCATTTAGTTTTGGTGGTGTGATCAGTAGGAAGGCAAAATGAAGTCAAGTCTTAATTGTTTAAACATGCAGCAAGAAGACAAAGGACTTTAAACATGGAGCCTTCAGATATGCATGGAAAACGGTGGTCAAATGGGTGTGATGAACAAGAAGACAAAAAACCAAGTTTGATTGTTCAAATATGCAAATATGTGTGCAGAAACATGCCATGTCAAAAGGATAGCAAAGTATAATTAATCAAATCTCTTTGTTTTCTGGATTAATCAATATGGCTGCAAGTGCTTTTAAGTGTCCAGACCACAAAAAATTGGGAATGACTTTAAGTGTCCAGACTTGAACTTGCTAGAAGCAACGAAAGAGACAAAGCTTAATTAAAATAGCATCTGAACATTTGTTTCATGGTGGAAATTATGCTATATACATGATCATCATTGAGAAGGGTGTATGGTACCGGAAATCAAATTGGTTCATGCTGGCGCTGCACACAAGTCGTTCGTCCAATTGCCACACCAAGTGCACAAACTGCAGCAGCAAAAAAACATTGGAAAGCTTCGTCAGTATTCTATCAAGGCTCAGTGAGAAGAGATGGGAAAGTTTGAAAGTCTTACCCAGTTCGAGTCCCCGTTGAATATGGCAGAATCAAGGTGATCAATTCCTTATTCGTACGAAGCCAGGCACCAAGACTCCTTCTCCAGGGTGGATCTCCAATTCGACTCCTAGCTCGAGCCTGATTCTTCTCAGTTTTATCGATTGGGATGAGGACGACGATTGTTATGCAGCCAGAAGCTTTTCTCTTGGTTATGTGGTTTGGGCCTGGAGTTTCAGATTTGGGTGTCCAATCCATGGGCCTGACGCGAAACAAAGCTAAAAGGCCTGGAAAGAAAAATGGATATCCAAAATTCGGGCCAGACCCGGTATGGAGCTAAAGGCCTAGAAATACAGAAGAAATACACACCACCTTTTAAACCCGGCCAAATTCGTTTGTCGACAAAACAAAAGCCCTTTGACACGGCCCAGTAAAAATTCAACACATTGGGTGCCCAAATTAATTTCGAGTGTCTACAGAAGAAATACATCCGACGGATTCATAAATAAATATGTGTGCATCCGTCGACACCAAAAATTCTCCCAATACCAGAAATACAAATTTTTTATGAACTACGGTCGGTTTGATCCCACAATGGGTACGTAGGCAATCTAGCAACACCCACTAGATGCAACCACAAGTCCAAACAGAATCCCTGACTCCACCAGTCAAAATTCAGCCAGTCCTAAATTCAATCATTGACTCCAGTCAAATTCTTCCAACACCAGAAATACAAACCCCTGAACTACAATGGTTTGATCCCTCCTCGAGGGTATGTAGGCAATCTAGCGACCCACTAGATGCAACCGCAAGTCCAAACAAAATCCCTGACTCCCTGGTTCATCCAATCCGAATCCCTGACCTCATCAGTCAAATTCTGTCAAACACCAGGAAACGTCTCAGCCTTTCCAAATAAAATCCATGACTCCCTGGTTCATCCAATCCGAATCCCTGACCTCATCAGTCAAATTCTGCCAAACACCAGGAAACGTCACAACCTTTCCAAACAAATCGAATCTCTGGTTCACTTACACCAAATTCGTCCAAACACTATTCCTATTCCAAAAAGCCATACCCTCCAATGGGTCATTCACCCATTGGAACTCTTGAACTACGAGTGGCTTGATCCCTCTCCAAGGGTACGTAGGCAACCCATTCAAATCCGGGTGCAGCCGCAAAAACGAACAAACACACATCCCTACAATTGGTTTCTTCATAAATGGAATCAAAGGGTGTTTCCCTGTAACAAGGGAATATAATTAAGGGACACATTCTGTCTTGAATGGGTCGAACCCGAAATAATTAAAACTCTATTCATTTAATAAATACGAGTGAAATTATGTTGGGTGACATTTACGCTCGCTGTGCGCATTTTTTTGCTCAACAACCGATTATGCTCAGAAATTTTATATGTTTTCGTGGTAGCTTTTTCAACTCCGAAACTAACCCTTTTTCTTGTTCTCTTTTAGGATGAGTAACCTGAATATATTGGACTTTACTCCATTGGGAACAACTGACTGTGGATATCACAGGTGGGTTCGTGATGTCAGCCAGCATCTCAAGGCCAATGGAGTCCTGGATACGATTCTCGAGCCTAGCCAGGACGTGCTAACTGTTGAGTAAGCTCAAGCTTTGGAAGCAAATATAGCAGCCTTAGAGGCAAATAAGGCGAAAGCCATCATCCTAATGACTCGTCATATGGATGATTCGCTCTAGTACGAGTGTATGAATGAAGAAGATTCCAGAAGGCTGTGGGTCTCACTCGAAGAAAGATTTGGTAACGTCCGTGACTCCCTGCTTCCTGACCTAGAAGTGAGATGACATAGCCTCCGCTTCTGTGATTTCAAGACTATTCTTGACTACAACTCAGAATCACTTCTCATTAAATCCTTAATGAAATTTTGTGGTAAAGAAATCACAAATTCGATGTTGATTGAGAAGACTCTCTCTACCTTCCTCGTCTCTGCATTGATGGTTGCTAAGAACTATCGAATTGATGTTACTGTAGGATGGATCACAAGGTTTCATGAGCTCATTGGAGCTATGAATGTCGCTGAAAAGCATGACAACATCCTTGTGAAAACCTATAATTCGAGATCCGTGGAAACAGAGCATATTCCAGAATCCAATTATAGTCGTGCCC
Source organism: Rosa lucieae (assembly GCA_024704745.1). Classification (NCBI taxonomy): domain Eukaryota; kingdom Viridiplantae; phylum Streptophyta; class Magnoliopsida; order Rosales; family Rosaceae; genus Rosa; species Rosa lucieae. The sequence goes on from CM045498.1 coordinate 55,679,069, forward strand.
CTAAAAGAGGGCGCCAAGAGTAAAACCCTAATCTTAGGGATACTTTTGGACGTTATGGTCCATATAACCGCTCTACTTGGGAAGGTAACCGCCAAAATAGGCGAACACGGAACCGAAGAGGTCAACGTGGAAAGAGAGAGGGAGGCAACGCCTCTGGCTATGTTGATGGTGCCACAAACACTAAGAGCCATCTAAATAAAGCTTTCAAAGTGCCTCAATCAATGGAGTTTGAGCAAAGAGATGTATGTTCTTGATGTGGAGCATCTGGTCATTGGGCACACATTTGTAGAGCTCGTGAAGAAATTGTCACCGCCTACAAAGCATATTGTGAAGCAAGAGAAGCTCACTATGTGGAACAAGAAGATCAAGAAGATGATCTAGAGTGAAGGGTTGAAGACTTCAAATATGGCTGGGATCAATAGATCTCCAATTCTGTTTAAGTCTTTATTTTTTCAAGAGATGTAATAGGCAATTGCCATATACTTTGTAGTAAATGTCATTGGTTTAGTTTTTCTTCACATAGGCTCATCCAAAATGATTATGATGTTAGGAAGGTTTTGAGATAAGTGGTACCTAAGCGAGCTTTGCTCCACCGACATCTCTCTACTTGCCTGGTCATATTTATTTTGGAGTTCCAAAACAAGTCAAACGACTGCTTTTGTTTTGCATTAGCTAGCATTTGCATTAGATTCTCCTAATGGTTAAGAGACAATGATGTACTGTTGGCTTATGAATAAAATTTTGAGTTCTTTTCATTATGACTCCATTTTGATTCTGATCATATTACTTTATGACTACAATGGCTGGGCCATCAGTATTAATTCAAGCACATGGAATAGCCTAAGCTCCCCTTGCCAAATGGCACCTTGATTACTGTCACAGAAACTCTCTACGCTCATAGGGAAAATCGAACCTATGAATAGCCAACGGATTCCATGTGAAAATGCATGTAGAGAACATAAATGAGTTCCTTTGCAATACCTCTAACGATTGCGAACAAAGGCGCATCTTAGAGAAGTTTATGTGTCTCTATAGTGGACTCTATGTCACTATTCGAGCTATTAAATCCAATAAAGTTACGAGAGAAGATCTCTTGGATTTAGACACATATTGGCTTTGTCATGATAGAATAGTCATCCTAGTCATGATATGATGATCCGTCTACTAAAGACTTCACATGGACATCCTTTCTCTCAAGAGAAACGAAGCATGAATCAAAAGTTGATTCTTGGACTTAGTGTGACCGCCACCGTTGTCTCTAGCACCGCTGCCGTCCACCACCAACCTAGGGCTAACACAGTCCCTATCCATGATGCCATGAATGGCGTCCATCATGGTAATGGCGCCCTAGGTGATGCTGCAATCACCAACTTTGCTTCAAATAGCATTTCAGACGCTCAGGCCCAAACAAAATCATCATTGGTTACTTCTAAAGCCTCTCACTCATTTTACAAAGCCTATTCCTTAGGGAAATTAGGACTGAGACCGTCCTATGCAAAGGATAAGAAAATACTCATTCTGTTCTTATATAGAATCCATGGGGATTCTGTGGACTAGTTTAACTGACTTGCGGACATTTAAATATCTCATGATGTTGGTTGACAACCAAACACGCTGGTCACATGTTGTCCCATTGTCCACTTGTAATGCTGCTTATGCTACACTCCTAGCACATATCATATGACAACGGGCTCACTCCCGAATCATCCTATTCAGTCTATTTGATTTGACTTTGCTAGAGAGTTTACATCGAAAACTTTGATGGTTATTGCAATGGGACTGATGTTGGACATCATATTCTCATGTACACACCCAAATAGTCTCACAGAAATGACTACGATGGTAGCCCAGAAATTGGTAATGCACACCAATATCCTTATATCCGCTTGGGGTGATGCAATATCGCATGCGGCTATGCAAATTCATCTACGACCCATCGCCACTCAATCTATCTCTGTATTACAACTAGTGACTGGGTACAAGTATCATACTTACGTATCTTTGAGTGTGCCATTTATGTGCTAATTGCGCCGCCACAGAGCACTATGCTGGGTCCTTATAAACGAATAGGCAACTACGTTGGATTTGAGATTCCAACAATCATCTGCCACTTAATGCCCTTGTTAGGCGATCTCTTTACCGCATGTCTTGCGGATTGTCACTTTGATGAGACAATCTTCCCATCGTTAGGGGGAGATAAGAACAGGAATGCTCAGCAGGAACGACAGGAATTGTAGTGGTCTGTCTCCACTATATTTCATCTCAATCCTTGTTAAAATGACGAGATCACACATCTGCTGCAAATATGCCTGCAAGGAAGGACGTCCATACGAGAGGACGTAACGCCACCCTACACGGAGGTAGGCATGGCGCCAACGCCAAAGAGAGTGGCACTCTGGCGTTATAGGCCATGGTCCCAGCTAGGATGCATGGGAGGTCCGTGGGTTCGAATGATACTTTGACATAACCCAATTCTTGGATCATCAACACTCAAAATCTATCTCATGAGAATCTTCCAGATTATGGTTATCGTTGGCGCGCGGACCCCTCAATGTCAGAGCCTATTCCTGAGAATATAGAGCTCTTTGAAAATTACACAAGTGTACATGAGACGTGGGATAGAAACTCCATCATAATTGATGATGTAGTCACGCATTTCATTCCGCATGAGTTTGTTGAATCCGATGATATCGAACCATACTCCGTTGATGAATGAATGCCAACGTAGAGAAAATTGGCTTAAATGGAAAGATGCGAACCAGGTTAAGATGGATTCTCTAATGAAGAGGAAGGTTTTCGAGCTAGTAATGCCAACACCTCCTAACATAAAACCTATTGACTAATGGGTCTTCGTTAGAAAGCGTGATGAAAAAAAGAGATGGCAACCTCGCCTTATGGCTCAAGGCTTCTCACAAAACGTCCTAGAATCGACTACGATGAGACATATTCTCTCGTAATGGATGTCATTGCACTCCATTACCCTATCAGTTTGGTAGTTTCCGAATAACTGAACATGTAGCTTACAAATGGGGTAACTACGTATCTATATAGGGATCTAAATACGGAATATACATGAAGGTTCATGGTAGACTTCATTTACCCAAATCAAGTGGCTTAGACCACGGAGAGCGTTTGCAATAAGGTTGAAACGCTCACTAAAGTGACTACTTGATTGGGAAGGGATATGCCCGCGCGTTTCCATAACAAGTTTCAGATTCTATCGCGGTTCATGTTGGACATGATCTTCATTGGAAGCCCTTAAAGAGTTAAGGGAAACCGCTGAATACTTGAAATCCGAGTTTGAGATGAAGGATTTTGGGAGAACACGATTATGTCTCAGTTTGGAACTTGAGCATCGTGTTCATAGATGCATAGGCCTTTTGACAAGGTCAAGCCTTCAAGTACCCCCATGATCGTCCGTAGTCTTAATCCTGAAAAAGATCCTCTTCGTCCAAAGAATGATGGCGAAGATGTGCTTGAGGCGGAAGTGCCTTACATAAGTACAATAGGCGCATTATTGTACTTAGCTCAATGCACAAGACCGGATCTCATATGTTGTGAACTTGTTAGCTAGTTATAGCTCTGCACCAACACAACACCATTGGATTGGTGTAAAAAAATATCTTTCGGTACTTGAGATGTACGATTGATATGAGCTTGTTCTATCCCTACAAAGAGATGATGGATTTGGGCCCATCACACATTAGGAATGCTGTCAACACTGGCCTGTGTCCTCTATTCCCATCCAAAAATGACATTTGTTTTGGAAGGTTTTGCTGATATTGGGTATCTCTCTTATCCACACAAAGGTCATTCCCAAACAGGTTTAGTGTTCACCATGGGTGAAGACTGTGATATCTTGGAGGTCTACATAATAGACTCTAGTCGCTATATCTTCGAACAATGCAGAGATTATTGCTCTTCACGAAGTGGTTCGTGAATGTATGTGGATTGGATCCATAGCGCATGTTCGAACAATTGTGGTTTGAAGTCTACCACAGATGAGCCTACTAGCATTTAGATAATGTTTCTTTTTTTGAACAAATGAAGCAAGGCTACATCAAAAGTGTCAACACCAAGGATAATCAGCAACAACAGACTCTCCTTAAGATCAAAGTGAACTAGGTTCGATTTGAGGACAGTGTGGTAGACTTGCTCACTAAGTCATTGCCTAAACTCCACTTTCAAGAAACATATTGGTAGCATCGTTTGCAAAAGTTATCCGAACTCTCATGACCGTAGTCATCAGGGGGAGATGCAGACATTAGCGGCAGGTGTTTACATGTATGGTCTCGAAACGTGAATGGTGTGTTGTGCTCTTTTTCCCATTCGATTGAGGTTATTTTTGTCCCACAGGGTTTTTGTTACTCAACAAGGTTTTTAATGAAGCAACAAGAGAAGCACCATGTTTTGGCGACACAAGGGGGAATGTTCAAGTAAATCCAGAATATGTGTCTGGCCCAAACTCTAGGTTACTTGACCTAGTTATAATAGGGTTTTGAATTAGAGATATTCTCAGAGATATTCATAGATATCCGATTAATTGTACGATCATCTTTCCTTGTACAACTCTAATTCTATGTCTTGTAATCCTTTATATAAATAGACCCCTATTATCAATGAAAGCACGACTCAATTCTCTTCCAATTTTGGTTTTCCTTAAACAGATATAACTTTTGTTGAATTTGGTGAATTTTTGGTAATCGATCGAAAATTTCAAAATTCAGAATTTCAGGTTTCGATTCTTGACGATTTGACTGTTTATTGAGTGAATTTTCATTATGATGTTAGAAATATCGATTTTACGAAACCCTTGAAGTTTGAGTTGATCCTGATGTGATTTCGGATTATCGAGAATTTCGACGAAATCACTACACCAAAAACGTTAACACACAACACTTTTTGCACAACGAAAAAAAAAAGTGTTGTGCGATGAAGAAAAGTGAATCACACAACACATTTAGTAAACTTACGTTGTATAAGGTGTTTAAAATTCTGAAGTTTTTGTTTAGAAGGTTATTGCACAACGGATACAAGAATAATCTGTTGTGTGAATGAAAAAAAAAACAGAGGCAGATTTCCCTCTTAGCCTAACTCAAATTTGGCTCCAAATTGGAATTCCAAAGGACAACAGAATAGTTATATCTGTTGTATGAGTGTAGCTTGCAAAACATCATACAACAGTTTTTTACTTTGTGTTGTCCAAGTAATGAAGATATATACTAGGAAAATTTCAATGCATCCAAAATGTCATTCATTCCCCCAAAATGAACAAACTTTGATCAAAATGTAGGTTACATATATGTACTCCTACAACGTAATTTCTTATTTGTGTTGTCTGAATGAGAGATACCTATCCCTAGCTCCAAAACTGGTACTATGATTGCACATAGGCGAGAACTATCCCTCCTTGCTCCCTCAACTCAAATTTAAACTATGTATAATCAGACAACATAACTTCATATATGTGTTGTCTGATTCATGAATACAAAAAAAAAAAAAAAAAAAACCAAACCCCCGCGCCTTGATAGTTATTATCTCCCACTTGCACAAAATAACAAAGGACCTTTTCTTCGAGCATCTCTCCTCAAAACATCATCTCCTCTCGCATTTTACTGTCCCTTTTCCTAGATTGCTCCTCTCCCTATTGTCTCCGCAATTCCTTCCTCCATCTACATCATGATCTTCGCCTACACACATCACCGCTGAGATTAGGGTTCTATTATCTCGATTCAGCCATCACTCAATTCCATTTGTGAAGAAATAGGGTTTTGCGTATTAGGAACTGGGAAGAAGGAGGAGGTTCTTCAATCCGCTGAAGATTAGGGTTCTTCGATCTCTAGGTTTACAACGTAAATTTGGGGATTTGGGGGTTTCACAGCTACTCGATTTGGGGTTTTTACGGCTCTTCGTCCTCTCTTCAATTTGGGATTTCTGGGCTTGTGTTGGTCTTCGAATAAGAAAGGTAATGGAGCCTGGGCTTTCGTCTGGGCGGCAAGGCGACTAGGTGAGTTTTTTTTTTTTTCCTTTTCGCGACATCTAAAACGGCCTAAACCATTCGATCCCCAGAACTCCTATTCGCTCTCCGGTCTCTCCCTACCAAGCCACCGCGCCTCTGCATCACTCGTCCACGCCTTCATCGCAGCTCCCCCGAACCACCGCAGCTCTCCCCAAGCCACAGCAGCTCCAGTGCTTTATCTCGGCGGCTTCAGACTCGATTTGTAATGCCCACCGCCTTCAATCTCTAACTCTGTAAGTCCCTCTATTCCCTTGAATTGGTATTTTGAATCTTTGATTAGTGGGTGGTTGGGTAATGACCGTAATGGGTACTTCACTCTGTAATGGGTAATGGGTATTTCACTCTGTAAGTCCCTCTTCAGTTCTTCAGTTCTTCGTTCTTCACTTCTTCATATCTGCTAATGCTCTGCAGCTCTGCTTATAAAGATGTGATCTTTATATGAAGGTTGTTTTGATTCGTGCTTCAAAAGAGCAAACGATTTATGACTTGCAATAAGAAATGTCATTGTTTGCTGCAATTCCCCCCTCTCCCGGAATGACTGTTTGCTGCAAGTTGATTTGCTAGAGAGATGATAGCTTTTGCTTCATAATGTAGATTTGCCTATGCTGTGTTTTAAAAAAAAATGCATGAATGTAAAACATTAGAAAAGAAAAATTATAGTTGCAAGTAAACTTTCGATGGGAAAGAGGCAAAGAGCATATGGTATAATTAATAAAAACTTAACACTGAGTATCCTAGAACAACTAAAGTATATGAAATAGTATATGAAGTCGTGGAATAAGAGAGGCTCATTTATTCAAGCACTTGATGAGCAGGCACAGACAAATCTCAAAAAATCTTGAACCTTCCACTTTAACTGTTTTGTATAATTTGACACTTCCACAATTGTCAGTTTTATGTGTGTCGTATTATTTGTGAGTTTTTGGTTGTCATATTCAAATTATCATGTAGTTTCTGTGATTAGTGCCTTGTCTTTCTATTATTCGGCTTCTTCAAAGATAGTGGAGGTGGACCTCTATTTTTTACAATCTGCAGTTTTTGTTTATGTGATTATGACATCTCAATTGAACTGAATCCTGGATAAGAGTAGCTTTTATCGATGCTGTTATTATTTTTGCTTTTATTTTTTTAAGCCATTGAGATGATGTTGAGTTTTCTACTACTATGTTTGGAACTTTGGATATATCTGTTCTCCCAATTTAACACATGTATTATTCTTCAGACTACTCCGTTGGACAATTTTATGACGATGCAAGGCAAGCTACAAGGTGTATTCTTGATAATGGGCGTGTTCCCATAGTTACTGGTGGCACTGGATTGTTCTTGCGATGGTAGGTGCCACTATGTTCTTGTGTAAATATTTTCTACAAAATTTTCAAGTTTGTAGGTGCCATGATTTTCAAGTTTCCTCAATTTGCCATCCTCTCCGACCGGATGCAAGCGAAATCTGAAAGCCATCTGACAATACAAATGATTGACGTTGTCTCTCCCATCGCCGAAGCACCATGGTAGATCTATTATCCTTCTCTACCTATCATATGGGGCTCTTCAGGTGAATACTATATATCTCAATTGTCTTTTTTAACTGTTGGATTCATCAATCTATCATACTCTTCTTCGTTAGATTTAACTAAGAGTTTAAAATTTTCTAGGGTTTATAAAAAAAAGAAAGAGAAACCATAGAAATTTTTCCATAAAATCTGGGTTAGTGTATGAATATAGGAATTTCTCTAAATTTCTAGGGTTTTAGGAAACATTGGTGATTTTCCCTTGGATAGAAATTACATTGTGATATGATGTATTATGGTCTATGCAAAATGGTGTGTTTGTTGACATTATTCAAGATTTTAGTTTGGTTGATAGGAAATTCACATGTTCTTTCAACTTTTGATGTTATCCTTTAGGGGTTTTCTGGTAGTTGTGCTTTTACTTGTGTTCTAGGAACATAGATAATTGATTTAAGTAAGGTGATCAGTATTGGGAATAAAAGAGAAAGCAGTGTCTTGTTCAGGAGCTAGAAGCTTATGATTTAATTTCCTCTTACAAATTCACAAATAACAATTCACTTGAACTATGTTCCTTCCATTTCTTGATTATTTTTCTTATTTATTATATATGTGACTGTTAAGCTTCTTAAATTTTACTCTAATTGAAAATTTGTTGGTCTGTGCAGTTGGAGAACAACCTTATGTATAAGCCAAATGATCGTACTTTTACCCCAAAGTTGGATATATGTGGAGTTTAGTGATATTGCAGGTCCTTTTTTTTTTTTTTTTGATCAAATTGAGACATACCAATAGTATGCTCCGTTCATAGATTAAGAAATAGTACAAAGACTACTCCAATAAGACACTTATGCTCTGAGTAGCCTATACCAAATACAAACACCTCGCCTTGCAGGCAATCTATTCTACCTAGTCACACACGCCGAGCACGCAATTGTGGTACGCTAACAACTAAGTACTTCCACAAGACTCATAGAGGTATCCCTACTAGCATAGACAATAGGAACTAGGATCAACCTATCAAACAACTATTGGCTCCTACCCTTTGATGGGTCGGAACCATGAACTGCTTCCACCACGGTGAATTCCGGTAAACCATATCACCAATTTCTCCTCTTTCCTAGGAGTCTTGACCTTTTTTGCCGGTGACTTTTCATAGGGGAAGCATGCACGACCTTAAGCTCGCTTGCCTTATTCTTTGCCCCTTTGGCCTTCCCGGCCTTTTTTTGTATACTTCCTTCATAGGTTTCACAGGACACAATCCCATTGTCATAGCATCCAAATTGGTCCGACCTACTGCTAGACTTAGGCGTAGCTTTTTGGGAGAGCTACCCTCTTCATCCACACGTTTCCGATGCATACCACAACTCGGAGCGGCCTCCAGCATCTCCTTCTCCACAGAACTACCACTGCCAATCGGCTCCTGCCGTGGACCATCCGAAGCTGGGTCACTACCAGTCTCACCAGCTCAGGCATAGGTGCCTTTTGACTCCAGAACTGCCCGCACCACCATCGGTAACAATCTTGCGCTTGATTTCCTTCCTCCCTTTTGGTTTAGCTATTGGCAGAAACCTCTCGAGTCCAACCGGTGGACTCAGCTGTGCTCCGAACACCATTGGTCCCACATGAGGAGACACATCCACACTGCTCAACACCCTGTCAAGATTCGCCGTACCGGCGACTGTTCACTCCTGACCTCCGCCGGCAAGGGCGGCCCAGCACATGGTAAACCCACATGAGTAAGCAAACCACAATCTTGATATCTTCCATAGAGATTTTCGAAGAAGAAATCGAGATCTACATCAATCCCATCATCCACCGTGAAGCAACGACGGAAAATCACAGGCTGCAGAAGATCCATCTCAACCCGGATCCGAATCCTTCCCTCTCCAAACTCTGTTATATCTTTCTGCAGAAACCGCCCCAAAGCACTGCCAATTCTCCTCAAGCACCGATCGGTATGAAAGTCCGGTGGCAGCCCACATACCTTGATCCAGAAGGCTATGGTGGAGAGCGGGACATCCCTATCGCTCCCACTCCATCATAAGGTGCCAGGACAACCGGAGCTCTGTCAAAACCCCAAGGACCACCGCGAAGAATCCGGTTGCGGTCAGTTGGATCCGTCAAGGTGAACAGAAATCGGTCTCCATGTTCCTGAGCAGTGTACCGTCCATTCAATCTCCATGCACGACGGAACATGCCCATGAACGATCTTTTGTTAAAAGCCCTAGCCGTCAGCAGCTTCCCCACCAGATACGTCTGCGAACGCCGCAAACCTTCGCCACGAGCCGGCCTCAGATCCACCGGCCTACGCACATCTGCCAGTCCAAGAGAGGCAGCCAGTCGGACAGCCATCTCATCCACCTCCTCCATACCGTCAAAACTGTGAAGTTTTCTAACTAGGGTTTTTTCCTCTCTCTCTCGCGTCTAGCGGCTAGGGTTTTTTTGATATTGCAGGTCCTTGATCCCTACTCGTTTCAGAAATTTATATGCTTTGAAGAAACACATCAAAAACGGACAAGTCCATTGTGTCTCCCCATCTACTGAGCTCTTTCTAGAATATATAGCCTCTACAATGTCAAGGTATTTGGCTCTTGTATTTAATGTACTCCGTTATAGGCCCCATTTTTCTCATTTTTTTTTTCTATCAAACTTTTTGTTTTGGCAAATATCCAAGACAATATATGCTTGTTCCTCTGCACCATTAAGTGGTCTTCATGTTCAGATATGTGGATTGGGGTACATTGTGTCAGAGTTCTCTAATTTATCGATTTTGTTTAGTCAAAGGATTAAATAATGTAACAAGATTTTAGTATCTTTTAGGGTGCTTTATGGATTTTGTTGCTCTGTCTTGTTTTGCAAAGTCTATTATATGAAGTGTTTTGTTGAATCACAGGTTTGAAATTTTCAAATACTTGCCATGATGGTCAATGTTTTGTTCAAATGGTCCATTTTTTTTAGTAGTGTCTTTTCGGTTGTATTCATAACATTATTTGTTGTTATAAATATCAAGTTAATATATGGAAAACCAGATGTTCCCAAAGCCTCAAAAGAGATCGCATCTGAAGTGTCTTTTGAGTTGGCAGATTTAGAAAGAAATGGACACTGGGATGCAGCTGTGCAGTTGGTGATCAAAGCAAGTGACCCTAAGGCTCAATTTTTGGCTGCTAATGATTGGTACCGATTAAGACGCAGCCTGGAGATCATCAAGGTTAATCTGTAATGTTTTTGCTTATATATGTGAATAATGGAATATCCCCCTAGCCCACCCTAAACAAAAAAGATAGGGACTTAAACTATACATTCTTTAAACAGAGAGACACATGACAAACATAAGTGTTTTGTTGATAACTTAAATCATTGTTGTCTCTTTGGTTGAATATTTTTTTTTTCATGAAATGACAGTCTAGTAGATCACCTCTATCTGCCTTCGAAGTACCGTATGATTCTTTCCGCAAAGAATGTGATTCTAGTGTAGTAGACACTAATGACATTAGTTCCTCTGCTGATGTTATGGAGGAATTTAAATCAAAGGAATTGGACTATGACTTCATTTGCTTTTTCCTCTCAAACCAAAGGGTTGATCTATACAGATCAATTGATTGGCGATGTGAAGATATGGTGTCAGGTAAGTCATATTGGGGTACATTACTACAGATTGATCATCCATCTTTGTGTTCTCGAATCAAATAAGAAAATTTCATTTGTTTTACATAAGCTCATCATTTAGTTTACTGCAGGAACTGATGGTATCTTGTCTGAGGCCAGATGGCTTCTTGATGCGGGTCTTATTCCAAATTCCAATTCAGCAACCAGAGCAATTGGTTACAGAAACTTTTTTATTATTCAAACAATCATTCTTGATTTTTTTTTGCCATTAGAATCTTATGCACTTTGTTATATCATGTTATTATTGTTTGCAATGGGTGGTAACACTCGGAATTATTTCAGGCTATGGAGTATTTGTTAGTGTGTAGGGAGCAAGGAGGTAGTTCTTCACCAAGAGAGTTCTACAACTTTTTGACTGAATTTCAAAAGGCATCTAGGTAATGCATTTTTTTCTCTACAATTCTGTCTTGAAAGCTCATTTGAATAATATATATATATATATATATATATATATGTATAAAATAAATAAATATGTAAAAAAAGCCATAAGCCAACTTTTTGGACATGCTCAATAAATATTGCTAATACCTTTTATAAAAGCAACATCTGATAAAACCACTGGGTTAGGGGGACCAAAGAGACATTTTGCAAATATCTTTGAGGAGTTATCCATTTGAATTTACTTGGTAAAAGATCAAGTAATACAAGAAAGAAAAGTACATGAGTGCACCATCCTCAGCATTAGTACTTGTTGCTTTCAAATTTGTTCCAAAGGGTAGCATTCTCATTTTGTTATCAATTAGATTACATTTGTTAGGCCAGGGATTTTGTTTTGTTCATTATCATATTTGATTCTGGGAACTTGTAGAGGACCAGAGGTTGATGTAGGAGAACATAATTAAGCATTGTGGGTTTGTCAGTAATGGTGTTCATAGTGACTATTCTGATACCTAGAATTCTAAATAGGCAATGAAGCCAAAAATAATTTCACTAGGACTTTTGGATGAGGCCTTTGGGCCGTTAGAAATCATAGTGGGAATTCAAAATAGGCAACGTGTTGGAGAGATCTAGGGTATATTTTGGTTTCTGAATCTGAAAATAATTTCACTAGCACTTTTCAATGAGGCCTTGGGCCGTTAGAAATCATAGTGTTTTGGCAGTTGTTATTATAATGTAGATGGAATTTTGAATGCTGTTATTGAGCCATTGTTATTACATTGACATATAATATCCTGCTTTTTAATGCTACAGAGTCCGATGTCAAAATATATATTCATTGTGATATTGTACTCGATGCAGAATCTCTTGATGTACTTGAGAATTGGGTTTTGGAATTGTTTGGTAACATCATAAAAGGTCCCCATGTAAATCTGGAATTCAAGGCAGAAGGTCCAATTTGGAAAGCTGGAAAACTTTATAGCTAGAGGTTGTTAAAGATGTTCAGTGGGAGAGGAGAGGCAGCAGCCAATACACCCAAGCGAATATTGATCAAGTGCGAAATAAGTGGGGGAAGTTTGTTGTCAACACATGAGCACGAGTTATGAAGTAGCGCGCTTGTTGCTGGTACATTTTAGATAAGGAAAGCATCTTTTTTGTGCTTCTCTGCTGTACATTGTCATGCACCATGTGTGGCATGGTTTGGAACAATATATATATGTGTATCAGTTTTTTGATGTCCCAAGTAGATGGGCATGCACTAGAATGCTTTTCTTGTGTGAAATGTTGGCTTCAATGATTGGGAAATGCACCTCTTTTGCTTTTGAAGTTTAAAGTATTGGTTATATGAATCATTTGATAGTTTGCTATGTTTGTATTTGATAGAGTACTGTTCATTTGGTAAATGGACCAAATGAATGCACAATGTAATTCAGGAATGAGATGTTCAAATGATCACACAACAGATTAGATATAATGATCATTACCTATTCTCTGAATGGCCAAAAATGGGACAAAAACACATTGTAATCAATCATATCACACATCGGTTTTTAACGAATCAGTGTCTTCTGATTTATACTCAGACAACAGAATTAATTGAACTCTGTTGTCCTAAAGTTAATCACACAACAGATATAGTCCAAGAACTGAAGTTTGAAGGTCAATCAGACAACAGACAAAATAAAAAAATGTTGTCTGATATGCTTAACATACAGCAGCTTAAAACTGGCATTGTTGTCTGAAGACAGTGCCTCAACTGCTGTGCAGCTGCGCTTTGCATCTGCCGAGCTATCACACAACAGTTATAACACAAACCTGTTGTCTGTATGTTTATCACACAACTGTGTTCCACTGTTGTCTGATTTTTCATCAGACAACGGCTCACTCTACAACGGTGGGACTCCAAATCCCACATCGGTTTTCTGCCGTTGTCTGATGCGATTTTTGGTGTAGTGAATATTAAGTTAGGGTTTCAGAGTTTCCTATGAATTCAAATATAGTTAAATATTAATTTATTTCTGATGAGAATGTCAAATGTGAGTACTAATTTTGATTTGTGATTTCTTTGGATTTCATTTCACATATGATTTATGGTGTTCGATAAATAATCCAGATTATGTTTTAATTATAAATTATGATTTCCAATAAATAGTTTGGATTTTTGTTTTATTTGTGATTTATGGCCTCTGATAAATATCTCGCATTTGAGTTTGGTTGTGATTGGAATATATGTTATTGATTTATTTTGGTTATGATTTATGGAAATCATAATTATTGATGGGAGTATTTTGTTCCGGTGAATTTGATAATGATTCGATAGATGTGTTCATTTGTTCGAGACTAGGAGAAAGGGGATGGACTAGTGGTCTCGATTCGTGGCACCAAGAGAGAGAGAGGATGAACTGGTAGCCATGGCAGGATATGAGTCACCAGGAGAGAGGGGATAGACTGGTGACTGATGTTGTTATTGTGGCATCAGAAGAGAGGGAATGAACTAGTGGCCGATACTGTAGTTGTGGCACCCGAAGAGAGGGAATGAATTAGTGGCCATGGAATGAGATGAGGCACCAAGAGAGAGGGGATAGACTGGTGACCGATGTTGTTGTTGAGGTATGAGAAGATAGGGGATAAACTGGTGGCCGATACTATAGTTGTGACACAGAAGAGAGGGGATGGACTAGTGGCCGATATTAGTATGACACTAGAAGAGAGGGATGGACTAGTGGCTTAGGATTGTTAATTTGAGATAAGTATGTGCGATCGTAAGATGTGTTTTGAGACCTTTATGATTGATGATTTATCCATTTTTTGGTATAAATAGATTCTCTTAATGTCACTATTTAGTTTATACTGGAATTTAGTTGTTGTGATTCATGGGTTGTGAGCTACATATTGGTTGTTATATGGGGAGCAGGTAGGCTCCAGGAATTTGAGGTTGGACTTGTACTATTAGAAGTGTATGGTTTGTTTTGCAGGATTAGGTAGTCCATTTTTAGGGGGAAGTTATGCCAAATTGTTGGTTGAATTTCTCCTAAAGTGTGGGGCCCCTTCGGATTTCATGGTTAAATTCAGGCTGGTCCTATCATAGCGAATGTGTAGAGTAATAATTGATAATATAAATATAAAAACATATCACAAAAAATATTAATAATTGATGAAATACATAAAATAAATAGCATATAAAAATTCATAATACATAATCAAGAACTTTTAACAATTTGTAATTTCTCAATTAAACATTTCTCAAAATATCCTTCTATAGTCCTTTGCTTTTTCCTTGTATCTAAACCAAATCGTGCTGCATTTTTAATTTTCTGCAATGCATACAACAGATTCGGTATATGTTTTTCATTTTGTAGCAAGTAGTTATTCAAAGTTTGGTTGCTTGAAATGCCTCTTTTGAAGAAACATTTGGTAGAGCACAGCTATTATCTATATCTTGATCATATTCGGTAGTAGAATTCATTACCGCTTCAATGATCTCTTTATAAGTGGGCGATTCCATCACTGTATCATTTTCACTAGGATAATTCAAAAGATGCTCAACTTCCATCGCATTTCTATAACGTAGACCAGAAATGGCTTCACGTAATTTATGGATGTCCTCATCTTCACTAACTTGTGGTTCAGAAGCCACATCTTCATTTGGTTGGCTGATAGAGAGCTGAAACTTTTGTTGAACCCATTGTTGTAAATCTTTTTTACTAGAAACTGGATGCTCATTTTTATACTCGCATAATGCTCTCCACATCTCATCAGTTAATGTAGATTTTTTCACACCTTTCAAATGAAACTCCATGGAGGAATAATGTCAAAATATGAGACCAAATAATCCGAATAAGTTTCTATGTAGTGTTTTTTTTTTTTAGGGGGAAGACGTCAAGTAGCTTCTATGTAGTTTAATTCTTCTTCATCTTGAAGTTATTTATAGGCATTACATTGTACTATACTCAGAAAATAAATTAGTGTAATAGGATTAGGAATCCAACTAGGAATACGCAATCTAATGAAACTAGACTAAGTTATTAGGGGGTAAAAAGAGTAATTAATGAGGTCAGTTTGACGTCATCTATCCAACGGTCATATTACAAACCTTTAAATTCAAATTGCCTCTTCGTTAATAGTATAGTACCTCAGGAATGAGGTCAATCTAACCGTTTAACCTCAACGTCTCTCTCCAACGGTCGTATTTCCTAATCTCTCTATAAATTCATCCTTGCCCTCCTGTGAACTGATTCTCACACTTGCTGTTTCTCTCTCCCAAATCAGTAGTCTTCATTCTCCTACCCCCAAACCAATCTTATTTGCTCTCTATTGATCGTCAACAAGTATGGAATTAGGTTTTCCAGTGGGTGTGAGATTTTATCCTACTGACCGGGAGCTTGTGGGTCACTACCTCCACAACAGAGCTGTTATGGGTGACCAGTTCCAGACCAAATTCGTCTCCGATTGTCCTGATTTTTATGGACAAAACGAGCCTTGGGTTATTTGGGACTTTTATGGTGGGAATAAGTCTAGAAATGTAGAGGCTCTATATTTCTTCACACATCGCAGCAAGTTGAATCCCACCGCTGAGTGCTTTGATCAGAAGGTGGGTTCCGGAACTTGGAGGGAGCAGCACTCGGAAGATGTTGTTGCCAAGGATGACAGTGTTATGGGAATCAGTCGACATTTTCTGTATGAGGGTGGATGTGATTCTCATCAGAATGGGGCTTGGTTGATGCAAGAGTACCAGATCGTGACTACCACTCACAACAATGATGCTACTGATCAAGAACTTGTACTCTGCACCTTGAGGAAGAACCCTGAAAAACTACCACTACCAACAACAGCTACTGCGAAGAATGGTAATGATGTAGAGGATTATTGTTCAAGGTCATCAACCTAGCTAGAAACCCAAGGAGCAGAGAGACTTGTGATCAGCAACAAGCTGGCAGCAGCACTCTTGTTGATCAAGATCATCATCAGCCGATCGATTATGGTGGAAGAGAGTAATAATAATCACAGGTTAAAACTCTGAAGAATTTGCTCTGCTGTGTAAAGGAAATTTGTAAACTTCATGAATGAGATTTATGAGAGTTTGATTGTAGAATAAGTCAAGAGAAAGAGAATATCGTGGACTCAATTAGCACATTGTATGAAATTTTTTACCATCATTATCAGTCATACTCGGTTAACATTGAGTGTACAATTGTTTCTTTCGTGAAAAACAGGAAATCCTGTGTATTGAGAGAAGTGGCTATGAGATTGAATGTAGAGTAGGCAAAATTGCAATTGTTTTTTTATCGAAGTTTACGACGGTGTGCTCCCAGGCAGTCCTGGCGTTTAAAAAGCTTGAATGCCCCTGCCAAGATAAACCTGTGATAGGTATTCCAATCAAATTGTCTTGCTTCCTGCATCAGTAAAAGAAATCCCAAAAACAAAATGGAGATTAGAGTTTGACAGTACACATCCCAGTGAAAACACTCAATAAGACTCATATTTGATTTTCTCAGCAATGAGCTTTCAAAATCTTTGGCCTGATTGCAGAAAGATTTCAGGCTGAAAACTAAACCGTCAAAAAGAAAAGGACTTGATGGTTGATGATAGCTAAGAACTATGTTAATATTCAGATATATTAACCCGATGGATCCTAACCAGAAGCACACAGCACCCTACCTAGCCCAATGTAGACAAAGTAGAAGCTCATCTTCGTCAAAAAAAATTGCACCTTACTGTGGACAATCTTCAGAGACCAAACTTCCACAACTGAAAGTGGCTAAAATATGATATGCCAACCAATTTTACATTTTCCAACATAAAGTGCTTAGGGAAATTAGTTTTTTTTTTTTTTTAAACAAAAAGAAAAAAGAAACATAAAGGTTAAAATAATATAACAACATGTTCAAAAAAAAAAAAAAAAGGTGCCCTACTTATCTACTTCTTCAGTCCAGCAGTCCAACTATTGGTTGGTTCCAAATTATACTCTCATATTTCATTTCCTAATTGACTAATAATTTTTTTTTCCTTTAACTAAATCTGATTGAAACTGTCAGAAGAAAAGAGCTTAAATCATACCGATATATCAAGTTCTGCCAAAACTGGCTTTTAATGAACTCTGCAAAGCGAGCAGTGTCAGTCACGTGGAAAAACACTTGAAGTGTGAAGCTCTTCAGCCCTCTCCTCATCTCTAGCAGTCAAGTTAATTAGAGATCAACTGTCTAATAGTTTCCAGTAAAATCCCTCTGTTTGACCCTGTACTACCTGGAAAACAAGAAGCAAATTCAAAACAAATAGAACTACAAAAGTGAGAAGTTTCTATGCAAGAGGGTTGATGGGTGAGGTGTACTAGTACCACCTCGCAGTAGCTTCTGGCATTGATGTTTCTGATCTGATATAACTGTTGAGCTTTCACTTATACCATTGGAAGCGTTTGAGTTACTTGAATATTCAAGTACAAGTCAAATAACTTCGAAAAATAAACAGAAGTGAGTTATCAACTCACTTCTTCCTAGTCGAGGGACAGATCCTTCTACTTAGTTGTCTAGATATGGATATTATAGAGAAACAACGAACAAAGATATTTTGGGATTCTTTTATAAAATCAATGAAAAAGTATGGTCAGAACACAATTGGCAATCTCAAAAACTTATGTTGGCAAGGTTCACTCTCATCAATCATCACCATTGTCACTCATACGGCCATCTACTATTCAGAATGAAGGGTTTTGCTTTCGGGTTTTTCTTTTAAGTAATTAATAGGCATGCTCTCTTTCCACTAATTGAAATGGCATAAAATGAATGTAGACAAGTTGTTGCCAAATATGATTATATGTATCTCCCATCAAGTTCAAGCTTCCTGAATGCTAAACTCAGGCCTGGCAGCCGCAACCAATCATATAAAAATTTAACCCAATGATCATGTGCTATATCAGAGACTATATTACCAATTATTTGCATTAATTTTCAACTGCAAGCATGAAAAGGAAGGCATCCATAATCCTCCTCACATTAAAGCATTATGTAGGCATGAATGCATAACCATCAAGCATGTGTTTTTGCAAAAATCTAGACAGAAACAATTTAAAGCTCTCCTAATATATATATATATATATATATATAATGCCAGATTATCTTTATTGAGGTTGCAACTGATTTCTTGACATTTACCTTCGCTGCCAGTTCCAAACAACCACATGGCACAGTTGTTAATTCCCAACGGTCGAACCCAAACAGCCAACTAAGTAATTCGATGATTATCCGAATCAAAATCTAGCCTCCACTTCTGCAACGGATGGGGGGGAATGGCCTATCCATAATTGGTGCTGGGAAAAGCTTGCTTCTCAGTAAGAATATCATATTGAGGTCCTTCAAGCTTTGAAATTAGAAGCTGGAGGTCACTTTCAAGGTACATGCTTTGAACTCCCACAACCACTGGCCATTAAACGCAATTAATTAATTTTGTAAGATGCTAGATCTCAAATAGAACTACGTACCAAAAAGTCTTTCTGGTGCCACTTAACAAAACGTGTCAAATATAACTAAACCCACATATGAAGTGAAGATTCCAAAGATTGTACCGGGTAGGCACTGATCCCAACATATTAAAATGCTTGGAACTAGGTGCTTACAAAAGTTCAAGTGCTAGATTCTAGATAACTCGCATCATAATTCATATATAGTAACAAGAATTGGAACTAATACTAACCTTTTAGTCAGTGTTCAGTTACTGTCATAGGATTGAGGAATATTGCTTATACAAGTCCCAGCAGTTTCAAATTTTCATCTGTGTCAAACATGAAAGATTCTAAACTGTAGGTTCATCAATGAAAATCCAGATCTACATAACCCAAAGACATCAGAGAAGAAGGGAAAAAAGTAGAGGGAGTCGCTCAACCAGTGAAGTGTTCCACCATGAACCGACCAATTGATTTCCCACCAATAAAGAAAAATGCTTAGCCGATGAAGTTTCTACCAGTAGTCATCACAAGAACACTTCCCTTCTTTAAAATGATGAAAACAATTTGAATCCCTCAATATAATATGACGAAGATAAACCCGTGATATATATTTCATTGCAGTATGACAATCTCCACAAACCCGGAGATTCTTAAAAACTCGAATTGGTGCCCCTGGCGGTGTGGTGAGAAGGCCAAAAGCAATGGCCAACTTCTCGCTGTGATATGCTAGGCCAAGCTCCTTCCCCTCTTTATCCATGTCATGTAGTGCAAAATTCATATCTGGCATGTATCCAGCTTCCTTTGTAAACATCATGATCTCATCAATTTTTGAATATATTTCAGTTGTGCATGAATGGCTTCTGTCTTCAGACATAAAGGTATGAACTTGGCCGTTCATCTCAATCCAACTACATCCAGGCTCCTTAAGAATTCCCTTTGATTTCATCAGTCTTCTGATTCTTGCCGCATCTTCCCATCTACCAGCTGCAGAATACATGTTAGATAACTGAACATAAGGCACAGCATTCATAGGCTCCAATATAAATAGGTTCTCTGCAGCCCTCTCTCCCAGCTCTATTTTCCCATGTACTCTACATGCAGCAAGTAGTGCCTTCCATACAGTCCCATCAGGTTCTACAGCCATTTGATTAACTAATGCCTCAGCCTCGTTAAGCCTCCCTGAGCGCCCCAAGAGGTCAATCATACATGCATAGTGCTCAGGACCTGGTTTTATTCCATAAACCCTATTCATCGATTCAAAGTAGTACTGACCTTTTTCTTGAAGACCAGCATGGCTACAAGCAAATAACAAGCCAATAAAAGTAATGAAGTCTGGTTGGGTGCCAGTTGCAAGCATTTGATCGTAGAATTTTAGAGACTCCTTTCCTCTACCATTCTGGGCATAACCAACTATCAAAGCTGTCCAAGTAATCACATTTTGAACTTGCATAGAATCAAAAACTCTATTAGCCTCTTCTAGACACCCACACTTTGCATACATCGTTACAAAGGAATTATCTACTGATAATGATGCTTGAAGGCCAGACTTGATGAAATTTGCATGAATTTGTTGGCCAAACTCCAAAAGTGTCAGTTCTGCACAGGCACTCAAAATGCTGGCAATGACAAATTGGTCAGGACAGATCCCTGCATCCCTCATCTCGCAGAATAATTTAAGTGCTTTTTCATGAGTGCCATTCTGTGCATAGCCTGTTACCAGAGAGGTCCAAGAGATAACATCTTTGTCTGGAATATGCCTAAACATCTCAAGTGCAGATTCTATATTTCCCTGTTTAGCATACATATCAACCAGAGCATTGGCTACAAGTTGATAAACCTCAAATCCAGTCTTAACTATCAGACAATGAACCGCCATTGCATTTTTAACGTCCTTCAGTGCAGCAAATGAGTTCAGAACTGATGGATATGTATAATCATCAATCTTCATTTCTCTTGAACGCATTTCTCTAAACAACGATAAAGCTTCTCGTATAAACCCCTGCCTTACACATCCAACAATCATCGAGTTCCAAGAAACAACATCGTCAACCTCCATGCTTCTTAGTGCCTTCTTTGCACTGATATGATCTCCACATTTCACGTACATGTCAACCAATGCACTTTGAACAAACACATTAGGCCCAAAACCAGTCTGATAATGCATCCATGCACCTGAGCCCCAAAACCAAGGGCTAAAACCGACGCAGCAGCAGTCAATACGCAGGGAATGTGAACTGATTGGATTCAACCCCTCGTGCTCGCATATCCCGAAAACACTTCAATGCCTTCAAGCCATCCCCATTCTGAGAGTACCCGGTAAGCATGACAGTCCACACGACATGATTTCTCCTATCCCACAAACTCTCAAATACGCATTCAGCTTCAAAAACGCGCTTGCACTTTGCATACATGTCAACCAAACCAGTAACTACATCAACATTACTATCAAACTGGGTTTTCACCATATATCCATGCACCATTTCACCTCTTTGGATCAAACCCAATGTAGCACACAACCTCAGTACACTGCCCAATGTGTACTGGCTCGGCGTTTCTCCCCGAGCTGCATTTGCCAAAACGATTCGAAAGCTTCGCTTTGACACCCATTTCGACAGTACCCAGATATGAGTGAGGACCAAGTGATGGCAGTCTTACTTGGAGTGGCATCAAAGACTTGTTTAGCTTCAGTTAGTCTTCCTGAATTGGCATAAGCAGCATCATAGTATTCCAAGTGAACTCGTCTCTGCTCGGCATTTCATCGAACACTTGGCGGGCATCATCGATTCGACCAGAAACGGATAACCGCTTTATTAGTAGATTGGAGTCGAACTTAGACTGGGTTGCATCCACAATGCTATGGATGAAATGGGTTGAGACTCGTTGCTCGAACTGATAAGCTTGTGGTGAAAAGTAAAAAACTTTGAGTGTAATTTGTTCATAATCATAACCCGTTGTAACTTCTCGATGCCTCTCTATATTTGCTGGAGCACATGCCCGTGTGATTTGATTCACCACCTTTGCTTATCACGTCAGACTCAAGCTTGGAATAACAAGCGTCAAACTGTTCTTTTTTCTTTTTCTTTGGACTTGTGAATCGAGTCACGCGATATGGTTCAAATTTTTTACCATATAAAATGATGATGTCGGTTACCCCCAAGTCAACTAGTATAAAATTCGGTAACTTGGTAATTAGTTTATCGTTAACCCAACGATCAGGAGACGAGTGTACTAAACTCGAATATTGAGGGTCACTTTCTCACAACGATATAGCCATGAAACTGGACCTGTGCTTATACTCCCTGTTGTTTTAGGCGAGTAAGTAACGAGGAACGAGTCTGATTTGGGGATTTAATAACAAGAAGAGAGAAACATACAACAGTCACAAATTTGACGAGGAAATAGAACAAGAAGAGACTAGAAACAACAATCACAAACTTAAATGAGGAAATAGGCATTCATTGAAAGCTAACAACTACTGAATTGAAGTCTGAAATCACCAAAACAAATTGAACAAAAACACCCAAAACAACCAGTTGAGTCTGAAATCACCTCCACCATTTTTCCTTCCAGAGCAGAAACACAACTACTGAATCAACACAGAACTCCTTAATCGACTTCTTCAATCTTGGGACCAGCACCACTGCCACCAGTTGGAGGAACATCCTCGTCCATGCCACCACCCATACCCATGTCAGGAGCAGCGCCACCCTGATACATCTTTGCAATGATGGGATTGCAAATGCCTTCGAGCTCCTTCACCTTGTCATCATACTCTTCAGCCTCAGCAAGCTGATTGCCGTCTAGCCATTGAATAGCCTGCTCAATTGCATCTTCAATTTTCTTCTTGTCTGCTGCACCAAGCTTGGAAGCAATCTTCTCATCCTTAATGGTGTTCCTCATGTTATAAGCATAATTCTCCAGGGAATTTTTGGACTCCACCTTCTTCTTGAGCTCCTCGTCTTCCGACTTGTACTTCTCCGCTTCCTGAACCATCTTCTCAATCTCCTCCTTGGAAAGTCTTCCCTTGTCATTAGTGATGGTAATCTTGTTCTTCTGGCCTGTAGTCTTGTCCTCAGCAGACACGTTGAGAATGCCATTAGCATCGATGTCAAAGCAGACCGTGATCTGAGGTACTCCCCTTGGTGCAGGAGGAATTCCGGAAAGCTCAAACTTGCCAAGCAAATTGTTATCACGGGTTCTCGCCCTCTCACCCTCAAAGACCTGGATCAAGACACCAGGTTGGTTGTCCGAGTAGGTAGAGAAAACCTGCTCCTTCTTGGTTGGAATTGTTGTATTCCTGGGGATGAGCACAGTCATCACACCTCCGGCAGTTTCCAAACCCAAGGACAGAGGAGTCACATCAAGAAGCAATAGGTCCTGGACCTTCTCATTGCCCTCACCACTCAATATAGCAGCCTGCACAGCAGCACCATAAGCAACAGCTTCATCAGGGTTAATGCTTTTGCACAATTCCTTTCCATTGAAGAAGTCTTGCAACAATTGCTGCACTTTAGGAATCCTAGTAGATCCACCCACAAGGACAACATCATGTACACTGCTCTTGTCCATCTTTGCATCTCTCAAACACTTCTCAACTGGCTCCATACACTTCCTGAACAAATCCATGTTCAGCTCTTCGAATCTGGCACGGGTAATGGTTGAATAGAAGTCGATACCCTCAAACAGAGAGTCAATCTCGATGGTGGTCTGAGCAGTGGATGAGAGAGTCCTCTTTGCTCTCTCACAAGCTGTCCTCAACCTCCTTAGAGCTCTTGGGTTTCCGCTGATGTCTTTTTTGTTCTTCCTCTTGAACTCCTGAACAAAGTGATTCACCATCCTGTTATCAAAATCCTCACCACCCAAATGGGTATCTCCAGCAGTAGCCTTCACCTCGAAAATACCTTCTTCAATTGTAAGAAGAGAAACATCAAAGGTTCCTCCTCCAAGATCAAAAATCAAGACATTCTTCTCGCCAACACTGGTCGCCTTCTTGTCCAGACCATACGCAATGGCAGCAGCAGTAGGCTCATTGATAATACGGAGCACATTCAGGCCAGCAATGACCCCAGCATCCTTTGTAGCCTGCCTCTGAGAGTCATTGAAGTAAGCAGGTACGGTAACAACAGCATTCTTCACTGTTGTCCCAAGATAAGCCTCTGCAATCTCTCGCATCTTGACGAGAACCATAGACGAGATTTCTTCTGCAGCAAATTGTTTCTCCTCGCCTTTGTAAGTAACAATAATCATGGGCTTGTCACCAGGGCCGGCAACAACCTTGAAAGGCCATAGCTTCATGTCTGCCTGAACAGAGGAGTCACCAAATCTCCTACCAATTAACCGCTTCGCATCTGCAATTATAACAAATCACATTTAGAATGCAGTACATACAGAATCAAACAGAGTCATAACAATCAACGAACCCATAACAAACTAAACTCGATACACCAAAGAACTCAATACAAAATACCAAAATACAGCCCCCAAAGGATTTTCACTTGTACAAACACCACTAAATTAATACATAGGAACCGTCTATTTTGAAAAACTAGAACAATTGTATAGATTCATATATCGAAAACCTTAATTCAACAAAGCTACAAATCATGAGAAGATAATCTTTTCAACGCAATCTTATAAAACCCTTGAACAATCTAAAGCAGTGAAAAATTGGCAGAAAAATTCATTGAACTAGCCAAACAAACAGAGGTCCGGTAGCACATAAGAACAGCACAATAAATCCAGGAGACTAATCTACTTTCTTTTCAATAATTGACCAATTGCATTGACTTAATAAGGCACAAACCATGAGAAAATAATCTCTTTAGTGCAATTTAAGCATCGCAGTAAATCTTGCACAGTAAAAATTGCTACAGAAATTAGCCAAACAAATACGTCCAAATACCACATAAGAAACCCTAATAGCGAATACACTAAGCAATTATACCAAAAAGCACAGAAAGAAAGAAAAGAAAAGAAAAAGGATACGGAAATCTTACCGAAAACGGTGTTGACAGGGTTCATGGCGACCTGGTTCTTGGCCGCATCGCCGATCAACCTCTCAGTATCAGTAAACGCAACGTAAGACGGCGTCGTTCTGTTGCCCTGATCGTTGGCGATGATCTCGACGCGGTCGTGCTGCCACACTCCGACGCAACTGTACGTAGTTCCGAGATCGATTCCGATCGCCGGTCCCTCTCCCTTTCCGACCATTGTAGCTCAAAGGAATTAAGAATCGCAGAGAAAAAAGTGAGAATCTAAAAGGTTTTGAATTTGGATTGCTGAGATTTCGAGTTTTGAT
Source organism: Rosa lucieae (assembly GCA_024704745.1). Classification (NCBI taxonomy): domain Eukaryota; kingdom Viridiplantae; phylum Streptophyta; class Magnoliopsida; order Rosales; family Rosaceae; genus Rosa; species Rosa lucieae. The sequence continues at coordinate 55,704,376 of CM045498.1, forward strand.
AGGCTCAGAGGATTTGGGAGTGTTTATATAGAAAAAGAAAAGATCTTTTTGGAGGGAGGGTCTAGAATGTTCGGGTTTAATGTAGACCGTCAAATTTTGATAGACGGTGCGGATTCTATTTCCTTACTGGTTGTGGTTTTCCTTTGGTTCTTGGGCCGGTCAAAAACTTTGGGTTTAATCGCTCCTCCTCTTTGGGCTTCTTAGAACACTCTAGACTTTCCTAGATGAATTTTTTTATTTTTAGTCTTTTTATATTTCTCGTTCTACCGCATTCCACATATCTCATGATCTCTTAAAAATTAAAGTGGGCAAACTTTGGGTTTGATTGCTCTTCCTCTTTGGGCTTCTTAGAACACTCTAGACTTTCTTAGATGGGTTTTTTCTTTTTTCTTTTTATATCTCTCGCTGTACCGCATTTCACTTATCTCATGATGTTCATAAAAATTAAACTAGTAACATCTATGGTATCAGTTGTTTTGAATATCAACAGGTCAAAATTTATCGACAAATTTATAGATGAGCTTTTGTTTGATACATTGCTGACATGAGGTATCATCTCATTCATATGGCATTGACATAAAATTTGATTTTTTAAAATTGACCATACACTGGAAAATAGGGACTGCAAGTTTTAACCATTTCGAGTATTGCTTGCCAATGGAGGCCATGGCTGTTCCCTAGCTGCTTCTTCTCTCCTTCATTGCTTTGGGTGACGATGTTCATGTGGTAGTTTCGAGTTTTAGTGGCGATGGTGGTGTCAGACTCGATGATTTTGCTTGGTGGGTCGACTGGATGTTGATTGGGTTGAGATGGAGGGCCACGTATATGGTGCTGTCTTGATCTGACCTGAGCGACGGTGGCGAGGATTGGTTTTTTCGACCTGATCTCATTGAAAGTTCGCTAGTAAAGGATGGAGCTTCTGGCTGTTTTGGTTGGACCCGGACTCCTATGTTTTGCTCAGGTTGTAGTCCTTCGAGGGCACTAGTGATGGTGGATGGCTCTCGCTCGTCGGAGGAGCTGATTTGTTGGCGTCGGCGTGGTGATAGAAGATGGGGTTGTCCATGCTGCGGCGGCTGGACAGAAGAAGATGCCGCACTCCCATCTATGGGCTGGGCCAGATTTCTGGCATTTTGGGCTGGCTCAAGGCCCACTGGTCCAGGGTGGGCTATCCTTGCTCATCCCAAAGAATGGAATGGTTGGGCTTTTTTTCCCTTAAATTGGGTTGTGGGGCTCCCGTTTGGGCTCTTGCTTTGGTCTACCTCTTTGGTGTGGGGCTGGCTAGATTGGGGCTCTAGGGCCCATAGTACTATTTAAATTTTGTTTGGGTCGCAAGGATCAATTCCTCTGAGGATTCATTTTACTATTTTGCTTCGAAGATTTATGATCTTTGTTTGGAATAATGGTGCGTAATTTTCCTTAAAAGGTGGGTGTACTAGGGGTTTCTTGGGTCTTATTCTTTTTTTAGAATAGGTTTTTAGGGTTCTCTAAGGAACGATTTTTTCTGTCAACTCCATAGGGGTGTTTCGTCTTGCTGAATTAATATAATGGGCTAACCTCTTTCTGTCAAAAAAAAAAAAAACCGCGCTCAATCTAACAAGACCACACCCTTACATTGAACTAATATAAAATAATTTTCTCATCTATTTTATTTTTTAGTTGAATCTTTCATCTTGCTAAACAACAAGCAAGACATTTTAGAACTTTGTAGTAAGTTAGATTAGTTCTCGGTACTAAGAAAAAAAAACATTTGGATTGCTTGCTTGCGATATTTTCTAAACACTAAGTGTTAACTTTGCATTTTGTCTTGTAGATGAATTTTTGTAATAATTAAAAGAAAATTTAAAAAAAAAAATTGAAGTTGAATGCATTAAATCAGCAACCAAAGACTAGTGTCTACAAAGTTTACATAATACATCCGGCAAGAAAATCTGAACAACCTATCTAAAACATTAAGGATCTCTGGGACACTCACAATTAAGCAAGCTTATACAAGAATGGAACCGACCTCACCTCGTCACGGAAAGGAAATCATTCAACTAGTCCTAACTTGCCAATCACACAATTGTGGTACAAACTAGATACTAGAAACGTCAAACAAGACCCATAGAAACTCTTTCAAACTCACATAGGCTCATAACCCAACTAGAATAAAACTAATAAATAACTAGCTCCTTCCTTTCGAGTTGAAGCTCGTACCAGTAGCAGACACCTTCAACTTGTCCTTCTTAGAGGTTTTCTTCAAGACATCGGCCTCAGAAGACGATGCAGTCTTCTTTTTCTCCCCATACGGCAGTTTATTTTTACTGCCAACAGGTTTGCCTATTTTCTTCTTTCCACTACCAGAGCTAGCCTCTTCTTGCATTATTGGGATCAAACCAAGGCATTCAGGTTCAAGGTTCAAAGTCCGCTCACCAACAGCCAAGCTTAGCTTCAGTTTTTTTGGGGAAACAGTCACCCCATTTTCTGCCCGGTTTCAGCGTTTGCCAGTAACTCCTTACGACGTCATGGCCTTTTCTTGCAGCTCCTAGATCACTGCTTGCTAGCGAGGTTTGTTTAGAAAAGAACTCAGAGGCAGTTTCGGCATCTGATTAGGAATGAGAGCCCGGAAGACTAGGGTTTGGCCGTTGACCAAAACCATAGCCCTCATGGTCGTGCTACCGCCACCAGAAACTCCAGAACTTGAAGCTGTCGCACCTGCATTCAATTGCAGTCCTTCGGTGTGATCTACAGATGTTATAGACTGTGACACTATCACCGTCCGCGCCGCCTCATCATCATCATCCTCTAATGCCGGCACCGAACATGGCAGCCCAACGTGAGTCACCAGACTATAGATGGAGCAGCGCCCAAAGAGCTTGTCATATTGAAATTTACACAGAAACTGCCACTTCATCTTCCATCCAATAACATCGTTTAAAGGGTAGAGGTTTGTTCAAAGGGATCTCGACCTAGATTCTGAGCTTTCTAGTCTTTTCCCTGTCTTGTCAATTTCCTGAAAGTCTCCAAGAGTGTAACTAATCATGGTCATCACCAGTTCAGACCTAAAAGCAGGAGGAATTCCCTGAAGAGTGATCCAGAAGGAAGCTGTGATCATAGGGACCTTTCCCACTAACATCACCCCATTATAGCAAGCCAGTGCCACGGGGGCGTGATTGTTACCCGATGGTGCACCTCTCCATATTCGAACCCTGTCTGTTGGGTCTGACAAGGTGAACATAACTTGTTGGCCCCTCGCTTCCTCCACTGTAAAGAACCATTAATCCACCATGCATTGCAGAACATCCCTAGAAAAGACCTAACCTTGTAGTGTCATATAGTAAGGAGTTTTCCCACCATGAAGACCTCTGACTGCCACAAGCCTTGTCCCTGTGTAGGTCGGAGATCGACCTATTTCTTTCCCCCGGCGTTAACAAGAGATGAGGCTAGCCTAACAGCCATGGCATCAAGGGAACTCATGGTTGCGTTAAAGAAGAATAGCAAAGAAAATTCTAAACCTAGTTGAGAGCAAGGGAGAGACGGCTTCTAACTAAGTTAAATTTAGCTTTTGTTTAGCTAGTCTGAGCTAAAAGAAGCTGTGATCCAGTAAGGTTTGTTGGGTTTGGCAAGGCGAACAAAATTTGTTGGCCCCCCACTTCCTCCACCTATAGAGAACCATTGATCTGCCATGCATTGCGGAACATCCCCAAAAAAGACCTAACCTTGTAGTCTCAGGCATTAAGGAGTTTTCACACTATAAAGACCTCCGACTGCCACAAACCTTGTCCCTATGTAGGTCGGAGATCGACCTGTTTCTTTCCCTTGGAGATAGCAAGAGATGAGGCAAGCCTAGTAGCCATGGCATCAACAGAACTCAGGGTTGCGTTAAAGAAGAATAGCAAAGAAAACCCTAACCCTAGTTGAGAGAAAGGAGAGACGACTTCTAACTAAGTTAAATTTAGTTTTTGTTTAACTAGTCTGAGCTAAAAGAAAACAAGTTATTGTTTCTACTAAAAGAAAGGCAAAACAACATGATGACGAAAAAAAATCTTGCAGAGTTGTTTTTTGTTTTTTTTTTTTTCATTATGTCAGTTATTGTGGCTTTATATTTCTTGAAGGTGGATGTAAATATGAACTGAAAAGAAGAGTAGAGAACTAGATGCGAAGAAGAAGAGATGTCAATCTTGAAATTGACCATAATTGTCGATTTGTATCAATGTACACAATTTTCGTCAAATTAGAGATTTTTTGTCAATAAATAATTGATTTTCCTCCATGATTTTGGATATTTTTTTCTCCATCAAATTAGAAAATTACCATTATTTTTGCGCCGTGCCTGGCTGGCTAGCCTTGTCGCTGTGTGTGGTGTGCTGTCGGACGGGGAGTTTTGAGGGGGCAATTTTCTGTTCCCGATGGAGAGGCGTGCTCTGACTTGGTTGAGGTCTGTTCTCGATGGTAGGATCCGACTATGCAGGTCTGGGCAGGCGGAGTGATCGAGTGCTCTGATGTTTCTAGGTGGAGGGTCGATTGATTCGTCATGCGATCTGGCTCCTCCCGGATCCAGTTTTTGGTGGTGCTCGATGGCTTTCGGTTGAGTTGCGGCACAGTTTTGGGGATCGGGTGCTTGGCTTCTTAGGTGACTGAGTTCGACGGTTCCTTGGGCTCTGGGCGGCGTTGACTGGTGGCTGGAGGTTGGGTGGCAGCAACGGGTGTCGCTCTAGTTTTTGCTGATGGATTATGAAGCCGGTTCATTCTTGGGCCAGATCAATTAATGTTGGGCCTATTTTCAATCTTTTGTTTAGTTTATTTTGTTTAGTCAATAAAGCTCCTCCTTCTTGGAGTTGTAGTGGGCCTCGGACCTGTTATGTCGTGATCTTTTTGTCATAACAGTGTGTTCAATCCAGTGGCCAGTATTGATGTACACCAAGAAGGTCTTAGGCGGATATACTGGTTTATTGGTTGAATTTTATTTCTTCAATTTGATTAAGACGTAGTAGTCTAGGGACTCTAGCTAGTAGTCATTTTATATGTGTAGTCACTGCACTACTTGAGCAATGAATGTAATGGGTGATTTTCGGATCTCCTAGCTTGACCTTGTACGGTCGTTATGATCTTTTCGATCATTGGAATATAATCCATTTCCCCAAAAAAATTACCATTATTTTTTCTTTTTCTTCTTCTAAATTGTTCAAAAATATTATTTGATTTATTTTCTTAATTTTTAACTTTTTAATGTTTTTATATTGGTAGGCACTTGAACAAACAAATAGACTGTACAAGTCTCAAATAACTTACTAGCAGAAATCTAAATAGAACATGTTTGATTTAATGGGAGGATGGATATTGATAATTTATGCCAAATAAATAGTCAATTTTTGCAAATGCAAATTTAGGGTGCAAATTGATAACTATGACATAGAGCATATTATCATTTATGCCTAACCATTTTGTTCCTAACAAAAACTTATTGTGGGTTATCTGTTCCATTGCGAGGATGGTGCCATTCCCAATCCTAAGGTTGGCACCGATGAGTAGTGTTGATGCTTCTAAAAAGGTATCCATTTTCATTGGAGGTTGCCTATGAGGATACCATCGTCCTCCAACAAAAGTACTCTTCCTCAAATTAAGAGCAGTGTGCACGTAGTGATGTTAGTTTCTTTCAATATCTCAGGTTCATGTTGTGCTCAATACACTTTTAAGTTATTAATATGAAATGGTTGTTTCACAATGTGGGGTTTTAATAAGATTTAGATATTGTGAAAAAAAATGGCTCGCCTCTACCTAAACCCTAGCCCCCAAAGCTTTGCACTCCAGCAATGGTGGCCAACATTGGCCTCCTCTCTAAGCCATATGCTGATGGCCCTCAATCATCGATCTTGTGCGACGGCCAGCCAATTTTGCCCTAAAACCTGCATCACCACTTCTATCTCTCATCAAAATGGCATCAATGATGCATGTGAGAATGATAGATGGTCTAATTCATTTAGACTCAAAGCTGGGAGAGAGCGTGCATGGCCATGGCGGATGAGGCCGTACCGAGCTCGACTCAAATCTAAGTCGGACGTGGGTGGTAATTCATGGAGTAGTCGCTGCCTGTGTCAAGACCTAGTATTGACGACAGCGAACTGGGCGAAGCGGCTACCAGCCTTGGTGGGCTTCGCTTGGAGGCAGATGGTGAATCAATCATGGAAGAATCAAGATGTTGGCTTGGTGCTGGGCTTGAAGTGGATCACTGGTTTTGCTAGCCGGCAGGGGCTCGACGGCTCGGTGCTGGCTGTGGATTGGCACGGTAGAAGCTTTCGCTGCCTTATAAATGCTATTGAAGGCATCTAGTCTCAAGGAGGGGCGACGAAGCAATTTGGGTGCCCCACTCCTGTACGGGCGACGACGACGGCAGCGGCAACGTTGACCGTAACCGGTGCAAAAATGGGCGAGCTCAGTTTGGGTTGGGTGCCCAGATCAATTGGGTGGCCCAAATCACTTTGGGGGCCCAATTGTGTTAGGGTGTCCTATCTCTTCTAGGTGCCCAAACAAAATTGGGTGCAAAAACAAAATCTAGATTTGAAGCCCAAAATTTTGGGATCTGGTTCTATGGGATTTCGAATTTGGGATCCAGGAGGCTGGAACCTGCCAAACCTCCTAGCCCTAACTTGGATGGCAAGGAGAGATTTTAGTTTTTCGTTGAATAGTTGTGTTCTAGATTTTTCATAGTCATAGGCTTTCATTTGTGAGCATTGATTGTCTAATGAGTGGTGCTAGCATGTCACATCCTAGACTTGCCCATAAATGGTAAGGGAAGGTATGTACCCGTGCCGTTCTGGCTAAAGTTGAATGAAAGTAGTTGTCTGGCTTGATTCAAAAATAAATAAATAAATAAATACACTTTTAAGTTTAGTTATTATAAAATCAATATTTCGTTTCAATACTCGGTTATTGTACACTTTAGTACTATTTTCATTCTAAATATATGTTTTTGGCCATTTTTACCTCTAAAAGTATGTTTTCAAAAATGGAAAAAAAGAAAAACGTGTAACTTTTATTTTTGAAAACCTCATTTATCAAGGAAACTAAATCCTAATTGCCAATAATTTAGTTTACTAAATCCTTATTAATAAAGGTCAAAGAAAGGGACAATCCTTAATCCTTAATAATAAAGGACAATGAAATCCAATCCTAGAATGCGTCCTCCAAATATACGTAGTGATATTAGTTTCTCCCAATATCTCAAGTTCATGTTGCTCTAAGAAAAAACTTAGAGTTTTCTGTAGTTATTATAAAATCAATATTTCTGTAGTAACAGTTGAATACTTGGTTATTGTTGACACTTTAGTACTATTTTCATTCTAAATATGTGTTTATGGCATCTTATTCTTACTATTATATGGCCATCATATAATTGTGATGATAACACCATAAAAGTATGCTTTTAAAATGGAAAAAAGAAAAGGAAAAAGAAAAATGAGCAACATTTATGCTGTAAATCGATTAAGTTCATATAAGTATATATGTTATTGCCTACATCGATCAGAAGAAAAGTTTTCTTTGAATTGCCGATAACCTTTGTGTTTATTGTGCAAATGCAACTTAACTCATACTGTTTACAATCTTACTCTCAACTTTAGCTGTATTTTCTGACACAGTCGGAACAGTAACCTAGGTTTACAAGCAATAAACCTAAACAAAGAGTTCTGGAGTCCACCAGAGATTAAAAAAAAAAAATTCTATTTGATTGATAAAAGATGAAAAATAAATTCTGCAACCGCTTAAGGCTGCTTATATATGAGAAAAGAAACGCCAGGGCGACTAACAATGAAACCCTAAAGCTTACGGGTAAAATTAAACAAACCCAAAACAAATTAGGAAACAGAAAATTCTGAAAAACAGTAAATTGCAGTTTTGAGGCCCTAAACGACCCCGAAAGCCTGAAAAAGCCCACAAATCGTGGCCTAGCCACATGTTTTATTCCTGGCGCGATTCCCTTTCCGGAAAGCTATGGCACAATCAAATTGGACACCAAATGCGAAAGTTGCAATAGTAACTTGGGTTTTCCTCCTTTTGCATGATCGAATTGTTCTTCGATTCGGACTGCCATCCATTCTACATCATTTTCACTCTCTACCATTGATTGTACTATTGCACGACTGTTTCCTATGGCACTTCCTGGCACGTATATGCTTGAGGTTTAATACATTTCTAACTGGACTTTAATTTGTATGACATGGTGTCTTTAGAATCAGTCAATACAATGGGATCTTTTCTCTGGAGGAAAGCGAGATCAAAGCGAATTCTTACTAATTAAGTTCGTTGTTTACAAGTTACAATTCATATAGAAAAGAATAGAGTTACAACCAGACACGAAGAAAAGAAAAAAATCAACTCATATAATGAAATTGAAAACCCAAAAAAAAAAATAAATAAAAAAATATATATATATATATATACACACACACAGAGGTTCTGAAGAGGACGTCCGCAATCCAGAAAATGTGCGGACGTTCGGCATTTCTCCATGATCAAGCTCCGAAAGCAGCGCGCCTCTTACCGGACGAAGGCCAACGACATCCCAAACCAGTTTGCAGTGAAGACGAAGGCCAAAGAGATCGAGATCGGAGGTCTGGGCATCGTGGTCGACTGCAAAGTGGTAGTCTGATCAAAGTAGACTGAAAAGTGGTAGCCGGCGAGTCCACCCAACTGCAAACTGGTCCGGGATGTCCACAGGGTTCGTCCGGCGACTGCAGCTCAGCCATCACCGCCTTCTCGATGCCGGAAGAGGGATGTCCGCACTTTTTCTGGGTTGCGGACGTCCTCTTCAGAACCTCCCTATATATATATATATATATATATATATATACTACTAGCTAGCTAGTGGCTAGTTAACTAGGTAGATGGAACTTGCTTTTTATCACCTGAAGACTGTTTTGGGATTATAACTTTAGAGACGTATACCGAAGTTATCTTTTGTTATTTAGTGCCACAGAAGCGAAAACTTACAATAGGCTATATGCTGATTTTATCACCAAATCGACCTGAGCCAAGGTCTACTGTGTATAGAACACAAACAATCTTTATTAAGTCTAAAACGACTAAGGAATTCACTCTAATTCGTGTAGATTGTCTGTGGTTTTCAACTTAATCTTTACTTGAAATAGCAGTTCAATTGATCTGGCCATATGTATAGAAAATGCCAAGGAAAAAGAGCGAAGCCTTTGAAATAGTTATTGATATTGAAGTACAACAATCAACTGGAACCTCTTTTTGTATGTTCGTTGCCATTTGAGGTTTTCTTGATTCTTTCTGTTTTTGAATATGGAGAAAATCCTGTTAATTTATTTCCCAACTTTTTTTCCCCCTAATGCCTCTTGAAGCAACATGAACTACTTATATTGTTGTCAGTTCAGAAACCTACCAAGGGAATTTCAAAATCTGAAATTAACCGGGTGTCATAATAGGCAACTTCTTGCTCGGGGAAAGATGACCCTGAGAACCTAGTAGTTTCAAAGGCAAATACTACTATGGACCAGGAAAAGAACAGTAATGATGCTACTGAAGATAAATTACAATTAAGAAGAAAAAAGCTTACTAAGGCAAAGCAGAATGGATTGAATGCAGAAGCAACCAACGAGACAGAAAACCAAGCACAGAGGCAGAAAGCTGAATCCATAAGAATTGAAGGATATAACAAGTTTCTCTTCTTGTTGAAGAATCAGAAAATGAGCAGGAGCAAGACATAGAGGCCAAGAGAGTAGAGGAACCTGCAACTACAACCGAAGAAAAACCTCATGAAAGTGAGTATGATGCGTCTGATGCGCAAAGCAGTTCTGAGAAGGAGCAAGACATAGAGGCCAAAAGAGTTGAGGAATCTGCTACTGCCAAGAAGAGAAGGCACAAGAAGAAAAGAAAGGCACTTGCAACTGCAATCACATCTGAAGAAAAACCTCACAAAAGTGAGTCTGAGAAGGAGCAAGACGTAGAGACCAAAAGAGTTGAGGAAGCTGCAATTACAACCGAAGAAAAACCTCATGAGAGTTGGTTTGATGCCGAAAGACATGGAGGCCAAAAGAGTTGAGGAAGCTGCAGCTGCCAAGAAGAAAACAGAGAAAAGGAAAAGGAAGAAGAAAAGCAAGGCAGAGAAACGTAATGAAAGTTGCCTATCAATTGGAGTTCTTTCTTTGTGTTGGAGCAAATCACTCTCCTACATTGATTTCCTCCCTCTCCATAATCAAAACTGATTGTGTAACCTCTCCACAATCAAAACTGATTGTGTAACTGTAGATTAGTTTTGAATATTTGTATTTATAGCATTGAATTCTGTTGGTAACAGTAGAGCATATCTTAGCTATATAATTGTACAATTGTAGACATACAGATCAAGGAAAATCAATTTCAACATGGTATCAGCCTAGGTCTAGGATCCTTACCTGTGTCTCCTCTTCTTCTCACATCGTGTTCTTTAATCTTGTCCTCCTGCGTCTCTCCTTTATCTTGTGTCTCAGCAATATTCCAGCAGCACTATTTTCCAGCAGCCATATTTTGCTAGCAGCAATACTTTTCCAGCAATATTCCAGCAGCAATACTGTTTCCAGCAATATTCCAGCAGCAATACTTTTCCAGCGGCAAGAATCCTCTGTACGTGATGCAGCATCACCACAACCTACCTAGGTTATACCCTTCTCCTACTTGGGCTTCCTCTTCTTCTCCATGCCAACAAGGTTTTTCCAGCCCAAGTACTGCTCCCCCTTTCACTGGAGTCCACCACAACCTACCTAGGTTATACCCTTCTCCTACTTGGGCTTCCTCTCCTTCTCCATGCCAACAAGGTTTTTCCAGCCCAAGTACTGCTCCCCCTTTCGCTGGAGTCCACTATGCTGCTGATCCAAATTGGTACCCGGACACCAGTGCCACTCATCACATGACAGCTATGTCTGTCAACAATCCACAACCTTATGGTGGGCCTCATAATGTATATATGGGTAATGGGGACTCAATGCCCGTTTCCCATACTGGTAACCTCCCCTTGTCTTTAGGTTCTTCCAATTTTTCTTTACAAAATGTCTTTCGCATTCCGTCAATTCGTAAAAATCTTCTCTCTGTGGCTCGTTTCACCAAGGATAATCTTGTTTTCTTCCTATTTGCTCCAGATTTCTATCAAATCTATTGTTTACATACTGGTCGTTTGTTATTTCAGGGCCCATGCAAAGATGGTCTCTATCCGCTTAGCCTGTCTTCCATGTCCACGGTCCCCCATGCCCTTCCTCCCTCTCCATCTCAGCATATTGTGGGTTGCAAATGGGTGTTCCGCATTAAGCGGAACCCGGATGGCTCAGTTGAGCATTACAAGCCCCGCCTTGTTGCCAAATGATTCCATCAACAGCACGGGATCGACTATGGTGAAACCTATAGTCCTGTTATCAAGCCCGCTACCATTCGAACCTTTCTCTGTGTTGCTATGTCTAGGGGTTGGCCTCTCCGTCAGCTGGATGTCAAAAATGCATTCCTCCATGGTTATCTTCAGGAAGACGTTTACATGACTCAGCCTCCTGGCTTCGTCGATTCCTCTCGGCCCTCCTATGTCTGTAAGCTTCACAAGGCACTTTATGGCCTCAAACAAGCACCCCGTGCTTGGTTTCAACGCATGAGCTCTTTTCTGCTTTCTGTTGGCTTTCGACATAGTAAAGCTGACTCATCTTTATTCATCTATCAACATGGATTGCATACAATTTTCTTTTTACTCTATGTTGATGATATTGTCATTACGGGCAGCAGTGATCAGCTTCTTCAAAGTTTTATTGATGCCTTGGGCCGTGGATTTGACATTAAGGATCTTGGTCCCCTTCACTATTTCCTTGGTTTACAGGTCAAGCCTCATTCCAACGGCCTTCACATCAATCAACTCAAGTATGCTCATGATATTTTAAAGAAGCATGGTCTATTACTCAGTCAACCAGTGAGCACCCCAATGTCGGCAAAGGCTGTCCTCACCACACATGATGGTGATCTTCTTGAAAATCCAACTGCCTTTCGTGAGATGGTTGGCTCCTTGCAGTACCTAACCATTACACGCCCTGACATCGCCTTTGCGGTCAATTTTGTGTCACAATTCATGAGTCAACCTCGTGCTCCACATCTCATTGCAACCAAACGTATTCTCCGCTATGTCAAAGGCACACTAGGCCATGGTCTCCATTTTAGTCCTCAACGCCAACCTGCCCACCTTTCTGCTTACTCTGATGCGGATTGGGCCGGCTGCCCAGAATCTTGCCGTTCCACTTCCGGCTATCTCATTTACCTTGGCAATACCCTTGTCTCTTGGTGTTCCAAAAAGCAACCTACCATTGCTCGCTCCAGTGCCGAATATGAATATCGATCCCTTGCTCATTCCAGTGCCGAGACAACTTGGTTAGGCTTCTTACTATATGAACTTGGTGTCCATATTCAATACCCCATTCGGCTTTACTGTGATAACCTAAGTGCCACATACGTGGCTTCTAATCCGGTCTTTCACGCTCGCACCAAGCACATCGAGTTAGATTATCACTTTGTTCGTGAAAAGGTCGCACTTGGGAGTCATCAGGTTCATTTTGTCCCTTCCGTCGATCAACCAGCTGATCTTCTTACTAAACCACTTCACAAGCAGCGGCATAATCTCATGTGTACCAAACTTGTGCGTCCTGAGCCGCCCAGTTTGAAGGGGGGTGTTAGAGCAAATCACTCTCCTACATTGATTTCCTCCCTCTCCACAATCAAAACTGATTGTGTAACTGTAGATTAGTTTTGAATATTTGTATTTATAGCATTGAATTCTATTGGTAACAATAGAGCATATCTTAGCTATATAATTGTACAATTGTAGACATACAGATCAAGGAAAATCAATTTCAACACTTTGGCATTGGTATGCCTTCTGATTTATAGTTTTTTATAGGTGAGTGGAAGCCACAATATTTGTTTTTTAAATTAAGAATCTTTAAGTTGAAGCCGTTCATTTTATGGTACAAAATGCTTCGACTTATTATTGTTACATGACTTATATTGTCTTAAATGAAGATTAACTGCTTGGCTTGTTCAAGTATGATTTGCAGAACTAATCATTCAAATGCTCAGCCTTCTTGACAAGAAAAGGTAAATAATAATAATAATATTAATATGCACAACTAGCATAGCTAACACACGTCATATGGGGATCATTGGTACATTGTCTCCCACTCTCCCCTAGTTCCCTCGCTGAAGCGACAAGAATTTTAAATCAACTTCAGTATATCATCACTGCAAGTTTTGCTCGATCAAGATTCAAGAGTATAACTTTAAGCCATACCACCATTACTTCATTTTTATTAAGCCAATTTCTCCTGTACAAGCTGTGAATGGGGAAGATGTACTACTTTTCTACAATAACTTCAAGAGTAGCAGAGGTAATACGAGATTCCTTTTAGATCATTCCTGCTAGGCAGCGAACTAAATCAGAATGCAGTGTGTGGCCACCCTGTGTGACATGCAAAGAAACAAATAGCAACTTATTGCATATCTCATAACCATTTGGTTCTAGTCTACCCAAAATCATGAAATAACCTGATGTAATCAATACAAACCTTGTAAGCCACTAAGTGTGCCACGGGAAGCCCTTGGCTACCACATCTTGCAAAAAGCGAAACATCACCGATAAGATCCAAGACCTTATGACGACAAGGTTCATCTTGAAAATGAAGTGGTGGATTCAACCAACCTTTACTAGCACTGCAAAAGGAAAATAAGAGTAGTGTACTATGAAAAACCAAATGGGAAAACAAATTACTAATTGAGGTTGGCATATCAATTTGATATTTCTCCCAAAGCAAACCTAATAGATACCCACTCTTTGAAACATTTTCTTCCTGACTTTTATAGACATAAAATTAAACCAAACTGTTAAGTCAGGTCAGCCCAATTCAAATGTCATTGCCTAAATCAAGTATACTTAAACTTAAATCAATCTGAGTTGCAGTACATGAATTACAAAACTCTAGACAGAAAATTCTCACATAAGCAAGTGCAAATTATCACATTCTATGAGGAAAGTTCTTAAGTTTTGTAGAGTTCAACCGTGTTTGATATTTATTTGAAAGAAGCATCAGTTGAACAGGTTTAATAAAAAATTTGATGTTAAGTCCCTCACAGCCTGTTCACTAAAGTAGGCTTTGGGGGAGATAATCACATGGTCTTTTCCTTATAGTCAGCGGACTAGTTTTGTTCAACAAATGTGACTATTCAATCTAAATAAGCATTAAATAACTCATTCTTACCTACAAACAATTGCATTTTCTAATGAACCTCCTTTTATGAGTCCTGCATTGCGCATTCGCTCTACCTGTTAGAACATGAAGTCAAGCATTAGCAGAGAAACTTCAACATCATCTGACTAAACTATGTAAATGGGTATGCCAAAGTAAGTCTATTCAGTTATCTTAAGAAAACAGACCGAACGCATTAAGCTCGAGTCTAGTCTGCTTATTTGTTTATTAGACACAGCCTAAGAGAAAAATGATGTCTAAACGAATTTCTACAATATCTTGGTCACTTCTCTATGCGAAAGGAGGAGATATTTGACATTAGAAATTGGAATAACTCTCCAACTTTATTTCCACTCTACAAAAACAAATATCAGTTATGCAAAATTGAAGATAGTAGTTTGAGAAGAAATCAGTTCTATTCAAAAAATATATAATAAATTAGAAAATGATACTATTAAAATAAAGCTCATATGACAGCTTGCTTCTCTACAAATCACCAAATCAATTCACAGTGTCAAAGATACGTTTGTTGTAACACTCAATATGAGGAAACTTAGACTGCTTTGAGCATCTTTCTACCATCAGTGTTTAATACAACAATACTGTTGCTAATATACTACTGATGAAGGAGTATATAGCACTGACCTCCTCATAAACGCAAAAGGTTCTTGACAAAGCTATCTGCTTGGAATATAAAGATTTATCCAATGAAGTCACAGAAAACCACTGGCTGCCAATGGCTGGCACCTGCATAAATAGTCAGACAGGTCAAACCCCACGAATTAGCATACAATTTCTCACAAAAGAAGTTGCAAAAACAACAAAGTAATGCATAGATATTTGATTGCCATCTCTCATCCATGCTATTAGTACCATCAATTTCCAAGCCAGTACCTGTCGAAAGTCAATCCCATAAGTGATACGGATTTCTTCTGATGGGAATGCAGCAACAAAAGAATCATTCCTCCACACATGCACCGGTTCATTCACATATGCCATCATCTTTTCACAGCAGTCACCATGATGATCTGTTGCGACTTGCAACCCAACTTGTTCTATCGCCTCCACCCACTCTCTTGCTGATCCATCAAAGATAGGAACCTGCATAACATGAAGGTTAGTTTCCCTGTCATATAATCAATAACTATTGGTTTTTCACACACATCCAAAACAACATATTCAAATCTCATATTCCTGCTTCCACACATTTCTTGCCTATATCAAATTGTTTTCATTCTAAAGCATTCTCTTCAGCTAAAAATTTCTAATCTTTAAACCTTTTTTTTTTTCTCTAACCAATTGCAGTAACAATCAAAATTCACAAATATCAGAATCAAACTGTACCAACCTCAACACTGCAATCATCTTGGGAATCCGAATTCTCAATCTCAATCCTGCAATTATCGACCTCCATAGCTTCCAGCGCCGAAAGCAAGTGCTCAACAGTTGGGATTTTCAGCCCATCTTTACAGAGAGTGGTGCAGAGAGGCGAATCCTCAGCGAACTCGATCGAAGCTCGAATCAGAGTTGACCGAAAGTCAAAGTACCTCCCTTTTCCGGCGAGCTCGGGCCACAACTTCACCGTGGAGACCTTGCCGCTGTGCAAGCTCTTCCCCGAGCGCTCTATGCATCCCGCTAAGGTCTGCTGAAGCCGACCGGTCTGGAATCAAAGAATTCAGCCACCGTCAGAAAACTGACCGGAAAATGACCGGGACGGGGGGAGAGAGAGAGAGAGAGTACCGATTTCCAGGAGATGAGTTTGGAAGACTTGAATGCAGCGGAGACTGTCATGGGTTACGAGATGGCGGTGGGTGACAATACGACGCCGTTTGTTCTTTGACCTAGGAATTTCACAGTGGACCTTTTTGGCGGGATGATCAGTGACCTAGAGCTTTGGAGCAAGATTTCATATATTTTGATTTTTCTCTACTTAAATGAGCCTCTTTTGTTCCAATAAATTCCCTAGTTGGAGTTGGAGAAGAAAAATAAGCTAAAAGGTTTAACTTTTGCTTTTCTATAATACAAAAATTATAGAAAAGCTGTCGGAGTTGCTCTTAGAATTAGAGCGCTTTTCATGAACGGTCAAGATCAAGTACGCAAAGTTTTTACACATGTAGGAGTTTAGATTTACTTATATCTAACGGTTCATATTGTGACAATTTATATAAAAATAGACCATATTTTCTTTATTAAATGTAGGAAAATTGAAAAGAAATTAAAAAAGAAAACAACCACCTAGAGACACCACAATTGAGGCCGCCTTCGGCCGTATGTGTTCCATGATAACCTAGCACCACCGCAATTGAGTTTTCAAGTCATGGCACCAGAGCATACAAGTTTCCAATTCTCCGATGATAATCTAGTCAAAATTTCAACTCACATATCCTCACATTATGAATTTCTCATTCCCACAACAGTTACAATGCTAGAAAGCAATTGCATAAAATACAGGGGCAGATTCATCCATTTATGGTGACCAGCTAATCCTTGGTCTAGCTATCAGTGAGAGCGTAATACCTACAGAGGGAGAAAGAAGAAAAAGAGAGAGACTCGCAGAGAAACTGATTTGTCGTCGTTAGCCAGAAACATCAAGGTGCGACTTATTCGGTTGCAAACAAAATTGTTTCATCCAGTGAAGCAGGATTGTGTTTTATTTTCTCGCAATATCCTTTTTTCATTTATATGTTTAATAAAGAAATGAACTTTATTCCTACACAATTGCCACATCACTTATTAAAAATATAATAACCATTAGATGTAGTTAGATCTAAAGGCTAATAAAGAGTGTAAAAATATGTGCAAATTTATGTCTCCCTTGAACCGGATCCTAAAATAAATTTTCAGTCGAGCATAAACTATCTTATCATCCCAACACCAACTGTTACTACAATTGAAAGGCAGCATTTCAATACTATGCAATCAGAAGAGGCCTAAACAAATTACACATTTTTAACAGCCTGCTTGACACCCAGCTATATCTCCTAACAACTATTGTACAGAAGGTAAACAACTTATATCCACATCAATAAATGTCATCTGAAAGTAGCAATTTGCAGCCTCCACTCGCAAGATCATTGCAATCAGACGGTCATGGTTCTTAGCATATATTAACTCAGAAGTCCCCAAATACCACTACTTCATATGTTCAATAACTTCGGCCTGAATCTTGCACAAGAGCATGAGAGAAACTAAGACTGACATCATGGTCCAGGTGCCAACTAGACCTCCTGTGACATCAATCAGCTAACAACTCATCACCTTCTAATCAAAATTAGTAGGGATGTCTAAATCTGTATCTGAAGTATTAGTGAGCTCAAGCAGAGGCTCCTGCAGATACCAAACTTCAGTGTAAGATACTCTACATCAAAGAGTCGTCGTCATCCATGTATAGCATAGTTCTTTAAAGTAGTGTGGTACAATATACTGACATTGGCGCAGACCAAAACCATACATAAGTAATGACCAAAAAAAATCTGTAGTCATTTTTTGTATGCACAATATACCTGCTCAACATCATTGGTTGAGGAAACAATTCCCATAGGCAAAGTGTTTGTAAGATCCTCGGCAGATTCTTGAAAATTCTGCAGCATGAAGTTATGTAAAAAGTCACAACAGAAACTAATGGATAATACCAGCTGATATATACAAGTACGGAATACTTTTGGGAGTTTTAAGGATAGTTATCTCAACATATGTCTTCCCGACCAAACTAGGAAAAATGAGACAGCATGGAACTTTAAAAGCGAGATGATCAAATTCATGCTTATAGTCCAACATTAAAGTATCCTGACTGGAAATATATCCATACTTCCACTAAAGCAATAGTGTGTCAAATATATTAACTTAGTTTTTGAATTCATGAAAGAGGGAATGGCAAGTTTATAGTCAATTTACAGAGACACTTGCAAAAACCTACACCATATGCTGATCGATATCTCATAACCTCCAGCATCTGAAAATTCATTTGAGCAAACTAATTAAAATAGCTTGAACATTTTTCCTCCAACAATTGACCTCTCATCCTTCGCTTTACATTAGAAATACGCAATAACAAGGAAGAAAAGATCTCACATTTCAAGATCCATAAAAATCAGCTTTAAGTTGACTTAGACACCATCTGAAAATCAGACACTAAAACCCAGATGCTCCAAAGACATCTTTTACTAATGCAGTGTAATGCATGTTACAGAGATAGTGATAGACATACAAGACACAACATTTGCTAGTTAACCTAATGCTGAGATAATTTTTCAATCACCTTGCAAAGCAATCCGAACTCTTGGTGTGAACATATCAGATACACATATGAATAGTTTAAATTCCACTATACCTAGGAAACGGAACCAGTGCACTTTTGAGGCCAATGCAAACAGTTAATCCATGTCCAAGGAGAAAGAAACAGTTGATCAACAGTTTCTTAAATTACATGACAAGCAGTAGTAAAAACAATATACCAAAAGGCATAGGCAAAGATAACACCATTGTAAACATAAAGGTAAACATACTTCCACATCCAGGTTGACAGAAGCATCATTGGAACCTTCAATGACTGATTTAGAAGGATCTTCACGAGCTCCCTGCACACACCATGGTATTAGGCATATATAACAAGTTTCACACTTAACCTAGGAGGTAATAGCATTAGGAGGTGGGTCTAAAAAACATACATGCCCATCCTGGTTGCCAGAGAATTCACATTCAACTATTGAAGGCTTGATTTCAAGTGGTGTTCCCTGCTGATCACATTTTGTTCAGTACATAGATCTATCATGAAATGGCAGCATCAAGGAAACAGCAGAGCACAAATATATGATCATTGTCACAAAAACATCTGATACATAAGATTCTTAAGTGCAAAATACTCAGCAATCAAACTATGTTTTAGGAACCAAACAAAACTCAAAGACAACCAACAAAAGGAGGGGTCTTTGAAAAAAAAAAAAAAAGGAAGGGCAAAAAAGGAACAACAAAGTCAAGCCAACTCATGACACAAAGGAGACACATATAAGACATTGATTAACTACTTGAAAATGGATTCTTTCACTTCTAATAGGGAAAAAATGTCTAAAAGTACTGCACATACAGGTTCAATGTGGTCCATGGAAAGGTTCCTTCCTCCCTTGCTGAGATCTCTCAATGTTCCCTGTACAATCAACAAAATGGTGACGGAAAATGAAAATGGCTTGAAGAGATGGGAACAAATGATTGCAGTTACACCTAAAACAACAATGATCAAATAGAGAGAGAGAGCCCCATTTATGACTCTGGCAATGAGCATCTTATCCAGTTATGAAAGCAAAACAAACCAACCTTATTCGCCCACATAAGTCCACAAGCATTACATAAAGTTCTTGGACCAGCAGGCCCTCGGCGCATAGCAGGAGTATTATTTTCACTAACTCCACAGTGTTGACATCTTCGTAAGCTGAAAAACACAGAACAACCAGGAAAGAGTGCTCAATACAACAAGAATTTCACTGATCTCAATCAATATCATACATCATCCAAGTCCGTATAAGAAAAACTAAATTGACTTGGAACTCACACAGTTTCAGGTCGAGGAGTGCCATCTTGAAGGGAACTTTGTGCCGAGTCCCAACCAGAACCGCTAGAATTTTCTTTTAACGATGCGAACTGTCCATTCTTACGGTGCATTCTGGCATAATAAGAACAAGAAGGGCACATCATTAGCACCATAATATCATGCACAATAAAATGCATGATCTTCCAATATTCCCGTTATTATGCAGAAGGATAGAAAAACAGTGCGAATACGTATGCATAAAACCTGAGCCATTGGAGTCACAAGACTCAAATCTTAATGCAATGGTGTTTCACAATAGCTTTTATCCTTTTCATCAAACATACTTGCACAAAAAACAAGTTCAAATGACCCTATAATTTTTTTTAAATGGTTGAACTCAAAGCACTAGTTACAAGAAAGAAAGAAGGATCCTGTATATATCTCACCTCTGTGCAACCTCTTTACGCACAGTGTACCTAATTTTCTTGTCAAAACACCTCTCCTTCCGTTTCTCACGAAATCTAACAAGGGAAGCTATTCTTCGGGAAAGATTCGAACGCTTTGGGGTGTCACCCACACCCTAAAGAATGTGGAAGGCAAAACATGAGCATAAGCACAGAAGATGTATTCAAAGTGGTCTCATTAACATCAACCCTACGCATTACCCTTGTATTCTGATCGTAAGACATTTCAACCCTAGGAACGCCAGTTGGTGCATCACGTCCTCCCAACAGCAATAGCACTGCTTGTACCTGTTGTATAGAACCCAAAGCTTCAAGCCCTCTCTTAAAATAGGCATAATCCAAACCAGAAAACCCATGCATTATCAAACAAAAGGCTGTGAATTTAATCGTCAAATTACAGAGGACAGAAACAGATAAACAATTAACTTGGTTTCATATGACAAAAGGGATTATCCAACGCCCCCACTAGCCAGTGAATAAGAAGCAAATGGCACGATAAAATATACGATGAGCATTAGACCTGTGATTATACAGTTAGAACCATACCTTCCTACCAATTACTTTTGGAGCCATATTGCTTTCCACATTTTCAGCATTCAACAATATACTTCAATTTAAAAATTGCGTTTGAAGTTTAAACAGAGTCACTGGGGAATCTGTGAGCATACATATTGTTTCTATATATGTTTCATTGCCATAACAGGTAAAACCAAACAGCATCACTATTCTAAAGTCCTAATCTTAAATAAGATAATATAAAATTTAATATATTTAATCACAAACTTCAACTTTAAATCCCATCAGCTCTGTACTCTTCTGACAACCCAAATCAACTCTTTGCAGTGTTGCAAGTACTAACCACAGTAAGAAAAAGTGAAAGAAAATTTCTTTTTACTGTATAAGAACAGTAAATAAATAAAAACAGAGGTGAAAGCAAAGAAAGAAACAGAGAGTGAGTGACCTTCTGGGGCGTAACGGCAGGAAACACATAAACCTCGCCTTCAAAAGAGAGAGTGAGCTCACTAGTCCTCGTCGCCGCCGTAAGCACACTCACTCCCCCACGCGCCGCCGCCGCCGCCGCCGAGCTCACGTGAACCTCCTCTTCCTCCTCCTCCTCCATAATAGCCTCGTCGCCGCCACCGTCTTCGTACTCGCCGCCCTCATCGTCCTCCATCTGAAACGAACCCGCCGCCACGTGGTCCTCGTACGGACGACGCGCTTGCAGAGGCTGTGGATTCACGGCCGCCATCTTCTGATTCCCCCCTCCCCCCTCCTCTCTTCCAATTCAAAACCCTACCTCTTCCATCGCGATAAATCAAACTCTCTGAAACAAAAACCCTAACCCTAACTCTCCCCTCGAAAAAGCTAAAGACGAAAGCCCGAAGATGGAAAGAAAGAAAGAAGAAGAAGCTTCGAAAATCAAACGAAAAAAGAAAGGTTTCTAACACAAAAATAGCCAAGAAATTTGCAGGGCCTGCTCCTCTGTTTCCTTAGAGAGCCGCAAATGGGTAATATTCCCTTTTTTTTTTTAATTTTCAAAAACATCCAAACTGAAAAAAGCAAATTACTTTTTTATTTTTATATTCTTCTGTCACAGAACTAGCACCCATTCGGTGTAATGCAGGACTACGGTAATCAAGTACAAGGGTTAAGTGGGCGGTTGTGATTGGCTGGATGGGGACTGAGTGTGGGGCCCGTGGCTCACATGCGCGGGTTTTTGTGGTGGAGGGTGATTAATGATGCAACGGAATGGGGCCCCACTGTGATCGAACGGCAGGTGGTGATGATTGAAGGCGTGGGGTGGAGATTTTATTAATAGTGATTGGGGTTTGGGGTTTGGAAGGTGGAATGGACTTTTTGAGGAAATTACCAAATTGGGACTATGAGGAGTCTATTTATGGAAACATGCAGTCGCATCCAGCTTAGCAGTTTTTCAGTTTGATCCAAAGTGGATATCGTTGTACTTGCCGCTTGCCGTTTGCCGTTTGCCGTTTGCCGTTATGGTTGAGAAGAACTGTGCGTTTTGTTGGTTTCTACTTTCTGGACCCAAAGACGATGAGGTACAAAGAATTTGCTTGAAAAATTAGAGATTGCATTCCATAAAAATAAAATTTGCCATTTGATGACGAAAGTGTCATTTGATAGGCGTAGCTGTGTAGGCATTTAATGGGACGACTGAGACATATAGTGCGTCATTCTCTTTAGTTACATGAAATTTAAGTATCGGGAGTTTACATACATATATATCTTATATAATTAAGTATATATAATGTAAATATTGTATGTGTCATTAGTCTGATTCATAGTAGGTACATTCCACCCACTCAATACTTTTCTACGATTAACACGTGCATATCTTATTTACTCCTTGAATGAATTTTAAAAAGCACACATCGTAGTTTAAGACTCAAGTATCAAATATATTGAAATGACAAATGATATACAATATTAGAAACCATGGTAAACTAATTTCGAGCACCTTCTTATTTCAATCTTGTGATAAAATATTGAGCGGCTTGAGTATGAGTTTCTTAAGAGCTGAGAAACGGAAGACGGGGTTCTTTTTACAAAAAGTATGGGAAACCCGAAACGGAATACCTAGGTCACGAGGCAAGGGAGGACAGAACCCCACTTCGACTCACCAAGGAGAAGGTAAGTACTTTTATATCGTTTCTTCTCAAGTTCTCTATAAAACCAGTTATGAGTCTACGGTTGGCTCATCTTGTAAGCCGAAGCCCCAAACCAAATCTGCTCTCTACCTTCCGCCTCTGTCATTAAAGAGAGTTTTGATTCGGTTGATGGCAAATCCTGACAAAAAGCCATTTTTCGGATGGATGAAGATACTAAGCACAATGTTGAGAACCTTTTTGGCTTCAAAGAAGGGACCTTGCCTCTTGGAGTGCCCCTTATTTCTACTAGACTCACAGCCAGAGACTGTAGGCCTCTCATTGATAAGATTACCAACAGGGTTGAATCTTGGACTAGCAAACGGCTTTCCTATGCGGGTAGACTTCAGCTCATCAGATCCGTGTTGTTCAGTATTCAGGTCTACTGGAGTAGCATTTTCATTTTGCCGAAGGAAGTGTGCAAGGTTATTGACCAGATCCTCAGATCGCATGGGGCAGTTGGGATCTCTAAGGCTGCCAAGGTGGCTTGGGACGTTAAAATATTCATGGATTGGCCATGCCATTTATCTATTGATCTTTTTAGCACTATCTAATGTTAGGCGCTTGGAGTGTAAATATTTATTAATACCTTTTTGAAAACGGGTCTAGGGCTAGAGAT
Source organism: Rosa lucieae (assembly GCA_024704745.1). Taxonomy (NCBI): domain Eukaryota; kingdom Viridiplantae; phylum Streptophyta; class Magnoliopsida; order Rosales; family Rosaceae; genus Rosa; species Rosa lucieae. The sequence goes on from CM045498.1 coordinate 55,727,889, forward strand.
TCTAGACCTGGTTTCTAATTCGAACTAGTCCACAAATTGACAACAAGCTTGATTCATAATTCCATTACATATTAGTAACTATACTGGTTTATTGCTGCGAGTCTATTATCTGCTTCTTCTAACTATAATTTTTGAGAAATTTTATTTCCACATTGCTAAATACTAGATACACATCTCCTACTTAAGAGTAATGCTAGAGATCCCAAATTTATGTACCAAATATAGTTACCAAATGATGTGGCACATGCCACATCACTATTTTCACATTATTCATAATTTCCAACACATTTTTAGAGAAAAAAAAAAAAAAGATAGAAGCAATTAACTCCAATCCCCAAAACTCATCAAGGAGGTAAGAGGACAATTCGAATCATCCACTAAACAATCGTTCCCCATTGAATTGTTAGTTTGAGGTTCACAATCATGTTTTCAGATTTCTAATTAATTCACTTCATCATCTGGATAATAAATATTAAGTCTGGTTGGTATGATTGTATTTGATGAGTTAACATTGGTTCTGGGTTGCTGATGGCTATGACCAAGAAGCCATGAAAGGGTAAAACGAGAAAGGGATATTAATCACTTGATGCATCTTGTACTTAAATTTTGCCCGACTCTTTAACCTACCATCATGACAAATATGCCATGCCCAGTGAGGAAAAAGGAAATGATGGGTTTTTATTTTTATTTTTTATTTTTATAATATTCACAAATATTATTATGGATTTTTTATGTTAATATTTTCACAAATATTTATACTCATTTAGTTTATTAATTAAAAGACATGTCGGAAATATGTAGTTACATGTAGATGCCACATCATTTGGTATATAAATTTGGTAAATAATTTTGGTGCCTCAAGCATTTTCCCGTAAAAAATTATGAGAAATTTTATTCACACACAGTACTAAATACATATCTCTTTTTTCATACACCCAACATTATATTTTATGGCTATATTAAATTACCGAAATAAACATTTATATCAAAAATAAAAATATATAATTGATATATAGTATCCTTTATTCATAAGCCTTTTTTTTTTTTTGAATGTTCACCACCAGCCAAGTTGCCATACACAGTACACTTTCCTCTGAATGGAAAAATAATGATACAAAATATAAATTTAGTACAACATCATTATTGTGAGGCTTTGCCTTGATTTTTTTTTATCAAATAATTGCATTCATACGGAAGAAGTTACAAGCGGTATGAATATTACAAACAAAGCCACTAATGGACCACTTATAGTAGCTCTAGTTGGAAGTGGTTTGGCTTGATTCTTTACCTCACTACATTACACAGCATGTCGTCTGCTTAGTATACAACATTACAAACATCAAAATAGATAAATTGGTGCCCCAAAGGCCAAGACAACTAAAAGGAGTTTATAAACAAAAAATTAACCGAAGATATTGACAATACGAAGAACTATATAGTGTCCTCTCTGATGCCAAATAAAGCAGTGTCCAGAAGAACTGGTGAGGATACATGGACGGTTCCTGTGCTAGTGCATGATGAATCAAAACAGTGGAAGATGTCATTCCAGGCACTGTATTGACCTCTATAACCAGCACCTCTCCACTATCCAAGTTGACAAAGGCATCAATTCGTGAAAATCCTTCTAGTGAGTGTTTGCGATTGTTTCAATATGTTGTTTACATTTCTGCAAGGCTTCGTGGCTAATGATAGATAACAGAGGTGGAGTAAGATTGATGCCAGTCCCACCTTGAAATTTCTCCTCGAGTGATAAAATGTCACCACTCTCTCTCATGTTGATACCATAACTCAACGAGTGCATTAATCCATGTTTTCCAATAACACCAATGGTTATTTCAATCCTGATTTCATAAGCCATATAATCTTTTTTTTTTCTTATCGAGGTGTGATGTATCATGAATGAGGATAATTTAGAAAGTTTGAGCTTATGTTTATAGTAAAATGTTAAAATAAAAAATTTAATAGGTGGTGTATTAAGTAGGGAGTGGTGCTAGAGACACCAAATTTTTTTACAAAATTTTAATCCCAAATGATGTGGCTGTGTTGATGTAATTATCAACTAATAAATTAAGCAAATTTCCCTTTCAAAAAAAATTTTAAGCAAATTTCTTTTAAGAAAAATTGTTATTTCATATTCTAGTTTAGGAAAAAGTCTTTAATTATTTTTATTAAAATGATTGAAAAATCATGTCAAATTAATTCCTAAAACGTCAAGCAAAACTCAACATTGCTTTTATGAATTACCATAAAAATTGATCGGTTTATGCATGCTTATGTTTGATAGGTTTAGCCCTTTAGGGTTTGATGAAAAAATATACATTTTCATTAGTGAGCAACTTAGACCCCCAGAATATAATCTTAAAAGAGTGTAAAAAAAAATTAAAAAAATTCCAAGCATCCAGAGAACAACTGTGATTTTTTTTTTTCCATCGATGCAAGTATAATATTGTTGATGAACTTCTAAGTGAGAAAAAGAATAGTGACGATGTGGTACAATTAGAAATGGCTAGAAGTGGATGATCAGTATTGACTTTAATTGGAATTTATGTTAATTGTTTTTCTTAAAGAAATGAATATTTTGAAGACAGATTGAAAATATAAAATCAAAAGTGATGATGTGTCATCTGCCACATCATTTGGGATCCAAAATTTGGTATACAATTTTGGGATCTCAAACATTTTCCATTTTTTACTCAGCATATTAGTAACAAAAATGCTTGAGATCCCAAATAATTATACTAAATATCAATACCAAATGATGTGGCAGGTGCCATATCATCAAACTATTTTTAGCATGTATTCTTATGTTTATTTTTATTCTTTAAAATGGAAAGATCAATAATTAAAAGTTATTGTTGTTTAATTAGAAAAAAATGTATATGATAAACAACAACAAAAGGAATGAAGAACCCTAAACCAACCCCTTAAATCATGGAGACTTTAACACGCAACTGTAGGAAAAGGCCATCAACCAAAATAGAGTAAATAGAATACAAAGTTGTGTTAGTGGTGATGGGTTTCATCCTGCTGGAATACATATCTCTATGTAGTGATGGAATAAATGAGAAATTGTGATTTTCAATTGATGGCTAGATCCATCTCTACTGGGTTTCAAATGAATTTAATATGAATTCTTATATTGTTAGAGGGAGAAAGAATATGATTTTGTCTTGAAAAGCAAAGTTGTTCCGGTAATCTAGATGCTCACTTTAAACAAGTTTTAGTATGATGTGGATCAATATTGAATGAACAATTCTTAGGTTCACCCCTAGGTGAACAAGCATATTCACCCCTGTTATCGATTAACTCACTTTTACTTAATAAATTTATAATCCAACGGTCTATATCTTAAATTAGCATTTAAAGATCATCTCTGTAAAAAATCAATCAAATCGGAAATCGTTTAATTATCTAATTGAATCAAATAAATGGACGGTTCTAACTACACTTACTGCTATTATGATGAACCGTCCATGTATTTCATATAAATGAATAATTAAAAGGTCTTCAATTTGATTAATTTTTTTACAGAACTAATCTTTGTATTACATTATACAACTTGAATGGTTGGATTAGAAAATTAAAAAGTTATTATGCATTAATCATAAAGGAGGGTGAATATGCTGCTTCACCCCAAGGGGTGAACCTGAGAATTGTTCATATTGAATAGTATTTGTCTTTCTTTCTTTCTTTTCGACAAATATTAAATAGTATTTGCCAAGGGCAGGATTTGCTTAAGATACTAGATTACAAATTTTATTTGGTGTATGTTTATTTTGGCCTTTGACTTTGATCAATGAAAACCACTCCTTTGGAAAAGGAAAATGTTGGATCGGCACATCATATGATCTGTTCCAAAATGTGGTACACTTTCTTTTTGTTCTCCAAATGTGGTACACTTTCTATCTGTCTAGCACATTGAAGTACAACCCAATCGACTACCAGCTTTAGGTGGATAAGGTATTCTAATTAGGATATAGTCAATCAACAAAATAATTGTCCCTTTGACTACATTGATAGATTGTTTACGTGCAATCACTTTTGTGATTTCCTATGTGCTTCCTTTCATATTTCCCATGTTATTTTGGATTTGGTAGTGTGAACAATAAGAACCAACGAACAAAACGATTAACAGGTAACAATTAACATTTTTATAGTGAACAATCCTTTTTTTTATTTTTTGTTAAATAAAGGTTCATAACATTAGATGACCAGTTAACAAATCAGAGTCTAACATACACTTAAAGACAGAAAAAACTCTTATCTAAACAATGTAAACTCATTACAAGTCAATTTGAGTCCGCTTTGTAAAGCGAACTCATAAATAAAAAACAACACCATGTCTTCTGAGAAAAAAAAATATCTTGTAACCATCCATCCGCCAGGCATGCAATTGTAGTATTAAAAAAAAGATACTTCCCAGCAAACAAATAGGGAGTCAATCCTCATCCATAAGCCGCTTTCTCCAGTCCAACTCGAGATAATTACCAATTCCGGAGAACCATGATCTGAATTACGACTGACACTTTATAGACCTTAAAGGTCCACAATTACCCAAGGAGGTCAAACTCTCAAACCAGGCCAGCCCAAGGCACTAAGTAATGAATGAGGGTGTCAAGGCACCCTCCAACCTAACCCAATTCTGAATAGAATCAGACCTACTCAAGTGGACCCAAGGGAGACTGAGCCCAAATGACTGAGGCCCATGCCAAGCGCCCCAAACCCAAGGAAGGAGGCTAGCCCAACATCGCTGCCAACCTGCCACCGCCGCCACCACCATTTCCAGGCGCCGACCTCGGTCAGTATCAAGCCCAATCATGGAGAACCCAAAGCTATCCACCACCAATCGCAATCAACACAAGCCAAAAACAAGAATTCTGCAACTCAAAAACCGTCGTCGCCGCTCACCTGCACTAGCAAGCCGCTTGACCTGTCGGAAAATAGAGAGAACTTCTGAATCCGACTCGTTAACCCATAGTTGTGTTTCCAAACAAACCACCACGACCGCACAGAGATCCCACCCAGACCCCAGTCACATCAGTATTAGCCCGACGTACCTAGTCGATCTGCTTCCCAGGAAACGCCGTCAATCTGTGTCATTTTGACAGCGCCAAAACCGGCCACCAAGATCCTAGAACGGATCTTTCCTTCCCCTCTGTCCCTGCCGCCATGACAAGAGCTCACCTGCGATTCTGCGCCGCCATCACGCTCTACTCAGAAACCCTAGGGCTCTGCTTAGCTAAAGGATTTTTTTTATTATTCTTCTGGTGATGCTAAACAATCCATTGATACTTGTTTGGTACGGTTGAATTAGTAAACAATATTCGATCTTGTTGAATTTTCATTAAAACGATATTTTACCGATTTAAATATAGTGGTCTAAAGAATACAACATAATGTTACACTAACAGAGAAAAGGCGTAGTCCGCAGAGCGTTATTGTCCCCTATTTTACTCAGTCCAATTAGTCAAACAATTTGTGAAAAGCAAATGAAGAGAACCAAGTCACGTCAAGTCAACAAAATGATCAAAGTGCAAAGACAAAACAGTGGGCACAGTTTTAATGGCGGTTCAAAACAGTGCAATGACATCTTACTCTAGGCTAGGGTACATTTTTAATTACTAGATTTAAGTATTGTGGGCATTTCCTTCTCGCAATAACCAGTGGGCACAGTTTAGAAATACATCCTAATCCTATATCATATCGACAATCAATATCACTATTGATGATGCATGATTATTAAGAGATGCAAGATGCATAACCAAAGAAAACACACCTAAGGAGCAAACATGATTTGGTCATTGCTTGGGACTGATAATAAGGTGGTTCCATTTTCCAAGCTTACCCATAGGAGCAACTAGCAAACTAGAAAGATACAACTTTTCATTTCATTCATCCTCAATACGCATGAGATGATCATTACAGGGTGGTCCTTTTGTCGACAGAGACAAACTATGCCAGACCTTGACTTGTCAGCACTCAGCAAGCAATCAAATTACCAGAAATGTATTTCAGGTCAGCTAAAAACAGATGAAATGGTCATGTGCCAAGAGAATACATGATATTATAAAATGGTTTAGGTTTTGCAAATAAGTCTATGTCCTCCCAGGGTAGTGTACCAAAACCTTAAAAAAGGAAAGACAAAAAAAATAGATTATTTCTTGTATTGATCAAGGCACTATTATCGCTGTACATAGATCGGATAAGCCAAATGAAAAATACGACCCAACCTACTTGACTGTAATGCCAGAGGCAAATTTGGCATTATAACCACACGATCTAAGTTTCAGCAACTAAAGCCTTGTTATCACCATTAGATAAGGGAACAGCTTCTGCAGCATTGTGTACAACGATGGCCGTTCCAGTGTCTGAGTCATCAGCTTCAGCCTCACCCTGTTTGCAATGCATGAAAATGGGTAATGACAATTACACGTGCGGAAATAATAATAAAAATTTGATTGTGACCAACAATATATATCCCCTGATAAATGTCTGAGAGATATAAACAGACCTGTTCTCCAGCAGTCAGAGAATGACCCGGCGGTCTCTTGGAAATATCCCTCAAAACCCCCTGCAAAATTTGTGATGTCAATTGTGAGAACTACCGAAGTCTCTGCTAGAGGAATAGTAGTTGCACATTATAAGCTGAAAGCAGATTTACAGGTAATGCCAAAAAAATGTCTAGTAGCGCAACTGGAAACACATGCGAGCAAAGGTCTATATATTAATTGAATTAATACCCATGAGAATTTCAGGCATGAAAAGTTTTATTTGCTCACAACAACAAATAGTGCGAGTACAGCATATGTTATTACATTCTAACTACTTGGATATGCTCATCCACAAATTAAGGCTACCATGCAACACCATCTCTTCCACGTTCTAACATATATCTACCCATGTATATTTTGTATGAAAGAAAAGTAAAAATAATAATAATAATTAAATCCAGACATTTCACCACCACATTCCATAAAAGCAGAAACCATCCAAGACACAATGTCTTGGCATTCAATTCACAGTCTCGGTTGCAGACTGCGTGAGCCAAGAATGCATTCTCAACTCTATTAGTTATTACCAGACAACATGCAAGACCAAAAGTCTCCAAATTCTCAGTTCCAGACTATCACTCAGTCCTCCCTAAATTAAGAACTCTCAAGGAATGTCTAGTAATTGATGAGGACACAAACAAAACCAATAGTTCTTACACCTTCAGAAACCAACTCTCTAGAAACAAAGCAGCAAAAGAAATCAAGCAATCAATTCATCATAAGAGATACCGACCCTGTTTGCCCAGAAGAGCCCACAAGCATTGCAAAGAGACCTTGGACCAGATGGACCACGCCGCATCATTGGTGTGCACTTTGAACTTGTTCCACAATGTGTGCATCTAGACACGCACACAAAAGTCGCAACTCATGAAAGATCCACCAAAAATATAAAGGTAAAATATAAAAATATATAATACAGCCTTGAGAAACAGGCAGCAAATAAAGGAGTACAAAACAAAAAGGACTCTATAGTATACTCACGAGGTTTCTGCATTGCTGTCATCTTGCCTTGACTCTTGGCCAGAACCCCAGCTGTAATCTCCGTCTGACTTTTTGGAAGAAGTAAATTGCCCCTTGTTACGCTGCATCCTGAGGTAAGGCATTCATATATGAACTAAGCATGGGTAATACAAATTGAAGTGGTAGAGCTAGAGAAATAATAAGCAATACAGTAGAGCAGAAATGAGCAACACAAGAACAAAGCAAGAAAGCAGGATGCTCATCATTTGCTAAAATCAAGCTATGATCAAGCATGTCTTAAACCCAAATTATTGGGGTTAGTAGATAACTTCTTAAGATCTAAACTAAGAAGCATACACACAGAGGACAACAATGTTAGTGACAAGCCATTTCTTTGAATGGAACTTTTCAACAGCTCCCCTGTTCAATGCAGAAAAGGCAAAAAAGAAAAATATAAATACAAGAAGAGGAAAAAGGAGCAAGAAAAAAAGGTTACATGTTGCAATCTTATATGTTGAGAGATCTGCATATCAAAGCTTCACAAGATTGAGAAATACAACCATACGATTTGGCCGCTGTAGAAGTCCAAACCTAGGTTTATGAGCCCATATCACAGAATTGACCTGTTAGAACCCATTCCTATCATCCTCGACTAATATTTTTCTTCTTTTAATTATAAACCGCCATCTTCCTACTGAAGGTTTACTGGAATTACTGTGCCTCAAAAAGTACTATGATAAGCAGTTGGCTGATATAAGTTTGTGACCATTTTAAAATAAAATTACCCATCTCAGTCATCACATCATACTTCATTACAGTACAGTGTCATATACTTCTTAAAGCACGCCTGACTTTAGTTATGTGAACTAACCATTAAAAGGCATATCCTAATACCATAACCTTACATTTACTGGTTTTTAATCTCCCCTCCTTATTTCCCCTTTAATTTTTATACCCAGAAATCCCAAAATCATTTCGCAGACCTACATTTGAAACTGGATCCGAGCACCAAACCCGAAAATCTTTAGGAGGCAGGACCTCTAGCAAATAGTCATGTATCTACCTTGGGGTTCTAACCCCATAAGGCATGGGAGTAAACCACCGGCCAGACTATTTGACTAAACCCTCACTACATAATCAATCATGTTTTCATTCATCACATTTGACAAGCTGCCACAAACAGATATGAGCAACATTTTCATGGGGATTAATGAGTTATCAAAACACTCTGGAACAAGAGCAAATATTTCCCCTAGCTTCAAGCTTCAGGACTTGGATAGGTTTAGTACTAAACTGCTAAAGGTTTTCCAAATTCATTGTCGAGTACAAAGTTAAAAGAAGGTTTTGCATGAATTAAAAAGAGAGATGCTCTAGTTGGTAAAATTTGATAAGTAGTTGCACATTCAATCACATGAATCTAGTTGCCACACTTTAGGATTCTACAAAGACAGAGCATACCAATAAAGAAAACCACAATATAGGTCTGCACTTATCTATACTATTATTAAGAGAAGAGGCTTTGTTAGCCAAAACTGAAAATTTTGACAGATTTAACCCTGAAAGATTAAAAAACTTTGACAACAAATTAAATCACAAGGGTAAATAGGACAATTATAAAATAGATTTTATTAAGAAAATTGAAAAGAAATTATCCCACAACCTCCCATTTTCTCTCCCACTATTTTCTCTCTGCAATAACTACCCACTAAATCTATTTTCTTTTGCACATAACTTTTTTTTTTTACAATTAAAATTTTTCTTACACATGCAGAGCATGTGATTGCAGACTAGTTATAATTAAGATATTCTTTCTGTTCTCTCCACCTTGATAATGTCATCAAACTAAGAAAGTTATTCATGCGCTACAAAAACAGATCTGACCTAAGTATCAAAAGATCCATATTCATCAAACTAAAGATGTATACTTTCCCCCTTCAGTTACTTGAAATGATATTGATCAAGCAGCAAGTGCATACAATTCAGAGTTGCTTAAAGTAACTTAGGGTTTAATGAATTTAATTATACAAAAGTAAAATTCCGTCAAATGAAAGGAAGAGTAAACCAACAAGTATTGACATAAGTCCTCAGAATGATATTGTATTGTTAAAAAATTTCAAGTTTTAAACATCTGTTACATGCAAATATGTACCAATAAGCAAACATGGCACCATTGTAACTTTTTCTTTCACTCAACTAAGTCAGCAATTTGAGCAGAAAAATCACCTGAGGGCAACTTCTTGACGGACACTATATCTGACTTTCTTATCAAAGCATCGTTCTTTCCTCTTTTGACGAAACCTGTTTAACGACGCTGCTCTATGAGGCTGATTACAGCCTGTTGGAAACTCTGTTATGGCCTACATATGCCGACAATACATGAAAACACAATCAAAACTATGAAAATATACTATGTGAAAGCTTTCCAGTCACAATCAAGAACATACCCTCTGATTCTGAGTTGTCATGTCTACACCTTGGGCACCAGAAGATGATTCGGAGCCCCCCAACAGCAATAGCACAGCTTGAACCTTCAAACGATGTCCAAATGCACAAAATTTTAGTTATCACATTCCACTAACACCCCGGATAGAGACTGAAAATTAACTATAAGCACACTCGCATGATGGTTAATTACCACGATCAGTATTTAGAAGGCGATTTCACACTAACCAAAAAAAAATAGCAGTTCTAATCTAATCCAATCCAATTCAACAAATGCCCCTACTTTTCAAAATCACTGAACACTCCAATTTCCACAATTCAAGCACATTCCAATGAAACAGAACCTAATACACCCTAAATCACATACATACCTTATCAGGCGTAACGGAGTCAAAGACGTAGACTTGGCCACGAAACGAGAGCGTGAGCTGACTGGAGCCCTCGTAAGGAATAGCCATGTCGAGGTCGGTATTTCCGCCGTGAATGTAAACGTCATCGGAGGTGGCCTCCTCGACGACGACCCCGCCGTCCTCGAGCGTGTGGCCTTCGTAGTGAATGTGGGCGTTGTCGATGGACTCCGGGCCCGGCGCATCGTCGTCGTTGCCGCCGCCGGCGGGGATCTGGTTTTGCATGTCCATGGGGTGGGCGTGTCCGTACATTGGTTCGCGAATTGGGACCTAGGGTCGTTGGAGCATTACAGGGAGAGAGAAATCGATCAGGTGAGCTAAGAAACCCTAACCCTAACCCTAATTGGAATAATCCCAAATTTGAGGTCTGAGAGCTGAGGAATAATAAGAAGGGGGAAGAGGATGCGAGAGGAGTAGTGAAGAAAAGAGAAGAGGAGAAGAGGAGAAGAGGGGAGGGTTGAGTTGGGATTGAAGGTTACAAGGAGAGAGGTCTGAGAGTGAAGGACAGCTCAGGGGACGACGGGTATGGACCCCCGTATGGGTAAACAACAAACAGAGATTGGCCTTCTCAATGTCGATAATTACAAACATTGCCCCTTGCCTTTTCTGTTTTCCTCTACCGTCTTTACAAAATTATCTATACTACCATTATCTCCCAAAATTGAATTTTTTTTTATTAATTTAACTTTTTTATATTAAAAAACTATGAAATATAATTAATCAATAGGGATAATATAGTAAATTGTAATATAGAAAACAAAAGAATAAAAATAAAAAAAATAGCAGAAAATGTGATAGTTGTACGAAAAGTTTTCCTATTACTTTTAACTTCTCTCCACACATACACCGGCTGTGCTAGTTATTTTTCTTAAAACGAGGCGGATCAATATCCACATAAATTATAGTCAAGATTGTACTTTGATTCTAGACCATTAGATCATATAACCCTATTACAACTAACCCTAACAACTAATGGTTTAAATTGAATAATGTTGTAGAATACAAGAAATTTAGAGAGAATGATCTATGCTTTCATTAATAATAGAGGTCTTTTTATGTAGAAGGTTACAACCAGAGAATATGAGAGTTACATGGAAACTGAATAATACAATGAATAAGATATCTCCGAGAATATCTGTAAGACTAACCTGTATTACAACTTGGACAAATCGCTAGAGTTTGGGCCTGATAATGTTTAAAGTTCAGCGGTAGTTAAACCTTTACTAATGCTGGTCCGATGGGCGAACCAAGATACTCTTTGGAGCTCCTCCTACCTGTCAAGCGAAATACAAAGGGCGTCAGAGGGAGACCGCGCTGGGCGGTCTTCTCTTCTCCGATGCCTAAGTTAGTCAATTTATTTCTGTTGACAAAATAACAGTAGGTAAGTATTAAATGCGTAATTCATGAGGAGAGAGGAGAGAACCTTTTATAGGTGAGGAGAGAGCTGATCTTCTCCATGTTTTTGATGTGGGACTGATATGTTTCAGTCCCAGCTTCTGGAGCTTCTGGTGCTATCTTGGTGCGGCTCGTGGTGGCGCGTCAGAGGTGATCTGGGTGCAAGCTGAGCTTCAAGCGGTAGCTTGCTTGGCTGTGTTCCAGTAACTCACTCCTTTGGCGAGAGTTGGTACCGCTAGCGGTAGCATGAGAGTGGCTCATTATAGCTAATTATGCTTGCGAATGCCTATGTAAGTACAAGTCCCCTAAGTTCTTAGTCAAGGAGGGCAATCTTGGTTGGGAGTTGCCTAGCGGTTCGAAGCGTTGCTTCCGCCAGTCTTGCAAAAGCATAATTAGCGTCAGTGCGTTGTCAACCATGGACTTACTGAGCAAACGCTTTATACCCTTCCGGGTGGGCCCCTGCTAGGCCCCCTAGGGAGTCCCCCACTCCCCGGCTAAGATAGACCTCTGTTTGGTCGGTGTATTGTTTGTTGAAGGGAGCTGCGCTGAGCAGAGGGTGTTGGGTAGCGAACCCAATCTTTGATACCCAAGTGGTGGGGGTTAACATGCCTATTCAGGGTCGTCGAAAGACTGTTGACGCATCCCCCTACCTGTCTCGGAGGACCATGTTTTGACTGCAGCGCCTCGTTGCGGTCGTTGTCAAAGTGAGGAGTTGCCTCAGGAATCGCCGCTAGCGGAATTCCCTCTGCTGATGATAAGTGGCCGGCAACGTCGAGAGGACCTGCCTGGCAGCAGCTTGGTATATGGCGTTGCGGTCAGCGGTGACTGTCTTGCTTGCAAGATGGAAAGAAAGAAGTTCCGCTAGTGGAGTTGCACGTAGCGGAGACTATCTCGCTTGCAAGATGGAAAGGGAGAAGTTCCGCTAGCGGAGTTGCGCTTAACGGAGACTATCTCTCTTGCAAGACGGAAAGGGAGAAGTTCCGCTAGCGGAGTTGCGCTTAACGGAGACTATCTCGCTTGCAAGACGGAAAGGGAGAAGTTCCGCTAGCAGAGTTGCGCTTAGCGGAGACTATCTCACTTGCAAGATACTTGCAAGAAGGAAATAGGGAAGTTCCGCTAGCGGAGTTGCGCTTAGAGGAGACTATCTCGCTTGCAAGATGGAAAGAGAAGTTCCGCTAGCGGAGACTATCTCGCTTGCAAGATGGAAAAGGAGAAGTTCCACTAGTGGAGTTGCGCTTAGCGGATACTATCTCGCTTGCAAGATGGAAAGGGAGAAGTTCCGCTAGCAGCGTTGTGCTTAGCAGAGACTATCTCACTTGCAAGATGGAAATGGAGAAGTTCCACTAGCGGAGTTGCACTTAGCGGATACTATCTCACTTGCAAGATGGAAAGAGAGAAGTTCCGCTAGCGGCGTTGTGCTTAGCGGAGACTATCTCGCTGAGTGCTTCAATGATTGACGATTTTCCTTTTCGATGGTTACCTTGGACAGACGCTTCATGTGGTTGTGCCCGACACGTGGCCTACATGTATTGGATTAGCGTGTGCAATAACGTCTCTTCAGCACGCCCGTCGTCTCGTCATTAATGCGAGTAATTATTGATTTTGTAACCGAGGCATCGCCTCGGTTAATCCGGAGAGTAAGTGCGTATGTGGGGCACGTGTACGGTTGTTGTGCGATGTTGTTATTCTGCAGACGGCCTAGATTAGTTTGATGTTGACATAAAAGAGAGGGAAACCTTGTGCTTTGGCACTTCGTACCTTTTACCTTGTATCGTCGTCTTCAAGCTTCGCCCTGCGTTCCGAGAAGAGGATTGCTAAGATTCCGTGAAGGTATCCAGTTTTTGAAGCACGAAGGTCTTCTGTAGTGAAGAGAAGCGCCTTTGACTGCACCCAAGTTCTCAGCTTTAAGGTTGGTACTCTGAATCTCATCCCTGTTTTGTTGGATTTCTGTGTTTGCTTTTGTCGGCTTCTGGGTTTTTTCCTATTTGGGGTACTCTGTTCCTCCCCGGTGTGCCTTGAGGGTGTAAAGTGAGTTTTGGGGATGGGTTTTGGTGTTTGGTAGAGAGTTAGGGTTTAGGGATTTGCTGGATGGTTGAATTTAGGTTGAGTATATGGGTATTTTATGTTCTTGTTTTGGTGTTTTCTAGGCAAGTGTTCTTGATATTCCTGGATGTAACTGATAAAGGTATAGCTTAGATCTTGTGCGAACTAACTGGTTTGGGTTTTAGGGTTATGGGATGGCTAGCGTAGTCAATGACTAAAATATCGATGATCGAGGAAATATCGACCATTCAAAAAATGGAAATTTCGAAGGAAATTTCGAGAAAATATCGATATCGATAAAATTTCGACAAAACCTATGGAAATTTGGAGAAAAACATAAAAAAAATTAAATTAAACTTTAGGATATGTCTAGTTGATCAATAATCTACTCTATTTCAAAGATATATATATATATAGGCAAATATTATTACATAATAAATTAGTATAATTTAAAGTGAATAAATATATATTGAGTCACATACATTTATTGAAATTTAACTTTAATGAATATTTATAATCTTAAAACAAAATATAATACATATCATTATAGTTTGTTAGGATACAAAGTATCTAAAATAATAATTCTGATTAGTAACATAATAAAACAAACCGTTGAAAAAAGGATTATAAAAACAGAGGAGATTAATGAAGAAGGATATATATTAAATGATACTAGCAAATGATGAAGTCTTCTTCCAGCAGCATTGGTTGAGTTGTTTGTATTCACCCTACACAACCAAGGTTCGAATCCCAAGCTTGTCAGCCCTCTCTTTTTCAGAATTTTCAGTCTGACTTGGCCAATTGGGCTGTTGGGCCACGAGAAAATTAAGGAAGTTCAAGTTGGGCCACGAGAAAAAGGAGGAAATTTCGCGAGTTTCGCCCAAATATCCAAAATTTCCATAGATATCGCGATATCTCGAAAATATCGCACGAAATAATGGTGGTATATGAAGATAATATCGCCAACTCAAAAAATGAAAATTTCGCCGATATTTCGGCGAAAATATCGATTTTTAAGTCCTTGAGCGTAGTAGATATCTCGAGCGGTGAGGATTCCTAGTCTGACGAGTCGCTCAACGTGGCGGATAGGGTGTTTATTGATTCGTTGCTTTCGTTTGCCCCTGCAGGAACCTCCTGGTCCGAACCTCTAGACATTGAACCGCTACAAACCACACCTTGGGAAGTTGCCATGGGTCGTGCTAGTCATCCTGAGAGTTCTAGGGCAGGAGAGGATGCCGCTACTCGCAAAAGGCGAGAGGAGAGACTGGCGAGTAATAGTGTTCCTAGCGGCTCTGCTGATGGGGTGAGAGAGGCTGGCGGGGAAGAGGTTGAGTCAGCCTGGGTTCTCTGGGACGGTACAGCGGTTGACGAGGCAGGAGGGCAGATGACGGTGGCCACCGTTAACGGTGTGAAGAGGGTGTTCCGCCTGCCAGGCGTTGTAGAGCTGCGACCGCCGCTAAAGGATGAGAGAGCATCGGTCCTGCCAGCCGGTCACGCCACCGTGCAAGAGGCGATCTTCCGCTAGGGAGTGACATTCCTGCTACTGCTAAATCTCCCGATTTTGGTTTGCAAATTTGGCCTCGCCTTTGGGCAGATTTGCCCTAACATGCGGCGGTTGCTGATGGCGTTCAACTCGCTATGGCGCCTGTCCGGTTGTGAGGGTCCCACCGTGGCGGAGGTGCTACACTTCTACGAGTTGGTGTACATGAAGCGCCAAGGATGCGGCGAGCAAGTGAATCTGAGTCGCCACTAGGGGGCGCCCAAGCTAATAGAGAACTTGAAGGATTCCATGTCACCTTGGCGGGGGACCTTCTGCGTTGCCACCGATGGATGGGAGTACCAAGCGGGGTCTAATGATTGGGAGCCGACTTTCAGGATAAAGTTGGAATTCCAACCTATCCGAGGTTGCCAGTCTGTCGCCGTTTAGAGTTGATTTTTTGATTGCGTAATAACTTCTTGTTGTAATGACCACGTCATTTTTTGTTGTGTAGCGGGCCTACGCTATAGTCTGACTCGCGCAGAAGAGTGCCTCTTGGCAAGGATCTGTGGCTGCGGGCAGAACCTCAATTTGCTAGATCTCCACCTACTTACCGGCTGGGAGCTGTTGGTCGATCAGCAGTTGACACGAGCCCTTGGTAAGTACCTTCCCCGGATGAGTGTTTTAGTTCGTTGTTGTCAAGCTAACTCTTTCTTTTATATAGATTCTCCGCCGGGAAACAGAGCTAGTCGCGAGGCGTTCAAAAAAGTCATGGACCGTGCCGAGATCAACAACTTCCTGGAGAGCATGTATGCCTCTGGGCTAGAGGCCCAACAAACTATCGTCGACCCTCAGACATTGGTGTTGAGCCCCTCTGAGGTTTCCGTGGTGTTGCCAATGCTGCACCACTCACACCTCAACCCCGACGGCTTCCCCGTGGTGCAGGAGGGAGCTGGCAGAAGCAATGTCCCTGCTGCGCCAGTGTAGCAGAACGAGAGGGTGCTCACCATTAGGTGTGGGTTGCAAAAGGAGAGGGTGGCGCCCTCAAAGGAGCCAGTGACTATTGCGGGGCTGGAGCCGCAAATGGGAGTGCTCCCCGTCGTCGCTGGTGTGACACGGGTGGTACACCAAGGGAAGTAGCGACAAAACGACCCGGTCGACGAGGATGATGCTGCCAACGTGGAGATCATTGGGGTTCGCTAGCTGAAAAAGGCAAGGCAGGCCCCCGCCAAGGCAACTATGACAGCCGGGCAGGAGGTGCTGGCGAGCGACCTCGACTCGTTTGCAGCATATGTCGAATTCCTGATCTAGCCTAAGCGGGAGTTTATCTTCTACCTCTGCCAGCGGCTAGGTTTCGGCGAGCTGGAGGGAATCGTGCGGTCAACCGCCATTGATCAGTCGGCCTACAGCTCGGCCTTCGAGCACCTGTCCGTTGGGCTACATGAGATGTTCTTGGCAGCTTCAAAGCAGCCCCTGGTAGAGCGACAGCTCAGGGAGGAGATCGAGGGTCTCTAGAGGGAGCTCGCGGAGACTAAGGACAGTTTGGCGGATGTGGAGCGGAGCTTGACCAAGGCAGAATGTCATGTCGCTGATGCCCGCTGCAAGCTGTCTGTCGCCATTGCGCGGGACGTGGAGCGGAATGACCATGTCTCCAAGCTAGAGCAAGACATAACCCTGCTGAAGGATCAAGTGGCGGCGAAGGTAAAGAAGGTTGAGATCCTTCAGCGGGATTCTGCTGCTAAGTTTGCTGAGGTGAAGAGGCTGGAGGATGAGGCTGCTCGTCTGGGAGAGGAGGGGAAGCGTGCGGTGTTGGCCGCTGTGGAGGAGTTCAAGCAGTCAGCGGAATACAAGAAAACGTTGAATGAGGCGGCAAAGGGCGCCATTGACTGGGTCAAGGTGTCCCAGCCTGTTGGGTTGTCAAGTCAGAACGCATCGCCCGCGCATGGTGTGGTTAGTGCAGAGGCTGAGGGTGCCCGTTCAGGTAGCGGGGAGAGTGGTGTGCTTCCAGCGGACGACCCTCAACAAACCCCGCCTACTACTCAGTCCGAGGTCTCCCGTACTGGCTTTCTAGCCGCCCACACCCGAGCGGATGGTACCATTGCAACGCCGAGCCCTACCGCTCATGGGTCCGATCAGACGAGCCGTCAGTCCGAGCAACAACCGCCGCCGGAGGGCGAGACTGCCGCTGATGCCCCTCATCAATGAAGACAGCCCCACAGCCTGAAGTAGTGCTGCTGAGGCCTTTTTTTTTTTTTTTTTTTTTTTTTTTTTAATTTTTTTTTATAGCGCTGAGGCCTTTTGTAATTGATCAATACTCTTGGGCGGGGAGTCCCGACCCCTAAAATGAAATTGGTATTTTCCTTCCGAGATTTTTGAAGTGTGCATGCGTTTGCTGATTGCATTGTTTGAATATTTATAAACCGCTAGAGTTTTGACTGTTGTTTTGTGACTCAATGAAACATTAAAATGATTAAAATTGTTCCAAGTGCACGATGTAGCGGACGTAGTCCACCAAATATTGTTGGCATTGCCAGTTGATTCTTATGCTTGGACTTGGCGACAATGGTTTGAATAATTCCTCGTTTCATTGATAGCTGATATGTCAGCGTTTATAAAAGTGGGGTTGTACCCATTGGGTAGCTTCCCTTAGCTAAATATTGAGTCAACAGTTTAGCTAAGCTAAGATGCTCTAGGGTAGCGGTATGACTACTTGTAGTAATATCGAAGGTGCTCTGTATTCCAAGGGTGGGTCGTTGTGACGCCGTCCTTATCCATTAAGTAGAAGGTGCCGGGGCTAACGACTTCCACAATTTTGTATGGACCTTCCCAAGTTGGGCGGAGTGTTGTTGGTGGCGGAATGACTTCCTTCATGACCCAGTCCCCCAGTTGGAGGTTCCGGGCTTTAACCCTGGAGGTTGTAGAAACGCGATACCCGCTGCTTGTTTTGCAAATTGTGCACATGGGCCTTGTGTCGTTTTTCTTCTAGGAGGTTCCTGTCAAGGTTGACGCCCTCTTCGTTGGTCTCGGGGCTGTAGCCTTCGACCCTAGCGGTAGTTTGAGTTACCTCAATGGGAAGGACGGCCTCAATTCCGAACATCATGCAGAATGGCGTTTCACCGATGGCAGAAGTTGGGGTAGTTCTGATGGCCCACAGAACTTCAGGAAGCCTCTCCGCCCATAAACCCTTGACGTCATCGAGTTTCTTTTTTAGCAGCTTCTTGATTATCTTGTTTGCTACTTCGACCTGGCCGTTGGTTTGGGGGTGAACGACAAATGCAAAGCTCATCTTAGTGCTCAAGTTAGCGGTGAAAGAAATGAGTTCCTTGTTATTAAACTGTGTGCCATTGTCTGTGATGATGGTGTGGGGGACACCATAGCGGCAGTAGATATTCTTCCAGAGGAAGTGAGTTACCTTGGCGGTGGTTATTGCCGTTAGTGGTTCTGCCTCGATCCACTTGCTATTGTAATCAATGGTGACAGTTATGTACTTGAACTGGCCTTTGGCGGTTTGGAATTTTCCCATCAAGTCAAGTCCCCATGTTTAGTGAATCCATGGACCAATGATGATCAACAGTGGTTCCGCCGGGGCATGTGGGAGATCATCATATTGTTGACATTTATGGCAGGATCTTGATATCCTCCGGGCATCGTCGCTGAGCATGGGCCAAAAGTAGCCTTGTCGCATTGTGCGATTGGCCAAGGACCTGGCGCCTGAGTGGTTGCCACATTCTCAGCCACCAGCACGACCTTTCCCTCTTCTGGGGTTAGACACCGGAGGTTGGGGTGGGTGAACCCCTGGCAGTAAAGGTTGACATTCTGGATGTTGTAACAGGTTGCTCTCCGCTTGAGCTGTCGTGCTTCGACCTTGTCCTCTGGCAATGTTCCATTGTGCTTGTATTCGATGATCTCGTCCATCCAACTGGGATTGACCTTAATGTTGAAGATTTCGCTAGGGTTTTTGTGATGCTAGGCCTGTCAAGACACTCCACCCTTGTGTCCGCTGGACCTTGGTGTAGTTGAGCGGTTGCTAGTCTTGCTAGTGAATCAGCCTTGATGTTCTTTTCCCTGGGGATCTGTGTGATGGTGTGAAATTTGAATTTTTTTTAGGAGCGTTTTGACCTATCCCAAGTACGCCGCTAACTATTGGTCTTGGCCTGGAAACTGTCGTTGACCTGGTTGACTACTAACTGGGAGTCACTGAATATGTTGACACTGTCAGCTCCTGAGTCGATGGCAAGGAGTAGGCCGGCGATAAGCACCTCGTATTCCGCCATGTTGTTTGAGGCCTTAAAGTTGAATTTTAATGCATATTCCACGCTTAGTCCCTCTGGCCCTGTTAGGATTACTTCGGCGCCACTGACCTTGGCGTAAGCGGAGCCGTCCACGTGTAGGTTCCAGTCTGACTCCTAGGGAGCAGGTTCCTCAACGGTTACTATTTCCGTGCTGGGTTTAATCTGTCGCTCGGTGAGCTCAGCAATGAAGTTTGCCACCGCCTGGCCCTTCATGGAGGTTCTTGGTTTGTAATCAATGTCAAACTCGTTGAGCTTGATAGCCCACTTGCTGAGGAGTCCCGAGTGTTTGTGGTTCTGCAATACTTGTCTCAGCGGTTGATTTGTTAAGACATGAATTGTGTGGGCCTGAAAATACTGGTGGAGGTGCCTAGCGGCAACGATGAGTGCGAGATTGAGCTGCTCCAGGGGGGATATCTTGTTTCAACCCCGTTCATGCCTCTGCCGGCGTAGAATATGGGGAGCTCATCCTAGCCCTCACGCTGGACAATGGCACAGCCTACCGCTGTCTATGATACCGCTAGGTATATATATAATGTCTCCCCCTGCACAGGAATAGAGACTAGTGGAACTGCCGCCAAGTACTCTTTCAAGCTTTGGAACGCTGCCTCATAGTCTGGGTTCCAGTTGATGACCTTCTTGTGGGTTGTCTTCAGGACTGTGAAAAATGGGAGACATCTGTCAGTAAGATTTATCTCCAGAAGAGAAAGAGCGATTAGTTTGCCCTGGAGACTCTGAACGTGTTTCTTCCATTATGGATCCTTCATGTTGAGGATGACTTGCACCTTGTCAGGGTTGGCTTCTATGCCCCGCTCACTGACTATGTAACCCAGAAATTTGCTGGCGATGACGCCAAAGAAGAATTTTTCTGGGTTGAGGCGCATACCGTAGGCCATGAGAATAACGAATATGATTTTGAGGTTTTCCACGTGTCTGCTGGCCTTTATGCTTTTTACCAACATATCGTCCATGTAGACCTCGATGATTTTTCCCAGATGTTCAGCAACATAGCATTCATCAGCGGCTGGTAAGTTGCACCGGAGTTCTTCAAACCGAAAGGCATGACGTTGTAGCAGTATAGGTCCTTATCGGTGGTGAAGAAGGTGCACTCTTGGTCACCAGGGTGCATCCTAATCTGATTGTAACCGGAGAAGGCATCCATCATGCTGAGTAGCTCGTGGCCAGCAGTTGCATCGACCAGTTGGTCTATGCGAGGTAGCGGGAAACTGTCATTGGGGCATGCCTTGTTGAGGCCCTTGAAGTCGACACACATTCGCCACTTTCCGCTGGGTTTTTTTACCATGACCAAGCTGGAAATCCGCTGAGGGTAATTTACTTGGCGGATGAATCTAATGCTCTGGAGCTTGGTAACCTCTTCCCCTATTGCACGATATCTCTCCTCATCAAAGGCCCTTCGTCGCTGCTTGGTAGGGTAGGCAGATGGTTTGATACTCAATTTGTGCGTTATCATCTTGGGGGAGATGCCCGGCATGTCAGCATAGGACCATGCAAAGACTGCGACGTTGTCACGTAGAAACTAGGTGAGTTCAGCCGCTACCTCTGGGTCTAGCTGAGCGTTGATGCGGACTGTCCACTCAGGGTGCTCGTCGGGGATGCTGATAACCCTCAAGGATGTTTCTGGGTTGACAGGCTTCTTTTTGACATATTTCTTCTCATCATCCCTGGGGTCTTCAAAGATATTTGGTGCCGCTGCACAATTCCCACTGTTAGGATTTCATGGCGGCGTGTTGATCGTGCCACGGTTGTGGAGTAGCACTCTCGTGCCAGTTGTTGGCCTCTCTTCTCACAGCTTGTTCCTTTAGGAGTAGGGAACTTCATGAGGAGCATGTACCCGGCGATGATGCATTTGAGTTTGTTAAGTGTCGGTTGACCAATGATGGCATTATATGAACTAAAGCAGTCCACAATGATGAACTCTTTATGGATTTCAGTCGTTCGTGGACTGGCACCGATAACCAGTCGCATGTAGTCAGAACCTAATGGATGTGTAACGTCACCGGAGAAGCTAAGCAATGGCTCTTGATCCTTTAGTAGTTTTCTGTTCCGCCGAAGATTGTCATAGCACCTGTTGAAGATAACATTTACAGCGGACCCGCTGTCGACAAGGATCCTTCCCACTGACCATTTATCTAGTACGGCGTCGATCAAGAATGGATCGTCGTGGGGCAGATGTACTCCGCGCTCTTCCTCCTCTGAGAAGGTAATGGGCTCCCAACCAGATTTGGGGAGCTTAGCGGACCTCTCATAGCGGATATTGCACACCTCCTTGGGGTGGTTAGCACGTGCGTAGCACTTTTTTGCCCTGTGAGACATGTTGGTAATTGGAGCACCACCGTCGATGGTGTTGATGCGGCCCAAGGGCTCAATGTTTGCGATCACGGGTGGTGGTTGGTGTACCTTGAATTGTTCCATCTTACTGTCTAGGTATAAGGTCTCAATGGCCATTTTGAGGGCATTGCAATTGTTAGTGTTGTGGCCGCTGTCCTCGTGATATTTGCACCACTTGCCAGTGTTTCTAGTTTTTCCTACCCTTTGGTATTTTCTTGGGGGTGGTGGCGGGATCTGGTCCTTGCACTGGTCGTATATTTCCTCATATGAGGCTGTGAGGATCGTAAACACTGCGTACCGCTGGGATAACTCCGTCTGTTTATTACAGTTATCCCCATGAAATGAGTGGCTGCCCTTATTGTAATGTTGGTCCTTTTGTTGCTTGCTCTATTGCCATTCTTTCTTTTTATCAGTTGGCGGTGCAGCAGAGGTTTTGCTAGCGGTTTCCTGATGGCCGGCGGGGGGTTGGGTGGACTTTACAGGTGTTGGTGGTGGTGGTGGGGGGGGGGGGGGGGGGTTTCTCCATATGTGATGAATTCTGCCTGTGCATGGATGACATCCTTGCTCATGACATGGTCGTAAGTGGCGTTGGGATGATTGTAATTAAGGTGATAGAGAAATGGCCCCTTGAGGAGTCCCTGCTTCAAAGCTGCCAGCGCCATTGTTTTATCAAGATCGCGGCATTGGGACGTTGCCGCTCGCCACCTGGTAACGAACACCTTCAATGTTTCCTCCGCTCCCTGCTTGAGGTTGAATAGCTGAGTTGTACTGTGGTGTCTGGCCGCCAACAGGATGAACCGAGAAGGAAAGCATTTGATAGTGTATGGAATGAGTCAATGGACCCTCGCTGAACAAGTGGCAGAGGGTGGCGTCATCGAAGTCCTTGTTATTGGTGACTTTTTTGAAGGTGTCCATATGGACAAAGGGGTCAGTCATGCCGCTGTAATGTGACATCTTTGGTGTCTTTGCGTGCGCCGGGCGGATGGCATGCAGGATCCTGGAGGTGAATGGTCCTGGCCTGGATGCAAAGAGTGGATTTGGTATTGGCGTTGGGGGGCCTGCATCGGCCCGGATTAGCCTTTGCTCTAGTTGTTGCATCCGCTCTAGTATTAGGGTGGTTGTGTCTCCCTTAGGTCCTGCCTAGATGTTTCGCTGAACCAACGCTCGCCTAGGGACAGGTATATTACCCTCGGTTCTAGCCCTGATTGTTGAGCAGCTGGTATGTGGCTGTGACTCCGCCTCCTACTCCAACATTAGTCGTGGCTCAGGAGGTGGTCTCATTCCCCGTAGCTCAAGTGGGTTCAACGGTACCTGCATATGTACGATTGGTCCGGGTATCAATCTGCCAGTGTTGAGATGACTGCACCTGGTGCTCCGCGATTGCTCGCTTTGCGCTGGATTGGCGTTTGCTTCTAGCGCCTTCTTCAGCTCGTCAAATCTTGACATCAGCGTGGCCACCTAGTTTTGTGCATCGGCCTTCTCTCTGCGCTCCTGCTCGTGCTCTCGGTTTGCCTTGTGAAAGTCCGCTAGTGACAGCTCATACATAGCGGCGAGGTCTTGTACCGAAGGGCGGCTGCTGCTCGGCTGAGCCTCCGCTGTAGTTTGGGTAGGTAGGATATGGCAACTGGCGCAGGGTTCCCCGCTAGGGTTGACCGGTGTGCTGAATAGTGCACAGTTAACGTTAACCACTAGATTGATGTTGATCACTAGATTGGTAGGATAGGGGTTGGTGGGATGGAGGTTGGCGGACTGATCCGCCTGGTCCTCAGCGTTTCCCCGGCTACCGTTAGTCATGGTGGATATGATGGGATGGCCTTTTGTTCAAGGTTTCCCACAGACGGTGCCAATGTTAATGTTTAAAGTTCAGCATTAGCTAAACCTTTACTAACGCTGGTCGGATCGGCAAACCACTATCTATGATACTCTTTGGAGCTCCTCCTACCTGCCAAGTAAAATACAGAGGGCGTCAGAGGGAGACAGCGCTGGGTGGTCTTCTCTTATCCGATGCCTAAGTTAGTCAATGTATTTTTGTTGATAAAGTAACTGTGGGTAAGTATTAAATGCGTAATTAATGAGGAGAGAGGAGAGAACCTTTTATAGGTGAGGAGAGAGCTGAACTTCTCCATGTTTTCAATGTGAGACTGATATGTTTCAGTCACAGCTTCTGAAGCTTCTGGTGCTATCTTGGTGCGGTGCGTGGCGACGCATCAGAGGTGATCTGGGTACAAGCCGGGCTTCAAGCGGTAGCTTGCTTAGCTGTGTTCCTGTAGATCACTCCTTTGGCGGGAGTTGGTACCGCTAGCAGTAGCATGAACGTGGCTCATTATAGCTAATTATGCTTGCGAATGCCTATGTAAGTACAGGGCCAGACACATAAACCAAATGTCTTTAAACACTTCCCCTTATGTCGCCCAAATGTGGTGCTCTTCTCGTTGCCTCATCAAAAATCTTGCCGAGTAACAAAAACTCAATAGGACAAAAATAATCTCAGTTAAAGGAGAAAAAGAGTATAACACACGCTTCACGTTTCGAGACCAAACATTTAGACATCTCCCTCTGATGACTACGATCATGGAAATTCGGATAACTTCTGCAAACTGATGCTACCAACATGTTTCTTTAAAGTGAATTTAGGCAATGACTTAGTGAACAAGTCCGCCATATTGTCCTCAGATCAAACCTTGTCCACTTTGATCTCCGAGAGTATGTTGTTGCTAATTATGCTTGGTGTTGTCGCCATTGATATAAGCTTGCTTCATTTGTTCAAAGCAAGCAGCATTATCCTCATAAATGCTCGTAGGCTCATCTGTAGAAGACTTTAAACCACGATTGCTTCGAACATGCGTAATTATGGATCCAATCCATATACATCCATGAACTGCTTCGTGAAGAGCCGATGATTAATCTCTGCATGGTTCGAAGAAGTAACGACTAGATTCTGTTTTGTAGACCTCTAAGATATTGCGGTCTTACCCATGATGAACACATAACCAGTTTAGGAACGACCTTTGTGTGAGTTAGAGAGATACCCAGCATCAACAAAACCTTCCAAAATGCTAATGTCGTTTTGGGATGGGGACATACGACGTAGACCAGTGTTGGCGGCGTTCCTGGTATGGGATGGTTCTGAATCCATCATCTCTCTGTAAAGATAGAACAAGCCTATATCAACCATACATCGCAAGTATCGAAAGATATCTTTTACACCAATCTAATGGCGCTGCGTTGCGCAGAGCTATGTCTAGCTAACAAATTCACTGTAAATGAGATATCCGGTGTTTTTTTCATTGAGCTAAGTACGATAATACGCCTGTTGTATTAAGTATGGTACTTCTGCCTCTAGCACATCTTCGTCATCATCCTTCGGATGAAGTGGATCATTTTAGGATTAAGACTGCAGACAATCATAGGTGTGCTTGAAGTCTTGACCTTGTCAAAACGTCTAAGCATCCATCAACATGGTGCTCAAGTTCCAAACCAAGGCAAAATCGTGTTCTCCCAAGATCCTTAATCTCAAACTCAGATATCAAGTGTTTCAGCGGTTTCTCTTAACTTTAAGGGCTTCTAATGAAGATTATGTCACCAACATGAATCGCGATAAAAATTTGAAACGTTGTCATGGGAAACGCGTCGTCTGATGAAAAGCGATAGACCACGGAAATTGAAAACCTCAGACAGTTTAAACCTTCGTGTGAAGCCTTTTGGTAGTAGTGTGGTCATGTACGTGGACTAATGACCACGTATATCTGATTTCGAAGGTATGTATATACTTTTAATTTTATGTCAAATCTAACATGAAAAATGTCACGATTGATTTCATGTTATTAAAAATGTGAAAGTGAGCATCATGGTTATATGTATGAAACATTTATACATGAGAGAATCTCCTCTTTTCTTTAGTTCTTAAAAAGGGGAGAATTCNAGAATTCTCTTCTCTTCAGTTAATTAAGAAAATGGGCAAAGAAAGTTTGTTCTCTTTACTACGGCTATTCAAAAGGAAAAGCGAGTTTGTCCCATTTATTTTAGTTCTCAAAAGGGGATAAATAATATTCTTTTCACTTGCTAAAGTTTACATGCAGTAAAAAATCAAGGCTTACTGAATTTTGTTTTCACATAGCTCGATTCTAAAGTTTTTGTAATTAGTTACCCTCTACAGTTGCATGTTTTGATGATACTACATTGTTCAATATAGTTGTCAGTTTATTCTGTGATCTATATGAATATTTTGGATACATGAAAATATAATGTTTGGGTCTGATTATATTAAAACTCATGTTGCTTGTATAGATCCATTGTTTTGTAGGTGATTAGGAGACTACTAGTATTCTGGTTATGTGACTCATGTGATCAAGAATATTTTTTTCATTGTTTTTGATTAATTAGTTGATTTAATTATGATTAAGGCCTATATATCTAATTGAAGCAGGAGACCAATTATATATACATGCACGTGTGTGTATCTTTTTGGGTTCTAATTTTTGCATTCTGAATTAAAATGCTGAATTTATATATATGACAAAGATTGTTTTATTTCCATAAAAAAAAAATTAGTTGGAAGCATGTTTGCAATATACTTTTGCATGTACTCGGCAAATTACATGTGAAAGAATTTGTACATGAAACGACATGTGTTTATATATATTTGACAGCATGATCATATATTGAAAGTTGTTTAGTCCAAAAGTAAGGACTTTGATGATGCTATAAGTGAGAGAATTATTTCTTTTCTTTAGTTTCTAAAGAGGGGAAGAAGATTTTGTCCTAAAGAAAATACATAGCTTTTTTCTTTGGTTCTATAAAAAGGGGATCAAAAGACATGTTATCCTGTATTCTTTGGGTTTCTAAAGGGGGAAAAAAGATTTTGTTTTCTTTTGGTCTTAAACATGGGAAGAAAGTTACTAGTTGTAAGTCTAAGCGATGAAGACTTACTTATGGAAGAAATCTCGACTGCCAACCTTTCAGGTTAGTTCATAATGGTTTATGAATTTTCAGTTCTATTATTGAACTTATGCTTAGAGCATAGAGGGCTTCACATAGGATTTACTTCCTATATAAATTTGTTGTCCTAATCAGTTAGATAGATAATATTCATTGACTTAACATGCATATGCTATAACTATGTTAAATGTTAAATGGATTTGTGATCATTGAATATTTATCTGCTCTAATATCAATAATAATCTGTTGCTTGTAAAACAATGACTTAAGTTCTCCCAATATTTGTTGTTTACTGATATAAGCAACTAGTTGATGCTTTCAATTAATTGATTGAAAAGCCTTAAGAGATCAACTATTTTGGTTTTTATTGAGAATACTAAGGAACATGGTGCTATAGCACCTCTTCGATCTTTAGCAATCTTGCTAAGCCATCAAGTTTGAACAAACCAAAACTTGTATTTTGTGTAGTTTTAGGGCTACGACTGTAGCTTCCATAGAAGGTCTTTTCTTACATAGTCTCAAGACAAAAGGTTAGCACATTACAGGTTAAATAAAGCATATTCAGATACTTGAGTCTCTTCTTCTGCCATATAGGTGATGATTGACTCTTTTACATACCAGCAAATACTTGACTGTCACAAGGTTTGGTACTAACACCAAGGCCCAGCATGACCACTTTCATCAGACCACTGGTCGGGCCTGACACCCAGCTGGACAGTCTTCACAATGATAAGCACCTGGGACAAGATGGGTCTCTATTCTGGCCAGTGCCCTAGTCGAGGTACACACCAGAAGTCGGTATTAGCCTGCAGCCTGTGGACCTGCGTCCCACATTGAGAGATGGGAAACCTCTTTCCCATGCTCGAGTATATAAGTCAAACTCAACCACTTTCAGAAGCATAATAACTTCTTTCCCTTACTATTACTCTATCAAATTAAAATACATATGGAATCTCACTTAAGCATTGGAGAGGCATAAACCGTCCGGTATAGTTTATACCCCTGACATTGTGTGTTCTGATTGAGAGGGTCTTGGAGTTATCTTTATACCCGTCGATGGTATAATATTTTGTGTGAGGTACCCGGAGAAATCCACCAGAAACAACTCTCATATACCATGTTTTATTTAATTTGGTCTTGTGATTTAGTATTCATTTGTGCCATGTCTTCTACTCATATGTGATGCTTGTCATGTTTACGGAAAACTCTATTTTAGGGGTTTAATGCAATTTTCAGTTTATTATATTGCATTAATTGTACGTTATTAGTTGATTGCTTTTGCTCAACTTTGTAATTGTTTGCCTTGTTGTTTCTGTGGTTCTTGAGACTTAAGTTTTCTCATAAGATTTAACAGAAAACATTTACTTTTGAGCAAATAAATTTAGTCAACAATTTTAATGCTTCTTAGGTTCCTATTTTTGTGTAAGATTAGTGAGAGCATTATAACTTTATTTTGGTGGATGGATCAAGTTGATCAACGCTTCAGTTCAGCTGTAGTAGCAAACACTTTAAGATATGATCCATTCTAATTTTCAGTTGTGTTTGAGATTTTGATAATCAAAATCCTTTGGTTGTGGACCATATACATATGCACTTCAGTTATGGCAGAGACTTAAGCATATGTATGATTTTTGTTGTATCAATCGAGCTTCTGTGAGTTGCAAAATTGGTATAGTAATTTTGGCCGGGGTGACTTGCTTTTATAAGCATGTTCTTTCCTTAGCTTTATACTAGTCATTGTAACTTCACTAAGCTTGAATTAAGTTGCAAAGTCTATGCAATTTTATGTGCACACTTTAGTAGTTGCTTAATTGATTTTTTGTTAATCTTGTTATTGAATAAGTAAGGAAAGTGAGAGAATGTAAGAATTATTTTGTGGACTCATCCTTATTTATATAAGTAATTACAATAACAAGTTAATGACCAAAGAATGGAGTGACTGAGATTGCTTAGAGATTCTAATCATGTTACAGTATGGATATTGTATCTACATCTATATTGATTAGGAAAACTTAATATATATACTTGAATATCAAGTAATGTATATTGATACATAATATAGAGGAGTAATTGCTTTAGTATGAGGATTACTTTTATGGGAAGAATCATAATAACAACCTCTATATAAGTCGAGGTCCCTGCACTCTCTAAACAACGAGTTCTACAATCATTCGTCCCATTGAGAGTAATTAATTTGGACTTAGAGAACTGCGCGCAGAAGTCTAAGACTTGCACTAATGACGTTCGACTTAATTATTCTCCACTTCAGGTATGTGCCTTGTTCTTATGTTAACATATAGTATGTTTAACATGACTTTAGTTCTTGTTTTTATATACATGTGATTGTGTAAAATAGATGATCATTCAGAATTAGATCACATGTATTTGTAATAACATGTGTTGTGAGTAGTTGGATTTGAGGTACTTATGTGCAACTAATGTAAATTTCCATGTGTACGTTTTGATGTTTATGCATGTTTTGAATCTATGGGCTTCTAGACTTTAATGCTTACTAAATGTGTTTGCTAGCTTAGTCACCTTGAAAGCATGTTTAGGAAACTAATGAATCGGAAACTTGAACTTGACAACTTCTTGAATCCTTGAGCATGTAATTAGGTGGTGACTTAATGATTAGTACGGGAAATGTTAAGTTGCTTGAATTTGTTACTCTAAATTTAATGCATGAGCTGTAAGTTTAATTGCTCTAAAGGGGTGTAACGTTTCCGTTCATAGCCCACTTTGTGTGATAACGAAATCCAAATGGGACTAAGGTTGTGTAAATTAACCTAGGTTTACCAAACTCTATTGAATTGCATGATTAGTTGGTTTCTTGATAGCTTCACCAAAGTACTAAAAGAAAATTTGTCAAAGCATGCTATTATATCAAATTTGAGTTACATTTTGTGCATGAGTAAGGTTAGGTGCGGTGCCTAAGTCTCTACTCTTCTCATTGATTTAGTAGCTACACTTTTATTTGTGTACTTTATTTTTCATGCAACTTAGTTTCCTTTATCCAAATTAAAATTAACCAACAAACTGTCTCACCACTTTCTCATTGTTAATATCATTCTTGGTAGTTTTGGCTTTCAAAGGGCCAATGTTGGAAATTAAACCAAGCCCATTATCATTTATCAAGCCCATTACAATTTACTTAGTAATTTTTGAGTTATCATTGGAGTCTTCTAGTTTGTGAACTTTACATATTCTGAGGTAGTTGGTAGTTATGTTTTAATGTTTCATTCTAGAGACTTCATGTAGTGTCTTAGTATTTTGTGTAAGTCTGTCTTTCTCTTTAAATAGGAGAGTTTATTTTGAGGTAGAAGGGTGGAAGTAGCAGTGATTGAGATATCAATAGAGTTCTCTTCCTCAAGTTTCTATCTTGGTTAGTTAGTCTTGTGTGAGTTATTCGCGTTTCCATCTACTGCGGTGAACATATTATCTGCAACTATTTACTGCTGTTATTCCTGGGACTTTACATCTGGTATCAGAGCTCTGAGGAGTGAAGAGCTGGTGGTGGTTTAAGGATGGCCAATAGGGTCGAGTTCTTGCAATGCCCAGTCGGGAAATTTGACGGGAAGGGCAACTTTGAACATTGGATTGCCTAGATGGAGCTTTTCTTCAAGGTGATGGAATACACAGAGGTTGTAATCAATGGATTCAGAGATTTGGGAGATCAGGCTAATCTCACATAGAACCAGAGAGAGGAGTTAATCAGGAATCAGAAGAAAGATAGCAGAGCCTTGATGTATATCTATGGAGCCATTGATTCAGAGATTTATGAAAAGATTACACATGCTGCTACCGCGAAGGAGGCTTGGGACTGTCTCATTAATAGCTATATGGGACAAGATAAGGTGAAAAAGGTTCGGCTCCAGACTTTACTGCGGCAGTTTGAGTTTCTTCAGATGTACAAAAGGGAGAGCATCTCTGATTACTTCTCATGCATCTTAGAAATTATGAATCAGATGAGAGCCAACTGAGAGGTTATAGCGGATCTGCAAGTTGTGGAGAAAATTCTACAGACTTTGACAGAGCGGTTCGAAGGTAAAGTCACAGCAATAGAGGAGTCAAGAGATCTCACTGCCATGACGGTGGATGAACTTATGGGTTCTCTCCACCTTATGAGCAGAGGCTAAATGAGAAGTCAGAGGTTGTAATCGAAGAAGCGAGACTCAGTTGAATTTGAAGAATGAGAGAAATTTGAAGGACCACAGTGAAGGAGGTTACCGCAGTGAGGGAGGCTACCGTCGTGAAACAAGAAACTAGAATTCAAGCTACAAGAGAGGATTAAATCACCGATTTGGAACAAGAAGAGGAAGAGGAAAAGGCTACAATTGGAGCCAACCATGGGATAAGTCCAGGGTTTAGTGTTTTAATTGCAGGGAGTATGGCCACTACAAAATGGAGTGCAATTAGAGAAGGAGGTCAGAGAGTCATGAGTTCCATGCTAAGATTGCAGAGAATGATGCTGATAATGAAGAGAATCTGCTGCGGGCTTTTAATGTTATGAATGGTCGAGAAAAAACCAAGTGGTTCTTGGATACAGGATGTAGCAACCATATGTATGGACATAAGGACTTGTTCACTTAACTAAATGAGTCCATATCATCAGAGATCAAATTTGGCAATGCAGCAAAGATGCCGGTGAATGGAAAAGGCAAAGTGTCTATCAAGTTGAAAGAAGGGCAGAACAATAACATATCTGATGTGTATTATGTACGTGGTCTTTGCCATAATTTGCTAAGTGTGGGGCAGTTGTCTGAGAAGGGATATGATATGAGGATCCACAGAGGAGTCTTCACCATCAAAGACCCGCAACAAAGGCTAATAGCTAATAAGGTAAACATGACCCCAAATCGTCTGTTTCCTTTTATATGCTGATTGTGAGAATTTACCTTGCTTTAGCTCTTCTACTGCTGGAGATAATTGGTTATGGCATATGCGTTTGGGGCATTTAAATTTCAATAGGCTAAACTTGCTTGCTCAGAAGAATTTAGTCACTGGTTTGCCTCCAATTTTTGTTCCAAATTAAGTATGTGAGACTTGTGTGATTGGGAATAAGCACAGAGATCCTTTTCCTAAAGGGAACGTCTATAGAGAAAAACTGCCGCTGGAGATTATTCATTCTTATTTGTGCAGTGTTGAAGTCCCTTCTTATGGTGGTGGAAAGTACTTTGTCACTTTCATTGATGATTTCAGTAGGAAGACCTAGGTGTACATCTTGAAGATAAATCGGAGGCCTATGATACATTCAAGAGCTTTAAAGCTTATGTTGAAAAACAGAGGGGGGAGAAAATCAAGGTACTAAGAACTGATAGAGGGAAGGAATATATTGTGTGTGATGATTTCTTGTAGAAGAACGGAATTAAGCATTAATTGACAGCTCGGTACACACCACAGCAAAATGGCGTAGCGGAAAGAAAGAATAGAACCATCATGGATATGGTAAGGTGTATGCTGAAACTTAAGAATTTTCCAAAGTATTTGTGGGTGGAAGTTGTTGCTTGTGTAGTATATTTTGAACAGATCTCCCAGCAGCAGTGTTGATGGAAAATCTCCTTATGAAGTATGGAGTGGAAGGAAGCCAAATATCCAACATATGAGGGTGTTTGGATGCATTGCATATGCACATGTACCTGATCATATTTGAAAGAAGCTTGATGACAAGGCCGAAAAAATACATCTTCATTGGCTACAACAATGTTACAAAGGGGTAGTTGTATAATCCCAAGACGGAGAAAGCGATTGTCAGCCGTGATGTTATCTTTGATGAGCAAAACAAGTGGGATTGGTCTTCAAAAGAAAGCACACCAGGAGTGTTTATTCCAATCAATAATAATGAATTTCAAGTCCAGGAAGAAGTTGTCCCAGCAGTTCAATCTTTAGGAGTTACTGTCGTTCAAATCCCCGTAGCACAATCTTCACTTCAAATCCCTGCAGCTCAAACATCTCATGAAGAAGAATCTGCTCGCCCGCGAAGTAATCACCGATTGCCAGCACGTCTCCAAGACTATCATATCAGTAATGACAATGAAGCATTTGATGAAGAAATTGTGAATTTTTCTCTTTATGCAGATTGTGATCCCCTCACATTTGACGAAGCCTGCCAGCATCAACATTGGTTGAAGGCGATAGATGAAGAAATACATTCCCTTGAGAAAAATGATACGTGGGAGCTGACTTCTCTTCCTGAGGGAAAAACACACCCATTGGAGTAAAGTGGGTATACAAGACAAAGTACAAGCCAGATGGAGAAGTAGATCGTTTCAAGGCGAGGCTGGTGGCTAAAGGCTACAAACAAAAGCCAAGTATTGATTATCTTGAAGTTTTGCTCCAGTTGCTAGACTTGATACTGTGAGAATGATTGTTGCTCTTGCTGCTCAAAATTCTTGGAAAATATTCTAAATGGATGTTAAATCTGCTTTTTTGAATGGAAATCTTGAAGAAGATGTGTATGTTGAGCAGCCTATAGGATATATGAAGGAAGGCCAAGCTGACATGGTCTATAAGTTGAAAAAGGCTTTATATGGCCTTAAGCAAGCACCGCGGGCATGGTACACTAGAATTGATTCTTATTTTATATAAGAGCATGATTTTCTGAGGTGTCCTTATGAGCACACCTTGTATGTCAAAACTAACCAGCAGGGAGAAGTTGTCATTGTGTGGCTGTACGTAGATGACCTCATAATTACCGGCAGCAACACGAAGTTGATAGCTGAATTCAGGGATGCCCTGACTTCTCAATTTGAGATGACTGACATGGGTTTGATGTCTTACTTTCTTGGTATTGAGGTGTTGCAAACTGAGTAGGGAATCTTTATTTCACACAGGAAGTATGCAAGAGATGTTCAGAAGGTTCAAGATGGAGTCTTGCAATCCAGGTCTCACTCCAGTGCAAGAAAGATTAAAGTTGGAAAAAGATGGCTCTGGAGAACTTGTGAATCCTACTCGCTACAAGCTATTGGTTGGAAGTTTGCGTTATCTGACTAGCACTAGACCAGATATTACATTTTGTGTTAGGCTTATTAGCACATTCATGGAGTCACCGCGGCAATCTGATTTGATGGCAGCAAAAAGGATCTTGAAGTATATCAAAGGCACTCAAGGTGATGTTATCTTTTACTCTGCAAATTGTCCAATTGAGCTTGTTGGTTATACATATATAGTGATTGGGGTGGTGATTTTGAGGATGCAAAAAACATTTCAGGATATGCTTTTCATATTGGTTCTGGAGTTTTCCCTTGGTCATCAAAGAAGCAACAGGTGATGACTCTTTCTACTGTCGAAGCGGAATACACTGCAGCAACTAGTTGTGCTACTCAAGCAGTATGGCTGCGTCAAATGCTTAGCTTCCTACAGTAGGAACAAGAATTTCCTACAAAGATCTTGTGTGACAACTAGGCATCAATTGCACTGTCAAAAACCCAATGTTTCACGGAAGAACCAAGCATATTCATGTGAAGTTTCATTACATTAGTGACTTGGTGAATGAGAAACAGGTTGAAGTTCACTTTTGTTGATCCAAAGATCAAGCTGCTGATATTTTTACAAGAGAAAATTAGAAAAAAAAAAAAAAAAACCCAAAAAATGAAGCTCCTTTTAAGGAAAACCCAAGCCTATGTTTCTTTTAATCTACACCCATTCACATAATTAAACTACACCCATTCACATAATTATTCTACCATATAGGTTATTAGGTTTTAAGTCTATAATTAAGTTTTTTCCTCGTTTTTTTAGTTTGACTATTTTACCCTTCTGGATGAATAAGGAAAGTATTCCTCAAATATAGGTGTTTATTTATTTATTTAAATATGGCATCAGTTATAAACACAAATTAAAATTTAATACGATCAATTTATTTTTCCTGATTTAAAAATGATTAATTGCCTTAATTAATGTATATCTCTTCTTTTTGATTTGATCTATATTTTCCATTTTTTATTAGATATGTTTGTGTAGATATTTCTATTATTAAATATTTTATTTTATTTTTTATCCAGTTTTTTAAATATGTCAACATGATTAATTGCCTTAATTATTGTATATCTCTTCCTTTCAGATTTGATCTTTATATTTGCTACTTTTTAGTAGATGTAGTTGTGTAGATATTCCTATTAGATTTCGTAGATTTCTCAATTTGATTAACATCCTTTTGTGGAGTTATTCCTATCATGTAGTGATTAAACATCCTCTCGCTCATCAAGGTATGTCATTTTGCTTTTCTTTTTTCTCCTTTTTTTTGAATAAAATTTGATTCTCCATTCCAATAGGCGTAGGTATAGAATCAATATTACATGTTCATTAATTTTCTAAAATAGGGTCCATGTTATTGTAGATGATGGAGGGTGCAATCATTGCAAGGACCTGCTTTGATTCAAAAACAGTAGCATTTCCAATTTATAGTCACACTACATATAAGGATATATATGAGGAAATATGTTCTAGATTTAAGGGATTTGGTGGTGGAGATGTTAAATTGTCATATGCATTTGAAGGTTACTCAACATATCTGCCCTTAACTCGTCGGTCATAACACGTCCAAACTTGAGAAGGTCGCACCTAAATTCCAGGTGGGTGTACTCTTTAGCCATCAAAATTAACTTGTAGTATCTATTGAGAAACAAGAAGATGAAACAAAAATCTGCAATCAAGAACTTGTATAGTCTATCCTGCCTACTCAATAGCAAAAACCTAGAACCATCACAGAACAAATACCTCTTCGCCAGGGGCACACACCCTTTAGAATAGGTAGCAAATACCAATCAGATATGCTGTGGAACACAGGCAACCCACCAACCTCTGATTGTGCAATCCATTTATATCACAATCACAATTTGAAATCACAAACAGAATCACAAGCTTGTGGAGATATTGACACCAGCTTTGAATGTAGAGATTAGGCTTTTCAATGTGGAGATTACGTAACCTCTAACCCAAAAGAGAATTTTCAATTACTGAAATCAAGGGTTGAGTAATTTTGGGCTACGTCT
Organism: Rosa lucieae; assembly: GCA_024704745.1. NCBI lineage: Eukaryota > Viridiplantae > Streptophyta > Magnoliopsida > Rosales > Rosaceae > Rosa > Rosa lucieae. The sequence goes on from CM045498.1 coordinate 55,763,730, forward strand.
ATGGGCAGGTGTTTCATGATCGACTTCCATAGGCAACATTACTGAATTTATTATCAATCCTATTTAATAGGTGAATAGGGAATTTGATAGTGGCAGCTTTAATAATTCTTAACAACATTGGGTTTATTATTATTCTATTTAATAGGTTTTTCTATTTTGCATAAACCTAATTAATTGGTTTGGGTTTATATTAAAACACTCTGATGGATGAGTTTATTCTAAAAGAGGTGTGTGAATTTGGGTGTAGAATCAAATTCCTCTTTTTACAAAGCCTCTTAAAGCAGATGCCTTTCTGAAACTAAAGAGGATGATGGGAATGAAGAAGTACAATGAGCTTGGTTTAAGGGAGGCTGTTGGAAATTTAACCAAGCCCATTACAATTTACTTAGTAATTTTGAGTTATCACTGGAGTCTTCTAGTTTGTGAACTTTACATATTCCGAGGTAGTTGGTAGTTGTGTTTTAATGTTTCATTCTAGAGACTTCATGTAGTGTCTTAGTATTTTGTGTAAGTCTGTCTCTCTCTTAAATAGGAGAGTTTGTTTTGAGATAGAAGGGTGGAAGTAGCAGTGATTGAGATATCAATAAAGTTCTCTTCCTCAGTTTTCTCTCTTGGTTAGTTAGTCTTGTGTGAGTTATTCATGTTTCCATCCACTGCGGTGAACATATTATCCACAGCTATTTATTGTTGTTATTCCTGGGATTCTACAACCAAGCCTATTAATTTGTAAAAATGTAGACTTACATATGTTTTCAAGGTTTTATGTTCGCAGTAATATTCTAGCTTAGGGTAGAGTTACTAAATTCCTTGTGTACGATACTCTCACTTTTCCTTTACTAAACTTGATCTCCTATACTTGGTAGTAGGGTACATTATTCATAAATTGCATACACATTCATACTCAAGGATGTCCCCAACTGAAGGGTACAAATAATGCTAGATGGGTGAAGCTAATGCTAGATAGGTGAAGCTCCACCTTTTTGTTCTCTATAAAATCTTGAAGACCTTGACATATTATGTATGTAGGAAGCTACACAAACAGAAGTACTATTTGAGTATACATGTAACAAGCTAATATATGATCAGGGGCGGATCTACATACAAGCTAGATTTCTAGAATAAATCCCTTAGTATATGTAATATGTACATATGTTAAGGACTTGCAGGCTTATTTTAGTGTTTTAATTAATACCAAGACCACCTAACACTACACCAAAAATGAAACAGACGACGGGTTTTTTTCGTTGTGTGATTTGGAGGCTCACCGTTGTGTATCGGAGCGTTGTCTGATTAAATTTTGCACAAGGGTGGTGCACCGTTGTATGATATACAAACACACGACATATTTTTGTTATCAAAGTTGTGTCATCTCTCGACAGATGCCAAGCACAGCTGCCGCGCAGCATGACGTGCATCTTTCATACAACAGAACTTGTTTCCAAGCTGTTGTTGAAAACCCTTGTCAGACAATATTTTTTTCATTTCACCGTCGTCTAATACCATCACACTTCAGTTGTACACTATGGTTGTTGTGTGAATTGGTCTTGGACAACATAATTAAGTTCTTATCGTTGTGTGATTGTAAAATCAGAAGACATAGTTCTTTTACAACCATTGTGTGATATGTAAAGAATGCATTGAGTGAATGACCCAATTTTTGTATTCAGACAATGTTGGATTGCCACACTATAAAACTGTTGTACAATCATTTTCATTTGCTATATTTTTGTGCATATATAGCTCCATTTTACCAAATGAACATTGATTAATTGGAAAGAAAACACATTGCAAATACTCAAATGAGTAATCAAACCCATTCCATATATCTCAAATGTTAAAAGGGAGCATTTCCCAATCATCCAAGCAACCATTAATAGAAGAAAAGTATTCAAATGCATGGCCATTTACTTGGGACATCAAAAGCTGATACAACTACGTTGTTCCAAATTAAACATGCCACATATAGTGTGTGCAGGAACTTGGTTTCTACAGCCAACATATTGATACAAACTCTTGTCTTCCCACTATTCCCGGAACTTAGTCTGTGCAACCATGGTGTCAAACCTATAAAGTTGAAGCGATTATTGGTGAGTTAAATTTTGATTTGTTTAGCCATGGAATCAAATCTAGTTCCCCACCTGTCTTTATCCAGCATCAACTACATGTACTGTCCTTTACTTGAACAACATGATCTGCAAAGCCATCAATGAAAGAAAAAATGAAGATACTTTGGCAAGGAAATCATACAAAATCAGCAAGACTTTTGCATAAACTGCGATTGTGAAATGATCATGATTCATGCAGTTATATACCATAAATTATAAAGGCAGATATAACATTAGAAACAGAACAACTCTCAAGCAAAAATCACAGCTCAATTAATTATCATCTTCTGGTGGAATCATTTTTTGGTTCCTAATTCCTAAAACCTCTACATTTTCCAGAACCAAAGAGTTCAATATTTGAAATTTGACTCAATAAGTCAGACTTATTAACGCACTGGACACACTCAAATAGGACCAAATTGATCTGATAAAAGCACTAAAGTACTAAACTCATCAAGCATTGGCCATTACAAAACTCAGGTAACTAAACCTCACATCATAAACCATGAACACAGCTAGAATCGTAAGCATGACTATTCAACTACAATCTATCAAACAAGTAGCTATACCATGACACAGTTGGACAATGGACTTCCTTTTCTTTGCAATACAAAAGTTCAGCCTAGTTCTCGTCTAGTTCTCCTACTTCTACTTTCAATTAGCCGAGAGGAACAACTTTTAAATTTTTTAGATAGATGAATAAAACAGTAAGAGCATATTGGTGTAACTTATAATGCATCTATAACATAATTTAAGCCATCATATCAGAATCAGAGGAAAGCAAATAGTCAATTTCAGCATTTTTGAGGAAGACAACTGGAAGATAAAGATAAAAAGAGTTGCATTATACGCACAAAATACTTATAGAGATAAATAGGATGACGATATAGAGAAGGCGGCAAACCTGCTAAGACTTACGTTAATGAACTTATGTTAATTCACTGTCTTGCAAAAACAAATGGAACCCTAAGCTTCCATCCCAACTCTATGAGTATGAAAAAGGAGTGAATTCTAGGAGTAAATAAACTGACAATTTATTTTCTTGGATAATAACAAAGGTCATCAGTGAAAAAAATAAATCAACATTTTTTGAGAAATTAAAAAAAAATCTCAATAAATTAAGCATAGACAACAAACTGCACTGATAACTTCAGTCTAAGCTGCTTACTATGTTAGGATTAAACAGGAGAAATAGGAGAAATCATTTGACACAGTGAAAACTTTGGAAGAGAAAATTATACTTCACCAAGCTATTCACACTCTCGCAACTAACTAATGAAAAGCAATTATTTGAAACAACTAATTTACTTTAAATTAAATAAGAACACAGAGTTGCACCGATATTAATGTACAATGAGATGAGAGAATTTAATGATGCACAGTATTAGCTTTACACAAGTAAAGCAATGTTAATTTACAACCAAAATGCATAAGATAACTTATTACCTCAAGAAGAGGGTTTAGAAGTTCTATTCCATGCTTATCTGACCATATGGCTCCATTAGATCAATCGCACTCTGCCGGTCTTCTTTAGTCAATGTAGCCCCAGATGACCCAGCATTTTGCTGTAACGACTAGATTCTGTTTTGTAGACCTCTAAGATATTGCGGTCTTACCCATGATGAACACATAACCAGTTTGGGAACGACCTTTGTGTGAGTTAGAGAGATACCCAGCATCAACAAAACCTTCCAAAATGCTAATGTCGTTTTGGGATGGGGACATACGACGTAGACCAGTGTTGGCGGCGTTCCTGGTATGGGATGGTTCTGAATCCATCATCTCTCTGTAAAGATAGAACAAGCCTATATCAACCATACATCTCAAGTATCGAAAGATATCTTTTACACCAATCTAATGGCGCTGCGTTGGCGCAGAGCTATGTCTAGCTAACAAATTCACTGTAAATGAGATATCCGGTGTTTTTCATTGAGCTAAGTACGATAATACGCCTGTTGTACTTAAGTATGGTACTTCTGCCTCTAGCACATCTTCGTCATCATCCTTCGGATGAAGTGGATCATTTTTAGGATTAAGACTGCAGACAATCATAGGTGTGCTTGAAGTCTTGACCTTGTCAAAACGTCTAAGCATCCATCAACATGGTGCTCAAGTTCCAAACCAAGGCAAAATCGTGTTCTCCCAAGATCCTTAATCTCAAACTCAGATATCAAGTGTTCAGCGGTTTCTCTTAACTCTTTAAGGGCTTCTAATGAAGATTATGTCACCAACATGAATCGCGATAAAATTTGAAACTTGTCATGGGAAACGCGTCGTCTGATGAAAAGCGATAGACCACGGAAATTGAAAACCTCAGACAGTTTTAAACCTTCGTGTGAAGCCTTTTGTGTAGTAGTGTGGTCATGTACGTGGACTATAATGACCACGTATATCTGATTTCGAAGGTATGTATATACTTTTAATTTTATGTCAAATCTAACATGAAAAATGTCACGATTGATTTCATGTTATTAAAAATGTGAAAGTGAGCATCATGGTTATATGTATGAAACATTTATACATGAGAGAATTCTCCTCTTTTCTTTAGTTCTTAAAAAGGGGAAGAATTCTCTTCTCTTCAGTTAATTAAGAAAATGGGCAAAGAAAGTTTGTTCTCTTTACTACGGCTATTCAAAAGGAAAAGCGAGTTTGTCCCATTTATTTTAGTTCTCAAAAGGGGATAAATAATATTCTTTTCACTTGCTAAAGTTTACATGCAGTAAAAATGACAAGACCCGCCCCGAATTCCACCCTGGAATCCGAAGTGGCCCTGCGGGACCCACCTTTAAAGGAGATTTACCAAAAATTTCGGCATACCCTCCCTTAAAAATGGATAACCCATAATCCTGCGGAAAGCCAAAATTCACTTCTAATTATCCAACCACGACTCCTGGAGCCACCCTGCTCTCAAATTCAAACAATCATCCCGAATCTAATAATATCATACATAATCTCTAAAGGGTACGAGTTACTACAATCACCAAAGTTAGGTCATAGACCTCACATATAATACATATAAATTGGGTCACATATCCTTTAGTAATCAGAGCATTCTAGGAATGTAAAAAGACAAGGAACACAGTAGGTTAACCAGGTAACCTACAAAATGTGATGGCGGAAGCAGGTGCGGTCACTATGGCTCACACTCCTACACCGAGCAACAGTACTGCAATCTGGGCATTTGAAACCGAAGGGCCCAGGGGAAGGTACATAAAAACGTTAGCGTGAGTGGACAAAAATAAACAATTTAAAACCAAATGTATTTTATACTTTCCCACATTTATTTCTTAAAAAAAAATCCCGATGCATGCAAGGATTAATGAAAATAAAACAAGAGGAGTTCCACTCATGAAAGCCGACTAGCCCCGCTAGTCACAATCGAATAAAAGAAAAGGTGGAAACTCCGATACTCAACGAAATAGAACCAGCCCCGCTGGCTAAAATAAATCAGACTAGCCCCGCCAGTCGAAAATAATATAAAGAGTAGGGGAAGACGATAGCCATACGATTAAGCCTCCCAGGCTCGGGTGATAGCCTCCCAGGCTAAAGTACTCCCATTACTCCCGTAATATACCCTTACGCCACTAAGTGTAGCGATAGGATACTGGGCTTCAGAATTACTGTCACAGAGACAGTAACCAGCGCCACAAAGGCGGAGGGCTTCGGTGATCCCATCACCTCGCCACAAAGGCGGAAGATCAATGCTAGCAATGATAAGTCACCCAAAGTATGGCAAAAGAAAATCCAAAAACCGTATAAATCCATAAAACTTCCCCAATTCTCGTAAATGAATTTCCAACGACGTGTCCCACACGCCAAGATAATCTCATCAACAAAATAAATAGGATATAAATAAATATAAAGATTAATTTCCTTGAATCTCAAAAAAATCTCAAATCGCCGAATATAAGTATAATATAAATAGTACAAATCCGGGAATCCCATCGGAGATAAATAAATAAAGGAAAATAAGCATAATCCAATGACGTGACCCCGCACGCCATAAAACCATCAAATAAATCAATTAACCAAAACTGTTTCCGAAAATAACCATATGTTTGAAACAGTAAATTGATAAATAATTATAACTTCGGAACCGATTAAATAAATGCATGCATCATTCTTTGAAAAATAAAAGTCCACTCACGATATACGGCTAACGTGGTATCCAAGCGTAAGGATCCTCGTCGAGCGATAGGTCGGTATCACGTCCTGTACACAAATATAATCCGTAAACCACAATTCGACAGATATTTACGATAAACAATAATTAATCTCAAAACCCAAAACCTCAACTTCTCCAATCCTCTTCCACGCCCAATCACACTTCACCAACACTGCCCACTCGTCGGTTAATGTATTCCATATCGGAGCAAGGGAAATCCGAAGGTCGGATTCCCACGAATCAACAACCGAAACTCTCAAACTTCGGAAATTCATAATCCATGACAACCTTCTCCCAAAATTAACCAAAATCACAAATTCAACCTCTACAACAATTCTAGAATTTAATATGCTAAAAATCGAAATTAAAAAGCACTCCTACGCGCCTCCACGCGCTACCTACAGTGGCGGCACGTGGGGACCACGCGCCGGCAACGACCTTCTCCGATGACCACCAAATTCCGACAACAACATCATCTCAACAGACCCAATCAACTTCTCAACTACAACATTGATCAATTTTATCTCTAAGTGGCCGAATCGAACCGGTGAAAATTTTCCAGAAAAACTCAAGAACCCTAGAATCGGGTTCGATCGATTCGGCATCTACACAACAAATCATGATACAAGGCCAAAGGGGAAATGATCAGTGATGAAAACCGAACCTTCGACGGCGAGATGGGGACCGGAGGTGGCCGGAATCGCCGGAAATCGGCAAAAGCTTCAAACTGCAACCGGGGAGGAATTTCCTTCGATCCGAGCTTTTTCGGCCAAATCGTCCAAAGATACCTCCACAGACGTGACCGGGGGGAGGAGGCGACCCTGTGGTGGCCGGCTTTCTGCCGGGTGATGGCCGGACGGCGGCCAATCGAAGGGAAGAAGGATTTCCCGAAGAAGAAAGAGGGGAAAATCGGGGGAGAGGAGAGAGAAAGGTGGGTTTCCGGTTTTGGAAACCTACCACAGTAATTTTCCTTATATATATAAATTTACCATGAACAGTAATTTTTGTAATTCCCTCATAACTTTTGCATACGAACTCCGATTTTTACGTACCACGTATGCACGCGCTCGGTTTAACGTCCTCTACAACTTTCATGAAGGAAATTTTCTCAAATTTTGACCCGAACAAAAAGTCAACTTTTAGGGCCACTAAACGTACTGAAACGATAGTAAAAGTGAAAATAAAGGTCGTCTACCGTCCAAATGACTAGTAAACAGGTAATTGAGATACGGGACGTCACAATCTCCCCTCCTTATAAAAATTTCGTCCTCGAAATTCACACGAACAACTGCACTTAACTAGACTAACTCTGTTGATTACGTGTCCCCTAGTGAAACAATATAAGAAAAATAACACAAGGGAAAGAATTTCATACCATCGGTAGTATCTGGAGGAACGTGATCTTCCTGCTGAAACATGGCATGAAGTCTCGTCCGAGTTGCTGGACGTCCACGGCGGCCACTACCTCGTTGCGTACCGCCCTTAACAGAACTAGTGGGAGTGCCGCCCCTGACAGAACTAGTATGAGTGCCGCTAGATGAACCTCCTGATGCATAAGTAGAACCCTGACCGACGTCTAGAGTAACATCCTGAGTCAAAGTAGGGCAATCCCTCCTATAATGACCCTGCTGTCCACACTGATAGCACGTCACATCCCTTGTCCAACGCTGGGGACGATCCCTCCAAGTATGGAATCCCTCTGAGGTACCACCATACTGACTAGTGCCGTCACTGAACTGCCACTCAGACTGTCCACCCCCCATATTAAGTCCTCCAAAATCCGGTAAGGTGGTCGAGTCTGAACTAACAAGTCTACTACCTCCAGAAGATCCTGAACCAGAAGTGGAAGCAGCCCTCTTAGATGGACCCTGGCTAGGGCCACCAGGATCCCTAGGGTGAAATCCAGCAGGTGAGTTCGACTCAATGTCCATGGCATAAGATACTGCCTCAGCAAAACTCCGGTACGGTGTGCCTAACATCTTATCCTTAAATTTTCCTCCAAGTCCTAAGACAAATCTACGAATCTTACTTTGCTCAGTACGACCAAATCCGGCACATGGTGAGCCAAGGAGAGAAACTCCTGCTCAAACTCCAACACTGACTGATCATCTCTCTTTACCAAGCCCAAGAACTGATCCTGCATCCGATTAAGGTGAGCAGCACTAAAGTATCGTCCATAGAAATGGGTCTTGAACATATCCCATGTCATGGGCCAACATTTGCGGGTCATTGACAACACAGTCCACCAATGCCAGGCGGTATCCTCAAGAAACTGTACTGCCAAATTCACTTTCCTGTCCTCTGGAAGGTCCATCTGGGAGAAAACTCTCTCCATCCTGTCAATCCACCGCTGAGCCTCTACAGGTGAGGCGGCAGAAGCAAAAGTCTGTGCCCATGCCTCCTAGCACGCTCCACAGTATAGTCAGTGCGGGACCCGGGGAGCGCTGCGGCAATCTGCCGAAAGAACGGTCCAAAAGTATCCGCAAACTCCCTAGGTATCGGCTCATCTTCCTCAACCGGAGTTCTCTCACGTGTTCGACGATTACGAGCCATAGTACCTGAAGAAAGAGTATTTAGGAAGTTCAAGGATCAGTACAACAAGGTATCTACTTTACATGCATAATAACACACTAGTACCGAAGAGCACACGATGGGGATCCGCCGCGGTCGGGCCATCACTCGGGAGGTACCAGGCGTCATTAGGCATATAAAGTAGCAAGGAAGTAAGGAAGTCTACAGAATCTAGAAACCTAGTGCTCTGATACCAACTGACAAGACCCGCCCCGAATTCCACCCTGGAATCCGAAGTGGCCCTGCGGGACCCACCTTTAAAGGAGATTTACCAAAAATTTCGGCATAACCTCCCTTAAAAATGGATAACCCATAATCCTGCGGAAAGCCAAAATTCACTTCTAATTATCCAACCACGACTCCTGGAGCCACCCTGCTCTCAAATTCAAACAATCATCCCGAATCTAATAATATCAACATAATTCCAAAGGGTACGAGTTACTACAATCACCAAAGTTAGGTCATAGACCTCAAATATAATACATATAAATTGGGTCACATATCCTTTAGTAATCAGAGCATTCTAGGAATGTAAAAAGACAAGGAACACAGTAGGTTAACCAGGTAACCTACAAAATGTGATGGCGGAAGCAGGTGCGGTCACTATGGCTCACACTCCTACACCGAGCAACAGTACTGCAATCTGGGCATTTGAAACCGAAGGGCCCAGGGGAAGGTACATAAAAACGTTAGCGTGAGTGGACAAAAATAAACAATTTAAAACCAAATGTATTTTATACTTTCCCACATTTATTTCTTAAAAAAAAATCCCGATGCATGCAAGGATTAATGAAAATAAAACAAGAGGAGTTCCACTCATGAAAGCCGACTAGCCCCGCTAGTCACAATCGAATAAAAGAAAAGGTGGAAACTCCGATACTCAACGAAATAGAACCAGCCCCGCTGGCTAAAATAAATCAGACTAGCCCCGCCAGTCGAAAATAATATAAAGAGTAGGGGAAGACGATAGCCATACGATTAAGCCTCCCAGGCTCGGGTGATAGCCTCCCAGGCTAAAGTACTCCCATTACTCCCGTAATATACCCTTACGCCACTAAGTGTAGCGATAGGATACTGGGCTTCAGAATTACTGTCACAGAGACAGTAACCAGCGCCACAAAGGCGGAGGGCTTCGGTGATCCCATCACCTCGCCACAAAGGCGGAAGATCAATGCTAGCAATGATAAGTCACCCAAAGTATGGCAAAAGAAAATCCAAAACCGTATAAATCCATAAAACTTCCCCAATTCTCGTAAATGAATTCCAACGACGTGTCCCACACGCCAAGATAATCTCATCAACAAAATAATAGGATATAAATAAATATAAAGATTAATTTCCTTGAATCTCAAAAAATCTCAAATCGCCGAATATAAGATAATATAATAGTACAAATCCGGGAATCCCATCGGAGATAAATAAATAAAGGAAAATAAGCATAATCCAATGACGTGACCCCGCACGCCATAAAACCATCAAATAAATCAATTAACCAAAACTGTTTCCGAAAATAACCATATGTTTGAAACAGTAAATTGATAAATAATTATAACTTCGGAACCGATTAAATAAATGCATGCATCATTCTTTGAAAAATAAAAGTCCACTCACGATATACGGCTAACGTGGTATCCAAGCGTAAGGACCTCATCGAGCGATAGGTCGGTATCACGTCCTGTACACAAATATAATCCGTAAACCACAATTCGACAGATATTTACGATAAACAATAATTAATCTCAAAACCCAAAACCTCAACTTCTCCAATCCTCTTCCACGCCCAATCACACTTCACCAACACTGCCCACTCGTCGGTTAATGTATTCCATATCGGAGCAAGGGAAATCCGAAGGTCGGATTCCCACGAATCAACAACCGAAACTCTCAAACTTCGGAAATTCATAATCCATGACAACCTTCTCCCAAAATTAACCAAAATCACAAATTCAACCTCAATCTACAACAATAGAATTTAATATGCTAAAAATCGAAATTAAAAAGCACTCCTACGCGCCTCCACGCGCTACCTACAGTGGCGGCACGTGGGGACCACGCGCCGGCAACGACCTTCTCCGATGACCACCAAATTCCGACAACAACATCATCTCAACAGACCCAATCAACTTCTCAACTACAACATTGATCAATTTTATCTCTAAGTGGCCGAATCGAACCGGTGAAAATTTTCCAGAAAAACTCAAGAACCCTAGAATCGGGTTCGATCGATTCGGCATCTACACAACAAATCATGATACAAGGCCAAAGGGGAAATGATCAGTGATGAAAACCGAACCTTCGACGGCGAGATGGGGACCGGAGGTGGCCGGAATCGCCGGAAATCGACAAAAGCTTCAAACTGCAACCGGGGAGGAATTTCCTTCGATCCGAGCTTTTTCGGCCAAATCGTCCAAAGATACCTCCACAGACGTGACCGGGGGGAGGAGGCGACCCTGTGGTGGCCGGCTTTCTGCCGGGTGATGGCCGGACGGCGGCCAATCGAAGGGAAGAAGGATTTCCCGAAGAAGAAAGAGGGGAAAATCGGGGGAGAGGAGAGAGAAAGGTGGGTTTCCGGTTTTGGAAACCTACCACAGTAATTTTCCTTATAATATAAATTTACCATGAACAGTAATTTTGTAATTCCCTCATAACTTTTGCATACGAACTCCGATTTTACGTACCACGTATGCACGCGCTCGGTTTAACGTCCTCTACAACTTCATGAAGGAAATTTTCTCAAATTTTGACCCGAACAAAAAGTCAACTTTTTAGGGCCACTAAACGTACTGAAACGATAGTAAAAGTGAAAATAAAGGTCGTCTACCGTCCAAATGACTAGTAAACAGGTAATTGAGATACGGGACGTCACAAAAAAATCAAGGCTTACTGAATTTTGTTTTCACATAGCTCGATTCTAAAGTTTTTGTAATTAGTTACCCTCTACAGTTGCATGTTTTGATGATACTACATTGTTCAATATAGTTGTCAGTTTATTCTGTGATCTATATGAATATTTTGGATACATGAAAATATAATGTTTGGGTCTGATTATATTAAAACTCATGTTGCTTGTATAGATCCATTGTTTTGTAGGTGATTAGGAGACTACTAGTATTCTGGTTATGTGACTCATGTGATAGGCCTATATATCTAATTGAAGCAGGAGACCAATTATATATACATGCACGTGTGTGTATCTTTTTGGGTTCTAATTTTTGCATTCTGAATTAAAATGCTGAATTTATATATATGACAAAGATTGTTTTATTTCCATAAAAAAAAAATTAGTTGGAAGCATGTTTGCAATATACTTTTGCATGTACTCGGCAAATTACATGTGAAAGAATTTGTACATGAAACGACATGTGTTTATATATATTTGACAGCATGATCATATATTGAAAGTTGTTTAGTCCAAAAGTAAGGACTTTGATGATGCTATAAGTGAGAGAATTATTTCTTTTCTTTAGTTTCTAAAGAGGGGAAGAAGATTTTGTCCTAAAGAAAATACATAGCTTTTTTCTTTGGTTCTATAAAAAGGGGATCAAAAGACATGTTATCCTGTATTCTTTGGGTTTCTAAAGGGGGAAAAAAGATTTTGTTTTCTTTTGGTCTTAAACATGGGAAGAAAGTTACTAGTTGTAAGTCTAAGCGATGAAGACTTACTTATGGAAGAAATCTCGACTGCCAACCTTTCAGGTTAGTTCATAATGGTTTATGAATTTTCAGTTCTATTATTGAACTTATGCTTAGAGCATAGAGGGCTTCACATAGGATTTACTTCCTATATAAATTTGTTGTCCTAATCAGTTAGATAGATAATATTCATTGACTTAACATGCATATGCTATAACTATGTTAAATGTTAAATGGATTTGTGATCATTGAATATTTATCTGCTCTAATATCAATAATAATCTGTTGCTTGTAAAACAATGACTTAAGTTCTCCCAATATTTGTTGTTTACTGATATAAGCAACTAGTTGATGCTTTCAATTAATTGATTGAAAAGCCTTAAGAGATCAACTATTTTGGTTTTTATTGAGAATACTAAGGAACATGGTGCTATAGCACCTCTTCGATCTTTAGCAATCTTGCTAAGCCATCAAGTTTGAACAAACCAAAACTTGTATTTTGTGTAGTTTTAGGGCTACGACTGTAGCTTCCATAGAAGGTCTTTTCTTACATAGTCTCAAGACAAAAGGTTAGCACATTACAGGTTAAATAAAGCATATTCAGATACTTGAGTCTCTTCTTCTGCCATATAGGTGATGATTGACTCTTTTACATACCAGCAAATACTTGACTGTCACAAGGTTTGGTACTAACACCAAGGCCCAGCATGACCACTTTCATCAGACCACTGGTCGGGCCTGACACCCAGCTGGACAGTCTTCACAATGATAAGCACCTGGGACAAGATGGGTCTCTATTCTGGCCAGTGCTCCTAGTCGAGGTACACACCAGAAGTCGGTATTAGCCTGCAGCCTGTGGACCTGCGTCCCACATTGAGGAGATGGGAAACCTCTTTCCCATGCTCGAGTATATAAGTCAAACTCAACCACTTTCAGAAGCATAATAACTTCTTTCCCTTACTATTACTCTATCAAATTAAAATACATATGGAATCTCACTTAAGCATTGGAGAGGCATAAACCGTCCGGTATAGTTTATACCCCTGACATTGTGTGTTCTGATTGAGAGGGTCTTGGAGTTATCTTTATACCCGTCGATGGTATAATATTTTGTGTGAGGTACCCGGAGAAATCCACCAGAAACAACTCTCATATACCATGTTTTATTTAATTTGGTCTTGTGATTTAGTATTCATTTGTGCCATGTCTTCTACTCATATGTGATGCTTGTCATGTTTACGGAAAACTCTATTTTAGGGGTTTAATGCAATTTTCAGTTTATTATATTGCATTAATTGTACGTTATTAGTTGATTGCTTTTGCTCAACTTTGTAATTGTTTGCCTTGTTGTTTCTGTGGTTCTTGAGACTTAAGTTTTCTCATAAGATTTAACAGAAAACATTTACTTTTGAGCAAATAAATTTAGTCAACAATTTTAATGCTTCTTAGGTTCCTATTTTTGTGTAAGATTAGTGAGAGCATTATAACTTTATTTTGGTGGATGGATCAAGTTGATCAACGCTTCAGTTCAGCTGTAGTAGCAAACACTTTAAGATATGATCCATTCTAATTTTCAGTTGTGTTTGAGATTTTGATAATCAAAATCCTTTGGTTGTGGACCATATACATATGCACTTCAGTTATGGCAGAGACTTAAGCATATGTATGATTTTTGTTGTATCAATCGAGCTTCTGTGAGTTGCAAAATTGGTATAGTAATTTTGGCCGGGGTGACTTGCTTTTATAAGCATGTTCTTTCCTTAGCTTTATACTAGTCATTGTAACTTCACTAAGCTTGAATTAAGTTGCAAAGTCTATGCAATTTTATGTGCACACTTTAGTAGTTGCTTAATTGATTTTTTGTTAATCTTGTTATTGAATAAGTAAGGAAAGTGAGAGAATGTAAGAATTATTTTGTGGACTCATCCTTATTTATATAAGTAATTACAATAACAAGTTAATGACCAAAGAATGGAGTGACTGAGATTGCTTAGAGATTCTAATCATGTTACAGTATGGATATTGTATCTACATCTATATTGATTAGGAAAACTTAATATATATACTTGAATATCAAGTAATGTATATTGATACATAATATAGAGGAGTAATTGCTTTAGTATGAGGATTACTTTTATGGGAAGAATCATAATAACAACCTCTATATAAGTCGAGGTCCCTGCACTCTCTAAACAACGAGTTCTACAATCATTCGTCCCATTGAGAGTAATTAATTTGGACTTAGAGAACTGCGCGCAGAAGTCTAAGACTTGCACTAATGACGTTCGACTTAATTATTCTCCACTTCAGGTATGTGCCTTGTTCTTATGTTAACATATAGTATGTTTAACATGACTTTAGTTCTTGTTTTTATATACATGTGATTGTGTAAAATAGATGATCATTCAGAATTAGATCACATGTATTTGTAATAACATGTGTTGTGAGTAGTTGGATTTGAGGTACTTATGTGCAACTAATGTAAATTTCCATGTGTACGTTTTGATGTTTATGCATGTTTTGAATCTATGGGCTTCTAGACTTTAATGCTTACTAAATGTGTTTGCTAGCTTAGTCACCTTGAAAGCATGTTTAGGAAACTAATGAATCGGAAACTTGAACTTGACAACTTCTTGAATCCTTGAGCATGTAATTAGGTGGTGACTTAATGATTAGTACGGGAAATGTTAAGTTGCTTGAATTTGTTACTCTAAATTTAATGCATGAGCTGTAAGTTTAATTGCTCTAAAGGGGTGTAACGTTTCCGTTCATAGCCCACTTTGTGTGATAACGAAATCCAAATGGGACTAAGGTTGTGTAAATTAACCTAGGTTTACCAAACTCTATTGAATTGCATGATTAGTTGGTTTCTTGATAGCTTCACCAAAGTACTAAAAGAAAATTTGTCAAAGCATGCTATTATATCAAATTTGAGTTACATTTTGTGCATGAGTAAGGTTAGGTGCGGTGCCTAAGTCTCTACTCTTCTCATTGATTTAGTAGCTACACTTTTATTTGTGTACTTTATTTTTCATGCAACTTAGTTTCCTTTATCCAAATTAAAATTAACCAACAAACTGTCTCACCACTTTCTCATTGTTAATATCATTCTTGGTAGTTTTGGCTTTCAAAGGGCCAATGTTGGAAATTAAACCAAGCCCATTATCATTTATCAAGCCCATTACAATTTACTTAGTAATTTTTGAGTTATCATTGGAGTCTTCTAGTTTGTGAACTTTACATATTCTGAGGTAGTTGGTAGTTATGTTTTAATGTTTCATTCTAGAGACTTCATGTAGTGTCTTAGTATTTTGTGTAAGTCTGTCTTTCTCTTTAAATAGGAGAGTTTATTTTGAGGTAGAAGGGTGGAAGTAGCAGTGATTGAGATATCAATAGAGTTCTCTTCCTCAAGTTTCTATCTTGGTTAGTTAGTCTTGTGTGAGTTATTCGCGTTTCCATCTACTGCGGTGAACATATTATCTGCAACTATTTACTGCTGTTATTCCTGGGACTTTACATCTGGTATCAGAGCTCTGAGGAGTGAAGAGCTGGTGGTGGTTTAAGGATGGCCAATAGGGTCGAGTTCTTGCAATGCCCAGTCGGGAAATTTGACGGGAAGGGCAACTTTGAACATTGGATTGCCTAGATGGAGCTTTTCTTCAAGGTGATGGAATACACAGAGGTTGTAATCAATGGATTCAGAGATTTGGGAGATCAGGCTAATCTCACATAGAACCAGAGAGAGGAGTTAATCAGGAATCAGAAGAAAGATAGCAGAGCCTTGATGTATATCTATGGAGCCATTGATTCAGAGATTTATGAAAAGATTACACATGCTGCTACCGCGAAGGAGGCTTGGGACTGTCTCATTAATAGCTATATGGGACAAGATAAGGTGAAAAAGGTTCGGCTCCAGACTTTACTGCGGCAGTTTGAGTTTCTTCAGATGTACAAAAGGGAGAGCATCTCTGATTACTTCTCATGCATCTTAGAAATTATGAATCAGATGAGAGCCAACTGAGAGGTTATAGCGGATCTGCAAGTTGTGGAGAAAATTCTACAGACTTTGACAGAGCGGTTCGAAGGTAAAGTCACAGCAATAGAGGAGTCAAGAGATCTCACTGCCATGACGGTGGATGAACTTATGGGTTCTCTCCACCTTATGAGCAGAGGCTAAATGAGAAGTCAGAGGTTGTAATCGAAGAAGCGAGACTCAGTTGAATTTGAAGAATGAGAGAAATTTGAAGGACCACAGTGAAGGAGGTTACCGCAGTGAGGGAGGCTACCGTCGTGAAACAAGAAACTAGAATTCAAGCTACAAGAGAGGATTAAATCACCGATTTGGAACAAGAAGAGGAAGAGGAAAAGGCTACAATTGGAGCCAACCATGGGATAAGTCCAGGGTTTAGTGTTTTAATTGCAGGGAGTATGGCCACTACAAAATGGAGTGCAATTAGAGAAGGAGGTCAGAGAGTCATGAGTTCCATGCTAAGATTGCAGAGAATGATGCTGATAATGAAGAGAATCTGCTGCGGGCTTTTAATGTTATGAATGGTCGAGAAAAAACCAAGTGGTTCTTGGATACAGGATGTAGCAACCATATGTATGGACATAAGGACTTGTTCACTTAACTAAATGAGTCCATATCATCAGAGATCAAATTTGGCAATGCAGCAAAGATGCCGGTGAATGGAAAAGGCAAAGTGTCTATCAAGTTGAAAGAAGGGCAGAACAATAACATATCTGATGTGTATTATGTACGTGGTCTTTGCCATAATTTGCTAAGTGTGGGGCAGTTGTCTGAGAAGGGATATGATATGAGGATCCACAGAGGAGTCTTCACCATCAAAGACCCGCAACAAAGGCTAATAGCTAATAAGGTAAACATGACCCCAAATCGTCTGTTTCCTTTTATATGCTGATTGTGAGAATTTACCTTGCTTTAGCTCTTCTACTGCTGGAGATAATTGGTTATGGCATATGCGTTTGGGGCATTTAAATTTCAATAGGCTAAACTTGCTTGCTCAGAAGAATTTAGTCACTGGTTTGCCTCCAATTTTTGTTCCAAATTAAGTATGTGAGACTTGTGTGATTGGGAATAAGCACAGAGATCCTTTTCCTAAAGGGAACGTCTATAGAGAAAAACTGCCGCTGGAGATTATTCATTCTTATTTGTGCAGTGTTGAAGTCCCTTCTTATGGTGGTGGAAAGTACTTTGTCACTTTCATTGATGATTTCAGTAGGAAGACCTAGGTGTACATCTTGAAGAATAAATCGGAGGCCTATGATACATTCAAGAGCTTTAAAGCTTATGTTGAAAAACAGAGGGGGGAGAAAATCAAGGTACTAAGAACTGATAGAGGGAAGGAATATATTGTGTGTGATGATTTCTTGTAGAAGAACGGAATTAAGCATTAATTGACAGCTCGGTACACACCACAGCAAAATGGCGTAGCGGAAAGAAAGAATAGAACCATCATGGATATGGTAAGGTGTATGCTGAAACTTAAGAATTTTCCAAAGTATTTGTGGGTGGAAGTTGTTGCTTGTGTAGTATATATTTTGAACAGATCTCCCAGCAGCAGTGTTGATGGAAAATCTCCTTATGAAGTATGGAGTGGAAGGAAGCCAAATATCCAACATATGAGGGTGTTTGGATGCATTGCATATGCACATGTACCTGATCATATTTGAAAGAAGCTTGATGACAAGGCCGAAAAATACATCTTCATTGGCTACAACAATGTTACAAAGGGGTAGTTGTATAATCCCAAGACGGAGAAAGCGATTGTCAGCCGTGATGTTATCTTTGATGAGCAAAACAAGTGGGATTGGTCTTCAAAAGAAAGCACACCAGGAGTGTTTATTCCAATCAATAATAATGAATTTCAAGTCCAGGAAGAAGTTGTCCCAGCAGTTCAATCTTTAGGAGTTACTGTCGTTCAAATCCCCGTAGCACAATCTTCACTTCAAATCCCTACAGCTCAAACATCTCATGAAGAAGAATCTGCTCGCCCGCGAAGTAATCACCGATTGCCAGCACGTCTCCAAGACTATCATATCAGTAATGACAATGAAGCATTTGATGAAGAAATTGTGAATTTTTCTCTTTATGCAGATTGTGATCCCCTCACATTTGACGAAGCCTGCCAGCATCAACATTGGTTGAAGGCGATAGATGAAGAAATACATTCCCTTGAGAAAAATGATACGTGGGAGCTGACTTCTCTTCCTGAGGGAAAAACACCCATTGGAGTAAAGTGGGTATACAAGACAAAGTACAAGCCAGATGGAGAAGTAGATCGTTTCAAGGCGAGGCTGGTGGCTAAAGGCTACAAACAAAAGCCAAGTATTGATTATCTTGAAGTTTTGCTCCAGTTGCTAGACTTGATACTGTGAGAATGATTGTTGCTCTTGCTGCTCAAAATTCTTGGAAAATATTCTAAATGGATGTTAAATCTGCTTTTTTGAATGGAAATCTTGAAGAAGATGTGTATGTTGAGCAGCCTATAGGATATATGAAGGAAGGCCAAGCTGACATGGTCTATAAGTTGAAAAAGGCTTTATATGGCCTTAAGCAAGCACCGCGGGCATGGTACACTAGAATTGATTCTTATTTTATATATAGAGCATGATTTTCTGAGGTGTCCTTATGAGCACACCTTGTATGTCAAAACTAACCAGCAGGGAGAAGTTGTCATTGTGTGGCTGTACGTAGATGACCTCATAATTACCGGCAGCAACACGAAGTTGATAGCTGAATTCAGGGATGCCCTGACTTCTCAATTTGAGATGACTGACATGGGTTTGATGTCTTACTTTCTTGGTATTGAGGTGTTGCAAACTGAGTAGGGAATCTTTATTTCACACAGGAAGTATGCAAGAGATGTTCTCAGAAGGTTCAAGATGGAGTCTTGCAATCCAGGTCTCACTCCAGTGCAAGAAAGATTAAAGTTGGAAAAAGATGGCTCTGGAGAACTTGTGAATCCTACTCGCTACAAGCTATTGGTTGGAAGTTTGCGTTATCTGACTAGCACTAGACCAGATATTACATTTTGTGTTAGGCTTATTAGCACATTCATGGAGTCACCGCGGCAATCTGATTTGATGGCAGCAAAAAGGATCTTGAAGTATATCAAAGGCACTCAAGGTGATGTTATCTTTTACTCTGCAAATTGTCCAATTGAGCTTGTTGGTTATACATATATAGTGATTGGGGTGGTGATTTTGAGGATGCAAAAAACATTTCAGGATATGCTTTTCATATTGGTTCTGGAGTTTTCCCTTGGTCATCAAAGAAGCAACAGGTGATGACTCTTTCTACTGTCGAAGCGGAATACACTGCAGCAACTAGTTGTGCTACTCAAGCAGTATGGCTGCGTCAAATGCTTAGCTTCCTACAGTAGGAACAAGAATTTCCTACAAAGATCTTGTGTGACAACTAGGCATCAATTGCACTGTCAAAAACCCAATGTTTCACGGAAGAACCAAGCATATTCATGTGAAGTTTCATTACATTAGTGACTTGGTGAATGAGAAACAGGTTGAAGTTCACTTTTGTTGATCCAAAGATCAAGCTGCTGATATTTTTACAAGAGAAAATTAGAAAAAAAAAAAAAAAACCCAAAAAATGAAGCTCCTTTTAAGGAAAACCCAAGCCTATGTTTTCTTTTAATCTACACCCATTCACATAATTAAACTACACCCATTCACATAATTAATTCTACCATATAGGTTATTAGGTTTTAAGTCTATAATTAAGTTTTTTCCTCGTTTTTTTAGTTTGACTATTTTACCCTTCTGGATGAATAAGGAAAGTATTCCTCAAATATAGGTGTTTATTTATTTATTTAAATATGGCATCAGTTATAAACACAAATTAAAATTTAATACGATCAATTTATTTTTCCTGATTTAAAAATGATTAATTGCCTTAATTAATGTATATCTCTTCCTTTTTGATTTGATCTATATATTTGCCATTTTTTATTAGATATGTTTGTGTAGATATTTCTATTATTAAATATTTTATTTTATTTTTTATCCAGTTTTTTAAATATGTCAACATGATTAATTGCCTTAATTATTGTATATCTCTTCCTTTCAGATTTGATCTTTATATTTGCTACTTTTTAGTAGATGTAGTTGTGTAGATATTCCTATTAGATTTCGTAGATTTCTCAATTTGATTAACATCCTTTTGTGGAGTTATTCCTATCATGTAGTGATTAAACATCCTCTCGCTCATCAAGGTATGTCATTTTGCTTTTCTTTTTTCTCCTTTTTTTTGAATAAAATTTGATTCTCCATTCCAATAGGCGTAGGTATAGAATCAATATTACATGTTCATTAATTTTCTAAAATAGGGTCCATGTTATTGTAGATGATGGAGGGTGCAATCATTGCAAGGACCTGCTTTGATTCAAAAACAGTAGCATTTCCAATTTATAGTCACACTACATATAAGGATATATATGAGGAAATATGTTCTAGATTTAAGGGATTTGGTGGTGGAGATGTTGAATTGTCATATGCATTTGAAGGTTACTCAACATATCTGCCCTTAACTCGTCGGTCATAACACGTCCAAACTTGAGAAGGTCGCACCTAAATTCCAGGTGGGTGTACTCTTTAGCCATCAAAATTAACTTGTAGTATCTATTGAGAAACAAGAAGATGAAACAAAAATCTGCAATCAAGAACTTGTATAGTCTATCCTGCCTACTCAATAGCAAAAACCTAGAACCATCACAGAACAAATACCTCTTCGCCAGGGGCACACACACCTTTAGAATAGGTAGCAAATACCAATCAGATATGCTGTGGAACACAGGCAACCCACCAACCTCTGATTGTGCAATCCATTTATATCACAATCACAATTTGAAATCACAAACAGAATCACAAGCTTGTGGAGATATTGACACCAGCTTTGAATGTAGAGATTAGGCTTTTCAATGTGGAGATTACGTAACCTCTAACCCAAAAGAGAATTTTCAATTACTGAAATCAAGGGTTGAGTAATTTTGGGCTACGTCTATGGGCAGGTGTTTCATGATCGACTTCCATAGGCAACATTACTGAATTTATTATCAATCCTATTTAATAGGTGAATAGGGAATTTGATAGTGGCAGCTTTAATAATTCTTAACAACATTGGGTTTTATTATTATTCTATTTAATAGGTTTTTCTATTTTGCATAAACCTAATTAATTGGTTTGGGTTTATATTAAAACACTCTGATGGATGAGTTTATTCTAAAAGAGGTGTGTGAATTTGGGTGTAGAATCAAATTCCTCTTTTTACAAAGCCTCTTAAAGCAGATGCCTTTCTGAAACTAAAGAGGATGATGGGAATGAAGAAGTACAATGAGCTTGGTTTAAGGGAGGCTGTTGGAAATTTAACCAAGCCCATTACAATTTACTTAGTAATTTTTGAGTTATCACTGGAGTCTTCTAGTTTGTGAACTTTACATATTCCGAGGTAGTTGGTAGTTGTGTTTTAATGTTTCATTCTAGAGACTTCATGTAGTGTCTTAGTATTTTGTGTAAGTCTGTCTCTCTCTTAAATAGGAGAGTTTGTTTTGAGATAGAAGGGTGGAAGTAGCAGTGATTGAGATATCAATAAAGTTCTCTTCCTCAGTTTTCTCTCTTGGTTAGTTAGTCTTGTGTGAGTTATTCATGTTTCCATCCACTGCGGTGAACATATTATCCACAGCTATTTATTGTTGTTATTCCTGGGATTCTACAACCAAGCCTATTAATTTGTAAAAATGTAGACTTACATATGTTTTCAAGGTTTTATGTTCGCAGTAATATTCTAGCTTAGGGTAGAGTTACTAAATTCCTTGTGTACGATACTCTCACTTTTCCTTTACTAAAACTTGATCTCCTATACTTGGTAGTAGGGTACATTATTCATAAATTGCATACACATTCATACTCAAGGATGTCCCCAACTGAAGGGTACAAATAATGCTAGATGGGTGAAGCTAATGCTAGATAGGTGAAGCTCCACCTTTTTGTTCTCTATAAAATCTTGAAGACCTTGACATATTATGTATGTAGGAAGCTACACAAACAGAAGTACTATTTGAGTATACATGTAACAAGCTATATATATGATCAGGGGCGGATCTACATACAAGCTAGATTTCTAGAATAAATCCCTTAGTATATGTAATATGTACATATGTTAAGGACTTGCAGGCTTATTTTAGTGTTTTAATTAATACCAAGACCACCTAACACTACACCAAAAAATGAAACAGACGACGGGTTTTTTTCGTTGTGTGATTTGGAGGCTCACCGTTGTGTATCGGAGCGTTGTCTGATTAAATTTTGCACAAGGGTGGTGCACCGTTGTATGATATACAAACACACGACATATTTTTGTTATCAAAGTTGTGTCATCTCTCGACAGATGCCAAGCACAGCTGCCGCGCAGCATGACGTGCATCTTTCATACAACAGAACTTGTTTCCAAGCTGTTGTTGAAAACCCTTGTCAGACAATATTTTTTTCATTTCACCGTCGTCTAATATACCATCACACTTCAGTTGTACACTATGGTTGTTGTGTGAATTGGTCTTGGACAACATAATTAAGTTCTTATCGTTGTGTGATTGTAAAATCAGAAGACATAGTTCTTTTACAACCAT
Organism: Rosa lucieae; assembly: GCA_024704745.1. Classification (NCBI taxonomy): domain Eukaryota; kingdom Viridiplantae; phylum Streptophyta; class Magnoliopsida; order Rosales; family Rosaceae; genus Rosa; species Rosa lucieae. The sequence continues at coordinate 55,786,865 of CM045498.1, forward strand.
TGTGTGATATGTAAAGAATGCATTGAGTGAATGACCCAATTTTTGTATTCAGACAATGTTGGATTGCCACACTATAAAACTGTTGTACAATCATTTTCATTTGCTATATTTTGTGCATATATAGCTCCATTTTACCAAATGAACATTGATTAATTGGAAAGAAAACACATTGCAAATACTCAAATGAGTAATCAAACCCATTCCATATATCTCAAATGTTAAAAGGGAGCATTTCCCAATCATCCAAGCAACCATTAATAGAAGAAAAGTATTCAAATGCATGGCCATTTACTTGGGACATCAAAAGCTGATACAACTACGTTGTTCCAAATTAAACATGCCACATATAGTGTGTGCAGGAACTTGGTTTCTACAGCCAACATATTGATACAAACTCTTGTCTTCCCACTATTCCCGGAACTTAGTCTGTGCAACCATGGTGTCAAACCTATAAAGTTGAAGCGATTATTGGTGAGTTAAATTTTGATTTGTTTAGCCATGGAATCAAATCTAGTTCCCCACCTGTCTTTATCCAGCATCAACTACATGTACTGTCCTTTACTTGAACAACATGATCTGCAAGCCATCAATGAAAGAAAAAATGAAGATACTTTGGCAAGGAAATCATACAAAATCAGCAAGACTTTTGCATAAACTGCGATTGTGAAATGATCATGATTCATGCAGTTATATACCATAAATTATAAAGGCAGATATAACATTTAGAAACAGAACAACTCTCAAGCAAAAATCACAGCTCAATTAATTATCATCTTCTGGTGGAATCATTTTTTGGTTCCTAATTCCTAAAACCTCTACATTTTCCAGAACCAAAGAGTTCAATATTTGAAATTTGACTCAATAAGTCAGACTTATTAACGCACTGGACACACTCAAATAGGACCAAATTGATCTGATAAAAGCACTAAAGTACTAAACTCATCAAGCATTGGCCATTACAAAAACTCAGGTAACTAAACCTCACATCATAAACCATGAACACAGCTAGAATCGTAAGCATGACTATTCAACTACAATCTATCAAACAAGTAGCTATACCATGACACAGTTGGACAATGGACTTCCTTTTCTTTGCAATACAAAAGTTCAGCCTAGTTCTCGTCTAGTTCTCCTACTTCTACTTTCAATTAGCCGAGAGGAACAAACTTTTAAATTTTTTAGATAGATGAATAAAAACAGTAAGAGCATATTGGTGTAACTTATAATGCATCTATAACATAATTTAAGCCATCATATCAGAATCAGAGGAAAGCAAATAGTCAATTTCAGCATTTTTGAGGAAGACAACTGGAAGATAAAGATAAAAAGAGTTGCATTATACGCACAAAATACTTATAGAGATATAATAGGATGACGATATAGAGAAGGCGGCAAACCTGCTAAGACTTACGTTAATGAACTTATGTTAATTCACTGTCTTGCAAAAACAAATGGAACCTAAGCTTCCATCCCAACTCTATGAGTATGAAAAAAGGAGTGAATTCTAGGAGTAAAATAAACTGACAATTTATTTTCTTGGATAATAACAAAGGTCATCAGTGAAAAAAATAAATCAACATTTTTTGAGAAATTAAAAAAAAATCTCAATAAATTAAGCATAGACAACAAACTGCACTGATAACTTCAGTCTAAGCTGCTTACTATGTTAGGATTAAACAGGAGAAATAGGAGAAATCATTTGACACAGTGAAAACTTTGGAAGAGAAAATTATACTTCACCAAGCTATTCACACTCTCGCAACTAACTAATGAAAAGCAATTATATTGAAACAACTAATTTACTTTAAATTAAATAAGAACACAGAGTTGCACCGATATTAATGTACAAATGAGATGAGAGAATTTAATGATGCACAGTATTAGCTTTACACAAGTAAAGCAATGTTAATTTACAACCAAAATGCATAAGATAACTTATTACCTCAAGAAGAGGGTTTAGAAGTTCTATTCCATTGCTTATCTGACCATATGGCTCCATTAGATCAATCGCACTCTGCCGGTCTTCTTTAGTCAATGTTAGCCCCAGATGATTCACCAGCATTTTGCTTAGCTTCTTTGTAATTTTGGTTTTCCGCACTCCTTGTGGAATAATGCTGCTGAAAGTTTGCAAAAAGCAATAAGGATTACCCATTACATTTTGAAAAATGCATCAAGGCTTAAAAAGATAAGAGAGAGAGAGAGAGAGAGAGAGAGAGAGAAAACAGCATGGTGCCTTACCGCAAACCAACTATTGTAGCTCATAAGCTCATCTGTATCGAGAAACTTGCTCCTAAAGGCACTACCTTCCAACGATGCAGGTACCGACTTTAATTTTATAGGCCTTCAAAGAGCAGTCTTTTCAGCAACCTGAATGTATAGAATGTTGCCATGTGAAGAAAGATTATAACAAAAGATATCAAGGATAAATAAATAACATATAATAAAGGTAGATAGAAGTATCAGAAGTTAATATAGATAGAAGGACTGGTACGAGTAATCAAGTCCTAGAAGCCACAAGTCACCAAAAGAGATTATATGATTTAAGACTATATTTAGGCAATGATGTGAACATTGACATAACTCTCAGAGGACATATATAACAACCACAAGCAATGAGAAACAGCTGCAGCAACCATCCTCACATTTTACCTTTCTCCAGTCTACAAAATCAATGAGCTCATTATCCATTGTTTCTTTTGCAGCTATTTGTAGTATCTTCTCCCTTTCTGCTTGAGTTGGCCTTTGAAGATGAAATACTCTATCCATGCAACCAGGCCACTTTAAGGCATCATCAATTTGCTTGAGATTTCCAGTAGTAGCCATCAATACAACCTCATCTTGTTTCTCAAACCTGCAGAAAGTGTAAAATTAATCGAGAAACAGAAACACGCAGATCATGCCCTGTTGAGTATAGTGGCAGATCCTTCAATTCCAAATAATCGGCTAACAACCAATAGAAAATTGGAACCACTGATTGAGCATCTTACCCTCAGCGTTTCCCATGAAGATGCAACATCTCTACTAACAGAGACATTGGCCCCTCCCCCATTTTCTGCAAAGACATACTTATCCAAAGTTACCGACTTTAGTTGTACCACTGTTCCAGCCTAATGTCAATGGCCACAAATGAGTTAGCTGAAACAACAATGAGAAGCCAGAAAAGAAAAACTCCAACCATTCTGAAAATCAAAAAGAAATTTCTGGAAGGATGCTCACAAGCATATCTCCATTGGGAATACCATCAAAAAGTGAAGGCTTGATCCAACCTTCCACTACCAACCACCCTCCCAAATATACTGGTCTCACTTTAGAGTCACCATGTAATCCCACCACTAGGAAAAACAAATAGAACACACACATTAATAGAAAACAAACACTAATTAATTTTCTTGATATTGATACATTTCAAGCTCGAAACTTTTAGGAAGAACCAAAAGAATCCAAGAAATAGAAGCATTGGAGTTCACCTGAGTATACTGGAGAGAAGATGAGCCAAGAGCATAATAGAAATGTGCAAACCCATTTGCTAAGAACAAGTTCCATGAAGGATGCTGGGCTTCATGAAGAACCCATTTGCTAGAGAGCTATAAATCCCAGTAAAGGAGTTTTTATTCAAATCCCCAAAGCCCCACCTGGGAGAATCTTAGTAATTCTAATCAACTGTACATCCCCAGTCACCATGCCATCTCAGCTACAATTCAATTTCAAAATACACAAAACAGTACTAAATCAACTAATTGAACCATTAAAATCTCAAATGAATCAAGAAAGTATGAATGGAAATAGAAAGTTACCGAAGATGCAGCCGACGACCCAAATGTCCTTCGGAGTTGAGTAATCTGTGAATCCAAGCAAAACCTCTGGCACAAAAGACTCGTAGAAGAAAGCGAAAGACTGACTGATCCCATCGCCGATTGTGAGGCTCTGTTGTTTCTTATCAAGCAGCAGATTCTTAGGTTTAGGTTCCAGTGAGGATGCTGTTATCATGACAGTCGTCGATGCCCTTCAGAAGCTGGAAGAGAAGCTTCTTGACCAAATCGGACGGCAAGGGTTTGACGGAGGCCATCATCGACCTCAAATTCTAGCCTATGGTAGACTAGAATCTCGTGGGAGAGGGCAGGGGGTAAGCCATTGGGCTACAGTTCAGAGCCGAATGGCGGCCCAGTAACGACGACGGGGTGGTTCGAAATTGAAAGGAAAATGGGCTTCAGAGAAATTAGGGCTTATAAGGAAATTTGGGAATGGAGTTAATCTTCATTGGATTTCTGTAAATTGAAGCGAAAAGGAAACTAAGGAAAAATGGAAGATGAAGACGTCTGGGTTTGGTGATTTGAGATTTCAAATTGAATCAATTGGGGAAAGGCTGTTTAAGGAGTTGGGACTAAGCCTTTTAGGAGAAGGCTCGAAGAAGCTGACCCAATATTTGGGTTTTTATCCAAGTGGGATAGCTCTCTTTTATTTTGTATTTATGAATCAGACAACACAAACACAAGTTATGTTATCTGATTATGTAAAAATTAAACATTCCAAAGAGGGAAACTTCCCGCTCTATACAATCAAAGCATGTAGTTTGGCGCTAGGTTTAGAAATTACTCATTCACACAATACAAATAAGTAATTTGGTTGTGGAAGCATACAATCACTAAATATATCTCGATCAAAATTTGTAGGTTTTCGGGGGGAATAGGTGCCATTTTGGGGCAAATTTAGACACATCCAAATCTTCCTAATACATCTTCCTTTATCATACAACGAAAAGTAAAAAACGGTTGTATGATATTTTAGAAGCTACACTTAGACAACAGATATAACTATTCTGTTGTACTAAGTAGTACAAATTTGGAGCCATATTTGCGTCGAGCTAGGAGGAAAATGTGCCGCTCTTTTTTTTTTTCATTCACACAACAAACTATTCTTGTAAGTGTTGTGCAATTACGTTTTAGCTAAAAACTTTAAAATTTTAATAGCCTTATACAACGAAAGTTTTTTAAAGGTGTTGTATGATTCAATTTCCCTCATCACACAACAAAAAAAAAAAAAATCATTGTGCAAAAAGTGTCGTCTGTTGAGGTTATTGGTGTAGTGTAAGTTCGAACCACATCAATAGCAATCCTTTATCGAATCACATCAATAGCAATCCTTTAGACTTTTTTTTTCCCTTTTACTTCCTATTTACTTCATTTCTTCTAAGAGAGCTTCTATTCATACCTCCAAAATTGGTATTTAGACCTCCAACTTACTTTTACAAATAACCAATATGCTATCTACACCTCCCTAATTTTCCCATAATACCCATCATCCAATAATATCAATAAAAACTTTTTTTTAGAGTGTTCTATTCATATACCTCCAAAATCAGTAGTTAGACCTCCATCAATTTTTGAACATTTTACAATACTATTTTACTCTTGATACAACTAAGCTAAAAAAAAAAGCTTTCTATTGATAGATCTCTCTCTCTCTCCTCTCCCTCTTATTGTTGTATTTTGTAGGCATATGCATCTTTAGAGGCCAAGAGCAGTTCATTTCTTCAACATCCTAAGATTCTCTCACTTCATATATTTGCTCGATGGGAATAGTATGCTTTAATGGATGAGTATGATTTTAAGAGAAAGTGGTATGTTGGTGTTTTGGTTAGAGAATATTGCATATCCGAAATTGACTTGAGGAACTGCAATGTAAGGAACTGGTCTGTTGATTTCTCCGCTGCTTGGTAAGGATGAAGACCATAACAAAAACAAAAGGGAAAAAATGGCATGAGGATGACCATTTGTTGATTTCATACCTCTAAAGGGAAAAGACTTTATTTAATTTCTTTTTCTCTATCTTTTGTGTCTTTATTGGTAATTTGACATGAGTTGACAAAGTCAACTATCACTTGAAAAACGAGGTCCAAATGCAAATTTTGAAGGTATGAATAGAAGCTCCCTTCTTCTAAATGTTTTTTCTTTCTTTCTCCCAATGCATACTTGGCTCGAAGTTGGATATTGGGTCTCCCTTGTGTGTGGCTTTGGATCTATTTGGTCTTTAAGGCTTTCCTTATGTGTGGATTTGGATATATTTGATCTTTATGTTTGTGTTTTTTTGTTTTATCTTTGGGCTTGCATTATTTTGTAAGATCTATCTATTTTTACTAAGTAGGTTGCAAAGAAACATACGACACTTTGTTTTACTTTTTAATTTTATTCCGGATTCTTATTTTTTTAATTTCCAATGTAATCCTAAAAGGTGGGTATATTTATAGCTATTTTTGAAGACCTTTATGAGTCCTTCGTTACTGTAATACTTTCAGATTCAAATTTGCTCACCACTAGCCCCTAGGTGGTGATACCACCACCCAATAAAAAGATGCCATGTATGATAACTCATAACCATGGGCTAACTATGGTTAACTTAATAAATTATCAGAAAAGAGAAAATGTAATTTAATAATAATAAAAATAATATACTTATTCTGAGATTATCATTAAATAAACAATCCTAGACCCATTCGTATTCTAATTGTTCTGGCTTCTCTTTTTCTACTATATCGTCTTCTGCCATCAGAAGATCGTCTTCTTATTTTTTATTTTTCTCTGGTTCACTCTCCTCTCACAGACGTTTGCATCTTCTTGGTTCTTCATCTCCATCACTTATCACCATCATTAGCCTCTCCTAATTTCTCATCGAGCACTGCTTTGAGTATTTCTCAATTGTTCATCATCTTCATATTTGAATGCACAAATGCAGAACCTCATATGAAAGCTTGGATTACTTCTGCCAGAAACTCTATACCTAAGCAAAGTGATATTCTTGGAACCAACTTAATGTGCATATCGATTTTTTTATAAATTGGTTTAGCCGATTATAGTGCCAGACAGATTCGTGATGCAATGGATGTTTTAAGTGTCTCGTCCGCGACCAAGTGCAACAGGGAAAATAATATTTGAGAAAATATTTTGGTTCATGGGAAATTGGAACTTAGTGTCTCGTTCATTCTAGTTATATTGGCCGGTCTGATTGTCATGGTTGGAGACTTACAGTTAAGAACTGATATTTGAGAGAAAGAAAGTGCTATACTACTTTGGTTGATAATCGTTTCATCATCTACTTTGGTTGTTCTTTTTCTGACTAAAAAAATTGTGATAATCATTTCATTGCTTTTGGCAATAAATGTATTGACACAATTGTTTTGGTTAGATTGACATGCACAATAAGTTTGGGAATTGTTTTTGGCCTGTCTAATTGTCACCTTATTCTACTTTGGTTGTTCTTTTTCTCTAGTTCACTTCTTGTTTTGAAGCCATTTTATGAGTGGCTGGTCTGTTTTTTTTTTTTTTTTTGTACTTTGTCTATTTGCTTCTATCAAACTATCAAAGTGATATATGAATTTATGTAGAACATTTCGTGAAATGTACATTCAACTTGGATGTTTTTCCTTAATTTCATTTGTCAAGCTACCTATTTCATATTGATCTGATAAGTTATCATTTTGTATGATTAATAATTGAAAAGAACACTTGTTTTTATGTTAGTAAAACAAGAAGTGAACTGGAGAAAAAGAACAAAAAAAGTGAGGCTTTTATATAAAAACAAAAAAAGTAAAACAAGAAGTGAACTGGAGAAAAAAAACAACCAAAGTAGAAGGTGAAGCCATTTTTTGAGAAAAAGAGAAATCGTCTATATAGCAGAAAAAGAGAAGCCAAAACAATTAGGGGGGTGTATTGTATTTGGATTTATGTGAACTTTTTTTAAATGATAGACTTTTTCAAAAGTCCATGGACTCTATAAAAAGTTCATAGACTTCTATTGATTTCTTAAAACCATTGACTTTTAGCATAGACTTTTTACTGATTTATAAAAATCTACAGACTTTATATGAATGCCTTCTATAGATTTCACAATATTTACAAAAAAGAAAGAAAGAAAAAAAGCTAGTTTATGAGTCAGAGAATAGAATACGATGCAGTAGCTATGTTAACTAACGTCCATTAGCGTAGAAATCAGAGAAGCTCAAATAATGTTATGAAACAAACGTATAAGAAAATAAAGGAAAAATCTCCAAATATAATCAACCAAAAGGTACCAAAAATAAGAGACGGGAAAAAAAAAAGTTTCATGCTAAAGAAGCAGACGTCTCTGAAACAATGATATGATTTATTCTTCTCCTTCATTTTCACTTTCTTCATTGTTATTGTTGTCATTGTTGGCATTTGGTTGGGCATCTGTCCACATATGAGTAGCAATACTCATTCTCCATTCATTAGCATTTTCTCTCTGCTGATCTTGGGTTTGAAAATCATCCCATTCAAAATTATCTTCGTGATTGTCTATCGGATCTTCTTCTGGTTCGGGAGGAAATTCATCTGAACGGCATTCCTGTCGAAGAAAATTGTGCAGTCCTGCACAAGCCAAAACTAGCTCTGCTTGTGTCTTATATGAAAATGGTGGTGCTGATTTGAAGATTGTGAAACGCGACTTAAATATTCCAAATATTCTCTCAATTACATTCCTCAAGGAAGCATGACGAAGATTGAATAACTCAATTGCATTGACAGGATGGTTTCCTTCACCACCAAAATCTTTGAGATGATATCGAGTACCTCGAAATGGAGCTAAAAACCGGCGTCAATTTGGAAATCCGCAGTCCCCTAAGTAATATTTACCTAATAATAAAAAAAAAATGCAATTAGCATGTTATATGACATAAATTGTACTAAGTGTTCTGAACTTTTTTTATGCAAGTAAAACTATACCTGGTGGCACTTTGAGTCCATTTCGTCTAGAAATCGTATCATTCAATACTTTTGAATCATGAGCGGAACCCTCCCATCCACTAATTACATATGTGAACTGTAAATCAAAGTTACAAGCTGCTAATACATTTTGTGATATCTTCCCATGTCGATTTCGATATCTGCTAACCTCACGTCCAACTACCGTTGCTGGAATATGTGTGCCATTTATAGCTCCGACGCAATCCTAAAACAATGAAAAAAGATATAAAATAGTTGAAAAGAAAAATGAAATAATATCTTCATTACTGTACAATGAAATAAATAACCATCCATAAAAGTTGCATTGCTTACCTTAAAGTAAGGATAAAACCTTGTACTTTCTCTTATGTTGGGTGGCACGGACTCAGGTTTAGCCATAAACTCAGGTGCTATTGTATTCAAGGCCTTCAAGACTTTATTGAAACTTTTGCTAACAGTGAAATGAGATCGCTCAAATATCAGCCGAGCTTCACTGTATCGATTGTTTTGGCCGACAACAAGTAGAAAGGTTGCGAGCATTTCTTCAACACAAATGTGTCTTGTATCTCGCAAAGGTGTTTTCACTTTTAGGATGCTACATAATTTTCGAAAAACGCAGGATACATTCTATACACCTCTCTAAAGATTTGAGGGTCTCTGTCTAATATTTTGTGCATATATATGTATCCACTTGATGTCACTGGTCGCCGAGTCAGTGGACGTCTAATACGTTCACCACGTATGCTGAATACAAGGTCGTATAACACATAAACCACTGCTTGTATTGCCATTAATAATATCTTAACAGCCTCGTAAAACTGTTCTTCCTCTTCATCAGCTCCATACATGTCCATTTCAGACATTGCTAATAGAGAAAGCACCTAAACATAAAAATGTCACATATTAACATTCATTCAAAAGCAAATCAAATATCATAAATATTCAAACAAAAAAATAAGTTGTAATCCATCACACACAAGTTTAAAATCATTCAAAACAAGCTGCAATTGAAACAAAATAAAATCAAACTCCATAACTTAAAATTAATAACAGAACATAGCCTATTGCTTATTAGGTGTCGCTAGTGGAGATTCACCCAAACCTATTGCATTTGTTTATAGGTGATCCAATTAAGTCGCTGTTCAGGAGTCATCTTCAAGAAGAAATCTTGCTTTGCTTTAGTATTAAGCAAATCAAGAGCCATAAAGCAAGCTTCATCAGTTAATCCTGGAGTCTCCTTCATAGCATCCAAAAGGTCACTCTCTCTTGATTCTCTCTTCTCCATTAAGCCACAAATTTTATCAAAACTTGTGACAATTTTACCAATGCCACTTGATAAGTTTTCTAGAACCTCAGCCTGACCAGTAGCCCCTTTTGAGCCACTATTCTTTTCATAGTCAGTTCTACTCCGTTTTCCTTGAGTCCTGCTATGTGGTGGAGCTGGAGCATCTATACTGGTACCTTGGGAGGGTTGTTGTCATGACTCATTTTCACTTTGTACGAACATGTTAGTATTTCGATCAAAAACTAATCCATCTATGCCACCAATTCCCCAAGATTCATTTTCCTCCGCTCCAAATGTTGTTGCATCTGTATCATCACCTAGACTGATTGATTGAGCCCATTCCAGTTGCAGTTCCATTTCCAACTGCAATTTTCAAGTCCTCATAGTCTGGAAAAGTTTCTGACCGAAAGTGCCCATGCGTTGGATGTGACTAGTAGGAGAAAAAAAAACACAATTGTCAATATGATGATAAACATTTGAAGTAATTATAAATCCAAATTAGAATAAACGAAAAGGCAATAAGCTCACCTTCAAATAATCTGCCCATACTTCATCATCAGCAGTGAATCTTTTTGTGATGGGATCCCACCCAAATCCAAAACTATGGCGCATAAGCTGAGAGTAATTGGTGTATTGTTTCTTAAACCATTTCACTCTGCTTTGGTAATGACTAAAAGTTATTTCATAACCAAGTTTTTCCTTAAGTTTAGGAAGTAGCTTCGCCTCTACTGTTTATTTGCTTATCACACCATTAATATCACGAAATCCAAGTTTGGCGCCTTCAACCATAAGTTGAAGCAAAACGTTGCTTTCTTCAGTGTTCCAAGTTTTGTAATCCTTTCTTTTACCATTCCCTTGTGAATCTCCCATCTATACGATTGTGTAGAAGTAATCATACATGCAACTTTTATCAATCAAAACATTATAATTCAAACCAATGTATGTACAACTTTGAAGTACCAGAAGCCATGAGAAAATGAGTCTTCAATAATTATATATATAAAAAAAAAGAGAAGTATAGACCAGAAAAAAATTACAAGACCACTTCTGTGTCCTCTGTTTGTATCAATAAATTGTTGTTTCTTATGAATTAAGAAAAATATATGTAGTTATATGTTACTATAGTCCTATCTAAAAAATAAGAACGAAAACAAACTAGGGATTAGTTTAGAGTGGACACTGCAACTTATTTATCTAAGTAAGCACAGCTTGGAAACTGTAATTATATATATCAAGGAAAGGAGATCAGTCTATGCTTTTTTTTTTTTTCTAATGAGATCAGTCTATGCTTGGAAACTGTAATTATATATATCAAGGAAAGGATATCAGTCTATGCTTGGAAACTGTAATTATATATATCAAGGAAAGGAAACACTTTTATTACTGAGGCAAAAAATCAGTTGATATCTTAACATGCAAACAATTCTTTGCATGATCAATCCCGCTTTAGGAAAAGCTATAAGAGCCCTTGCACAGTATGGAACATCTCATCTTCTTTTGCCATTGTGAAATGTCCTGTAAAGTCAGGGTGCCAAGAACCACCATCTATATTCCTTACATGTTCGGATCATCCCATATCTTCTTTTGCCTTTTGTGGAATGTCCATTATACAAACTGTCAGTATCTCTCGAGCCAGTCACTGCTGTTGAGAGTCAGTCCTAAACAAACTCAACCTCTGAGTGCACTCGACTCATCATAATATAGTAAGTAACCTCTTGCCAACATTTACCAACTCTGATGAACTATTTCGTTCATGTCTACAAGATTGCAGCCAGGTAGCCTTCTGACCTTGTTTTCTTTCATGATTTTCTTTCACCCAAGCAACATCCTCCCATTGGCCTGCGGCACCGTAGACATTCAGCAACAATCTGTAGTATGCAATGTTTTGAGGTTCCATGTCAATCAGAGATATTGCAATTTGTTCTCCCACAGTAACATCTTTTTGGAAACGACATGAACCAAGCACATTAGCCCATGCCAAGGATTCTTTTGTCAAATCTTCAGCAACCTCTGGCATTTTCCTGATCATTTCCTCTGCCTCTTGTATTAGCCCCACACCAACATAAACATTAGCCATGCACCAATAATGTGCAAACCGGGGCTTTAAATGGAAAACATTAATCATTTGCCTGAAGTAATCTCTGGCTTCTCTTAACAATCCAGCACGCGCACAGGCACAAAGAACACCAATGAAAGTAGTTTCATCCGGAAGAATTCCCCCTCTGCCTTTGGTTGGCCTCGACAACCTATTCTCAGGGATGGTTTCCCCATCGTTTGACTCTGTTCTACCTAACATTTCACTAAACAGGCTAAGTCCATCTTCAGGATTTCCCTCAAAACAATGCCCCAAAATCATAGCATTCCAGCAAACCAAGTTCCTATGCTTGAAGCGCAAGGTCTTTAACTTTCTTGAGGGGAAAATCTAGCTAGTCCTACTAACAGTGATGCACAAGATGATTGGACAAGAAATTTACTAAAAGCTAGCTTGTCGGACCTGGAGCAAAGTACATGAATGTTTCTACTCAGCTTTGGGGTATTTAAAGAGGTAAATATCCCTTGTAGAATGAGGACTGAAAATATAAAATTCCTTCGTGATATAGGAATTACTAATTTCCTTCGTGTAGGAATGTTTCTACTCAGCTTTGGGCAAAGGATGTGCTGTTAGACTAGTTGCTCCTAATGTCAAAAGTTCAATCTAGTTAGTTAGCTTTCTGGTAAATCAACATCTCCTTGAACTTCACTATGTTATGTTTCATTCGCCCAAAAAAAAAAAAAAAAAATAGACGCAGCAACCAACAGAAGAAAAGGAACTTCTTTCAGAATAGTCTAATAAGGATGACAATTGCAATAACAACAATAGTGCAAGACGCAGGACTATGATCAAACCGTAAAAGCATTAAGCATATACGTATAGACGACAAATTTGGGTTTAGGGTTTTATGAGTAGATGATAATATTTGGGTTATTAGGGTTCCAAGCATCACAATTGAAAAACAAAAAAATCAAATTCAACAACAACAATGAACATGTTAGGTATTAGAAGTTGATACCACAATTAGAGAAAAGACAACAGAAAATTTAAGAAAGAGAGATGATGGAGGACCAACCTCTTCGCGCGCAGAGAGCAGAACTTTGATAGACTTTTCCACGCTCAAAATCTTTGCTCTGATGGCTCGACAAATATTGGAGTTTGGTATTTATACTAAACACTATAAAGTCCATGATTTTCCATGATTTTCTAATTCCGTATGTATGAATGATATTTTGAATACCCCTAAACTTCTATTCATTTTTAAAAGTCCTAATTGAATACCCCTAGACTTTGGTGGAATTCATAAAGATTTTTTAAAATCCTGATTGAATACACCTAGACTTTTATGGATTCTTAAAAGTCTGTATTGAATACACCCGGACTTTTAAATTCCATAGACTTCTTTAAAAATGCCAGTAATTCCATATACAATACACCCCCCTTAGAATACGAAAGGGTTAGGATCGTTTATTTAATGATAATCTTAGAATAAGTATATTATTTTTATTATTATTAAATTACATTCTCTTTTATGATCATTTATTAAGTTAACCATAGTTAGCCCATGGTTATGAGTTATCATACATGGAATCTTTTTATTGGGTGATGGTATCACCACCTAGGGGCTAGTGGTGAGCAAATTTGAATCCAATACTTTCACTATAATAATATTTTGAACCTCTTTTCTCTTTTTAGTCAATACAACAAAATTTATTTCTATTTTGGCATTGGTTTTGATTAAGTTCTAGCTTGTTTAAATTTCCCTATGGGTCGCAAGGTCTGGTCGCTCAGTTTGTTACCTTTTATTTTATTTGCTTCTGAGTGTCTAGGTCTTGTTAGAATAAAGGTGCTTATTTGTCTTTAAAAGGTGGGTGTACCCGGGAGTGCAAGGCTCTATCTTAGTATAGGTCCTTTGTATGTCCTAAAAGACGACTCTTTCTGTAGGCCCGTATGGGGTGTGTCGTTTCTGGTACTGGTTGCTGAATTATAAATCTGACTGACCTCCTTTGATTCAGAAAAAAATATCTCGGTTATTCTATTTAATAAAAAATGATTCCAAAAAATTTTCTTTTCAGTAGTCGATTAAACTGTTTTTGGATGAGTTTTTATTTTTTACATCTCAATAAAGTATATATTTAATAAATTTTAGTTAAATACTGACACTGTTTTCTGTTAATAAAAAAAATTTCAAGCCTACCCCAATTTTAAATCCTGCATCCACCACGTACTATATCTGATATTGGAATTTTAGGATTGGTCTGTGGAAGAATACATACATATATATCTTTCATGGAAATGAAATTGCCGAGTGGCTGAAGCAATTGGAGAGAGGCGCCTCGATCTGTCCAAGTCCAACTGCCTGAAAATTTGCAATTAAGCCAATGAAATTTGGGTTGGGATGGTTGTTCTTATCACTCCATCAGTCCATCGTCGACCATCCTACTGTCATTCTCGAAACTCCCGATTCGGAGACTAAGTCGTCTGCTTGTTCGTCATCTCAGCACTGATGTTTCTACGGTCAACAAGTACGGTGAGATTAGCCTTGTCGCGTTGCTCGGATTTCACTTAATTATTTGTTTCAGTACGTGCTTACTGGAAACAATGAAGTTAGCGTGGCAGTGTATGAGCGTGTCCTTGGCCAAGTTATTAAGTGTAAATTAAGTGCCATCATTGCGAACTTGAAAAACTTCATAATCAAGTAATCAACCTATCTTGCTGGACAGTGGTGTATAAATTAATTCTCTCTCGGCAAGAGTACAGATTCGATTGGACCATGGATTAAGTGATGCATTTTATTGCCTAGCCCTAGGGGATACTTTTGGCATTTCGTCATCCACTACGTAATATATATAATGTGGAGTAACAAGTGCCGTATCAGCTTATTTAGTTTGCTCCTTAACCTTATTCAATTAGCTCCTCAACTTTCATCGGTCTCTACCCGGTAGCCACCTTTGATTATTCAAATTTGCCGTCTCTAACTTTTCGACTGCAACTGCGAATACAACAATTCTGCATATTTGGACCGGCATGCAAGCTTCCCTCCAATAAAACCAGCACCCACGACATAAAAAGAACCAAAATGTCCATAGCTCACTAAAGCTTATCTATGGAGGAGGAGAAACAGATGGATAAAACTGTCCTTTTACACTTCGTGGTGTTCCCATGGCTGGCCATAGGCCATCTCATCCCCTTCTTCCACCTCTCCAAGCTCATAGCTCAAAAGGGTCACAGAGTCTCTTTCATCTCCACCCCGAGAAACCTACTCAGACTTCCCAAAATACCCTCACACTTACCTCTCTCTTCTCTCATAACTCTCGTACCTCTTCCTTTGCCCCACGTTGAAAACCTCCCGGACGACGCCGAGTCCTCCGCCGACGTGCCGTACAACAAGCAGCAATTACTGAAAAAGGCCTTCGACTTGTTGGAATTACCGCTGGCGAATTTTCTCGAGTCTTCGGCTCCCGATTGGGTCGTCTACGACTACGCCTCTCACTGGCTTCCCCCACTCGCGGCCAAGCTCGGCGTCCCACGCGCCTTCTTCTGCTGCTTCAACGCCGCGTGTATGGCCTTCGTCGGTCCGCCGTCTTTGTTGATCGACGGTCAGGATTCGAGGACCAAGGCCGAGGATTTCACGGTGGTCCCACCTTGGATTCCGTTTAAATCCGACATGTCGTTCCGGTACCACGAGGTTGCCAAGTACGTGCATGCGAACGAGTCCGGTACGCCCGATACGGTGCGTTTCGGGATTGCGATAAGCGGCAGCGACGTCGTTTTGATGAGAAGCTCTGATGCGTTCGAGCCCGAGTGGTTTGAGCTGCTCAGAGAGATCTACGGGAGGAGCAAACCGGTTCTTCCGGTTGGGTTTTTGCCGCCATTGGTAGAAGAGAAACCTACACGTGTCAAAGACTGGTTGGACAAGCAGCGAGTCAACTCAGTGGTTTACGTGGCACTCGGGACCGAGGCGACTCTGAGTCAAGAAGAACTCACCGAGTTGGCTCTAGGGTTGGAGCTGTCCGGGCTACACTTCTTTTGGGTGTTGAGAGACTCGCCCGAGTCGACTCAGTCCGTGTCGGAGATGTTACCTAATGGGTTTGTGGAGCGAGTCAAGGACCGTGGGATGGTGCATTTTGGTTGGGCACCTCAAGTTGGGATACTGAGCCATGACTCGGTGGGAGGGTTCTTGACACATTGTGGTTGGAACTCGATGATCGAAGGGCTAGGGTTCGGGCGGGTTTTGATACTATTTCCCATGTTAAATGATCAAGGGCTAAATGCTAGGTTGGTGAACGGTAAGGGACTCGGGGTGGAGATACCTCGGAACGAGCTAGACGGGTCATTTACGCGTGACTCGGTGGCCGAGTTTGTGAGGTTGGCAATGGTGGATGACTCGGGCGAGTTGCTAAGGAGGAGAGTCAAGGAAATGAAGGGTATGTTTGGAGATAGAAATAGGAACAATCGACTTGAAAACGAGTTCATATGTTTTCTTGAGGAGAATAGGCCGAACAAACTAGCTTAAGATGAATTTACCTTGCACAAGAAACAATAGCAATGAAAAATGGAGTCCTTTTCATGAGTTTTTGCTGATGATTTATTTTATTAGTTCAGATTTTAAATTCTTAATATATATTTCTTGAATTTATTAAATTTCACTAGGAAATTCTTCTCCATGTAATTGAAGTAAGATCCGACAAGCCCAACAAAAATATCGTTTCATGCTTCCATGAGTTCATCAAACTAGACTAGTATTATATGATTATATTAAGAGGATAAAGTTATTGTAATAGTTTGATGAACTCATGAAATCATGTGCTTCTTGGATAACTATGCACTTTTACAAGAGGGACAATGATAATTTGATGTATCATTTTCTGCCCCCAAAAAACCAACACAACGACCCTTTTTTTTTTTTCCCCAACAACTGAAGCAAACCTTTATTCAGATAAAAATAATAAGGACAGTACAACTAAAGCCCAAGAATAGGTTACAGTACAACACACAACACGTACAGACAATATGGACAAGGAAAAAAAAAAAAAAGGCCGACTCCAGGAACAACCTTATGACCAGAAGCCTCTATGTCGGTCGCCATCTACACAAGAGGACCACAACACCGCCCAAACAGGTAGCAGATCAAAATGGTCAATCCATCCTAAGGTACAGGGTGGAATCGGTGAAGTAGTGATAGTGATTGAAGAGGAATGTATCTATGTCCGTGGAATCGGTGGTACTTAAAAGTTAAAACCGTGTAAAGACATGGATTGCGGATCAAAGATAGAGATAGAAGGTTCAGAAGATGGAGAAGAAGAGAGAGAAAATATGAGAGTGGAAGAGTGGAGGAGGAAGGGTGGATAATGATGAAAATTGAGCAACAGAGGGAGGCTGGCAGTCATGGAGAAGATAAAGCAGATGGAACAAGACAAGAAACAACGAGAAATAAAACAACACTGGTGCATGTAGATTAGGCAAGTTGATCAAAGACCTTATCATGGTAATGGCTAGTAATCCAAGTCTCCAAATTAGTAATTTGTAGGCTCACATCTTGTTAAATGATATTGTTTCCTAACTTAAACTCCTTTTCATTTAATTTGATAAGGAAAAGTACTTAAAATTTGGCAACTCGATCGATCCTCTTCTCCTTCCAATAGCTCACCATCTATACAAGTCTCCTAACCTAACAAGGATTTCTAATCAAAGTAGAAGATTAATGTTTCAAAACCATTTTGTAAATGCTAAATAGTTTCTCAATTTCCTCTTGAGGACATCGTATTAGCGAGCGCGTTAGAGATGTGGGTGTTCTACCTGGTCTTGTTGCCCCTGACCTTGTGGGTGTTCTCTAGTGTGCTAACTCTTGCAAACAGAGATTCTTTCTCTACTACTAGCACATCTCTCTCTTCTTCCAAATTCATTTTATCTTCTCTGAATTCTCTAAGCAGGGCTTCCTCCTTTCTCTTTAGTTCAGTCTATAATCTCCTTTTCTCTTCTTCCGAACTAAGTTTGTCTTCCCCTAGTTTTCTAAGTTAGTAACTTTAACTGTGACATGCACTGTGACATGTATTGTGACATGAATTGTCTTCAGACATGTATTGTGACATGAATTGTCACTTCAAATTACACAATATGAATTCATTGTTCATGTCACAGTTTATGTATAGTACATGTCACAATTCATGTCATGTCATAATATATACATCGCTGACCATGTCACTTTTTGAAGCCCAATGTGTCAGCTTCATATATTAAATAAAGCAAAGCTTTCATTCTATATGATCAATTGAAACAAGGCAAGTGCTTGGACATGGATTCTATGATCAAAATCGAAGAGAAAGACTTGGACATGGATTCATTTTCCTGATTGGAGGTAAGGAATGGATTTGAAGAACTGAAGGATGAAAGGGAAGGTGCGGTTATCAAGCTTGAGGGGAGGAGAGTAGTGGTGGTGGTGGTGGTTGTGGGGGTGGCGGGGCGGGGCGGAGGGCCTCAATGAGCTCTTTACCAATGGAAGAAACACATACGGTTGGCTAAACACAACCCCCACAACATCTTTTTATGACACTTTTTTCTTATTGACGGTGGCTATGGTTGGGCTAATAAGATGTTGTGGAGTTTGTCAAAATTTCCTCTACCACATACAGTTGGCTAACCACAACCTCCACAACATCTTCTTCACCTCATTGACGGTGAATATGGTTGGGCTGTGGCAGAGGTGAAGGAGCAGAGTAGAGGTTGTTTTGGTTGTGGGAGAAGAATGGAGGGATTGATATGAAAAATGATAAAATTGGAACGAAAATTTTGACAAATATATTAAAATGACCTGATTCAACATTATTTTTAAAAGGGTGGTTCTAGTTAGACCTCCAAATGTGCTATTTGGACCTCCCATACTTAGTACACCTCTAATTTATTTTTTAGAATACTTGAAAAGCTAAATAGATCTCCTTATTTTTGCCAAAACACCCTTGAACATGAGATACAGCAATCTGTTACTCTACTTTTTGTATGTATCTTCAACCACGAGAAGAAGAATGAATCAAAATCACATGAAATTCTCTCTTATAAATAGGTCTCTTCTCCACCAAAATTAATCAGAGGGTTGGTTCTCCATCTTGATATATTGTTCGAATCCTTTTGAATTTGCTAAAAGAAGTATTTCAAGGGTTTTGGGTTGGAAGATCAAATAATAACTATATCATAATATTTACTTAATTTAGTTTAAGAAAATTCCAAATCCGATTGTTTTGAATTTACTTTTGTATTAAATGATGGGCCATGTATAGAAATTATTATTTTTACCTAATTGTTTTAGGTAAATTATAAAACTATGTAGGCAATATAAGAAAATTCTGGAACAAAAAATAATTTAATTAAATGTTATATTTGTGGGAGTTACGAAGAGTATTTTTTTTTTTCATTTTTCTCCCATTATCCTTATTTGTCTTTTCATATGACTTGACAAAGTCTATTAATAATTGAAAAAAAATTGGAGGTCCAATTAGAACCACCATTTTTAAAATGTTGTGGATTATTTTAATATGGAAAAATTTGGGTGATTAATTTAACATTTGGTGTTCTAAGATGAATTTGTTTTTTTTTAATTTATTATTTATCCTATTAGGAGCAGTCTTACAATTTTATTCAAATGGAAATTTTGTAAGAGATAAAAGAAAGGGCTAAATACTAGTTACTACGTACACTGTAGTTTAGGTCCGGAATCAATTCAGTCATTCAACTTTTAATTTCATCAAAAACACTCATGTGTTATAAAATCTCATCTAATAGGTCGTTCTGTTAATCATCCGTCAACTGAAACCGTTAACTCGTTGAAGAGGCATGCCAGGTCAGATCCTGTGGGCCCCACCTATTAGGCAAAATTCCAAATTTGCCTCTGCCTCTAATCCACCTCCAGATCCAGCACTGTTCTCCATGGCTGCAGGGGGTTGAGAAATTGCGTCTCTTTGGATTAAGGTAAGATTGATTTACCCAGTTCACGAGGTCATAATTGTTGAATGTCTTGTACCTACCATCTGGTTTTAAAGATATCATTTCTGAACTGTTGAAGCCGATTGTATCAACAACACTAACTCTTCCCTGTTAAAGATCGAGAACTGGGTAAATCAATCTTATGAACACAATTTCAGATACGATTAATGGATAATAGCTTCAATTGACAACACACCATGATATCCATTGCCTCTAACAACAACAACTTTGTTGTTGTAGAGACACCGAAAATCTCTGCCACTCTCATCTCTGACGTCATTTTTGCCTCTCAGACCCAACCGGAGAAGCAGCAGCCAACCACCACTCATCATGATCATGTCTTCAAATCTAAGCTTTCGGACCTTCCCAACATCTCCAACCACCTACCTCTCCACACCTACTGCTTCGAAAACATCTCCAACTTCTCCGAACGACCCTGTCTCATCGTCAGCTCCACTGGAAAAACCTATACCTTTTTCAAAACCCACCTCATTTCCCAAAAGACCAGAGTTGGCCTCTCCAAGCTTGGCATCACAAAAGGTGATGTGATCATGATCCTCCTCCCAAACTGTGCCGAGTTCACCTTCGCATTCATGGGAGCTTCCATGATCGGCGTCGTCGCAACTACCACCAACCCCTTCTACACCGCCTCCGAAATCTTTAAGCAATTCAAGGCCTCCAACGCTAAGCTCATCATCACTTAATCCATATATGGAGACAAGCTCCGACACTCCAGTACCAGCTTTGATTAATACCCGATGCTCAGCGACCACTTTCACGCGGTCACCATCAACGACCCTCCCATCAACTGCTTACATTTCTCAGTCCTCTCAGACGCCAACGAAAACGAACTTACGAGTTCTTCGTGGCCCATATATTCGCTAAAGACAATTACAGCTTCAATTCCTTTCTCGATCTGTTCAATTGCTGCAGGCTTATCCTCACCCACGATGTCGTGCTGAGAAAAGAGACGCAATTTCTCAACCCCTGCAGCTATGGAGGACAATGCTGGATCTGGAGGTGGAATAGAGGCAGGGGCAAGTTTGGAATTTTGCCTGATAGGTGGGGCCCACATGATCTGACATGGTATGCCTCGTCAGCGAGTTAATGGCTTCAGTTGACGGATGATTAATGGAAGGACCTATTAGACGAGATTTTATAACGCATGGGTGTTTTTGATGAAATTGAAAGTTCAAGGACTGAATTGATTTCGGACCTAAACTACAAGGTAGTAACTAGTATTTAGCCCTAAACGAAAAGTGAAAATTTTGTATTTCAATTTGGTCCGTCATCAGTACGTCATAATTAACCAATAACTATTTGTACAAATAGGTTTAGACTATGCTGGGATGTCAAAAAAAAAAGACTATGCTGGGATGCGTTCAAACTTTAATGGCACGTTTACTTACTTGGAATGGAAAATAATCATGAATCAGAGACAAGTGGAATGGGAGAAGAAAGGAATCAGTATTGATTCCGGAGGAATGTTTCCTAAACCCATCTCCCCCCTTCGTAATCGAATTCCTGAGTATTCAGGAATCGATTCCTGATAAATAGGTGGGACCTACACCAATTCCGATTCCTTCATGTGTTAGTAAACACATGAATTCTTTTACCTGTAATCATTCCGATTCCTTTATGTGTTAGTAAACACCCTCTCCGTAATCATTCCATTACATTCCATTCCATTCCAAGTAAGTAAACATGTCCTAAATGTAAAGCACGTTTTCATTTCTTCATTTTGAAAAGAGAAAATTTTTTTATATAAAAAAAAATAATAATGTTTTAAGTTTGTCAGTTTCTAATTTTAAAAAAAAAATTTGTCAATTTCTATATTCCTTTATTATAGTTGATTTTGATTGCTTGGCATCCACGCACGTCCAGTAACAACCAGCTAGAATTTACTTGACTACAAAGTTTCCCCATTTCTCCGTTTCCTATAGGGATACAGATTCCTAGTTTCCTATTCTCTTATAACACTCATTTCTCGCATAATCAAACCTACAGTTTAACCATTCGCTCTTCACAAACAGAGCAGAGAAAAAAAGAGGAGAAATCAATCTTCGTTTTAAAGAAAGAAGGGAGAGAGAAAAAGAGGATGGGCGCTGAAGAGGAAGGCAGAACAGAGCTTCGGTTCAGGGCACAAGTGGATCAGAGGAAACAAGATCGGCAAAGGAGGCTTCGGCTCTGTGTTTGTTGCTTTCTCCGGGAGACCCTATATCCATATCGACCATATGCCTGAGGCCATGGCGGTAAAATCGGCCAAGATGAGGGACTCAGAGTCTATTCAATACGAGCTTCAGGTTTATAGGGACTTGAACAATCATGGTGATCGTTGCCCCTTCATTATTGAGCATTATGGCGAAGAGGTAACAAAGAGCGATCAGGGTGAAGAGGTTTACAACTTGGCGTTGGAAGTTGCCTGGGGAAGTCTTGCAAGGCTGATAAAGGTTTTCGGTCGTGGGTTGCCGGAATCCGATGTGCGGCGGTATACTTGTGACCTTCTTGAAGGGATTAGACACAATCACAAGTGTGGTTATGTCCAATGTGACTCGAAGCCACATAATATTCTTGTTGTGGAAAATGAAGATGATGATGTCTATAGGTTGGTGGCCAAAGTGGCTGATTTGGGGTTGGCTAAGACGAAGGATGAGGTTCAAGAAAGGTGGAGAGGCACACCTATGTACTTGTCTCCGGAGACTATACTTTATAATGAACAAGAGGAGCCAAGTGATATTTGGGCCTTGGGGTGCATTGTTCTTGAGATGCTCACCGGATAGTGCCCTCGAAACCATTTTTACGATCATAAGAGTGATACCCTCTACGTTGTTGATGGAATGGTGCCTAAAATCCCGGATACAATCTCAGGTCTTGCAAGGGATTTTCTAGGTTGTTGCCTAGCTGAGGAAAGGTCCACTGCCGAAGAGCTTCTGTCTCATCCCTTTGTAGCAGATGTTGTTAGATATTGATCAGTCTAGTTTGTGCAATTTTTGATTCTGTCATTTGTACGTAATTCTTGATGGATGATGTTGTAATTAATCTAGTCCTACTTTTTGTAGGAGTCAAAACAAAGTTGTACATGAGCTTTTGCTTAATTGATGGCTAAATATGTCTCTCAGTTCCTATGCTCGTTTTCCTTCTTATCAAGTCGAGTTGAACAGTAAACTTGCCAATTGTCCCTACACTATGAAAATGAAACTGGCACAAATAGCAGCACTAAATTTCTTCTCCACTAGTCAATGGCATAGCCTTTTCTCCTCAGATAATATATGGAGCTGCCAAAAAAGTGCCCTCACTGAATCTTTTTGTTTTTTTTGGTAAAATGAAGCAACAAACCCAAAAAAAAAAAAAAGAAGAGGCTACTCAACCATTGTTAACCACTTCCCTATGTCTAGCAACACCCAGGATATCATCAAGGACAGCTTCAACAACTAGAGCGAGAGGAGAAGTGAAAGTACAAATACCAGCAGAGTGATGAATACTTTCTTGGGAAAATGATCATTTACCCAATTTTGGGGTTAATTAACCCCACTTACCCAAACACTCTAAGAGATTGCCCACTTACACAATATTATATATATATATATATATTTTGCTCTAATACCCAATTAAGTTTTATTTTTTTTATTGCTTTTTATTTATTTTTAGGACAATTTTGCCCTCTCCTTTGTCACTTAGAGTGAGAAGTCATCGGAGACCTCGCTGGACTCTAGTGACGGGTGGCCGGTCGCGGACTCTGGTGATCGGAATCCTGCAACCGGCTACCAGAATCCAGCCACCGGTGACCAGAATCCCGAATCCGGCTACCAGACCTGTAACCGAAATCCGGAGTCTGATTTCATTGCCCCATAATAATACCCAGTAATCATATTACTGCCCATAGTAATCATATTATTGCCCCCCAGTAATCATATTATTTACCCACAATAATCATATTATTGACCCCTAATAATCATATTATTGTCTCCCAATAATTGTATTATTGCCCTCTAATAATCATTTGTGTCGCACTATTACCATCCAAAAACGATTCAAAACAATAGAAACAAACTTGAAACAAAATCAAATCCCAAACTTGAAGCAGTACTAAGTATTAAACATGATCACTAAGCAATTCACAAAGCAAAACCAATTGTTTCTTAGCAATTTGATCTCAGTGCTAAAATCGAGGCAGCCGGAAGAGCTGAAAAGAGATAAATCGAGGGAAAGCTCTGTGAGTGAAGGAACGGCGATGTTGTTGCAGATTACCGAAAAAGCTTGAATGAAGAAGAACAAGTGGAGAAGAAAGACGACATCGTGAAGCCACGCCACTGGCCGCCGCAGCTCGACCTGGAGCTTCTGTCCCTCAAAAGCTCCGAGTTATACACCTTCTTCAAGGACCTCCTCCCCTCCTCCTCCTTCGCTATCGTCCAGTCTCTGACGCCCAACTCCTCTACCAACTCCAGTTACGAGATCACCATCCCCAATCGCCGTCCGGCGGAGATGGTAGTGAACTCGGGATCTGGAGTCCATGATTGAAATCCCTTGGCTGTGGTCCAAAAACTCGATTGACTCCAAGGATTCGAGGATGGCTTCGTTCACCGAAGACTCGTCCCAGATTTGGGACTTGATTGTTCAGAGACAGGTTCGGAAACAGGAGGGGGGCGACGACGATGAGAGAGAAAGAGAGAGTGACGATTATGGAAGCCTAGGGCTCGACGATGGAGTAGGCGGTGGTGATGGCTGAGAAATGTCCATTGGTAGCAGGCGGTGATAGAAGCTATGAGGCCTAGGGCTCGACGACTGTGGTCTGGGTGAGGAGGCGGATGTGGTGTGTGTGTGAGAGAGAGAGAGAGAGAGAGAGAGAGAGAGAGAGAGATTGAGTGTAATTTATTAATTAAAATAAGGTTAAAACTTTCAATAAATGTTATATTGGATAAATGGGACTAAAAAATTCTCAGTGGAGTAAGTGGGCAATTTTAGGCTCCAATTGGATAAGTGGTCACGGTCCTTTTCTTTAGCAAGGATATCAGCAACCATATTACCTTCTGCCCTAACTGAACCTTAAATACAACAACGGATTAATTAAAAGCTGAGTCAGTTAACCTCCATAAAGCTGCAGATAACGGTAGAGAGAGAGAAAAAAAAATAGAAAGAGAAAAGCTAAGCTTGTTGTATACCATTAGATGTAATAATATCCACGTGTCACCATCGCCTTCTATGCTTAGGTAGGTTAGGAGAGAACTTGGCTCAGGAGAGGATCCTCTTCCTAAGAAGTAAAAACTACCCTGTGCCAAAATGTTCAGATGTTGAGTTGTTGACACCAGAAAATTTCAAGCGATGAAAAACAAGTAGCTTTCTTGTGTGCTTTTCTCTTCCTCTAAGAAGAGGGGTCCAAGCTAAAAGAACTTCATCAAGCAGGTTGTAGTTCAATTTCTAGGACACAGATTCAAAAAACCAGTGCAAAGTTAACAGAAAAATTGTGAAAGGAGCAAGTGACAGTAGTCACAGTACTAACTCAAATTCAGATTATATATAGCCATTCACCATAACTGAGAGCTAAGATTAAAAACTCTCTGACAATAAACATGAAAGTATATTTTGATAGAGGAATTCCACGTACCCACGAAAAAGTTTGATGAACAGTAGTTTCCAAATCATTGAAACAATGAGTGCAAAGTTGCATTAGCAGATATATCGACAAGGAAAGATGAATTGATTGACTAAAGCTTTTTGGGATCCTTTTCTTTCTTTCTTTCGTTTGCTCTCTAAAACTAAATATGTACTTCAATGAAACGTAGTCTATGGTATTTTCAATGAGAAACATACTGGTAGGGACTAGGGAGAACTAACCTTTCCTAACAAGAACACGATGCAAATGAAGAAGTTTATATCAGTTTTGATGAATCCTTATTTGGCATACTATGTACTTTGGTAATCGTTGTTCTTCAGCGAAGATGTGCAGAGTTCAGGTGGTGGATCTAACTCTTTCTGCAAATGAACCACCTCTTGGCATAATTACTGTGATTTCACCAATGTGGTTTTCAAGCTTATGGACAGTCTCTCAGTTATTGACTGACGAAGACAGCCTCTTGCACAGCTCCAGAAGAATCACCTAGAGGATATGGTCCCCAGAGAAGAGGACTCGCTTGTGTGATTTTACTAGTGAAAACGCCATCGGAGGAGGAGCTGAGAGTGAGTGAGAGTCTGAGAGGGTGAGACGCGAAATTACTGGAATATGGGCTTAAATCCACATTGTGCTCCAAGACCCGAAAACTAAAGGGCTCTTGACAATTTACCCAATAAATGCCCACTTACTACATTAAAAAATTTGTGTCCACTTACCCAATTTAAATGTAAAAAGACAAGTTAGCCATGCGGACTCCGGTCACCAGCTGTAATATCCCAGAAATTCGTTATTATTTTATGAGGATTTTTCAGAAATTTATTCAGTGATTGTTGGGACGACTTCATGGTTCGGAAATGGAGTGGAATTATTGTCAGAAAGTTTTAGGGGGTCACGAAGTTTGACTTTTTATATGTTGGGTTTCTCCAAAAACTTCACAAAAGTCGTAGAGCGCGTCGATATGAGTTCGTGGATATGTGGAACGTGGTAATCGAAGTTCGTATGAAGAAGTTATGGCTGTCGGAAAAAGTTTCCATTTTAGTATAAACTGGATTTTTCCAGAAAATATTTTATAAATTCCAATTTTCCTTTTTTGGAAATCTCTTTCTCTCTCTTCTCTCTTGGTTGAAACCCTTACTATCAGAGTTTTTCGACTGACCTGACCCGTACCAGGCCGATCCGACCGGCTTTTCTGGCGACCTCCAATGACCCCATGCCATGAAACCGGCATAGACCTGCTCGCCCCCTCCGTCTAGTCCTCCCCTGGTGGTGGCTTGTACGGATTCTCCCATACGGCGGCGGATCGTGGCGGTGAAGGCAAACCCGATCAGAACTCTCTCCTCCGACAATTGTAGGGCTTCAAACAAGTCTTGTTCGTCTCGTGGGAGCTTCCTCTTTTGATCCATGGTGGTGGTTATGGACGATTTTCACCTAAAAATAGTCAACTCAAAGTGAACAGTGATTTTCAGCTTGTGGGATTGATCAGCAACCATCTAGGCCGAGTTTATTCAAACCCCAGGTATTAAAGTTGATCCTTGATGTATGAACTCCATTTTGGACGATTTGATATATTGTTGTGCCTTTGAGTTTGGCCAACAGTGGTGTGCCACCGCCTGTGGTGGCTTTTCCGGCCATGTCAGGGACAATTTCTGGTTCAATAAATGATTTACTCGTCGATACGAGCATTTCGATATATAATATGTAATTTTTGGAGATCGTATGAAATTGTTAGGATTTTATCCATTTTCGATCATCTCAGTTTTCGATCTGTGACGATCCAGCCTTTCGATCGACTTGTAGATTTGTCATATCAATTGTAGAAGTATTCCGGAGACTTTGGGTGGTCTCGGATGAAGTTCCGCCTAGATTGGCGTTACTTTCGGGTTGTAGTTCGATTGGGGGATTTGGACTTTAATCGCTTTGTGATTCGAGTACTAAGATGTGATCGTATTTGATTAGGTACTTCATGATGTATTCTTGGACATATATTTTGTGGGTGTGTTATCTCTGTTCTGTATAGAAGACACAACGGGATTCAGAGGTGAGTAATCTTATAATGTTCATTTACGAACGGAGTTACCTTTATTGTTTTGAGAGTTATTTAGTTAACTGCAAACTACAGTTGGTATTTTTTGTGATATATATATATATATATATATATAGAGGCTCGTTCTGAAGCGGACGTCCGCACTTCGCTAAAGTGGGGACGGCGATGCAGCGGAGGCGTTCCAGGCGGCGGCGGCGGCGCGCAGCTTACAGGAGGGAGGTCGGAGGCATCTTGGACTGTTCTGGGCAGTGTTCAAGGTCGGAGGAGGTCGGGGTTGCAGGTTCTGGGCAGCAACCCGACCTGCAACTGCAGGTTTTCTGGGCAGCCCTCCAACGACGTCGCCGGCGACTCCACCGACTGCAGACTGCTCCGCCCGACCCCTGGCGTCCTTCCGGCAACCCTCGCCGCTACGTCGTGCCCCGAGCTGACCTGCAGCAGCGCCGTCTGCACTTTAGCGAAAGTGCGGACGTCCTCTTTGGAACGCCTCCGTATATATATATATATATATATATATATATATTCTTGTGAGTGATGTGTAATGAAACAATATGCATGATTGTGTTCATATTATTATTTGAATACGACTTTTCGGGAAACAATATTTTGAAAATGTTGATTTCTATTGTTTTTAAAAGTATTGAGATTAGTGTAACATTTTGGGTCCAGTGTGACTCGCTTAATGTTTTGATCTTGTCACATATGGTGAGCAAGATTGGGAAATCTTTGAGTAGATTTGTGGAATATTTTGGGTCCAATGCGACTCGCTTAATGTTTTGATCTTTGTCACAGATGGTGGTCAAGATTGAGTCACAGATGGTGACTGGGATTAGGTCACAAATTATGATCGTAATCGGTGTAACATTTTTAAGTCTAGCGCGACTTCTTTAAAATGTTTTGATCGGTGGAGATCAAGGTCTGAAGACCAGATGGGTCTGAAAATCAGATGTCACAAATGGTGACAAAGACATGTTATTGGGAACCAAGCCTTGGCCAGATGATTGGTTATGATCAGTTAAAGGTCTAGTCTGTCTGCCAGAGCTCGGTACTTCATGGGGGTAACTGCGGGTTACCGAAGACTCATGAGTACTTGTTTTAAAAGAGGCTCTTGAGAATAGTCTTTTTTTTTATTTTCCATGAGGGACTTTGACTTTCATATTTGAATTGTTGAGATTTCAGTAAATATGATTTGTCACGATGTGACATGTGTTTTCTTTGGAGAAAAGGTTGTTGAGTTTTGAAAAAGAAAACAATGCGTGAGTTGCTTGCGTGAGTGTAGAGGTCGTCAACGGGCCGGGCCGGGCTTTATTAAAAATCAAAGGATCCAAGCCCGTCCATATAAAGCGGGCCTTGCGGGCTTTTTTGGGCAGGGCCTTGCAGGCTTTATTTATAAATAAATATTTAAAGACACAAGTTTTTTTTTTTTTTAATCAAGCTTTGGAAATTCAATGGATAATGATCAAATACAACCAAAGATAAAATATCTATATAACTATATTGTACCCAAAAAAATCTATATTTATATATAGATACTAATTTATTGATAAATAAATTTTTAAAGACACTAATTTTTTATAAATCTATATTTATACATCATACACTCCAAAGAGCTACATATAGAAATTCAAAGAAAATGAGAAACCGACCGTTGGATGAGTTTATTACAATAAATTATGAGTGTGGTAAAAAATTTTATGAGTGTGGTAAAAAATTTAGCCAATTTCACCATATTTTCGAATCCGATCGGATTGGTCAACCGTAGTCACTTATATGTTTTATTGGTTGACCGATGACGTGGCAACCGAGAAACGTGCTTATTTTTTCACATCACGTTTGTATATATTCCATAGATGGATGTGCGTGGACATAAGATAAAAAAAAATTAATTTTAATTACAAACACATTGAACTATACCAATTTTATTCCTAAAGTTATATGACTTATACATTGTATTTAAATTGTTTAGGTTCATTCTAAAGCAACCATGAAGTGGAAAATGAATTCGGAGAAACCAACCGCTTGATAGAGAGATTGTAATTTTTTATGGTGGTTGTAGAAAATCCAGCCAATTTGGTTCTCGTTTCGAATTCGATCAACTAGGTCAAACGTAGTTACTCTTATAAACCTATATTTATGATAATACACTCCAAAGAGCAACATCTATCAATTCAAATAAAATTGAAAAACCGAACGTTGGATGAGTTTATTACAATAAATTATGAGTGTGGTAAAAAATTTAGCCAATTTCACCATATTTTCGAATCCGATCGGATTGGTCAACCGTAGACACTTATATGTTTTATTGGTTGACCGATGCCGTGACAACCGCGAAACGTGCTTATTTTTTCACATCACGTTTGTATATATTCCATCAATGGATGTGCGTGGACATAAGATAAAAAAAAAAAAATTTAATTACAAACACATTGGTCTATACCAATTTTATTCCTAAAATTGTATGACTTATACATTGCATTTAAATTGTTTAGGTTCATTCTAAAGCAACCATGAAGTGGAAAATGAATTCGGAGAAACCAACCGCTCGATGGAGAGATTGTAATGTTTTATGGTGGTTGTAGAAAATCCAGCCAATTTGGTTCTCGTTTCGAATTCGATCAACTAGGTCAAACGTAGTTACTCTTATAAACCTATATATCATACACTCCAAAGAGCAACCCCTATCAATTCAAAGAAAATGGAAAAACCGACCGTTGGATGAGTTTATTACAATAAATTATGAGTGTGGTAAAAAATTTAGCCAATTTCACCATATTTTCGAATCCGATTGGATTGGTCAACCGTAGACACTTATATGTTTTATTGGTTGACCGATGCCATGACAACCGCGAAACGTGCTTATTTTTTCACATCACGTTTGTATATATTTCATCGATGGATATGAGTGGACATAAGATAAACAAAATTAATTTTTATTACAAACACATTGGTCCATACCAATTTTATTCCTAAAGTTGTATGACTTATACATTGCATTTAAATTGTTTAGGTTCATTCTAAAGCATCCATGAAGTGGAAAATGAATTCGGAGAACCCAACCGCTCGATGGAGAGATTGTAATGTTTTATGGTGGTTGTAGAAAATCTAGCCAATTTGGTTATTGTTTCGAATTCGATCAACTAGGTCAAACGTTGTTACTCTTATAAACCTATATATATACATACACTCCAAAGAGCAACCCCTATCAATTTAAAGAAAATGGAAAAAAAACCGACCGTGGATGAGTTTATTACCTTAAATTATGGTGTGGAAAAAAATTTAGCCAATTTCACCATATTTCGAATCCGATCGGATTGGTCAACCGAGATGAAGTAGATATATATGCACATTAGCACATATTTATATAGAAGTATAAGAATTTCCACACACACACACACACACACACACACCACACACACACAGATATTAGAGAGAAACACACACACAAATATATCTATAGGGGGGTGTGATATATAGATAGAAACACACACACACACACACACACACATAAGAGATATATATATATATATCTATATATATATGTGTGTGTGTGTATATATATATATATATATATAAGACACATATATATAAACACCACACACACATATATATATATATATCTATATCTATATATATATGTGTGTGTTATATATATATATATATATATATAACACACAATATATATATATAAACACACACACAAATATATATCTATATGTGTATATATATTATATATATATATATTTATAAACACACACACACATATCTACATATCTACATATATATATATATATATATATATATACGGGCGGGTTCTAGAGAGGACGTCCGCACTTTCGTTAAAGTGCGGACGGCTCTGCTGCAGCGGCTTTCAGGCGACGACGGTGAGGCGCGGCTTGCCGGAGGGACGGCGGGGGTCGTGCGGAGGGGTCTGCGGTCCGGTGGAGTCGCCGGCGATGGTTCTGCAGTGCTGCAGAGAACCTGCAACTGCAGGTGAGGTGGCTGCCCAGAAACCGGCAAGCCCGACCTCCTCCGACCTCGAACGCCGCCCAGAAGAGGTCTGGGACGCCTCCGGCCTCCCTCCGGCCAGCTCCGCGCCGACGTCGTCGCCTGGAACCGCCACCTGCAGCGCCGTCCGCACTTTAGCGAAAGTGCGGACGTCCTCTCTAGAACCCGCCCGTATATATATATATATATATATATAAACACACACACACACACATATATATATATATATATATAATATTTTACGGGCCGGGCCTAGCGGGCCTTTGGCTGGCCGGGCCGGGTTTTTGCGGGTTTTTTGCAGGCCGGCCCACTACCCACGAAGGCGGGCTCTTGCGGGCTTTTTAACCGGCCGAGCCGGGCTTTTAGCCCTCAGGGCCAGCGGGCCTCCATCGGCCCACTTGATCCGCGGCTTTTTGATGAGGCCTACGTGAGTGGTTTTCTCAAGTAGATGTGAGTGGATTTATTGTGATTTGTGTGAGTTGTTTCCTCAAGTAGATTTGAGTGGATTTATCGATATTTGTGTGAATTGTTTCCTCAAGTTGATTTGAGTGGATTTATCATGGATTGTGTAATTCACTTTCGAGCGTGAAAATGATTTCAGACATTACTTGATGTGATTTTGTTTTGAACTAAAATCATGAAGTTGAATGGTGATTTAATGTTTGAGCATATAGATTTTGTCACGAATGGACTTACTAATGCATGCTATTGAATGGTGAGAAAGTAATAGTTGATGCTGTGATATATGCTTGTTGACTGTTAGGTTGGGAGGACTTGAGCATGTGTTATGTTCCCAGTTTTGAGTTTACTCATACAAGCTTGCAAAAGCTTATTGGGTTTGTGTTTGCAACCTAGCACTATTCCATGGTGCAGGAGTTTATTCTACAGGTTAGGGTGAGCGTGGTTGAAGCAGTAAAACTTCATTGTCGTTGCAGTAGTAGGTTTACTACCTAATTGTAGTACACACTTGTTAGTCTTTCACTGTGTAATGAGAGTAGTGTGTGCAGTTACTTATTGAATTGATATTTCAGTTTAGTTTGTAAATTTTGCTTAATGTAATATGTGACTCTAAAGAATGAGTTTGTACGTATTTACATTGTGGGTTTGGGACATCGCTTGGTTGCCTTGTTTAAAGGAAAAATTTTCTTAGCTATTTAGTATTGGTGTCTGAACCATCACGCCCGGTGCTTGGTATTGATTTATTTGTATTACTTTTTGTGTTAGAAATTCGGGGCGTGACAGTTTGGTATCAGAGCGTAAGGTGACATATTTTTTTATATTCAGTACTACTCGAGTGATGACCCGTTTGCAATGATTCCCCATATGATACTCTTTGGTATTGGTATAATCATTGGGTATGTCGTAGTGTGGGGTTAATTAGGGTGTAAGTCCATAGAACTATATGGTTGCTCTGTAGGTTCGTAGTGGAACTTGTATAGCTCCTTTGAGTTGCAGTCTTTTGAGGAATGGGAATCTCTGGATTGAACTCTGGTTTAGTTATTGAGGATTGATTTCACAGAAATGATATCCTTTGTACGGTTGTAGTTGAATTGTTATTGGGTCACGGTGTTTAGCCTATGCTTGTATCTAGCATTGGTACAAGTATTTAACCAAATAGTAGTTATGCCTTCCTAAGTTGGATCATTACATATTCTGGATTGGAAGGTACCCACCAATGGATGGTTACTTGGTGTTATAACGTGACGTCTTAGTAGGGCATTTTATTCTGCATATTGTTATGTGTTTAGAGTGACTCTGATGTATCTAAGCAGATCTTTGAGTACGGTTTATGTTCTTAGTGTGGTACTGAGAATACTTTGTGATGACGTTATATTCACTAGGTGATGGACTATTAGAGAGACAGAGCTATGGGTGGAGGCAAGTTTCCCCCTCATAAAGAGTTCTATAGAGAAGATGTGGTGGAAGGACCGCTTGTGGTGCAGCCTGTTCTGCCTGTTGTTGAAGCATTCGATGCTACTCACCTATTTTGGCTGACTTTGGAAGTTACTAGACTGGGGGCAGTCGCATTTCATGGTGGTACAGATTACATGTTAGCCGAATGTTGGATTGAGAACAAGGAGACCTACTTTAAGATGATCATCTGTACTGACATTGAGAAGAGGATAATAGCCACGTTTCTTCTTCAGGATGAGGCAGGACAGTGGAAGAATTTTGTGTTGAGGAAAAGGGATGTGGCCACCTTGCCCTGGAAATGCTTTGTGGGACTCTTTCGAGATAGGTATTTTCCAGCTTCTGCTAGGGAGCAGTTGGGATCGACTTTATCTCGTTAGTTCAAGGAACTATGAGTGTCGGAGACTATGAGGCTCGATTTTCACAAATGTATTGGTTTGTCTGGCTGATGAATGCAGAAAAGTTGGCTCGCAGGTTCGAGCAGGGACTGAACTATGAGATTAGGGAAATGGTGACTATCCTTCGGCTGCCTACTGTGGCAATGATATTAGATAGGGCTATGGCAATCGAGCTGGAACTCCAGGCTTCTCGGAGGGAGATGACAGCTATGGAAGATTCCTGAGGAAAAGGAAAGGCAGTTGCGGAATGCAGTAGTGCTCCAGGTACTCAAAGTGGGTCCTGGAAAAGACAGAAGACTTGTCAGCAGGATCTTGTTGGTGTAGCCGCAGAACCTATTTGGACAACACCTGTTGGGAAGGCAGCGCACATGAAATGTTTTAACTGCAATCAGATGGGTCATGTGGCTAGCAAGTGTGTGAAGCCAAAGTACAGGAAATGTTTTAAGTGTGGGCAGGATGGACACTTTGCCATAATGTGTATCCAACCTCTGGGTGTGAGACAGGAGACTCACCAGCAAGCACCAGCTCGGGTAGCAGATGCACATGTTAGGGTTGCACCTATTGGGCGGGTGACATCCCTGAGGTGTTGCAATTGCAATGAGACAGGCCATGCTATTAGATTTTGCAGGAAGCTGAGGAATTTGGCATACTACACATGTGGCCAGGAAGTGCATTTCTCTATATATTGTACCCAGAAACGGGGTAGTGTACGTGGGAATCAGCAGGATAACAGCTTTCGGGGCATGTCTGAGTGGATGCTAATTTCAGCAAAGTGTAGAGAATATAGGTGCCTTAGTGTGATAGCGGAGAACCTAATCCTTTTATGTATGTTGTGATAGGCTTTGCCTGATGTCTATAGTTAGACTTTTGAGTGTGACTTCCTTTTGTGAAGTGTTGTTATATGTCATATGTTGCATGATGCATTTTTCATTGTTGTAATAGAGGAGGTCTTTTACAACTTTGTTTGTATGTGTAGTACCATGTGAGAATTGATGAGTAATTCGGCCAAGGCTGGATCTCATCTTGTTATGTTCGAAGATAGTTGAACGCTTGTTGAATTGTGATGTTTGCTCTATTGTTGTTATGGTAGAGGTTGCTATGTAGTTTTGTTGTAAGAAATGCTTGTTGTGTTTTTGTAAATAATGACTGTGGCAAAACCTTGAGTTAATCGATTGATTTGAAATGAAGATGTCATTTCAAATTTTGCAATGAGAGTGTTGCAATCATTGGTATATCGATGTAGATACTGTGAGGACAGGACTCTGAACTCTTAGGTAGTTGTGCATATTGCTATAGTTTTGCAGAATTGTTGTTGCATTTGTACAGGATTGAAACTGGTGAGATGTTTAGATTTCCATCAAGTGGAGTGGTAGAGTGTATTAGAATTACAATATTAGGTAGGGTACTTATATCAGTTATTGATTTGGATGCATGTTGTACCTCGAGGTTTGAAGTTTAGCCTGGAATGCCACGAGGATCACTCAAAGTGTGAGTGCAGCATTTTATCCATAGATGGATTGATGAGCTGATCAAATGGTTTAGGAGTGGCTTATGTTAGAGACTGCATATGAGTTTGACCTTGTGCAATCAAGAGTTGAGTATGAGATTCTCCTTAGAAGTATCACGGTACAACCTACCTTGATTTCCAGGATCATTCACGGTCAAATGGAGGATGAGTTCTCACGTGCGAGGTTAGCAGAGTTAGCTGTAGAATTGTCTATTAGTTTCCAATGGGAGTTGGGAGAATCATTCATAGTTGATGGAGTTCTCCTATGACAATAGTTGTCACTACAGTAATGGCATGGCACTATATGAAGTTCATCATGGTAGGCCATGTAGATCTCCTGTTTGCTGGGAAAAAGTTGGAGATGAAGAATTGTGGAGTCCTAAGTTTGTTCAAGAGACTACTGAGAAGATCTCGAATCTTTTGGGGCAGGATTAGAAAGGAATGTGTAGACGGAAGGGATTATGCATATTTGAAAAAGGAGATAGTTTGGATTTGACATGAGTTACTATGTGTTCTTGAGGGTCTCACCTATGGAGGGTGTAGTGAGATTCGACAAGAAAAGAAACTTATCACCAAGGTTGTCGGACTTTGGAGATTTCGATAAAAAGATGTGGAGATTCGGTGTTTAGGTCAGCCTTATCTCCAAGATTTTAAGTGGTGAGACATATTTTCTTATGTCTATGCCAATGATGAAGTCTACGATGGATCCAGTGTGGTTGAAGTAGAAGTTGTAGCGATCATTGTTAGTGGTTGGGTTGCATTATGTATCGACTACAGAGAAACTTGGATCGGGGATGATTGACTAGTTCAATATCTTGTGGAGGCATTAGGATGAGAGCATTTCTTGCTGGGGAGACTTGCTGGGGAGCAAGAACTAGATCTTGGAGATGAGTTATCCGTACTTGTTGGCGTGTAGTACGTTTAAATTTCGGTACAAAATTTCTTTAAGGATGGTAGAATGTAATACCTCAAAAATTCGTTATTATTTTCTGAGGATTTTTTGAAAATTTATTCAGTGATTGTTGAGACGACTTCATGGTTTAGGAATGGAGTGGAATTATTGTTAGAAGAATTTTTATTCGGAACACAAAGTTTTAGGGGGATCACGAAGTTTGACTTTTTATACATTGGGTTTCTCCGAAAACTTCCTTCACGAAAGTCGTAGAGCGCGTCGATACGAGTGCGTAGATATGTGAAACGCAGTAATCGAAGTTCGTATGAAGAAGTTATGGCCATCGAAAAAAGTTTTCATTTTAGTATAAATTGGATTTTTCCTGAAAATATTCATAAATTCCAATTTTCCTTTTTTGGAAATCTCTCTCTCTCTTGTCTCTCGGCTGAAACCCTCACTATCAGAGTTTTTCTACTGACCTGAACCGTACCAGGCTCCAACGACCCCAGGCCACGAAACTGGCACAGACCTGCTCCTCTCCATTGTCTGATCCTCCCCTCAGTGTTGGCTTGCACAGATTCTCCTCCATGGCAGCGGAGGCAGACCGATCAGAACTCTCTCCTCTGACGATGGCAGGGCTTCAAACTAGTCTTGTTCAACTCGTGGGAGCTTCCTCTTTCGATCCATGGTGGTGGTTATGGATGATTTTCACCTGAAATAGTCAACTCGAAGTGAACAGTGATTTTCAGATTGTGGGATTGATTGGCGATGATCTAGGCCTAGTTGGCTCAAACCCTAGGTATTAAAGTTAATCCTTGATGTATGAACTCCATTTTGGACGGTGGATTGTTGTGGCTTTGAGTTTGGCCAGAAACGGTGTGCCACCGCTTTCGGCGACGCTTGGTGGAGTTTCCGGCCATGTCAGGACAGTTTTTGGTTCTATATACGATCTACTCATCGATACGAGTATTTTGATAATAATAAGTAATTTTTAGAGATTGTATGAAATTGGTAGGATTTTATCCATTTTCGATCATTTCGGTTTTTGATCTGTGAGGATTCGGCCTTTCGATCAACTTGTAGTTTTGTCATATCGATCGTAGAAGTATTCCGGAGACTTTGGGTGGTCTCGGAAGAAGTTCTGCCTAGATTGACATTACTTTCGGATTGTAGTTCGATTGGGGGATTTGGACTTTAATCGCCTTATGTTTCAAGTACTGAGATGTGACCGTATGTGATTAGGTACTTGATGATGTATTCATGGACGTTTGTGGGTGTGTTATCTTTGTTCTGTATAGAAGTCGCAACCGGATTTAAAGGTGAGTAATCTCACAATGTTCATTTACAAACGGAGTTACCTTTATTGTTTTGAGAGTTATTTAGTTAATTGCAAACTATAGTTGGTATTAGTGGCATTTTTGAGCAAATGACAACGTATATATTTATTTCGTGAAATATATATATTATTGTGAGTATGTGTGATGAAACAATATGCATGATTGTGTTCATATTATTGTTTGAATGCGACTTTTCGGGAAACAATATTTTGGAGATGATGATTTCTATTGTTTTGAAATGTATTGAGATTAGTGTAACATTTTGGGTCCAGTGCAACTTACTTAATGTTTTAATCTTGTCACAGGTGGTGAGCATGATTGGGAAATCTTTGAGTAGATTTTTGGAACATTTTAGGTCCAGTGCGACTTGCTTAATGTTTTTATCTTTGTCACAGATGGTGATCGAGATTGAGTCACAGATGGTGACTGGGATTACGTCACATATGGTGATCGTAATTGGTGTAACATTTTTAAGTCCAGCGCAACTTCCTTAAAATGTTTTGATATGTGGAGATCGGGGTTTGAAAACCAAATGGGTCTGAAAATTAGATGTCACAGATTGTGACAAAAGCATGTTATCGAGAACTAAGCCTTGGCCGGGTGA
Organism: Rosa lucieae; assembly: GCA_024704745.1. Taxonomy (NCBI): domain Eukaryota; kingdom Viridiplantae; phylum Streptophyta; class Magnoliopsida; order Rosales; family Rosaceae; genus Rosa; species Rosa lucieae. Next base: position 55,825,197 of record CM045498.1, read on the forward strand.
TTGGTTACGATCAGTTAGAACTCTAGTCTGTTTGCCAGAGGTACTTCGTGGGGGTAACTGCAGGTTACCGGAGACTCACGAGTACTTGTTTTAAAAGAGAGTCTTGAGAATAGTCATTCTTTTATCGTCCATGAGGGGCTTTGACTTTCATATTTGAATTGTTGAGATTTCAATAAATATGATTTTTCACGGAATGACACGTGTTTTCTTTGGAGAAAAGGTTATTGAGTTTTGGAAAAGAAAACAATGCGTGAGTGGTTTGCTCAAGTAGATTTGAGTGGATTTATCGCAATTTGTGTGAGTTGTTTCCTCAAGTTGATTTGAGCGCATTTATCGCGGATTGTGTGATTTTGTAATTCACTTTCGAGCGTAAAAATGATTTCAGACATTACTTGATGTGGCTTTGTTTTGAACTAAGATCATGAAGTTGAATCCTAATTTGACGTTTGAACATATGGATTTTGTCACAAATGGACTTATGCATGCTATTGAATGGTGAGAAATTATTAGTTGATGCTGTAATATATGCTTTTTGACTGTTAGGTTGAGAGGACTTGAGCATGTGTTCTATTCCCATTTTTGAGTTTACTCAAGCACCCGGTGCACTATTTCATAGTGTAGGGTTTTATTCTGCAGGTTAGGGTGAGCGTGGTTGAAGCCGTAAAACTTCTTTGTCGTTGTAGTGGTAGGTTTACTACCTAATTTGTACTGCACACTTGTTAGTCTTTCACTGTGTAATGAGAGTAGTGTGTGCAGCTAATTGAATTGATGTTTCAGTTTAATTTGTAAACTATGCTTAATATAATATGTGACTCTAGAGAACGAGTTTGTATTTACATTGTGGGTTCGGGACATCGCTTGGTTGCCTAGTTTAAAGGAAATTTTTTTACAGCTATTTAGTATTGGTGTCTGAACCACCACACCTACTGCTTGGTATTGATTTAATTGTATTACTTTTTGTGTTTGAAATTCAAGGCGTGACACCGACCGCCGGAATTCGATCACCGGTCGCTGGAGGTTTGCAAAGTGGTCACAGAGACTTTTATTAAATGCGCCCCCCCCCCCCCCCCCCCCCCCCCCCGGAAAAAAAATAAAAATAAATAAATAAATTTATTGGGGGGGGCAATAAAATAGGATGCCAGACTCCAATCAACGGTCCGAAGGTTGCTGGAAGTCCGCAAAGAGTTCGCCGGAGACTTTTATTACCCCCCCCCCCCCCCCATAAATTTTTATTGGGGGCAATAAAAAGTTTATTAGAGGGCAATAAAATTTGTTAAGAGGCAATAAAAAGTTTATTAGAGGGCAATAAAGTTTATTAAGAGGCAATAAAAAGTTTATTGGGTATTATTCAGGGTAATAAAAAGTTTATTGGGAGGCAATGAAACCGGTCACCGGTCACCGAATTCCGACCACCGGTGATCGGATTCTGGCGGCCGGCGACAGAAGTTTGGTGAAGTTTCTCTCTCTCTAAGTGACAAAGGGAGAGAGGGTAAAATTGTCTCAAAAATAAATAAAAATTAATTAACAAATAACTTAATTGAGTATTATGGCAAAAAATATGTAATTTGTTGGTAAGTGGACAATCTTGTAAAATATTTGGGTAAATAGAGTTAGTGTAGCTTAAATTTAGGTAAATGGACATTTTCCCAAAACTAAACAGATTGACAACAAAGTATTCCAGGTTTGAAACCCAACCCTTCCTACCTGAAGAAATAGGAGTTGCTCCGGCATCACGACTTAAGCAGCAAGCTCAAGCAAGAAAGAAGAGGTCTGGATTTGGGAAAGATTAACAATTTGTTTTGATATTTTTATGTAAATTACGATGCATTAAAAAAGTAACATATCGGCTGTGTTACTTTTTACAAATTCAAAATGCGTCCAACCTTTTTTCTCTATTTGTTAGGCTTTCCAGTGTATTACTCAAGGGCTCATGAGCTTGAAATGCTGGGTGAGCTGCCCAAAGATCATTTCCCAATCAGCATCATGTTATCAAGTTGAAATCGAGGGTTCAACATGATCTCTTTCAATGCAAAAAATAGGTTGGCGAAAGCAACCCAAGGAAAAAATTAGGTTAAATTTTAGATGTTTTTTTTTTGGGTTCATAATATCAGCACTTCCTTCTGCACCTACTAATCCTGTTTGCCACTTGTTATATATAAACTAATAATCAAGGATATCAGGTTACCATATATCAAATATTACCACAAACACCTAATTCGACTAGTACGTCTACATTTTGAAGCTATTAAAAGGCAGAACAAAGAAAAGGAAAAAAGGAATCCTATTTTCTGTGAGCAAATGCTACTGAATGCTGATTCATCAATCCCTGTCGAAGTATATCTCTTTAGAGGTTTTTGTCTACAAAGTATACAACACTACAACAGAGTAAAAGAAAAATATGGTTGCCATTTACTTTAGAAAAAGAAAAGAAATGGCACTGCAACCTATCTCTACAAGGTTTGAAGAATTAACACTTGCTAGTTGAAGAAGGAAAGTCAGAGTTAGCCTGCTGACTGTGGTTTATACACAACTCTTAAATCTAACCTACCGATAACATAATGTACTGGATGCGCTCACCTCAAGACGGAGATGAGTTTGTTAAGAGGGAAGTATTTTACCATTGTGAAATGTTACAGAAAGATTAACCTCATCAAGTTCAGCTATGCATGGGCTAAAATCAATATAAAGTGAAGCTTAAACAGCCTCACAACTGTGCAAGTAATTCTGGTGGAGCTGCATGTATCCTTACTTCTTTGCCAAATGTGGAGGCAAAACCGAATCGAAAGGAGTCTGAGGCCTGGGCCCTGGGATGTCATAGACATGGCTGGACATTCTGATATCTTTTTCACAGACTCTATACTGAACGGTGATGAGATATCATGTGGTACTTCTCTTCAACAATGTTATATTACGACAGATGCACATCTTGCTGGATAAAAGCAATACTATAATCAGTCTATGAAACGGTAATATAAGTTCCAAAGGACAAACAATATTAAGTTATTATAACCTATACTGTCAGAATTATTTGCAGGCATGAAGCTAACCAAACACTAGAAAGGGAATACTTGTAGGCGTTTGCTACAGCATACCTGGGATTTACATCATTGATCATTGCTCGCCTTTTTAGCTGCATGACTTCAAGTGCAAAGGAATGATCTATCCTGTTCAAGAGGGTTTGGATTTTGAATTTCGAGGAAGGGCACCTTTGCGATGTTGAGGATTTTCTATAGAATACACAAGAAGGGTTCCGTCTTTTGTTCCAGCTAAGAAGCATTCTTCTGGGGTCACTGTTAGAGATGTTATGATCTTTCCAGCTCCATTATATTTCTTTATGACCTCAAGTGAATTCATGGAGCGTACAACTATTTGCCCGTGGTCACCAGCACAAACCAAAAATTCCTCACACCCACTCAGCTCAACACAGTTGAGGCGGCCATTGGATTCAGAAGAAGCAAGATGTTTACCATTAATTGAATAAAGATGCAAACTGAGATCACCATCTGCGTAAAACACTATCCTTCCATGCCGAGAGGCAACAAGCTTTGATAACGCACATCCAGATGGATGTCGCACGGATCTTACATATCTTCCCTTCTGCAGGGTATGAAAAACACATGTTCCATCTTTCGATCCACTGATAACTATGTCAAGCTCTACACTGATATATAAGCATGTAATTATATCATCGTGTCCGCACAGAATACGAAAAGGAGTTTCAACAATGACATAATCTTTACGGGGTAGTTCCGTCTGTGTATTACGTGGTCTCTTTTCTTGTGTTCTACCTCGGAAAACTTCCCAGACCATGATTGTAGTGTCATAACTTCCAGTCGCAAGGAAGCGTCCATCAGATGTTACTGCAGCAGTATCATTCATACAGCTCAGAAAATACTTTGAGAAGCACATAACCAAAATAAAAAAAGGCAACCACCAAAACCCACCAAGAGGGAAAGACAAAACAGTGGAATTGTCACAAGATTAACATATCAGAATGGGAGGGCCCATTAGTTAACACAATACCATTTTCATAGAATTTCAAGTATTTTCTGCAGTATTTCACTCCAGACTCACAAATTTCCTTCATGCCACGTCATAATTTACAATGACAAAAACAATATATAGGTTGTGCGGTATTCTTTATAATGTTAGTTAAAATAATACAGTAAATAAGTATGGTACAGTATATTATTATTATTATTATCATCATTATTATTATTGTTGTTGTTATTATTATTATTATTATTATTATTGTTGTAATAATAATAATAATTATTATTATTATTATTTTTTTTTAAAGAGAGATGAAATTTCATTAACTTGAAATAAATGTACACATTGTGAACAGCAAACCACGTTCAAAAAATTAGAAAGTAAAAAACAAACAAACAAAAAAAAAAACCAAACACAATAAGCCAACGGCAAACAAGTCACACTACCACGATTAGCACATCCCATATAATTTCTAAAACAGAAATCCCCCTAGAATCTGCAGTTACAGTAGCTCAATGTTTAGGGGTAGACTTTTTAACCCAATTAAGCAAAACAATAACCATAGAGTGACCCATGCTGCAAATGACCATCATAAATAATCCATATTTGTGTAATTTCACAATTTGATTGTGGGGAAAACTATATATTCAAAAACAGACAAATCTAGAACTAGTCAATTAGTCATTTGTCTTCCAGGGAGGAATGCTACCCTTTCGGTGATGGGAGGGGGAGATCTTAACCCACAGACAAGCATGAACTATTCTTGTGACGTATTTTTTTTTCTTCTGAGAATATGTCTCATGATGTATCTAAACAGGTACAAACACATAAAAGGACAGCTGGGCCTTGCCTCAATAAAAGGAGTACATTACTCTTTCTTCTCTCTACTCTGTTCTTTTATTTAAGTTTTTGTTTATAATAAACAATAGTGCTGTTAACAAGTGACAAACTGATAATAGTATGCTGACAATCCAGGAAAGATAGTACTCTTAAAATCACATTGCCCTTCTATCCACACCATCCTGAGGTTAAACACTACATTTTTAGTCTAGTTTAAGAACAAGCATGGACTATGGACTATAAAGTATAAAGCAACACCTTTTTTGATTCAGATTTTCTTATTGAGGAAATTCATTTTAACCCGAAATGGTACTACCCATTTGCAACGGGCCACCTTCGAATGTTTCCGTCTCCCTCCCTAGGGTTTGTTTCAGTAGACTTGCTTCAAATGGGATGAAGCAAGTTTTTTTTTTTTTACCTACATAAGCATGCTCTTGTAACAGTAAATATATTTTTGTCTTCCAATTACGAAAAATACCTGCAACACAACTGACCACATCCCTATGCTGCCTGATGCTTTGCACCACTCTGCCATCATTCAAGGATATAACCTGAAAGCTATTTTCCCAATTGCCACATGAGATCAAAAAATTCTCCGATGCTGTTTGCATTGTTGCGAAGCATTGTGGTCCAAGTTCAACATTTTCAGCAGAAGGACTCCCAATTTTACGCGGAGAAAGGACATCAGAACCAATGCCAAAAGAAGGATCCTGTACATGTATTATTACCATGAATGGTAAAGTAAGCATAGGAACAAAAATAAACATTACAATAGCACAATCCAGTGATCCAAGAAAGAACTAAAGCCGAACCTGGGAGCCAGAGAAGGTAAAATTTCCACCAGATTGCAGTGAGGATGTCAACCACATCTTAACTGACAAGGTGAGCCCCTGGTTTACAACAACAATATTTGAGTCCACTGTACGAATATACAATGAAGACAACCTTGGTTGACTTGCACTACTAACAATGGAAGTCATGTTAATAGAACTAGGTGCAAAGCGCAGAGGATGAGCAATTGGAATGGGTGGTCCTCTTCTTGGGTGTTTTTTACGGAAAATCTGAATTGGTGTTTGTCCAAAATTTGCAATTTGGTCTTCAATTGCTGATCTTTGTAAATCGTCTTCCATGGTGTCCAGATCAACAGCGCCTTCATAGGTCAAGTAATAAAAAATATTTGCTGCCTGTATTTACAAAATCTATTATGAGCTCAGTAAACTTGCACAAAATGACCAATGCTGAACTTGCAGGTTTGATTAGAAACATTTCTTCAAAAAAAATCACACGTACCTCCACAGCAGGTTTTCCACGCTGTTTGTAACCAAATACTAAATCTATCCAATGGTGTAGATTAGAGCTAACATATTCACTTTCAAGGGCCTCTCTGTTCTTGTTAACAAATTCTTCAGGTGAGCCCTGCACAAAATGTTGGTCCAAGTTGTCTCAAAGGACAAAAAGAAAAAAAAATGCAAATGAAATGGTATAATAAATTCATCTCAAACTCTATGTTATTCAAAAAAGGCAGGGGAGCAGGGTGGAGAAAGAAACAGATAAACAAAGAGCTCAAATCTCCGACACGACAAATACCAAAGGCTTTTCTCAGGTCATCATATATGTGAATGGCAGAAATCCTTTACCCTGGCTTCAAAATGCACAAGTGATGGCCTATAAGTGGGCACCTATATAAGCAACCTGTTGTGAATTTGGCTCGTTGATATGCCTAAATTGATTAGGATTCAAGGCAAAACCAGATGGGTAAGTGAAGATTAGTGCGCACAGGAATTCTTCTAGTATCCTAATGGGTTTTGGAATAGGAAGAGTTATTCCTATTGATTTAGACCTGGAAAGTAAGTTCTATTCTAGTTAGGAATAGGAAAGCTAGCTCTCTTTCCTTGTTTCTAAGTTTTAGGAATCCTAATGTGATATGTTTGTAACCAGCACCTATAATCTATAAATAGGGCTGCAGGGAGCTCATATAATGTGTCCTCAGATCAGATTAGAGAAGAGATCAAAGAGAGATCTCAGAGAGTTCTCAGTTAACATACAAACACAGGGACAGGGAGAGCCAAGGGTGATAGAGAGATCTAGCAAAGGGGTTGGGGATTAGCACAGGGATTTCAATAAGTACTTGTAATCAAGTTGTTATTCTCCATAGTGCTAGTGATTCTCAAGAGAGATCACACAGAGGACGTAGGCAAAGTTTTTGTCGAACCTCTATAAAATTCTGTGTTCGTGTGCTGTGGTTTTCTGCTGTGATATTTAGCATCATCATCCTATTATTGTTTGCACAGTCATAAGCCTATAAAGAGAAACAAGGTTCTGGGTAAAAGGTGCATATTTACTACACAACCAAACTGAGTTGTTGCATACATTTTGTGAATTCAATTATGGTGGCGCAGTTCTGGCGCTTCCATACTTTCCACCAAAACAAAGAGAAGAAAATTGAAAAATATTTGATTATCTTATGTGCAGATGGCAGGTAACTATGTACGTGAACTACAAGTATATCTTGCTTAGCAATTTCTGAAAACATTGTTTATTATATATCTTTTGCTGCAGGTAAGCACTATGTTCTACAAACAAATTACTGGATTTATCATGAAATATTTCCACTGGGTTTCATAATTTTCAGGCAAATTTCTACTTCTGGCTCTTCCAAAAGCAGTGGATTCCTAACTGCAAAAGCACCTCCAATAAGTTAAATACATTTTTGGTCTATGAGGCTTACTACAATCCATTTGGTCATTAATACATACCTTCATTTGTTTAATCAAAGCAATGTGGTTGCATGAGCTAGTGGATTGGCACATTTTCTACTAACATGGAACACTCCACATGTAATGACCTTTGCCCAACCTACACATGTATGGACAGAACTTTTGCCCATTTATCCTAACATAAGGGACAAGCCTCAAATTGTTCTCAGCTCTACCTAACGGATTGTATGATTGTTTGTAGTTGATTTCATAAAGTAGGTTATGCTCAAGCCATCTTATATTAATGTTGTGATTGCAATGGCTGAAAAGGACAATGGCTCCAATTGAACACACTAGACCACTTATAGTACTTGTACATTTTAGTTCCAGAAATTCCCATTACCCCCAGTGCTGGGTGGCTGGCTGAACATTTCTCATACTGCTCAGTGGTTTGGCCACCAAAAGGATGGTTGCATCCTGAACTATCCAAACTAACTCAAAGTGCTCACAACGCAACAACTGAAAACTATGAAAGAGTGTCCTGTAGACAGGCCAACTATGAATCTGGGACTTCTGATTTAAGGGTAAAAATGGAAAGCTTTGAAAAAAACTTGGTGGGGGTGTACTGATCATAGCGGGGAGGCCAAAACATATCCCAGAACATTAAGGCCTTGTTTTCTACTTGTTTTGGACTTAAACAAGGACTTGATTCAAATTGGTGATGGCCAAATTACTTGGACAAGAAGTATATTTTTAGCATACTCTCTCTTTCTGCTGAATATGCTTTTTCTTGGTAATTGATGATGTTCTATTAGCATATTCCGACTCTTCAGGAAACCCAAAAAAAAAAAAAACTATCCCTCCCTCCCTTCCTCCTATCAATCAACGCTCATGCCAAAATTACTAAAGTTTCAAAAAATAAATACCACCATCAAGGACAAATGAACATCATCCTAATAACGTGCAATTTTACCTTGGTAACATGTAATACAAAAATTTCACTGAGAAGTCTCATCACATATTTTTTACTACTTGCAAGATAAAATATTACTGAATTTTCAATTTAAATGACTAGCGATGTTATTAAAAGGTGAGAGAGAAGGTTAGTTGGAACAGAAGAATTTAACTATCCATCAACATGAATTAGATACCACCTGTCCAACTATTGGAGCAACTACATGTACTATTATCATAAATTCTTCATTAGGCCACTTCGCCGTTTGAAATAAATGGAGCAATGGATGTTGTACAACTATTCCCATAAGTTTGTTTTGGCTTTTATCTAACATCCATGTTTGCTATATATAAATCTCAACACACATTATAAACCAAAAGAAATGCACTCATGAGGACAGACATTTTTCCGGCTTCAGCAACAGGTAATTTGAGGAGATATCACATACCTTGGCCCAGGGAGGGAGACAAACATCTCCAATAGGTTCACCATCTTGTTTCACCCCTAAATGATAGGAGTTTGAATTCACAAGAAACTCTGGCATATAAAAGAACTCAGGTATTAACTCCTTCACATCACTTGTATTAGAAAGGCAGTTCTGATAAGTTGACTCAATGCTTTGAAAGAGACGATCTGCATGGTCAAATTTACCACCCTGACAAAAAGCAACAAGTGAAATCCGGAGTCAGTACAGTTCACGATACTAAACTTATGACCACTTGAATATCTCATAAAGCAATAAGATTCAAAAATAGTAAAAGTGGATTTAAGAGAAAATACAACTAGATCAAAATTTATAAAGGCCAAGGAACAGTGAGGAAGGTTGACAGTTTTCATACAGCATATCATCATGTGTTGATATTTTTATGTTAAGCATACTCTCATGTCACAACATGTCTCATGAAGATGTATTTTGCAGTTGCTCGTTAAAATCATTGAAGACCGAAATGTGCACCAAATACACACGCATCACAGTAAAGACATAATTCAAGCTTAGGTAGCACCAGTGGTAGATTTTCTAGGCAGAAGCTGCAGAACTTCATATTCTGACATTTTTGAATATGATTAGCCATCCCCTTATATATAAACTAGGTCCTCCTGAATGATCATGAATGTGAGATTGTTTCCGTGTTTCATTTCTTTTCTTTTCCTTTCTTTTAAGACAATTCTACTGAAAATCAAAAGTAAGATTAAAAAAGATGGGCGGAGAAAAAAGTGGCGACAGAAAAGCGAGGTAGCTATGGGGTGATGTAAATAGGGTAGTTTAAGATGCAGTGAATAGTTCTATTTATTTTTTAAAGTCAGAAGACAAAATTGTCCACATAAAATGAGGGTTTGTCAAATGTAAGAGAGATTTCTAAAATAAATAAGTTTAGAGGTCAAAGGAGTCACCTAACTGTAATACAATAGAAGATAATTTATATGTTATTGAAAGACTTGTAGCAAATCTTAAGATGCTTAAAGAGTGATATTGCACACGAAAGTACCTGCAAATTGCGATGGAGAGAAGTAAATGGCTCTAATCTGAGAAGGTAATAAAGCACTATCCCCATGCTTGAATAATGAGACCCATAGTAGAAACTGCAAAAATTAACAAGTAATGTTCCATGTGAGACAAATCAGAAAAGACCACTCATGGGAGTTCAAAAAGGACCAGTTGATCTGGCCATGGATATTAGTCTTAGTCACCTAGGTATATCAGGATCAGTAAAGCTACGATATCTATCTTCAAACACCTGCATCGAAAGAAACCGCAACATATTTGTTAATATAAAGGAAAAATTTATACAAACCAACCGCAACATAGTCTAGAAAATTATAACATCTACAAACCAACCTCAAATCGTTTTAAATCAAGTGCTCCAACTGGTTTTGAAAGATCCCGAAAGGTTGAAGACTTGTTGAAATCAAGAACCTCCGAGGAATAATCAGCCAAGACCCAAGGAAACACAGGATATTGTGTCAAATCATTATAAGACCTTCCAGCCAGCGTATTAAGGATCATTAGATATTCAAAATTTGTCATATCCCTTCTCCTCCAGCTCTCTCGGGCAGCTTCTGCCATTTCCAAGGATACACGTCTATCAACAAATGAAATAGCTCCACTTTTATCCCTACCACTTCCTTTTGGAAACAAATATTCGTTCCTGGTAGCAACTATTAAGGTTCCAATATCTTTTGCATCCTTCTGTGATGCAAAATTCAAAAATATCGGTGCAGATGAATCGCAGAAGAAAATCTCTATTGCAGTATACCGAAGCAAATAACGAGTCCAACAAACAGATTTGATCTATATCCACCAGAAATAGACAATAAGACAAAACAAAAATTAAATAAGATTTAACACAACTACACTGACGTAAAGATGAAAGGAAATTTGTTTCCTTACCTTGCCCATGTTCCACCTCCTGTGGCGTTTAATATTTTTTAGCTCCTTTCTTTTGAGAACATTTTCACCTATTGCCTCAAATTTCTGAACCATGGTGCCCTTCGAGGCATCCAAACCAAAGCATATTGGTTGTTTTATAAATTTCTGCTTTTGATCAGGTTTGGTCAAATCAAAATTGCTTGAAGCAGGGAAGTTTCTGAAAATGGATGATCCTCCAGTACCTTCAACCAAAAATTCTCCAAAGAAATGCAAGACGTTTTTCATGACCGCCAAATGTCCAGCTAATTTTCTTTTTGGGGATACAAGTACACAAGGAACTGATGTAAGAACCTGAAACAGAATCACAGATATAAGACATCTAATTTAAATACCAGGGATCCTGAATGCATATCTTGTCCCACATACCTCACTAGTTTCTGTCTCATGTGAAGGGGAAGACGAATCTTTCCTCTCCTGTATCCAATCACTGGTGTCCTTTGCTAATTCTGAGGTCTGGCTGTCTGAGGTATCTGTGTGGATGGACGGCTTCTGTCCACAGAGCTCGGTATCAGTTTCATTGGGTTCTGAGCTCCCCTCATCAGTAATCTTCCATACTCCTTTTAGCAAAAACCGCTTCATTTGCTCAGGAATGTGACCAACAAAAGCAGATTTACTTTCATTAAAAGGAGGTGTAATCTCAATGCTGGAGACAGAGGATGAAGGTTGGCACAACTTTTCATCAAAATGATAATTCTGTCTCAGTTTTGGTCTCCGTCGCCAGATATCTTCTATCTTCTCAAGTTTCCAATGCCTTACAGCACTATTTGGAAAAGGGTTCGCAGACCATGGACCTCTCTCATCAATCAAAGCACGAAACATGTGTATCCATTTCTCCTGGAAAATAACTCTGTTAGTAACCCAAAGTACTCATAATACATTCATCACAAGTCCGAAAAGAAAACAGATGTAATGAACGAAAGAAATGGCAAGCTCCTTTTATTCATTTGCAGAAGCTATGATGAGTAACAGAGAAATGGGTCACATACAGCAACATTTTGCTGCTCCTCCTCGTGAGTTAGCTGGAATGCAGCTCTTCTGCTGTCATCCAAAGCAAGAATGGAGGTTAAGCTACTTTGTATCTCATCTTCAAAAGCCTTTCTATCATTTGATTCTGCAGAGGCATTTTCATCCATCCTGGAGTGGAGTTCATGCAGCTGCCTTTGGCGATCAGCATCTAATGACTTTATATATTTTAACTCCTCTGCAACCTGCAAGATGGAATCCAACAGTCAAACAGTAAAACACATGCAAGATGGCAAAGAGAAAAATTGATAGGCAAATCATAGAAACCTCACAAAATTAAAACAGCATTGCTTTTTCCCCAAGTAGAAGGGAACAAGCATGCAGAATGGGCTGTCTGAACTACTACTCCTAGTTTCAGGCCAAAACTAGAGAATTACTACTCCTAAATGTATAGCTGGTGTGATTTTTTGGTGAAGAAAGCCCATGTGATTAAAAGCAATAGAAGATACTAGCTCATTCACCTTAATTGAGGTATCCAGACACATACAGTAGAAATGAGAAAAGGATCATCCTCAATTAGGTGACATCAAATCAATGTAATATGTTACAATTTATGTCCTTGAACATACTAGTTTCCAAGTGATGTGCACAGTTTTGGTATAACATCAATCTACTTCAATCTTGGAAATAACAGATAAATGGGGTGATAAATATCAAAGCCATGCTGCAGAGGAGTATGCCGGTAGGCACGACGCAAGCATGAAACAGACCCCTGTCAAGGACGAGCATGTAAAGGGCCCAAACCAGACATACCCCATGTAGTATTGAATTATATAAATGAACACTTTAACAATCAAATCCAACTTATCATTGCCAAAGTAAGCTATTAATGTCGATGACAAGTACAGTAATAATTGGTTATACACTTATATGTGCTTTTTTTTTTTAATTCCTCAATCTCAGATAACATGATTAGTTATTTCTAAACTAAGTAGTTAACTACGAGTTTAGTAAATCATTTTCAACATCATGAATAAAATTTCTTTACAATCCAAAACAAAAGACAACCATGACCTTAGTAACTAAGATTAACTTTTTTTTTTTTTGATTAAGTAGTAACTAAGATTAACTTAATATCAAAATTGCAACTAACAGAAGCAACAAAAAATAAAATAAAATATAGAAAAAAACACCCAGGGGCCAAAAACACCCATGTGTCTAGAACACTCATGCACGGTACGACATGAAACAGATCATAATTGTCCCAACTAAGATAGGCTGAGTAGGCACATAATCATCCATGTTAGACCTCTGCACCTTAGGATAAAAATAACAGCAACTATAACATTTACAGGTTAGACATCATGATTAATAGAAATGATAAGCACAAAAGGAACTTGAGAGACGCACTGCTGCAAGTACTCGATCTCGCTGAATCAGATTGTGAATGGATCCGGTTTCTTTTACATTGCTGCCTGAATCCAAGGAATCCTCCCTACCCATAATGCTACTAGCAAGCATTGATTTACCAAAGCTGATAGTTTCTCGAATCAAGTGCGATATAACATGAAAACGAGCACCGTCATCTAGCATTCCAAACTGCGACCTAACAACAAGCAATGCCCTGGCCACAATGTTAACTGAAAGTTACATTCATGATAATGTTCTAGATAATAGATTTATATCCTAAACATTCCATAAGCATGCGTAACGGAATGTTTCCCAAAATCTAATTGGCTAGAAGCAATGAAGGTAAAGGATCCATACCAGATGAACAGCTGCAATCTGCTTTTACTTTGCTCGTCATCAGCTGATAAGAGAAATGGCAGAAGTGGAATGACCAGTTGGACGCATCGCGATGCTCTTTCTAAAGAAGACCTACAGAGATATAGGATTACAAGTCGAAAAATAATTCTTGGACACCTCTCTCCTCGTAAGAGCATTGCCTTATCGACATTTTTGTTTGGTTTGCCACCTAATGCACTGCCTATCCCTCCTGATACAACAACTGCAGCCACCTCTGCAGCAGGAATGTTCAACGATTCTACTAAGCCACGTGCTCTCTGACCAAAAGATGGAATTGCAGTTGGTGATGATTTCGATAACGACTTGCTCGGTCCCTTACCATTCATCTCACTAATAATAATCCACAAACTGTCATACAGATCCCACCACTTGTCACTGACAATGCCATCTTCACTTTTGACAGGCTGCTTGCAACTCCCAGAAGTCCTTAAAGTTGAGGCAATCAAAAAATGAATAGCATAATATAAAATATGGTGCATTGAGAAAAATAATGGCAGGGTACACTCAAGGGGTCCAGGAAAACCCAAAGTCACGCTACACAAAAGATAAAAATAAACAAAGAAAGCTGGACAAGAAGCTTTGAAATTGAAAAGAGAAATATCCTAACAGATGATACTGGTGTCTAGAACAAATTGTTACAATGAGAGCATCCTTTTTATTATAATTATTAAGACTTACAGTTCTTGAGGAGGGATCTATATACTCAAAAGACACACAGACACCCTTCGCATGCAACCAAGCACATGACATAATCAAATTTCAGTGATGTGGATTACGCACTACCAATATAGATATCTGAAATTGGGTATTGTATAATTGAAAAACTATTCAAAGGGTCTTTTCAGATTTGCAGTTAAATAAAATTAAAAAAAGGAGCAGAATACTAGGATACTGAAAACCAATGCAAGGGTCAGTGTTAAACTTCTTACTGGGGTGCAGAAACTCTGCCATTATTCATGTGTCTAGAGAGAAGAATAGTTGTTGGAAAAAGCCTATGTAAAGGGTCAATACCATTAGATAAGGCATGGACCCAGGTACATACTATTAACATCGTCAGAATGGAATGTTGCAATCTTTTATAGCAACATTGTATAACCACTTAAGCTGCTATTAGTCTTGCTGCATAAATAAAAGCCTATAATTTACAAGTTAAATCCAGAGCCAATGATAGTGACTGACATGACATAGGGCATCAGTTTCAGAAATAAAAGCCAAAACTCAAGCAGCCAGTACCTTGATATTTGGCTGTCATTTTCTCCATGCACCACTTCAAACAAGGCAGAACCATAATCTTTATGGCGTTCTAACTCTAACGAATCAAGAGAGAAATCTGTAGTGCTTGCTGGGAACTGCAAAAGAGTCAAATATTAAATTGATAAATTGAACTTTTAGACTATGCAAGAAAGTAAACAGAAATTAACAAGGCATGTTACAGCTTTGAAAACCACTAAAGTATTTTCACGTATGCTTAGAGAAGAAGCGTCCACTTATTATTACAGTTACGAAGGGCTACTACATCAAGACCTCCAAGATTATTTCTTCAGAAATTTGTTTAAAGGGAATAAACTCATTGACAAAGAACCATATCACTAAGAATCACTTGGACACAACAAAAATTACATTTTCACTTCACATACAATAAAAAAGCAGTGCAGCATTCACCCCTACAAAATAAACTTGACGTATATTTTTCTTCTGGGTCTGAATATATACTTTCAATTAACTACCACATTTTGTCTTTACAACAAATAAAAAAGCAATGCAGCATTAAATGAAAACTGCAAGGTCACCATAAAATAAACTTGACAAGTATTTCTATCTTGGGTCTGAAAGCATGTCTTC
Source organism: Rosa lucieae (assembly GCA_024704745.1). NCBI lineage: Eukaryota > Viridiplantae > Streptophyta > Magnoliopsida > Rosales > Rosaceae > Rosa > Rosa lucieae. The sequence continues at coordinate 55,840,720 of CM045498.1, forward strand.
AATTAATTACACCAGTTAGCATGATTTTAAGTATAAGCAAAATATCTATAAAAAAAATTAAAAGATAAATATATAAATAAAACATATTGAAGGAACCATGAACTATATTGACTAACTGTGGCCAGAAGACGTGTCACATCGTCATTTGGAATTTTTAGTTTTGTCGAGCATAACAGAAAGCGAAAGCTGATGCATTAGGTAAGCATGTGATTTGAAAAGAATGACTATATCAAATATTAATTGTCAAGAGAGAAGAAAAACTAGTCTTTTGTTGAGTTTCGAGTTATCTATCCATAAGAAAAGTAAGGTGGGGAATATCATAAACCAACAGAGCAGGAAGGACTTGGGGTTTCAGTCTCATGTGATCATGGAGTACCCATAAATCCAGAAAATTGATTTAACAAAGCGACTAGAAAGTAGATTTGCTTCATGTGCTTGTGTAAGATGATAACTTCTTTGGTGCATGGTCCACCTAACCAGTCCATATTTCTCCAGAGAAGCAACCTGCGGGCTTCTGATCAATGCCCAGATCAGTTAACCAGGAACTGCCATTCTAGGGAACACCCCATCGGCTTCTTATTCAGGGACTATGGTATACCCATTGTTCTCTTCTATATCTTGTTTTAAGCTTGGGTGCAATGGTGGAGCATATAATAATTAAGATGTTTTTATTTCCTTTTTGTATCTGCCTATGAACCTGTCTCACATCATAGTTTACTATTTACTTTATTTTTTTCTTTTCCGGAGAACAATGAAGATTCTGTAAGAACAAAAGAACTATTAACAAGAGGTGAATAAGGAACCCATAATCTAGGCTGACAAAAAGAATCTACCAAAAAGCAAAAACTGACAAATGTAGTTAGGACAAGAATACCGGAAGGTTTTGGTCCATTTCAGAAATGAGCATCTCATCGATCAGTCTTAGAAGGTATAATGTGTTGTCCCGGCTCGGTTGCGACACAAAAATACTCTCTTCAGACGACAATTCCAACAATCCCCTGATCAGATCCTTATATATGTCACGAAGCAAGTACCGAAATGAAACTCCACCCTGCCAGAATAATAAATCTAGGTGTCATTACAAGGTTTGTATGTAGAAATACAGATCAAAGAAACAGTGCAGATTTCTACGTACATGTTCACACTGCATTAGCAGGAAAGTTACCGTCTCTTCTAACTGGTGCCACCCACCTTTCACAGAATGAACATAGTAACAAAGAACAACACAAAATATATTCCGCACTAAATCTTGTTCTGTTTTCTCATCGTGATCTTGATCTTCTGGAGTAACTTTGTAGTCTTTGAACACACCAAGCTTCACACAAGCTGTTAACCAGGCATTCCATCCAAAATCCTATTCATGGTACATGGGTAATCAGAGAATACTTAAATAAGATCAAGTAAATTATCAAAAACTTTAGCACTAATACCATAAAAGCTTCGACATTTGAAGGATCCGAATCAAGAAGATCAAGTAAATCTCTGATAATTTTCATTCTTGAAGCCGCATCCTCACAGCCAGACAGGAATCTAAATATAAGAACCAAAATTTGAGGAAGGAGAAAATGTGACATATGTCCTTTGCTTCTCTGCTTCTCAGCCAGGTTGTGCTTCTGTAATACCTGTAAAATGAAATTAACTGACAAGTAAATTTCCAAAGCCCCAAACAAAAAATGAAAACAAGAATACAACTTGTACTTCAATAGCGACAGAATGAAATAACCAGATCTTTTATTGTTTGATTGTCTAAAAAAAATACCTGTTTAGGGCTAGCACCACCAAGAAGAACATCAAACAGAGTGGCACACAAGTTATCTGTTTGTGGAAACCTAAATAATCTATCAGACATGGCTGAAAAAATTGGTTGCTTTGAGATTTTTTTATGGCCGTCAGAAAGCGATCGGGACCTTCCGACTGCAAGATTGAAAAATCTTGCGCCCTTTTTCTCAGATGGGAGATCAACTAAAAGCTTTCCAAGGAGCTGCAAGCTAAGTAATCTGATAGGTTCATGTTCTCTGCAGAAAAAAAATAAGTCAACTCAATATTTACTTTTTACCGAGGAGAAAAAAATATCTTATTAGAGCAAGAAAATTACAGAGGGTGACTAAGAAATCCACAACCTGAAAGAAAACCAAATCAAAGTCTTTCTAGTAAACTGCAGGACCCAAGATCTAAAAGGGTACACTCAAAACACAAAGGTATGCATCATTAAACAACAGCTAACATGCCCAACATAAGAGGCTAAAGCACAACAGCATTCGAATCATTACAGAAAAAAAAAATCCAAAAAGAGTAATACCAAAACTCAGGGAACAGGGACGCGAACGATATTACAAAAAACAATTCCTATCCCATAATGGGGGATTCACCCATCCCTTGCCCCATCAATGTTGAAGTCTGGGAGAGCTTTCCTGGCTGGACCAGGAACATTTGGCCCTGAAAATAAGCTGATTTTTCTTTCCTTTTTTTCCTCTAGATTTTGAGCTTCCTGGTCAAACCAGGAAAAAAAACCCCAGGAAAAGATCGTTGGCCGGACTAGAAAACTCATCATATGATCCACCAATGATGTCAAAATGACATGGGACACATAGACAGTGATACGAGATTTGAATATTCGGACCTCCTCTGAAAATCAAAGACACGGCCCTTGGTTACCCTTTTGTTTGGCTTGGCGGTGTAGATGTGCAGACCGGCAAGAGATTTGAAAACAGGGAACCCATTGGGGTATAGGAGAACCCCGCACCCACCCCACAATAAATGTGGCAAAATAAATCTCCATGCTCCCGCAACCTATTTGCCCATCCCTATTCCAAACCACCCAAAAAACAGCCAATGCAGCACATAATATGATTGGAGATTTCCTATAATGAATTCGTAGTAGAGGGGAGACCTGGGAATTGGGAATTATTAGCAAGGAACAAGTCTTTCTTGGAAAGTGGCTTTCGAGATTTCCGTTGGAGAGGGATTTCTTGTGGCAAGCTATAATCAAAAGTAAGTATGGGTACGATGAGAATGGTTGGAATGCAAAACAGATTTTGAGAGGAGTAGAAACCTTTGGAAGTACATTTAAGCGGGATTGAATCAATTCGCCGTTTATCATAAACTGATGGTGGGGAATGGCAAAGAGTGAGATTTTGGGAAGATTCTTGGGTGCGAATGTACCCTTCAAACATACTTTTCCACCGCTGTTCAGACTATCAAGATATCAAAACTCAACAGTTGAAAGACTCGCTGTTCCAATCCTTCCCGATAAGTTGGGATTTTGGTTTTAGAGAAAATCTAAATGATGAAGAGGTATTGGAGTTTTCTACTTTGTTGTTGGAGCTAGAAAAAATGAGATTGGTGGGAGTCCAAACCGGATGGAAGGAGATGGAAGCTAGTCTCCTGTAAATTTCTAGTACAAATCTTTCCATAGCATCCTAATCGGTGAACAGCAGATCCAGTCTTTATTCCAGCAAAGTTTCTTTGGAAAGATAAAGCTCCTCCTGAGGTAAAAGTGCACATGGGAGGGTGAATACTTGTGATGTTATCCAAAAGAGGCCTCACAGCTGTTTCTCTCCCCGGGGAAGTGTGGATCATGCTTTTGCTCATTGTGAAGTGGCGGTTTCCTTCTGGAAAAAGTTGTTTAGGGAGGTAGGATTGGATTGATCAAATGCTTTAATGAGGATTGATTTGTTATGCAAAAAGCCTGATCCTTTCGGTTTGGGTAAAAAGGCCGAAATTCTTTGGGAAGGTGGCCATGTCGGATGTGAGCTGTAATTTAAGTGGTATGGAAAGAAACAAAAGAACATTAGAAGCCTATGGTAGTGCGGAGTTGGAAGAGCTGTGAGAGAGAGTTAAGTTCTGGGCATTTAATTGGCCTCTGTATCTGGGGAGTTAAAGATTACTCTCTATCATCTATTATTCTATATTGCAAGCTGTCGTAGTCTAGGATTCTTTTTATGTTTTAGTGTCAATTGAGAATCTTGTTATGTTGCTCAAACTGTCTTTTCTCATGTGGATTCTTTGTATTATGCTTCTGTTTAGTCATCATAAAGCTGTTTCTTTTCAATAAAAAATAATAATAAATAAATTCATAGTATTGAACGCATACCTCTGAAGAAGATTGGCAAATATGTGACAGCCACCAATCAAATTGACCTGTTCAAGGAAATCTGCAAGCAGTGGCTTTTGAGAAATCGCTCGAATAACCATATGTAGAACATCTTCAATGCAGGTCATATCCTGACTTGTCTCAAAGAAAGCTATTAGAGCTCTTATATCTGCCCCTGCAATGTTCTGCCTGCATTATCCCCAGGACTTTTAGTTTTGGCTCAGAAAAGTTTATATCGATAAGTTAATACGGTCTGTAGCATAATATAGGGAAAAATCCTCATATGGTATCTGGACTATGGTCTAATGCACATTTTGGTACCTAAACTTTCAAAACTACCCTGATGGTACCTGAACTATTGCTCCGTTTCTCCATATGGTACTTCCATCCAATCAGCCGTTAACTTTGCCTACGTGGCTCATTCTTATAGGATGACATTCATCTCCAAAAAAAAAAAATTAATAGGCAAAGTTAACAGCAGATTGGATGGAAGTACCATATGGAGAAACAAAGCAATAGTTCAGGTAGTACAAGGGTAGTTTTGAAAGTTTAGGTACCAAAATGTGCATTGGACCATAGTTTAGGTACCATTTGAGGATTTTCCCCGCATAATATATGGCAAAAGATTATTAGAGTACATGTTTGGGAACATACGAATTCCGAGCGGGAAAACCATACCTAAGGCTCAATTCGCCAAGGCTCAACAAAAGAAGACGAATTTTATGTATTTCGTCATTACTAGGTCTCTCTCCAAGAACTTGTTTTGTGATGGGATGAATGAGAGGCATGTTTCCAATAGCAAATCGAGATTTTGGATTATCCCAATAGAATTGGCGTATTATATCAATAACACGGGGGAGCCGGCAAAGGCTTTTAAGCATCCTTGGATCATTATCAAACTGCCAGATGACAAACATGTATAATTCTCGCTGCACCTTATAATCCGTGTACAGCCAGATGAGAGGGTTAAGAAATATGCTAGATATAGCCTCTTTGGTAAGCAGTTCAGCCAAGCCTACACATAAAATATAAGGCATTAATATATCTGCAGGAATACATAATTCAGTAACTACTGCCTAACATGTATAAGATAAAAGAAATCACCATCATAGAGAATCAAGGAACAGTAAGTAATCTATACCACAGTTTGCAACGATATGATAGAAATGTTTTAGAGATGAAAGTGTTTCCAAATTAAGTTGCTGAGGAGGAACTGACTGCAACAAGAATCCCAGTATTGAGAACCCAGAGAGAAGATGCATCTGTTGTTGATTAGCTACATTCTCATCAAGCACAGAAGCGATTAGCTCAATGACTTCAGCAGTCACCCGATCTCTAGTTATAGGTATAGGAAACGTATCTTTAAATTGCCCACTTTCTTCATTTTCATATTTTTCAGACTGGGCAATAAGAGGGAAGAAAACTGATACCCCTCCCACACAGTAAATTATCTGTTGCAGTAAGCGTCTCGAGCATTGCTGCGTGCCAACCATCATGGTTGCTTCAAATGAGTTCCTATCTGATGCATGATCCAGCATTGGTGAAACATTAAATAGTGTCCTGCCATTACTTGCCTGTAAGAAGAATCCAACTTGTCAGTGTTCCTTTCTATGATGAGTAATTGACTTCTTCGAGATAGATCATATAAGACAAGAAAAAAATATTCAGGAAACAAATAGAACCTGAGCATTAAGTCCAAAAATAATTTTCGATGCAAGACCATCTTTGACATCAAGAACCCCTCCGAGCTTAGTTTCATTAGATGATGAAGCATCATTGTCAAGGAACGAATACATGTAGCTTGGTCCAAGAGAACAGATGCCCTGAACTTGCTCAGAAGAAATGGCATCATTGAACAGATAAACAGGACCAACCTGACCAAGAAAAGGATGCGAATCCCTTATGGATTTCGAAGATAAATCATCATCAGACAGGGGCCCGTCAAATTTGGCGCCAACTGTACAACTTGTTAGCAAGTCATTAACTTTCGCATAACTGAAAAAAAAAAAAAAAGGGAGTATGGAAGTTAAGGAGTAATAGCTGTTAGGAGGAGAAAAAATCAATATAAAGGAAAATGAAGGTGCCCTCCAACCTGCATCTTTCAGAAGAAACAAGATCACCATCAACGTAACACCTCAATAAGCTACCCCCTGAAAAAGCTCTTCCTATGCTATGAGTTATACATAGCAAATGCCATTTCTTTGTGACAATTTTTAGCTGCAGCTGGACAGAGTGTCGCTTCAGATTGATGGACTGGAAAATTCAGAAATTAATATAATCAGTGGCAGCACAGTGGCAATCAGCTCAAAACATGAAACGCGAAGCCAATGAAAACAATTGAAAAAGAAAGAAATCAAAATCCACTCAAAATTTGCTAGTATGATATCACAACACATTCTCTGTCATATGAATCAAACACAAGATATCTCCCAAGTGATATACACCTCATACAGAAGCTTGTCCTTCGCTAGTGCCGCCATGCACCCTCTTCCATTTTCTGTAAGGAAACTGAAAAGACCCATTGTCCCACTTCTGGGGAAATTCTCTACCCTCAACCAACATGAAAAAGAAAATCCCTTGTTGAGTGGCCACTGAACAGGTGTTTTAATCATGATCCCCTGCAAGAAATAAAAATATAGAGGGGGAACAGAGCGAGAGAGTGATCAGACACGTCAAAAAAAAAAAAATATATATATATATATATATATATATGAAAACCTTAAAAAGGCCAAACAGAATATAGAACAGAGGGCTGAGTTAAGTTAAAAAAGCAGATACTCTAAAACAAAAATGATACGATAAGATAATAAGAATAATAAACTTCATTTTAAGTTATATAAATTCCCAAACGCTATTAATGGGGTAACTTTGAAAAACCTGTTCCCAACTATTTGGAACAAGCACTTTCAATACTATATGAGCCATGATATTAGTACTTTTACCTAGGGCCTCAAACTGTTACAAGACAGCTCAGCCCATCCCATGGTTACTATAATTAAAACATTGCAAACTGAACTTTTTTCTCAAATAGGTATTCCCTGCACTCATACTACAATCTTCTTGTTATTCTTTTCCCAATAAGAGGCTTACTAAAACACTACAGACAGTTATACTGAATATTGGTACTTAAAGAAGGCATGAAAATTTGAGCAAGAAGTAATTGTTATTAAAATTGCTTCCAAAGAAAGCACAACTTACAGAATCATTCCCATTGAGGTCAAAAAAGGCAGTAGGTCCCTTTTCCTTTAGCATTGACAAACACTGGACAACAACAGTGAGCAATACTTGTGCTGATTCCCAATTTTCTCACTTCGAAGGAGGGCAAAGATTTTGCGAATGTCCTTCCCAGATGTGCTATGCCCACCAACAACTTGAATTAATTGGGCAATTTTCAAGATGACACTATCATTACCTTCTTGTGAAAACCAATCAAGTAGAAAATCGAGCATTCCTGCTCTGACGCAAGAAGCTCGATTGGAAATGGAATCCCTCATTAATTGCTGAAACACATCAAGCCCACTATGCTGCAACGAGTCACTGCTCTGCCCAATCATAAAATAGCAAGTAATGATATAGTAGGACGTAACTGTACAAATGACAATTCCAAAAACTAAAATGGTATCAAACAGAAATAGGTCTTTAAAACTGAGGAAAATTGTGGCGTAATAAAAGATTTAATAGAAATGAATCCCCAACCTTCTGCAGGACGCTGAGATAAAGTATGATCACGTCTTCATTCTAAGTAGAGACAAAAAACAAAAAGACAAGTGAGATACAGGTCTTTGGCATTCAATTGCTTAAGCATGCTTGGCAGAACTCTTAAAAACGGAAACAAGCGAGAGACATTATTGGAAAGGAAACCCTGAAAGTGGGTATTACAAACTCTAAGGAGAAGGTTTGCATCATGTAGACACCTTTATTTTAGGACTTGCTTTCATATCAAACTTTCCATCAACAAGCATATCAAGCAGCGCATTCAAAAGTCCTTCACTTGAGCGAGACTGGCAAAACTCCAACAATAGACTTTGCAATGTCTGGTACCCCTTGCCCGCAAGACCTCTAAATGTGGCCTGCAAAATATATTAACGAGTCAATGCGCTAGGAAACTTGAATTGTGAACCTGAAAAAGGTAATTGCAGATACCCACGTAAATAAATATGTGGACAACAGCTCCTTATTCTCTATATAAGTAAAAAGAATTATATTTAAAAACAAAAAGAAAGATATAAAACAAAATGGGCAGGAATCACACCAGGATCCCTCCAAACAAAAAGCTAATAGCCAACCAAACTGAGAGGCAACCAAATCCTAAACAGCAGCCTAGTCCAGATAAATCAAACTAAAATTTATTATATTAGACAAGGAACCCAAAAGAGGATTAAGGAGTTTCAGTCCCACACAGAAACAAACTCAGATCTGTATTATTTAGCTTTCTATAGGAAACAGAAAATTTATGCAAGAGAGAGGGAGCATATAGGATGGTCATTAAGAAATCCACAAAAAAAAAAAAAAAAAAAAAAAGGAAAATCTTAAGATGCACTAGAAACCCAGCAACGAACAGATAAACATAACCAATAAAAATAAACAGCAGCCAAAAAATGGCAAAAAAAAAAAAAACAGCTCCCTCAAATTCTGAGGCAAGGAGTGGCCATAAGGTCACCCAGACCAAAACTCTGTCCCACAGATTCTCAAACTCCTTTATCCTCAAATCTTCAAAAGTTCTTTCAAATCGAAATTTAACCAACAGCACCCCATTCCGTATTACTAAAGATTCTTCTTTTCTTTCCCACCAGTGCCACTGAGAAGTAAACCAAAGCATAATGCAGAGACGTTTGCTCTGTTGTATCTTTTCTCTTTCGTACACTAAAAGCTGTCTCTCTTCAAAAAAAAGATAAAAATGACATTATTTATTGTTAAGGCAAGCCTTCACACTCCCAATGTAAGCGGCATGATATGGATGCCTTGTTCTGATACCACTAGAACCCCCCCCCCCCCCCCCCCCCCCAATTTTTAATAAGCTAGTTTGACATCCTACCCAAAACCTATTGCCAAGTGGCAGGAGAGGTGCAGGATATTATATATTGTAAGAGAGACTGGACATCCCGATGTGGAATATACTCCAAACGCGCCTCCTTAAGTGTGGTGTGACTTGAGCCAAACACATTCACCTCTTATATAGGGTACCATGAAGCATGTGTTGGTTTTTACGGTTTTCTAACTCGAATTCCCACCCATCTAAGTGATCTCCTTGCTTTTTCCAACTCCAGGATCCAAATATTCGAAGATCTCAAACTACCCTCCAAAGGGATTTTCAATCAACAGCCAGTCCCTAACTTCGTATCCTACACGCCTAAAAGGGAGCTGAAAAGACTCCTCAACTGTGATACCCACGATAACACTCTGAGTCTCTGACCATGAACATACACCCTTTCAAGATCAATATTCAAACTCAAAACTCACTTTATTTTTCTACAACTAGTTGACCACTTCAGCTGTAAACCGGTTCATCTGTTTATGAGTGTGTATTAACTGTTAAAGAGAGAGAGGAAAAAAGAAGCTGAATGGGATGAAGCCCTACTGTGTCATTCATTCTTTGGAACTTTAGATCATTTTGTCCCTTTACTCAATTATATAAAAGATGTAATGAAACGGTGAACCAATAAGCTAAGGTCAACTTATTGTCTGCAATCAACCATGTTACCATATACGAAGCAATCTAACAGAAACAAAACCAAATGAGGGGGGGGGGGGTGGGAAGGATTATCTTATTTGGATAGGAAAGTAAAACAAAACATTATAATACAGGAGACGAGATGTCCATCTAGGTCTAAAGATAAATTACCTTTGATGTGTCATTGCTTGCAAGCAAACAGGTAAGAGTTTGAAGGACACCCAGAACCAAAGTCTCTCCATTAGCATCATCAAGGTTACCATTTAGTAAAGAGACAATGTGCAAAAAGCACTCTCCCTCACGAAACAAAGTCTGATAGGACTGAACAAAAAAAAAAGTTTACACTGGAACATCAAATCTTTAAACAAAATAACTTTAAATGAGAATTAACTCAATGCATGGGATTATACCACAGGATCAATCTGGAGCATATCTTGCATTCCGGCTAGTAAATTGATAGATAGCTCAACAAAGTTTCTTTCCCGGTCCTTTATTTGAGTGAATGTTTCCACGTATTTAGAACATAACTGCAACTTTGCTCTTTGATCTTCTTCAGATGATGGTACAATCTAAAATGTTAAGAAAAATGCAAAGTGCAATTACAAACTCTATCAATTGGTAAATCTAACAGTTAAGCAACTGAGCATGTAGTATTAAAAATACCTTCATGAGATCAAGAATATGCTTTAGCACTTTATTTCTCAAACCTTCTATCCAGAATAAATCAAACAACCGACCAATACATTCAGAGCTATGCAAAACCAAACTTCCAGCATCTTCTATTGTAGAGAAAAACTCCATATAAAGCTCCATGGATGTTTCCATGCATTTGATCCATCTCTGCATTGTCTCATGTGACTTAGATCTCTTCTGCTGACATGGAACCACTTCACCGACATTACTCTCAACAGAAAGGATTATATTGCTAGACCTTCTTGACTCTTGGGATTGAATGCAAACAACCTTAAGCACACGAGGAAATGAATTAACTGCTTTAAACGAAGCAATAGTTTTCTCAGCTGAAAGCTTTAATATGCGAAGCAAACACTTGGCAAGTGCACTAGAAACATCAGGATTGCAAGCACACTGTTCAAGGGCTTCTACAAGAGCAGATAATTCAGGCTGCAACAACATCAAATAAACAAGGATAAGCAAATATACAGAATATATGATGCTTATGTTAACTCGAAATAATACAGTAACTGCAAGGAACAAATCAGGATCATTGACAATTTGTTCATCCATGCATGTATGCCTCCAATATTGTATTGACATGTAGTTGCATCAGGGCACATGCATAGAGAGAGCTGTATTTAGAATTTTAAGTGGGGGCAAGATCTCTTTTTTGGATGCTTGGGGAAAGGAGGGAAGTGAATGATCCTCAATGACTGAGAGAGAAAGGTTATACCTTGAGAATTGAGAAGGATCCTTGTGGAGACAGAAGGCAAAGTTTGCCAGGGCAAAAGAAGGGGATAGACAATAAACTATTTTTCTTTTTGAAAAGGGGCTGAACTGCAAATTAGCACGGTATCATGATCATTTTAGTCGGTTTTGTCTTCCATTCAAATTCTAGTGATGCCCATATCTGATGACTTATGTTCTGTATGTGTAAGGCCTCTAAATTAGTTATGTTATCAAGTGGGCCCACACAAGAAAGAAGTCAAATGTGTGGTATCAATGTTGAAACCGACATTCAGTGTTATATCAATTTCCAACACTTCAGCATCTGGGATTACCAGTACGTATACATGGTATTAAAATGGGTTGTGTGTAGTGTCAAGAAGAAACCTTGGTAACAGTATTTTCTGTTCTCATTGTACAAAGCCAAATTTGGTTATGTTAGTGCAAGTGTGTTTTGCTGTTAAGCTTGTCTCCTGACAGCTTAACCTCCAGGATACCAAACTTAACAACAAACAAAACTAAAACAAGAATATATTCCTTAATACCTTTATTAGCCTTTATAGACACCAACATCTTTTGCATCCGTACTTAATAATATGACAGTTTATTAAGGCTATCAAAGAAACAAATCGCTGTGTATTTATGCAAATTAAATCACATCTTCATTTAGCTAAAAGAAAGCATCTTTATTTATGCACATTTTTCACAAATTGTCACAAAAAGAAAAGGGTACTGAACGCTAGCCCCCAACTAAGTTCAAGGTTTTAGGCTGGTTGCCAAGCATGAGAGGGTGAACAATGTGGTTCTCCTAAACAAAGGAGGCCAAGCTATTGTTTTTCTACTCACTGTTGTGTCATGTGCAAAATGCAGGAGTCTTGCTGTATTACATGAGACTGCTTTTGACAAAGGGAAGACGGGAAAAGTTCTTCTGGGATGTTTAGTGTGATTCGGGTGGTCTTGATAGAAAAAATGGGACTTTTGAATGCTATAAGATGCAAAACTGGAAGAGCTTTTGGAGGGTGTAAAGTTCTGTTAAGCTTTATGGGCTTCTGTTTTGGTAAATTTCAATTTATAAAGACTACACTTTCTTGTATTATGCCAGATTGGAGACTCACTGTAGGTTAGGGTAGTTTGCTTGCAGCCTAGTTGCATGCATGTGGTGTAAGTTTCTTCTTCTGTTTTTTTTTTTTGTCCTTTTTTTTTTTTGGGTCCTGTGGACCTGTTGTGCACATATTCTATCATTCCAGTAGAAGCAATTTAGATCATTACGTAAAATACAGAACTTACCGAATTGTCTGGGCTCCCATTAGAAGTTGCAGCAAACTCCAAAAATGAAATCACATCCATTTGGAGAACTCCAATCCCACAAACTCTTGCTTGACTGATGATGTCACTAGAAGAAGAAAGCATTCCATTTTTCCTCAGGGACTCAATACATGTACAGCACTCTCCAGAAAGATCATCAGGAGCTGGTCCAAAATAGAAAAAATTCTCAGAAAATATAAGCTCCCAGATTCCCTCGTCTCGAAATACTTTGAGTGAAACAGGGGATGCATCAAGAACCATCCTAAATGCATTCAATACAGAGTGCTGCAGCGCAGTGACAAAGACCCTGCAGAAGGGAACACCGAGCAAAGAGTAAGTCACAAAAAAGAGACTGAAAGTTACACGGGTATATAAAACAGAAGTAACAACATACTAAGATGTCTGGGAAGAGACTGAAATTTATCAGAAAACTTTGGGAGCTTATATTTCAGAGGTAACAACATACTGATATATAATAAAGAATCTCCGATAAAAGAAACATAAAATGGTACATATGCACATATAGTTACACGATATCAACCTTAAGTGGCTTTTTAAATCATTTTGATCTGAACAGGCCTTAATGCAGGGGAACACTGTTTGAAGAACCCTCATGATCCATGCCACTGAAAGTTCACCATACGATGAAGAAAATGGCACAGTAATTCGACCAGTGGACAGTTCAACATCATGAGATTTTATATCTTCTGAAGAGGGAAGGAAAGAACAAAATACTCCGCTCAACTTAAGAACATAATCATTCCAAACTTGAGAGTAAGAACCATCGGCAGGAAGAGCAACAGAAACCTCTGCAATGCGACTATTCACAGTATTGCCAGTTCCAAAGTCAACTTCAGGCATTTGAGAATCTTGCTGACCAGACAATCCCTTGGTGTGTTGTTTATACTCGTGAAATGTGAAAGCAGGGGAACAAAAGCTATTTGCGAATTTCTGAACCCTTCCATTTTCACATAGAAATTGCAAGTTGCTGAAATTCCCAAAGCTGCACACTTGTCAAGGGAACCAATAGCAGGTTGCAGATAACAGATAATATGAATACAAAAAACTTGTAGCAGAGACAAAAACAATACCTACTATTTGATAAAAAGCAACAAAGAGAATATTCAGAAGCTAAAGTAAACCCATTTTTTGTCAACAGACAGAAGATTGATTAGGGATATACTTTCTTTACCACAAAGGGCTTTTAATGTGAAACACATGGAGCATTCAGAACTCAAAGTGTACTATATATGCACCCACCCACCAAGCGTGCATTGGAATCGAAGAAATTCAGTGGGTACAAACACATATGAAATAAACAGATAAGTAACAGAAAAGGAGAACAAGAACTTTTATCCATGAGATAGAAGATATCAGGAACTTCAGATTTCTCATCTAGAAACCAAAAGCATTAAGCATGGGTTTTAAATCTTGTTAGCTAACCAACAAAAGGACCGAAAGGATACACAGCCTCTTTGAGAACTTCCAAGGAGAGAACATGCAGCTGGAAGATTTTTATCAAGGGATTCTCAGATCTGCATTAATATATTAGACACATGTCATAGCAAGAAATATTTAGCAGGAGAGTCGGAGAGTATAATCAAAGGAGCCAGCAGGTCCCATTCAAGCAGGGAAAAAAAATCACCAAAAAGAAAATATATGGTTTTAAGTTTGAAGGTGATCAAATGATATAGTCATATAGTAAGACTTTCAATGAAACAACTAAAGTTCCAACATTCAAGCTGGGCTAAATTATACATGATTGTTGGTCACTACAAACTGCATAATCTCTAGGTTTGAGAAGATCAAAAAGATATAAAGGCAAAGTGTACCTAGTCTAAATCTACATTCCCACCCACCCACCCCCCGCCCCCCCCCCCCCCCCCCCCCCCAAAAAAAAAAAACACTAACTAATATCAATGAACCAAAACAAAATGCTGCTCGCTATTTGTGAAAGCAACATCATCAGAAAATTTTGCACAGAAAATATTACACGAGAAACGAGCTATGGAATGCACGACAAAAATATAATTTTGGCTGATAGAATGCAAGATAGTACATAACGAGTAAGTTTTACCTCTTGTCAGCAGCACAAGCAGAGTTTTTCAATGTTAGCCCATTATTTGATGGTATTCCAAGACCATCCAATAGAACTTCAAGTCCTCCAATGCTTTTAAAAAGATTTTGACCACGAGGGTTCTGAGATAATGTTGAATGAAGAATTCTCAAAGACAAATACAGAAGTGATGTATCTGTCCACTGTTCTTTCATGCTTAAGCTTCGGATCACACGCAGCAGCTCTGGACAAGATTACCCTCCATCAGTGAAAATATAGTTGCAAATGGTTTACAGAAGAACGACTATATCATCAAGTAAAGATGCCAAAAGAATTGTGATCTTCAGGGAACTCAAATTATTTCTATAAGTAAATTAACAAGGGTGAGGGGGAAAAGACTTTAGGAGAACTGTAACTGGGATGTATAAGAATGCAGAGATCAAGACCCTTTTTTTTTTTTAGATGAAATAAACTTTATTAACAAACTGAGAAACTACAAGCTGTGGACTACATGAAGTCCACACACGAAAGAGGACATTCCAAAAAGCTGTAAGCTTAGAGGATAACAACTAGTTGATGGCTGACTTCAAAAAACAAAGTTAATTATGGCAGATCCATATGCAAATGAAACATGAAAACAATCTTGTGGAAGTAAGGGAACTCTGACCAATGACATTCAGCATAACCATTGACTATTTCCAGAGCAATCATTAGACTTTTAACAAGGACACCAGACACGCAGCTTATAAAAAAAGCAGAACACAGGGCAAGGACATAGACAAGCATTTATGACTGAATTTAGTATCTCCTAGCAACATAAATGAAAAATATATAATAAGTTCAACAGAAAGTAACACTTAAGCTCCAGACAGAAATAAATCATAACAAAAGAATATTTATAGTCCTTTTAAGTCATAAATATAAGATTGCAAATTCTAGAAAGTTTTACCAAGTTGAGACGCAAAATGTCTGATAAGACATAACTAAAAATTGCCTACCTTACCTACTAACCAATTAAGTCCACCAGCTTCCATCACAGACACAACTGCCCTCTGATGCCAACGTAACAATATTTCACTAGGGGGAGCATTTGAACTACTAGAAGAGTCGACAGGAGATGCACCACCCCCCGTGACAAAGCCTATGGTATTACTATACAACTGACATTTCTCATTTACATTTGAATTCAAATCAATAAAAGTACTTATTATTGACACCACATATACAAGTATTTGTTGCAGGAGTCCTGTCTTCTCCACGGTAAAATTAGATAATTTTTCGTCAGCTGAAAGTGCGCAACTTATTGTTTTAAGTTGGACAACAACCCCTAACATAAACAAAAAAAAAACACAAAGTAAGACAGTATTTATATACCTCAGGATTCAACAGTCATAATACAAGATCAATTACAAGAAAATCATCAATTTGGGTGGATCAGATACAGTATAACCCAGCGTTTGCAAGCACATTAAAAAAGATAACACCATCTAATAACCTGTCTCAAAGTGGATCAGAATTCATCGATATAGATATTTTTTTTCTTCAAAGATGCTTAACAGAGGTTGTTAGAGATTAAACATGCAATATGGACTGGAGACGCTAGATGGCTCAAGTCCCAACTTCTTATATTCTATAAACATCAGCCTATTCTGGATGACATCACTAGGTGTATTATGTGTGTGTGATAAGCTTACAAGAAACAAAATGGAAGTTTGTTTGAAGTTGGGATAGAAGATTAGGTATTGTATGTTAGGTATTCAACAAGAAACAAGATAGAAGATTAGGTATCGTATGTTAGGTATTTTTCTTCAAAAATGCTTAACAGAGGTTGTTAGAGATTAAACATGCAATATTAGACTGGAGATGCTAGATGGCTCAAGTCCCAACTTCTTATATTCTATAAACATCAGTCTATTTAGGATGACATCAGTAGGTGTATTATGTGTGTTGAATAAGCTTACAACTTCTCAAATCTAATACCTAACATACGATACCTAATCTTGTAAAGGTGATCTCCAAACACCCAGTACTTTATCCATGATTCTCCACCCAACAACAACAAAAGTAGGCAGTAGGGGAATGTTCAATTAAGGATTTTATGTCTTCACTGAAACCTAAGCCTCAATTCAATTAATGCCTCAATCCCAATGGTCGGCTGATTCTATCTCCTTTGTTTCAAATAATACTCAAACCAAACTTTTTTCTATCTTATCTGGATAAGTTCCAGTGAGAATCTACTTCCAAGTGAGAATGAATTTTTTAGCACAACTGGGTACATTGCAGACAAGATCACTAGCAAATATGAATACAGACAATACCTTTCATTAATGCCGTTAGCTTTGGAATGCCACCATAGTATCCCAAAACTCTGCAATTTTGCAGCGAACGATTAACAATCAGAAGAGCATCAAGGAGTGGAATCCCTTCAGAAATGATATTTAAGATTGTGGAATGGCCACAGAAGTCTGCTGATCGGACTGTACTGCTATTTACTGGATTAACCATGGCAAAGAAAAAAGTAAATGGCATGGCAAGAAAACAGAATTTGAAGGAAGATCATAATCACTAATGTGGAAGAAAAAACAGCTATAAGGAACAATTAACCACATACATTAATCTCAATATAATATGGACCACATTCAAGAAAATAATTCATCAAATGCTCTCCAAACAAGCAGACACATACACATTTCCAGTAACATTGAAAAAGGAACAATGTAGATCGAAACAATAACACTGATGTCATTTAAAATACTGATATCAGGCTTTTATTCTGTGGAGTTTAAGAAGGCTTTCCTACTTCATTAATCCAGTGGATATGTTAATTATAATTTTGTTTGCTAAATTTTAAAAAAGAAAAGAATAATAATAAGGTTATTGAAAGAATGTTGCTATAGTAGCCATCCAACTAAGAGAACGCACTTCAGGTGCCTTTTTCTTCTTCTCTCAACACCTAGCCGTTACCAAATCCCACCTCCGATTAGCCTCCGTTGACGTCCTTTTCTCTGTAACTGAGTTGTCTGGAGTGGTGGCAAACGCTGGCGTTTGCCTTCTCTGCCCTTCCACCGGGAACTGACGCAAACGTTACTACATCCTAACTATTCCAGCAAGACCCAACCATCCGAACAGTCTCAAGCCTTCAATGTTTTCTTTTTTTTCTTTTTCTTTTTTGAAAAAGAAAGAAACAGTTTTTATTGAAAACTGAAGAAAAGCATAATACAACTAGGTGGGCAAGGAGTCCACAGAAGATAAAACTAGGCAAACAGCCTAGCAAGTGCCTTAGAGTACGGCTGCTTTCCAATCTCCCCAGAAACAGAAGCACAAAGAGACACCCAGAACCTAACTCTCCCCCAAAGTAATCCCACCTCTTCACCACTATAGACTTCAAAGATTCTTTTATTTCTTTCCTTCCACACCATCCAAAAGCAGATAGATTGTGGCTAAGCAAATCAATGCTTCCTAGAAAACATCCACTATAGTGGAAAGCCTGAAGTTGATCGTCAAGGTTAGTTCAAGTAAAGCCAAAACTATATATATATATATATATATACACACACACACACAGATCTTATCCAGAGCGAGGCCTCGCTTTGAAATTTCAGAGTGAGGTTAGGGTCACTTTTAGGTCGCATATCCACATCTCAACCATTCAGTTTCTAGGCACTAATGTATAGATCATCTCTGCAAAATTTCAACGAAATTGATGATCATTAAGGTATCTAACTCGCTTAAACAAATGGACGACTGAATCTGTCCAACCTGAACCGTACTAGCTTTTAAGGCAGTTATCAATGTCTTAACGACCATCAATTTGGCTGAAATTTTGCAGAGATGATCTATACATTAGTACTTAGAAACTGAACGGTTGAGATGTGGTATGCGACCAAAAAGTGACCCTAAACCCTAACCTCGCTCTGAAATTTCAAAGCGAGGCCTCACTCTGGATAGGATATGTGTGTGTGTGTGTGTATATATTTGTTTCATTTTAATAGAAAAGGTCAAAAAAAAAAATTAGGACTTCTTATCCTCTGTTGTACTTTGTGCCCTTTTCAAAAAATTTGTTACTCATTCTAATTCTAAATAATGAAAATTGAAAATACAAACATAACTTTCCCCAAGGTTTTGCTAGTCAAGACACGAGAAGACCATTCTAATTGGACGTTATAAGAGATATCACACAGAAACCAGAAAATATCATAAGATAAAGAACGAAATTCTCTTTTGCAAGAAGCATTCGATGCAGCAGCAAATGCATACCACACCATTTAATAAACAGTAAATATGAAGTTCAACTTACATTCAACAACCATAGCAGTTAATTGTGTAATCTCTTCAGTCAATACTAAGATGACTTCTGCGGGATGTCCGGCAAAGCAACCAATAACTACATCATCAGACTCTGCATGTTGGATGGTAGTCGAAGCAGCCTCTGAATTTTGGTCAGAATTTACTGGTTCCCAGTTCTTGTATACAACTAGGAACTGCTTGAGAAAAACATGAAGCAGCCTCCTCTTTTCCACCTGCATATTAAGTGAGGACAATAATAAGAAATCATATCTCACAAGGAACAAGAAAAGCTAGTTCCCATTCACTACCATCAAAGCATTTCCTTTCAAAACAAGTTAGAAATAACACAGGATTTGGTCCGATCTTTACAAAGACGCCAGGCCCCAAATTGTGCAAAGGAATGTTATGTAAAACATTTTACTAAAATCATATCTTCTACCAGAAACCCAACCTAAACTACAGAAACCATTCCTTAGTTTTCCTGGTTGTTTGGAAAACAAAAGCAAACAAACAAAAAAATGTATTCAAGATCATAAGAGGATAGCAAGCTTGGGCATCAAAAAGATCAGTTTATATTATTTGAATATCCATGGGTTAGGTGAGTTTATTATCAAAAGCTGAGGAAGTGAAAAGTATTTATGTTTTATTTTTCTTTGACCTGTTGTGCGTTACATGCTTGGTCATCAGCTCATGGTTAAAAGATATCTATTTTTCAATTGCTATAAATTAAATTCTACCAACTAACTTCATGAAGGTGCTATTACTCTTTTCTTGTGACCATGCAATATACATGGCTCACCAAGAAAATGAGTTAGCTACTGTGAGAACCAAAAGAATCCTAACATTGTTTTTGGCAAGACAGTGAACCTGGACATAATTCATAAGAAAAAAAATCTACAAAAAGCATCTAAAAAGTGCAAATCAATAATTTTTACATGAGAAAATAGATTTAAGTAGCCACGTAGTTAGAGAACCTTGAAGAATTTCAAGAAAAAGAATTTGACATTGTACCTTATCGACAGCTTTTTGATATCTAGCCCAAAGTATATTTAGAACGGCCTCATCTCCAACTTCACTGAAAAAATAACAAGCAAACCATCAACAGACCCAGTGCTGATATAGTTTATAATTCTGCACATTGATGCCCATAAAATAGGTGTAACAAAAGGAATGTGTAACAGAAGGAAAACTAAATTAGGGGAAACAAAAGGCTTTCAAAAATGAAAACAAACAAGTTCAACATCTTACTTTCAACTGATACAAGATTACAAGGTCCCACACATAAGTACATGAAATTTAACAAGAATCATCTCTAATTTGCAGTACTGTACAACATTTGCCTACAGTGTAACAACTTGTAATAGAATTTCAAATAATCAACAGTATAAGAGTTTCAAACTCATGTTGCTAGCTTAGAACTGATAACATGTCAAGTTCAAATCAAATTTGGTGATAGGACAGGGAGGGAGTGACCTGAGAGCCACAAAATTAAAAGGCATCCAAATTACAAAGAAAAGGAAGTTTATCAACTAGTATCAAATTCCTGAAGCAATACAAATTAAAAAATAGGGTTTTTGTCCATTTACCCTATTTTTAGAGATTTTTTTCTCACCTATCCCATTAAGCTTTTTTAATTCCCTCTTATCTAAAACACTCTACAGAGGTCTTCCCTAATACCCCATTAAGATTTTTTTTTTTTTAATTTTTTTTTAATACCATTTTACCCTCACTCCTTAAACAGAAAGAGAGAGAAACCATAGGAGACTTCGCCGAAGCCCGGTCACCGGATGCCGGAATCCGGTCAACTTTCGCCGGATTCCGTCACCGGTCAATAGATTCCAGTCACCGGCTACCGCCCACGGGAATTTGCTGAAAATCTCACCGGAAAAGTTTTTTTGCCCCCCCCCCCCCAATAGACGTCTATTGCCCCAACACTCTATTGTCCCTTAATAGACGTCTATTGCCCTCTAATAGATGACTATCAGCCATGTATTGCCCCCCAATAGGACTTTCAGTCGCCAGAATGGAAACTAATCTCCCTAAATTTAGACAAATAAAACTTTAATTACATAAAGAAAAAACAAGGAGATTACATCAATTCCAAACGTCTATTGCCTCCCAATAGCCGTCTATTGCCCTCCAATAGAACTTTCGGTAGCCGGAATGGGACTAATTTTCCTAAAATTAGACAAAAAAACTTTGATTAAAAAAAACAAAGAAATTATATCAATTTAAAAACGTCTATTGCCCTTCAATAGACGTCTATTGGCCCCTAATATACATTTAAAAAAAAATTTCCTTTCCTCCTGTCCCATTACTTCAAAAAAAAAAAATTAAATCTGATTTGGACACCTAGAAAATGATATGGGCACCGACGTCCTCTTCTCCCATCTTTCCGGCTGCAGACCCGGGACTGAAAGTAGTCTTTCGACTAGGCAGGGGTCGTGGATGATGTCGCTGACGTCCTCTGGGAGCTCGAGCCCAAAGCCTCCTCGAAACCTGATCTGATTGCGCGACCTTGTCCTCCTCCTCGACAACACCATCTCTGCCAGTTGGAAGCTCTGGCGACTGGATCATGCTGGAGGCAGCTTGGTGTGCTTCCTGCGTTACTCGAAAACACCATAACAGCTTTAGGAGGACAGAGGCGAATCTGTGGATGCGATGAGCATCGGAGACGACGACGAGTTCCGGTTTGCCGTTCTTGCAAGTCGCCACCATGGCCGAACGTTTGGATCGGAGATGACCAGACTCCGCTTCCTGCTGCCGCCGGTCTGCAGAGAGAGATATCGCCGGATCGAAGAGGGATGAGAGCGCTGGCCAAGAGAGAGAGAGAGAGAGAACGATGATGAGTGGCAAGTGGTAGTTTTTTAATTGGGTTGAGGGTAATTCGTCATTTTATTTTAAAACCGGTTGGTGGGAATAAAAATCTCTTGCTAGGGTAAGTGGGATGATTTTTGCCTATTTTGGAGCTTTAGGTCAAGGACCCTAAAAAATAATAATAGAAAAATAAAAAAGATAAACACTTTTGGCCCTGTATGGAAATAGTGTGGATTTTAAATGCCATTTTCAAAAGAAGCACCTCTTCCAAATGGTACCATTAGTGGATGCAAATAACCCTAAAACAAATATTTCAGCCTCTCTTTTGGTTTGAGTAGAATCCCACCGTGGGGAGTTTAATTTATAAGATCTGGGAAGTTTAATATAATTTCAGCCTCTCCACTCATTGGTTTGGATGCTCTAATTTTAACATTGCATCAGAACATGCAAATTATATCAACCGCTTGTTGGCCCCAATTTATGGTGGTAGCGGCGAGATTCAAGTTCTTGGAGCGATATAATTGTAACTTTGGAATTGCTCTCATCATTCACATGTGCTACAAGTCAACCATCCAATATTTTTTTCCCTTTTTCTTTTTTCTTTTTTATTTTGAAAGCTCTTGGAGATTAACTGAGGGAGGGTTGGGAATTGGGTTAGGACTAGGCTAGGTCAGGGTTCAATTCCTCTCCAATGTAACCAAAAAAGGCAGAATGTTGTAATCTCTAATTCAGCTGATACCCATAAGGCTGCCAGATACTT
The DNA here is from genome assembly GCA_024704745.1 of Rosa lucieae. Classification (NCBI taxonomy): domain Eukaryota; kingdom Viridiplantae; phylum Streptophyta; class Magnoliopsida; order Rosales; family Rosaceae; genus Rosa; species Rosa lucieae. Next base: position 55,863,110 of record CM045498.1, read on the forward strand.
CACCCCAATCCAAAGCTCCTCCAAACCTACACCTCTATAATCTTCAAAAATTATTCCATTTCTGTCTAGCCAAAGAACCCATATGACAGCGAGCATACTGCATCCCCAGAGAACTTTAGCCTCTTCTTGTCTTTGCCGAAACCAATCTACTTTTTTTTTTTTTAAGAACAATCAGATATCAGGAATGCCAAAACCAGATCTACTGGCAGTTAATAAAGCAAGACTCCCTGCTGGAATCTCCCAATTCAACCCAGACCCAAAAATAACCTCTCCCACGCAACATTGATTCATGTGCTTGGCCTGATGCCTGGTCGCACGAGGGGCGTGTTGGATGATGTAGAATCCTACGGCGAGGAAACTTTAGTAGCCTTTTTACCTTCACCGTAACAAGTACTCCTTCCACTTAATAAAGCAAGACTTCCTGCTGGGATCTCCCAACCCAACCCAGCCACTAAAATAGCCTCTCCCACAAACAAGAAGCAACTTACACTGCACAAAGACATTATCTACACTGTGGGGAGAAAAACAAGAAATTTGGTCTTATATGCTGAAGAATATCAAAACGAGTAACCGTCCCATGTGCCACCAACCAGCCTAAGATCTTTGATCTTGGGTGGAAATTTAGCCTTCCATATAATACTTGCAGTTAAGAAAGCAGAACCAAAATTATTCTCGATCAAAAATTTATAATTGAAAAGTGAGAATTCCAGCGGATTCCAACTTCAATCTCCTCCATCCACAATAGAGTCATCCAATTTGACTTTCTAATAACACCAACAACTAAGACAACTCCCTTACCTCTTCAGGGTCCCAGTCATTACCCTGATAACCACTTCTAATTACAGCATGCCATAGAGATTTCAATGGAAACCTCCAAATCCATTTTCTTAAACTCTAAGGCATACACGCTCAACATGTATGTGTGATCGACACAGTTCTTCAAAAGGTTTAATTTCACATGGCTTTAGCATTCCTGTGGATGCTTTAACCAGATAGGATGATTAATACCTAAGACCTATCTCATCCTCACCCCAGCCGTTAACAACTGACTCAAGACCTTTGTTAGTGAGAAGATGAATAAGATCCTCCTACATTTTAGATTTTTGAAAACCATAACTAAGCAACACAGTTCTTTAGTAAAACGTTCAAAGTGGTTTACATGATCTAATATAGCCATCCACATAAACACATAACATATGACAATTATAGATAACTAACGTGCCAGAGTATCATAGCCAAGCATAAGTACCTGAAGCGGATCCTCAAACCAGGGGCAGAGAACCTCTGGGAGTGCGACCCTGAGAAAGAATCTCCATCGTGGCCACTGGATGTCCTTCGAATAAGGTCAGCAACACCCTTGACGATATTCATGCTCTCACCGCCAAGATGTCTATATGAATCAATACTCTATAATCCAATAATTGGGATGCCGGTGGTAAGGCCTGCCCATCACCTTCAGTGAACTCGCCTTTCTATTACATAGCACACAAATCACCATTATATTAGCAAAACTTGTCTCATACACTACAAAAATTAAAAGAGAACAAAAAAATTGTCGCCACTAGATTTTGGTTTAGGGAAGAGTTTCAATGAGAGCAGCTCAGTTAAGTTCCACAAGAAAAATCGGCTAGTTATAGTTGACTTTCTATTTTCTTGCAAAAAAAAAAAAAAACGATTTTGTTCTAAAACCACCAGCTCGTTTTCCATTTACTTCCCCTGGATTTCTTGGAAAACTAAATTGATACTGTATACAACTATCAATGAACTACTACTACTACTACTTACGCGCAAAGCAACCTGAACTTTAATCAAATAAAAAAGGAATTTGAGAAACAATATTCAGCAAACCATTGAGATATGTGATGAATACGAATGCAGATGAAGATTGATAACTTTCAGACCAACAAGTAGGACGAAAAGAAAAAAGGAATAGGATCAGCGATGAACAAGAAGTTGAATTGGATAATTAGATAATGAATTTGAGGAAGGAAATGCTAAGAACCTGATCGGATCGCAGGGTCGGAATTAATGGATTGGATGAATTCTAGGGTTTTTGATCGGAGATCTGAGCCTGGAATTCTTCTGAGCGCGCACTTTCGTCTTCAATGGCGTCAGTGTGTAATTGAAGAAAGAAAAAGGGAAGAATGAGAAAGAAGAAGAACAAGAAGAAGAAGAATGAACCCCAATAAATCGTTAAATTTCAAGATTACCCCTGGTGCTGGAGGGCGGTGACTCAGGTGGAAAATTTTCTCAAAAAAAAAAAAAACTGTGACCGGTAAGATAAGTAGGTAACTAAATCTAACTAGCAAATTGAACCGGCGCAATACTGCGGTTTTTTTTATTTTTTTTGCTCGGTAATAGGTCAGTCCTTTCATTAATATTCAGCAAGCAGTACAAAAACGAAACACCCCTATGGGGTCGACAGAAAGAATCGTTCCTTAATACCTCATGAAATCCTATTCTAGAAGAATAAAACCCCAATAAATCCCGAGTACACCCACCTTTTAGGAAGTCCACGCACCTTTATTCTTACAAAAACCCAGAAACCTCGAAGCAGACATAAAATGGTTTCAACTAAGGCTCCGGTTTTTGCGACCCATAACAAAATTAAATTAAACTAGTCCTAGAAGGTGACACGTCACCTTCCATCCCTCCCTCCATAACAGGAAGCTCCTTCACAAACTCCTCTTCCCCTATCGGCATAGTCCCCAGCTCCTCCACAGTGGCAGGATCCAACGCTTCACTTGAGGAATCAAAATTCAAAATTTTCCCTCTACGCTTATACTTACGTATCTTCTTCACTTCTTGTTCATCTGCATTCTTAATCTTATTTTTGCTTCCCTTAGGCCGTCCACCTTTCTTCTTCTTTGGTGAGACCAGAAGTTTGCCATTCTTGTGTTGGACAATCAAAGAGACACTCTCCCCAACCTCCAGCATCGACTCTGGGAAAGTTAAGTACTTCTTCCTAAGGCGATCCACAGACAATGCAGCCTTTCTCTTTATCCCTGTCGGGACCAAATGCATGGAGGAAAACTCCATTCTTGAAACCTCGTTACCTGTCGCAGATAACCTAGGGATCAAGGTCGCGGACTGTGGGGCGATCTCCTGCGGATCAACCAGCATTGGACCTCGCAGCTTCAAGTTCCCCATAGTGTGGATCACCGATTCCAAAACCCTATGTATGCCAGACAGCATGGAAGGCATGAACTCGACAGGTTTCGACATTACCTGGTCGCCTTTCTCACCAGCTACCACCACGACACCTTGTCCAACAGACCCCGACCCAACTTCCAGATCGACGTTGCTCAAACTCAGAGACTTGTCCTTCAAGAATATACCAATCTCTAGCCCCGAGGTCAACAATAACCCGGCCATGGCTCCTGCAGTCTGCCCAGCTTGGATTTCCTCCTTCTCTCGGATTAAGAGCTTGTCACAACCAGTGGCATCATGAACAAAACGCCCACAGTCCCGGCAAAAACCCTTAACCTTCTCGAAGATAAAAGTTAACTCCGGTTTCACCACTGGTGAGAACTCAAACACCTTCCAAACCCGGATCCGACGCCGAACATCAAACACCACCTTGATGCGCTGTTCATCTTCTTTCCTCTTCAAAGCATTTTGATCCACTCAACCATCATCCCTAAAGAAGCACCCACCATGGCCAGTGCCGCCTTGTTCCTCATAGCAAAAGGAAGCCCCTTCACAGCCACCCAGGCCTCCATCAGATTTAGAGGCACCTCCTCCACTGGATTGAGACCATCATATTCTCCCACCACCAGCATAGTATTCCGATAAAACCAGGGACCGCCACGCAAGATCCGGTTGCGCACACCTTCATTCTCAAATTGGAACACAAAACGCTCCCCTGCATCCTGAATGGTCAATCCTGATCTGATATTCCAAATCGTGGAAATAGTACCCTTGAAACCGGGAAACCTTGCTTTCGGCGCCAACAAACGGCCCACCATGCACCAGTTCCCATCCTGAAACGCTGCAGCCCCCAACACCACGAGGCTCGAGTCCATCTGTAGCCCTACCTCCTCAGTCTCAAAATGGATGTCAGCCATCGAAAAGATAAGGACTAAAGGAGAGAAGTGAGATTTGGAATTTTTATCAGTGAAGAAACCTACACCGAGAAACCCTAGCAGAGACGGCTAGGTCAGAACTATGTTTCACCCTGGATACAAAATACTGAAATTATTTATTCACCGCGGTTTTTTTTATTTTAATTTCAATGTAAGAGATAGATACTCGCAATCTAAAAAACTGCTCTACTTAGAATATGATTTGTCAATAAATTTTTTTCCATGATTTTTAGAAATTTACAAATATAAAACATAATTGTTCTCCCATAAAAAAAAAATTAAAAAACCTGAAAGGATATAGTAGAATTGTAAAAAAAAAAAAAAAATAGTAGGATTATAATTTCAGTCAAAAGTCGGGGTAAAACTGTAATTTCAATAAACAGTGCTATGAACAATGTTGCTCTAGCAGCTTTAGTATATGTATAATTTCTAGTCACCGGACAAAACGATTTTACATTTTTACCGGACTTTTATTAAGACTAAACGATGTCGTTGTGGTGCCTTTCTTTAATTTTATTCCTATTATAGATGGGAATTTCTCATTTTCCATAATTAGGGAATTCACATCGGTGTTTTCAACATAAATCATTTTTTTTTTTTTTTGAGAAACAAAGATAAATCCTCCTTCCAAACTCTAAATTCTAGAGCAATCTTGAAGCTGTACACCATAGAGGAGAGAAAACTCGCTCACACGAATCAGCTCCTCAACTCATATAACGAATCAGTCAAGACTCGCACAGTAAGAGAGAATTTGAGTAGTTGATATCTGATTTTATGGCTCATCTCAGCAATTGTACCAACTAGACTCCATTAGCATAGCACCAATAGGGTTGATCCCTTGGTGTTGATAAAAAATTGAGACTCGAACTTAGGTGCTATAATTGCAACCAAACAAAGTTACTAATTTAGCCGAAGCACAATCTTCTGTCACTTTATTCTAATATGTTGCCCTCAAAATTGATACAACGCATATATAAAATTCATTGCACATGGCATATAAAAATAAAATTCCAATTATGTCTTTTTTAATGGTCCATCTGAACTTATATCTTCGACGAAACTAAGGCAGACTATATCTGACAGGACCCGCCCCGAATTTCACCCTGAAATCCGAGGTGGCCTTGTGGGGCCCACCTTAGGAATAACTCTACCGAAAATTCAGCAGAGTTACCCCTAAAAATGGACTACCCAAAATCTGTAGAATTACAATCACACTTCTAACAAATCATCCATAATCTCCTGGAGCCACCCTACTTCTCAAAATCCAACAACTCCACAATTTACAATTTACAACTAAAATCCGAACAATACAACATAACCCAAACTTTACAATAATTGTCCCACAGGTTAACAGAGCAATCTAAAAGAGAGAATGAATTCATAATACACATAGGTTCAACGATTAACCTACAATATGAAAACGACTGCGGCAGATGCTATGCCTCGAATCCTAGTATGCCGAACCAGCTACTCTGCGGACTGGGCATTTGAAACCAAAGGGCCCAGGGGAAAGTAGATAAAAAAAAACATTAGCGTGAGTAGACAAAAATAAACAATTTAAAAGAAAAAAGATTTCATACTTTCCCACATTTATTCCTTTAAAAACTCAATGCATGCACAATGGTAAAACACATTTAGCTTTAAATCCAAGGATTTCAAAACGATAAACCGACTAGCCTCGCTAGTCAAAACATTCAAAAAATATACCGTAAAACCGAAATCTCATTTCAAGAAGATAAGACCAGCCTCGCTGGCTACAGTGAAAATCGGACTAGCCCCTCTAGTCAAGCAATGATAAGATATGGGGAAGAAGTTTCACCATACGAAAGAAGGGAGCCTCCCAGGCTCGGGTCGGAGTGTCCCACACTCTGGAGCATCCCATGCTCTGCTCTTACTCACCCACGAACACATAGTAAGTAGGGAGGAGTACTAATAGGCTAGCTAGCAATAAAATATAGCGACTCAGGTATGGTGGGTAAAAACAATTCAAATCCAGTAAATCTATAGGGCTTCCCCATAAGTCCCGTGAATAAAGAAAACACAGGTACGATTCCCAACCGTACCCGGAAATTCTCGTAGTAAGTCACAAAAATCAACAGCGTGTCCCACACGCTAAAAGAATACTTAATTCAATCGTTTCCTCGACAAAAATTCCATTTAAAATCTGAAAACAATTCATTCCCGAAATCACTTTATAATATTTCATAAATCTCAAAACACAATCAAATCCGAAATCACTTTACAATCCGAAAACCAAAATCACTATCGATAGCAAATCATTATACTTTATTTCGAAATTCGCAATATCCTTTTAAAACTTAGAGCCAAAATCGTTCTGAAATTATAACCGAGATAAATCAATTTATATTCTCAAATAAATAAACGTAATAATTAATTACGAAACAATATTGCATGCATCACTTAAAATCAAAAGTCCACTCACAGTATATGGTTAACGTGGTATCCAATCGTAAGGATCCTCGTCGAGCGATAGGTCGGTATCTCGTCCTGTACACAATTATATTCCGTAAACAACAATTCGATAAATATTTACGATTCAAAACAAATCCCGAAAACCCTACGTACTCCAACATCTCCATTTCTTTCCGGATTCATGCCAAACTTCACCATTAATATCTATCCGTCGATTAATGTATTCCATATCGGAACAAGGGAAATCCGAAGGTCGGATTCCCACAAATCAACAACCGAAACTCCCAAACTTCGGACATTCATAATCCATGTCAAACTTCTCCCAAAATTAACCAAAATCACATATTCAACATCTACAACAAATATAGAATTTAATAGGCTAAAAATGGAAATTAAAAAACAGCCCTACGCGCCTAAACGCGTGACCTACAGTGACCGCACGTGGGGCCCACGCGCCGGCGGCCACCACCTCCGATGGCCACCAAATTTTGGCAGCAACAACTACTCAACACGCCTAATATTTTTCTCAACTACAACCCAATCTAATTTTACCTTGAAACAGTCGAAATCAACCGGTGAAGAAAAACCCAAAAATTCCAAACCCTAGGTTTGGGAATTTCCTTGATTCGTCCTCCACGCTGCAAATTGAAGTGAATGACCTTAGGGGAAATGATCACCGGCAAAAACCAAACCTTCGACGCCAGTTTGGTGGACGGAGACGGCCGGAATCGGAAAATATAGACGTTGACCACTTCTGCTACAGTGAAACTTCAAGGACCCGATGCGTCATTTTCCGGCCAAGCCGCCGTGAGTTACCGCCGTGGGGAGGTTGGGTAGGAGTAAAGGAGTCGATCGGTGCAGGTTGTTCGCTCCCAGGTGGCCGGAAGAGGGAGATGGCCGGAGTTGCAGAGAACGCCGAGGAGAGGGAGAAAACGTGGGAGGAAGGAGAGAGAAGAAGAAAGAAAAACTTACTAGCCACAGTAACTTTTTCAAATATATACTACTTACCATGAACAGTAACTTCCTTATTTCGCTCATAACTTTCGTATACGAACTCTGATTTCTACGTACCACATATACATGCGCTCAGTTTAACGTCCTCTACAACTTTCATGAAGGAAATTTTCTCAAATTTTGACCCGAACAAAAAGTCAACTTTTAGGGCCACTAAACGTACTGAAACGATAGTAAAAGTGAAAATAAAGGTCATTTACCGTCCAAATGACTAGTAAACGGGTAATTGAGATACGGGACGTTACAATATCGATAGGGTTACTTAAAATGTCAGTGTGCCTTAGTCTTAGTTAAAGTAATATAGAGGCTGCCTTGAATTGCAACTCATATGATCTTATTTAAGGCAATTTGCCTACTTCGAAACTAACAAATGAGCTCATGTGTTTCAACACATTATGGTTTGAGTCAAACTGAAAAATCTCTCTCCTGCTCTAAAATCAAATAGGGAAAGGGGGATAATTGACACAACATAAGTTTGGTTATTGGGGTAGATAGGTGTTGGTGGTGAAAAATTTCGATTAGCGAATTTGACCCAACAATTAATGTAGAGTGGAGCAGGAGCTGAACCAGGGACAATCGAGAGGCTTCTATTCCTTGTTGACCCGATGTTGACGAAGCAGAGATCTCTCTTCGCTTCATAACTTGTCTCCGCTTTGTAAGCTCCCTTCGCTTCGTATCCTCTATCCACCTTTGTAACCTCTCTCCGCTTCGCAACCTCTCTCTGCTTCGTAACCTTCTTTCTCTTCGTAACTTCCCTCCATTTGTAACTTCCCTATGCTTCGTCACCTCTCTCTATAACCTTTCTCTGTTCCTTAACCTCTCTTCGCTCTGTAACCTCTCTCCGTTGCTCCGCAACCTCTCTCCTCTTCGTCATCTCTCTCGGTTCCGTAACCTCCCTTCGCTTCGTAACATCTCTCCGCTATGTCACCTCTCTGCGCTCTATAACCTATCTCCGCTCTGTAACCTCTCTCTACTCCGCAGCTTTGATGAGGAAGCGAAGACTCCTCTTTGTCGTCGGTGTAAGGAGGGGGGTACATGCAAAAGACCATCTGATGCCCAAGTATATTTCTGAGTTGAGTGCAGAAGTCTCAACTAGAGTTCGATGGCATACATAGTAGTCTTGTCCTTATTTATAGGTGACTTACGGCTTAGGCTGCAAGTAAACATGCATGGCAAGTTGTTAGTGATTTGGCTGGTAAGTCACAATTAAGGCCGTGTTTATTCCCGCAATAACCACCACTTATGAAGGCAATGATTGCCATATTAACTGCGGTAATGATTACTGCATTAATTACTGCCATTATCACCTTTTAATTGTCTTGATTGTAGGATTAAATTGGTTGACCACCCCCACAATGCCCCCAAATTTTCTCTTTAGACACTTGTCCTAAGAGGAAATTTCCAAAGCCTAGCTTTGACATGGTCCTGGCTCGTAGTTTCCCTCTCTTCTGATGTCGTACGGTCTCCTTCTCCTTCCAGTCTCGATGGGGTTTCACCTTAAACTTTGACAAGGTCGTCGCCTGGAGGAGGGGTTGTCATTTCGTTGGGTTGGATTATTCGTTGTAGACACCTCCTTGAGCATAAGCGTTGGCCACCTTGACCATGACGCTGGTCTCCATGGCTGTGATGGCAACTGTCCTACTCGAGGAACCAGCTCCTACCAATCAAATACAACTGTCCTACTCGAGGAACCAGTTTCTACAAATCAAACCCAACTGTCCTACTCAAGGAACTAGTTTCTAAAACATTAAGGCAACTATCCTACTCGAGGAACCAATTTCTACAAATCAAACACAACCGTCCTACTTGAGAAACCAGTTTCTGAAGCATTAAAACAACTGTCCTACTCGAAGAACCAGTTCTAAAACATTAAGGCAATTGTCCTGCTCGAGGAACTAGCTCCTACCAATCCAAGCAATTGTCCTACTCGAGTAACTCATTTCTACAAATTGAACATAACTGTCCTACTCGAGGAACCAGTCATACAAATTAAGAGGACTGTCCTACTCAAGGAACCAGTCATACAAATTGAAGGCAACTGTCCTACTTGAGGAACCAGTCCCAATGATATTATTCATGCCATAATTACAAAATACATGATTTCGATAGTCTGAATGGGATACCAGCGTGCACAAAAACCACTAAGCAATTTTATTTTTCTTAATTGATTTTTATGAGTCGTACCAATATTTTTGCCAAAATGAAGTCACAATATTATAGTACCTTCTCCATTACTCAAGATGAATTTCGGCACGTGGACTTTTCCATGATCCTTCTGGTTGCCTTTATTTAAGTCATTTTATACTGAAGAAGTTTACCAGCCTTCATTGCTGCAAGGATTGCTGGTCACACTCCCTGGCACTTATATATTATGTGCCCCCTTGCCTTGTGGAGCGAGCAATATTGACTTCTCTCATCCTCGTCACTAGCCTCCGATTGGGGGGGGGGGCAGATTCTCAAATATTCCTTCCTGACTATATCTTTTGTATATGGTCACAGGGTGAATCATAAACCATTCTTCAGGGGAATGATCTTTAGGGTATCCTTCTATTATTACTCTGAATGTCATTCTTAGTGTTATTTCATTCAACTTCTCTCGAGGCGACGACAGCAGTAACACGAGACTCTTGTGCCTCCTTCGCCTTTTCGATAAGAATTTCACCCTCGACTCTTGTAATTATGTCATCCATATTTCTTGGGGGTTTGCACAACAAACTCTCGTATAAGGGTGAGCTTGGAAGGAGTTCATCTTTGAATGCAATAGCGGCAAACTGAGGTTTATAGTTGACTTGTCGCATTTCAAGCTTGAACCGTTCGAAAAATTACCCTATTTTCCCCCTTGTGTTTTGTTTGGTGCTAAATAGAGTTGCCATATCCTTCCTTTGTTTCTGGCTACAGAAGTATTGTGAAATGAAAACGCGCAGATTCTCAAATATTCCTTCCTGACTATATCTTTTGTATATGGTCACAGGGTGAATCATAAACCATTCTTCAGGGGGATGATCTTTAGGGTATCCTTCTATTATTACTCTGAATGTCATTCTTAGTGTTATTTCATTCAACTTCTCTCGAGGCGACGACAGCAGTAACACGAGACTCTTGTGCCTCCTTCGCCTTTTCGATAAGAATTTCACCCTCGACTCTTGTAATTATGTCATCCATATTTCTTGGGGGTTTGCACAACAAACTCTCGTATAAGGGTGAGCTTGGAAGGAGTTCATCTTTGAATGCAATAGCGGCAAACTGAGGTTTATAGTTGACTTGTCGCATTTCAAGCTTGAACCGTTCGAAAAATTACCCTATTTTCCCCCTTGTGTTTTGTTTGGTGCTAAATAGAGTTGCCATATCCTTCCTTTGTTTCTGGCTACAGAAGTATTGTGAAATGAAAACGCGGCTCAACGTGTCAAAGTTTGAGATGGAGTGAGGCTTAAGATCTTGGAACCACATCGTTGCCGGCCCTGTGAGGCTTGACTGGAAGAGTTTGCTCATTAGCTTCTCGTTGGTTGTTTCAATGAACATCTGCTGTTTGTATCCCTTAATGTGGTTTACTGGGTTGGTGGTTCCATCGTACAATCGAAACATAGGGGTGGTGAATCTTCGCTATTTTGCAGTATTCAAGATGTCATCGGTGGATGGAGATTTCTTGACATCCCGTGCGATCTCAGCGGCAAGCTCTCGAGGGCCGGCCCTTTTGCACGCATCGATCATTTTCTCCATTTTATCGCACCACGATTCATTATGTGCCCTCTTGGATTGGCTCGTACCGGTTCCTCCATTTAGTCCTGCATTCAGTGGCCTACCACCCCCTCGACAATAGATCCTCTAAAGCCTCCATTAGTTGCTTCGCTAGCGCTTGCGCTTGTGACTATGTCCGTTCGTCAAACGAGTCGCTGTCAGGCTGTAGAATTTTTTCAAGCTTTCGCCGTCGGCAGGCATCTTGGTCCTGTTTTTCCTTTTGAAGTTGCTCAAGCTCTTGCGGCAACCTTTGCGTCTTATCGACCGGCGGCAAGTTCAGGTCTCCGATTGGGTTTGGGGGTTGGTTTTCGTCACTCCCAGTCCTTAGTGATAAAAAGGGGATTCCGTCAAGTGTAGCTCCCGCTATCATTTTTTGGGGAAAAGTGTTTCCCATAGACGGCGCCAGTTGTTGGTGAGGAAAAATTCTAATTAGGAATTTGGCCCAACAATTAATGCGGACTGGAGCGAGAGCTGAACCGGGTACAATCGAGAAGTTTTGATTCGTCTTTGACCTGACAATGAAGAAGCGGAGAATTCTCTCCGCTTAGTCACCTCTCTCTGCTCCGTAACCTCCCTCCGCTTAGTCACCTCTCTCTGCTCTGTAACCTCACTTTGCTCCGTAACCTCCCTCTGCTTCGTCACCTCTCTCTGCTTCGTAACCTCTCTCTGCTTTGTGACATCTCTTTGTTCCGTAACCTCCTTTAGCTTCATCACCTCTCTCCGTAAGCTTTCTCCACTCCATAACCTTTCTTCGCTTCGTAGCTCTGATGAGGAAGCGGAGACTCCTCTTCGTTGTTGGTGCAAGGAGGGGGGGTACCTGCAAAAGACCCTCCGATGCCTAAGTCAGTATATTTTTGAGTTGAGTGTAGAAGTCTCAACAAGAGTTCGATGTCATACATGGTCGTTTTATCCTTATTTATAGGTGATTTACAGCCAAGGGTTTAAATTTCTCCGAAACTGCCGAAATTTCCTTAATTTTGAAGTACATAAACGAAATTCATATGCCATATCATTTCCGTCGGAAATTTCCAGAAATTTTTCTAAATTTTCCGTACATTTCCACGAAATTCTTAATTTATGAAATGTCTACACACAATATATATATATATATATATATATATAATTTGTTCCAGAAGGGGTAATCAGCCCATAAAAAACAAAACAAAAAAGAAACTAGCCAGCATCGCTAGCATAGAAACTCCTAGCAATAGAAGCTCCAGTATTGTCATCTACACACACACAATATATATTTAAAAATTCACACTGAAATTTTGTCCGAAATTTCTCTAAAATTTCTGTTAAATTTTTATGTCACCTACAATGAATTTTTGCTTCATACTTTTATAGAGAAAATATGAAATTTTGATTTTTTTTTTTGCAATCATGTTGAATACAACAAAAAGTTGAATGCTCCAACCATTATGCAATCATGTTAAAATTTTTTTTTTGTTTCTATCTGCTACAAAGTTGAATGCTCCAACCATAACATGATTTCATTTTTGCTTCGTCTCAAATATTGTATGCTTCATGCACTGTAACATCATATTAGGTAATTCCACAATATCCGATATATGGATTGCATGTGGAAAGGGAACAACACATATACATACAATAACCATGTGACGAAGTACGAAAATCATTTCCAAAATTCATGTACTTGGGAACAGTATTGTATGATACTAAATGAAAGCAGTTCAACCAGCTAAATCGAACCACATCATAGTAGTTTTTATATTCCTTTTGTTGTACTTAATCATCTTCATTCAAAAGGGTTTTGGTTTTACGTGCCCCGCCCCACCCTCTTGTAATTTTCTAATTATTAAAAAAAGTAAATCGTATTTACATTATCAATATACAACACATATAGATAAAAATACTAGTTTAGCAACCTACTACAATACTAGTTAATTACTCGTCCATATAAAATATCATAATTCTATTATAAATGTATAATTTTAGAGATGTTACATTGTAAATAGGTTTATTATAGGTTAGTTTAGTCTATGTAAAAGTTTCATTAAAAAATATCATTTTATGAATGCAATTAATTTGATTTCTTTATTTTTAACCGAAATTTCCACCGAAATTGAAACTTTCTCTGAAATTTCCTTAAATTTGAAGTACCAAAACCAAAACCGAAATTTGAAACCTTGCTTATAGCATAGAGGCTGCAAGCAAGTCGTTATTATTTGAATACTGCAATCATTGCCATATTAATTGCGGTAATGATTACTGCATTAATTGCTGCCTAATTCTCTTAATTTTAGGATAAAATTGGTTGACCACCCCCACAATAGGCTCAACGTTTTTCTCATGGCTCCAACTGTTACGGTCCAAATAATGTGGTTTCTAATAAATGAACTTCGTAATGTAAGGCATGTGTTTTAGGGTCTTGTTAGGGCCACCACATCCAAACAGAGTGGTCCGAATAATGTGGTTTCTAATAAATGAACTTCGTAATGTAAGGCATGTGTTTTAGGGTCTTGTTAGGGCCACCACATCCAAACAGAGTGAGCATTATGGTTCTACATCTTCCTCAATATCAGCAGAGACGACATCTTTAGCGGTTAGGAATTCTACGAATTCTCTGCAGCTTCTTTTCAAGTGGATTAGTCCAAGATTACTAGACACCAAACACACCATATGGGTGTGGATAATTACTCGAGAAGTTATTCCACATAATGTGGAGAAAATTACTGCACATATTCATATTTTATTTTTGATTTTTGATCTTTTTTTGTTAAATTTCTTTTTTCTTTCTTTTATTTGTGAATTGACCATTTTGTTTTTCTCAAATATTTCAATTCAAATGTTTTTTAATATTTAAGGGATATTTCGGTAAAAAATTTCTATTTTGGTTGACAAACTCTCTTCTCTTAATAATAGTATAGATAATAATATTATGTCGCCTGTCTATAATCTTAAAATGCGGGGATTGAGAATTCTCATCTCTGTTTCTCTATTTGTCTTCAGAATTTTCTCTTATGTCACATTTAATGCAGTTTGAATTGATACTTTTTTTTAACAATTAATCAGTAATTCAGTATTATTTCTAAAAGCTGATAATGAGAATGATGAAGAGGGATGAAACATTAAACATGAAAGTAAAGACTTCGAAAGCTTCTTATTCTGGACATCGTAAAATGAAAAAACAAACAGATAAAAAAATAAAAAATCTCAAGGAGAAACTCATAAAATAATCTCATATGATGGCGATGCTCTTGTTTGTTCTTAAGAGAATTGAAGTTGGACCATGATGTTCATCTCCTGAAAGACCCCCCTAGTTATCTAAATGATTTAGATGATCTGACTCAGAAGTCAGAAGGGTTCTCTAATTTTTTGTGTTTTTCGGTCTGTAACAAACAAACAAACTAGAAGGAAGAAAAAAATAAAAAATAAAAGGAGGTGTAAAATGGTAAAATCCCCAGACTAAAAACCCTCGAGTCGGTCAGTCGCCATTGAAGATTTCCATCAAACTCGTTATCTTCACTTCGCCTTCCACTCCCAGTCTCCACTCTCATCTCACCTTTTGAGTCGCACACCGATTGCTTTTGTTGCAGCTTCTCTTCTGCAGGTATGCTTCAGATTTCATCAATTTTTTTTTTCTTTTCTCCGCGGTATAGAAATTTAGGGATTCAAACATGGAGAATTGTACTGATATATTACTAGTGATTTGGCTAACGGTATCCTCATTTTATGGATTTACGTTTACAAATTGTTCTATATCGGTGATCATACTATTAACAGTTGCAGACCTAGTGATTGGTAGTAGGGTTTCAGAGTTGTTGTTTCATCAGAAATTGGATTCTAGTGCAGACGCGTGTTGAAATGTTGTTCATCACTACTGTCCTCTCGGTTTCGTGCTTTCGGTAGCTTTTTATAGGGAAATGAGGATCACTGAACTCTTCGAGTAATTTTATATAAACAATGGAAGTAACTAACAGTGTTTCAGTCAAAGTTTGTTTGATTATTTCAAAATGTGATGCTATCCTGCAAGAAATTGCGTTTATTTTGAACTCTTTTGTTTGTTTGTTTTTTTTTTTGGCTCTTTCTGGTCTGGACATAATTGAATTTGGAATTCTGTTGCGAGTTAGGGGTACACAACTGTTTAAACTTCTAAGTGTGCTACTCTGGTGATATGGTTTATGAATAAGTCTGATTTGAATCCATTCTAAGTTTGATTATATGCTGAATGAGAGATGCAGGTCGGTCCCAAGGCAGGTGGGTATTCACATTTTTGCTGAGAAAGATGAAGAATGTGGTGGGGATGGTCGTTTCCAATAAGATGCAGAAATCGGTGGTTGTGGCAGTGGATAGGCTGTTTCATCACAAGCTCTACAACCGATATGTGAAGAGGACATCCAAGTTCATGGCCCACGATGAGCACGATCATTGCAACATTGGAGACCGAGTATGTCTTCTATAATGCCTTATATCTTTTATTAAGTTTTGAACAAAATTACATGTAAGTTTACTTGCAAGAATATTACTTAATTTTATAATCATTTCATCAGGTTCGATTGGAGCCTTCACGCCCTTTGAGCAAACGTAAGCATTGGATTGTTGCTGAAATCCTCACCAAAGCACGCATTTATCAGCCTCCTTCACCATCAGCTTCAGCTGCAGCTCCACTACATTCTAGTTCTTAAGGTTTTGCTTCCAATAACTGCTTTAGTATTCTATTCCTTTAACATTAAAGCTGCCCCTTTTCTTTTTCTCTTTCGGTTTCAGTCATGTCTTAGCGTATTTGTGTGAGATTCTATAAACCATTTAGTTTAACTATTGAAATACTCATCTTCCAATTCTTCATTAATACTAGATTCCAACTGATTAAGGCAACAAGCTGATTTTCTGGCTGTAAACCTAAAATCAGAAAGAATGTAATTCTTGTCAAAACGTTATAAAAGATATAGTTTATAGATGGATATGGTGCATTAAGGTTCCGTGTGCATTTATTCTCGGAGCTAATACAGTAGTTACAGTACATGACATCACTGCTTCTCGGAGAAGCGGATCGCCACTAGTTTTCCGCTTTTTCGGCTCGTCTTGTTCTGACTTTCTTTAAACCGTTGACTTTTCATGTCATTTTCAACTCCAAGTCTCCTAAGTAAATGGTCAAATGACTCAAGTGTAACATCTGTAAGAAATCTCCTAACGTAAATGGTCAAATGACTCGAGTATAACATCTATGGCTCAGATCTGTTTTCGCTAACTGCTAAAGTTGCCTAAAAATGTAACTGAACATGACATTAGCCAATCATATGCAAGGCGAAATTGAAACTTAGCAAGCTGTTCAGCTGCTTGTAACAATTTTCCAACACCTAAAAGTGTGATTCACTTTCATTCTTTTTGGCAGGTGAAGCTTTATCTAAGGCATCTGAGAGGTTGAGATGATATTAGGTTTAGCCAAAGCTAGTTCCCATAGTTTCCTGAATATTTTGTTTGTATGGGTGAATGCCCCTTTTCCAGTCGCAACCTAATTGGGTGAATTTATATCTCCAATTATGTACTGAATTATCCCACCAGAAATTTTGGGATAAATTCTACAATTGAATCAATGTTTCGTTATGATATCCATATTGATAGCTCATGAACATTGGTTTGGTCATTGAGCTTTGTATTAGTGAGAATTTTTTTGGTTGATTAGGTTCTTACCATGGAAGGTCTAGATATAGGAAATTTTTGGTTGATTGTTACTTCATATGGAAACTCTACACACACACACACACACACGTATCTATATGGTTGTAGATTTGCATTTATATTCCCTTTTATATTGAAGCTTAAATGGAATAAGTGCATCGATTATTGTCTTGCCAACTGCATTTCTATTCATTTTGGAACTTCTATGGATTTGGGAACTCCTTGGTTATACGAACTCACCACGTGACAGTGTGTTTGCCGCCACGTGCAACTTGTAACATCATGTGCCACCATCATGTCAGTTCCACTTGCTCTCTTAAGGCATCTCTTCAGTTTGTATCTTGTTGGCATTCACTTTCCTTCATATGATCTCCCACTGTAGTTCTATCCAGATCCTATTCTTCCACTATCTTGACACTTCTCTTGACCCCCCTTTCCTATGGATTTGCCAACAACTTCTAAATCTAAAAAAGTTCGGCGAGAGAAAACCCCATGTCTCTACAAGGGCATACGAATGAGGGCTTGGGGCAAATGGGTTACAGAAATAAGAGTTCCAAAGTCTGGAGGAAGGATATGGTTGGGCTCTTATGATACTCCTGACGAGGCAGCTCGAGCCTATGATGCAGCTGTATATTGCATTTATGGTGAATGTGGGAGATTCAATTTTCCAGATTTCAGAAGGCCAGTGCTTCCTGCAGGCTCGACGGTTTCCTTGTCCAAGGGGGATATTCAGCAGATTGCCATGAAGTTCGCTTCAGCTAATGTACCAGAGTCTTTGCCGGTTTCAGCTACTGTGAAAACTGAGGTACAAGCTGATACACCCGCTTCTCCAAATGTATTGGTTTCTAAGGATATGGCAAGTGCATATGAGGTAAAGGTTGATCCTCTTGCCCCGACCTATGCAAGTGGAGCAGGTTCTGCTGATCCACATGAAGATTTCCACCTTGATGATTTCTGTATGCTGGATACAGATTGGATAGCTGATTTCTATTAGGTATTTTTGTGCAAAATAGTATGTGTGTATTTGCATTTCTAGTGTATATGTGTATTTATGTGCATATATGACTTTCTATCTGTGTATTTGTGAGTATATATTACTGTGTATCAGTGTATTTGTGTGCATACATCAATTTGTGCGTGTATATCCACTTGGGTAGTCTAGGGTGAGACAAATTGTCAATTATGGATATCACCTCTGTCAGTGGGACTCAATTGAGGCTCTTAAAATGAGGACTTTTTAATCAAATGCACGATGATTTGTGTGTTGAGGAAATAATATTCAGTCATCCAACCGTTGATTTGAAAGTTCTCATGGAGTCTTCATTTTAAAGCTCTCCCCATATATGTTATCATGAAAAGTGGAAACTCTTGTTGCTCCTGAGGAAATATCCATTATCATGAAACTCTTCTGTCTCAGTAATGGACAGCAAGTGTCTAGAGCCTAGCTTAAAAAGAAAACAGAAGTATGCAGGAATAAAGAGTAGGGGGTTTTTCTGACATGATGTAAGGATGAATTATCTGAAATCCATGTTTCTTTTCATACAAAACATAGTTTTATGTTTTTACCTTGTATGCAAATCAATTTTTGACTATAAACACCACCCGAAATCTGGATTGTTGGAGTCCTTCCCTGCAGATTGGTATAGCATGCACATTCATCCTTTTGTTAACCAATCTCATGTTTTTTGTAAATGTGGTCATTTTATAGGTAACCAATGTCCATTTTTAGGAAATTTATCCAAATGAATGACTACCTTTACTAAAATGGTTTTGGCAATTAATATGATGTGATGCAAAAGAAATCAAGTGGAGCAAGGAATTTCATCTCCAGTAACTTTGTACGGATGCCTTTTACTTCCAGACAGGGAAAAGAAAATCTTTGGCACTGTCTCTAGTTTTGCAGTTTTTATTAGTGTTTGTTTTTTAGTTTTTATAAACTATTGGTGAATTGAGGACTGCTTAGATTCAAAGTGTTGTATGCATGCCCATTGAAAGGTTGTGGGCAGAAGAGAAATCGATGCACAACACTTAATGGGTGTTGTTTCCTTGTTAGAAGGTGTATAAGAAACCGAATTTCCTATTTTACCTGTCTTTCTCCTGAGTTGGTAGCGTAGTGAAAACAAAGGGAAAGAAGAGAGCTGAGGTAGGATGGCTGTGGAAGAGAGCTGAGGTGATCCCATTTATATTCCTTTATGAATATAAATATCTTTTTTTTTTTGGTTACAATAGGGGCCTAGAAGACGCAAACAAAAACAACAAAAAGGCTAAGAATTAGAGCAGGAGCTCCTCCTTGCACTAGAAACAGTAGAGCTGTCATCAAGATAGGCCTGAGCATCATGAATTGGGGGGGGGGGGGGGGGGGGGGGGTGGTGGTTGGGGGTACTCAAAGATGCTGGTACCAAGCTCATGATTGATGCTGTCCTTAGCCAAGGACGGGCTAGTATAGTTGAGGCCATTTTGAGAATTGATCCCGACAGGCCCGAACCCAATCGGTATCGAGCCGGGATAGGCCCAAAAAAAAAAAGGACAGGTTACCTGAGTTTGCAATATGGTAAAATTTTCCAGCATTTCTACATGATTTCAACACTACATTCAAATGATCATTTTAAAGAGAACAAGTAAGAGTACAATTCCCTACAACACTTCATCATTCCATAATCCAACAAGCTGATCTTATTCAACAAAAGCTAAAAGGCTAAAACTGAAGGAAAAAAAGACCAAATCTGCATACTGCATAGTTCCACAGTTGCAAATTGCAATTTCATACCAAACCTGCAAGCTGCAGCTAAAAGCCTAAAAGCTAAACAAGAAGAAAAACATGACCATAACTGTTTTCTTCCCTCTAGCCATTAGCTTCTTCAAGCTGTAAGAAATTGTTGAACTGAAATTGATGACTCCAGAACTCGATTTGGGAATTGGTGATTTTGATGACTTGAGGTGCTGAATTGATGAGCGGGGAATTGGGGATTTAGGGTTCTAAGCTTGGAATCGAGTGAGTGGTAACTGACTGAAGGGATGAGAATTGGGGAATAGGGTTGGGTTTGTACATCTATGATGATGAAAGTCCTCGTTAAAATCGTTGATGAATTGGTGAAGCTAACTAGGGAATGATGGTTGAATTGAGAATTACATAATTTGGGTTTATCAAAATGAGAAAGAGAGAGTGAAGAGACGGTTGAGAGAGAGAGAGAGAGAGAGAGAGAGAGAGAGAGAGAGAGATTGATTAATTGAGATTAAGTCTCAAAACTCGGGTCTGAAACTCTGAGAGAGATGAGAGACGGAGATTGAGTAGAATATGGTGTGGTAGAGTCCACAATAGAAGTATAGGCTTAACCAAATAACTAATCACACTGAGACATGTTAAAACCAAAAATATAAATATAAAATCTATTATTTCAGTACGGGCCGGGCCTAGCCCGAATTCTGTAAACTGAAACCGAAGCCCTTCCTGTTTTCTCTGTATGGGCCGAGCTAGGACAAAACAGTAAAAAAATGGCTTTTCAAACCGACCTGTCCTGGCCGGGATCGGTACATGATCGGTTGTTCGGTTTGTAGTGCCCAGCCCTACTCTGAAGATGTGAGAAAGGTGAGCATTTTCCACAGCATCCATAATATTTGAGCAGCCCTTGAGGAGAGAACCAAGGGGATGGAGGGAGAATTCAGCTTTTTGCATTAGCTGCACAAGTATGGCAGAATCAGACTCGACTTCAAGGTGAGAGATATGGAGGTTCAAGGCTAGTTTAAGACCATAGAGTAAGCCCCAAGCTTCAGCATCAAGGATTTCCCCAGTTCCCAAATTCACTTGGAATCCAGTGATCCAATTGCCAATCTGATCTCTGATAACACCACCAGCACCAATTTTGCCAGTGGATGAGGACCTAGTCCCATCAATATTTAACTTGTCATAATTGTCAATAGGTTTTTTCCAAGTAAGCAAAGTATATCTGCAAACTGTATCAGTATGTACCTTGACATTAACACTAGTCCATTCATTAGCATAGCTCCAAATCACCTTGTCAGGACACACCGGCATGATAAAACTTGGATAAAAAACAGTCTTCTTCCTCCATTTCCAGATAAACCAGCAAATGAAAACAAACAGATTGCACCATAAAATATTCATCTGAATCAAAGTCTGACAATGCAACTGTGTAGCAACCCAGCCATCCAGTCTAATGTAAAAGAGTTGAGAGTAGCCCCAGGCTTAAGAAAGGCCTTCCATATAGCAAGAGATCTAGGACAGTCCCT
Organism: Rosa lucieae; assembly: GCA_024704745.1. NCBI lineage: Eukaryota > Viridiplantae > Streptophyta > Magnoliopsida > Rosales > Rosaceae > Rosa > Rosa lucieae. The sequence continues at coordinate 55,884,268 of CM045498.1, forward strand.
GAACAAGTGGAGAGTTTCATCAGTAGCCTTACAAATAGGACATGAGGAGGTGGAGGAGAACCCTCTCCTAGCTCTTTGAACATTAGTCAGAAGCTTTCTATGGAGAGCAGCCCAGGGGAAAGTTTTCAACTTAGGAGGAACATTGCTTTTCCACATAGCAGTCCATTGAGGATTTTGAAGGTTAAGAAAATCAAAATTAGAGTTGTAGGGAGACTTGATAGTGAAGCAACCATTAGAAGTAGCTCCCCAAATTAATGAGTCACAACCACAATTATCAAAACCAGTAGGAGTATTAATAATTTGATTGACAATATCACCTGGGACCATGGAGGAGATCGAGAAGATTCAAGTTCTAGCCATCATCAGTCCAGAAATCATTGATGGTTGCATTGCTGTTAATGTCAGCAGTAGGAAGAGCCAAGCTGATGAGGGGAGTAGTAAGAAGCCACTGATCAAGCCAAAAATTAATTGATTGAGCTGCCATCACCAACGACATTTTAGGCAATTCCTTTACAACACAGCACCATGAGAGATAATCCTCCAAGTGCTGGAGCAGTCAAGAGGGGGTTAATAGCTTGTATCAGTAATACTGGAATTCTGCAGATATTTAGCAGCATACATAGAAGCCCAAAGACCAGTGTCATTTTGAAAGATCCTCCAACTGGCTTTGGCAAGCATAGCCTGATTCATCTCAGCAGTTTTCTTAATACTAAGGCCTCCCAACTGCTTAGGTTAACAGACAGTATCCCAGTTAACTAAATGGACTTTTTTTTTTTTTTCAACAATGTCACCCCAAATGAAATCTCTATTTAGTTTATCAATTTTATCACACAAACTCACAGGCAACTTGGTAGTCTGCATGGCATAGTTAGGAATAGCAGAAGTAACAGTTTGCACCAGAGTGAGTTTGGCAGCCATGCTTAAGACTTTACTTTTCCAACTAGACAGCCTGCATTGAATCTTGTCAAATATACTAGCATAAGTATGTGTATTGACCCTGGAATGGATGAGGGGCATGCCTAAATATTTACCAAGATCATTGGTCAAGGGAGAACCACAAATTCTACTGATTGCAGCAGTAGTTCTCTTGCAAGTGTTAGGGGAGCAGTAGATAAGGGACTTCTAATAGCTAACAACTTGGCCAGACATAGAGCAAAAAAGATCAAGACATTTCTTGAGTTTACAAGCCTAAAGAGAAGAAGTCTTAGCAAAAACAGATGGGAGATCTTAGGGCCAAATTGAGATGCTCTAACAGGTTTCCAACTCCCAATATCAACATTAGATTGGATGAGGTGTGAGAGCTTCTCCATGCAAAGAACAAAAATGTAAGGAGAGAGGGGGTCACCTTGTCTAATGCCTCGTTGAGCTTCAAAAGAATTAGTCAACTCACCATTAAAACAATCTGAAAGCTAGTTGATGTAATACAGTGCATAATGAGCTTAACAAGAGGCTAAGGAAATTGGGCTTGATATAGGACCATCTCAATAAAATCTCATCTCAGTCTATCATAAGCTTTAGAGAAGTCAACTTTCCAAGCAAAAAATCCCAGCTTTCCAGAGGATCTTTTAAATTTGAAAAGCATTTCTTGAGCAATCATAATATTGTCAGAAATGTGCCTGCCAGGGACATAACTAACCTGATTAGGGCTAATTAGGTATTGCATCAAAGGACTGATTCTAGCAACAATGATCTTAGAAATGACCTTATAGATGGTTGTACACAAGCTAATGGGTCTGAAATTGGCCATATGCTGAGGGCCATCAATTTTTGGAATAAGAGCAATGATAGTGTGATTCAAACCTGGGGGAATTTTGCAGGATCTGAAGGCTTCATGAACAATAAAAATTCACCAGAATACGTTTGCCAATGATTCTGATAGAAAATGGTAGGAAAACCATCATGGCTAGGAGCTTTAAGACCACCAATGGCAAATAAGAAGTTTTTAACCTCCAGCAAAGTGATAGGCTTACATATAGTGTCTAAAGTCATCTGATCAATAGCAGGGAAAAGCCAAGGGATGGTGAATCTAATATCCTCATAATTTTTAAGAGAGAACAAGTCAACAAAAAAATCAACAGAAATATTCTTCATGCTTGCAGAATCAATAAACCAGTTCCCATCTTTATCAAATAAACCCTCAATTTTATTTTTCCTTCTTCTAACAAGAGTAGTTAGATGAAAGAACCTGGTACTCCTATCTCCACCTTGCAGCCAATTGTCCCTGGATTTCTGCCTCCAGAATAAATTCTCTTGATCTCTGATGGCCTCATATTCCTGAATAAGATCAGCTTCCATATTAATTAAAAAAGGATTTTCATGTCTGTCCCTAGCCTTCTGTATGCCCCCAATTCTACCCAAGAGCTTCCTTTTCCTGTGAAACAAGTGACCAAAAACATCTTTGTTCCATTGAGCAAGGGCTATAGAGAGAGCTTTAATTTTAGCAGAGAAATCACTAGTTAGTGCATTCCAAGTAGTAGAGACAAATTCAAAGTAATTAGCATGGGGGAACCACATGGCCTGGAATCTAAAAGCAGTAGCTTCTCTATTGACAGAATTATTAGAATAGAGCTGCATCAAAATAGGGCAATGATCAGATCTAGTCTTGGGAAGATGTTGAATAAATGCCTCAGCAAAAGAAGACCTCCAAGAGCAATTACAGAACCCTCTGTCCAATCTCTCCTTAATTCTATTATTACTTCAAGTGAAACAAGACCCTTGGAACCCCATATAAAGCATTCCTATTGACCCAATCTCTTAATCTACTAAATCTTCCAGTAAGGGAGCCACAACTTTTGTCCTCAACTTAAATCAACTCATTAAAATCTCCAATGAACATGCTGGGAAGATTAACATCAAGAATAAGTTTATCAAGAAAAGGCCGCAGATTAGCTCTAACAGAATTGGTAGGGCTAGCATAGATTACAGTGAGCATCCAAGTGGGTTTACCAGGAAGAGTTACCTTAATATTACAGATTGAAAAGTTTTATCAATGAAGTCAACATGCACTTTAAGACTATTCCACAGGAGCCAAATACCACCAGAAAAGCCCTCAGCTTCGACAATTCTAAAATCAGAAAAATCAAGTTTTCTGAGAGTATCCTTAGCCCTACTGAATTGAACACGAGGTTCTCAAATAGCTAAAATATCAACAGAGTGAAGACTGACTAAGTTTGCAATAGCAGATAGAAAATTCTCACTTCCAACACCTCTGGCATTCCAGAATAAAACTTTAAACATGGAGATGCAAAGAAAGAGAGGGTAGACACCCCATTTAAGCATCAACCATACTCTCCCCATCATGGGAAGGTAGGTCATCATTAATTGTCACCATGCTATTATCAGCAAAAGTTTTTTCCACAAAGTTATCAGCATCACGAATAGTGAATACCTGCAAGTCATCATTAGAAATAGACTCCTCAGGTGGACAATGACCAAAGATGGCAGAGATTCCATCACCAAAGGCATTGGACCCCATGTTTTCAAAAGAGAATTTTTAAAAAACATTAGTCTGATGTTTAGTGACAGAACTAGCACCTTTAGCTTTCCTTTGATAATGCAAATCAACTTTGGACCCACTGCAGCTTCCAATGTTTGAAACATCTCTCATTGGGATTCTAGCTAGGCCCTTGCTCTTCATATTAGACTTATCAGCAAATACCGAAGTAACTTTAGCTGGGGAGAGTTTGCCAGCCAGATCAGTACTCTTCAAAATGGCATCAGTGTTAGAAGCAGAATTGGCTTTGGTGGACACAGAGGCAACTTTCTTTTTGTCTTGAAAATTCTTCCAAAGTTTGACAATAGGGGCCGCAATGTCAACATGATTGTCCTTTATAGTCTTCTCAGGCAGAACAGATTCCATGCCACTTTCCTCTTGCAAAATAGAAAACCTGGAACCAGAATTTCCATGTTTTTTGGCTGCACCAGTGTCATTGCTTTTCTTCTTATTCCTGTAACTCATAACCATCCAAGTGCCCATATCCTCCTTAATCACATCACAGGGAGGAGGGGAGACTTGCCCATTTTGCACACTTTTCATGTTAACATCAGAAGGGAGAACTCTAGCAGAGTCATTGGTATGGGCCAGAGCAGTATCACTACTAGGGTCATGTTGAATAATCCTCTCATTTGTAGGAAATTTTAGTGTGGGACATTTATCCTTAGAGTGACCAAAGCAGCCACACTAGAAGCAAATAAGGGAGATGCCTTCATACACAACATTATAAGCAGTAGATTCAACTTCAACATATGGACGCAGAGTCTTGCATAGATCAACTTCAACATGGACACGAGCAAATTTTCCTCTAGATTGTCCAATAGTAAGCTTGTCAACCTTCACAACATCACCAAGTATCTTTCCAATTTTAGCAATAGTGAACTCCTTGAAATACTTGACAGGTAGACCAAAAATTCTGACCCACAAAGCCATTTTCCCAATAAATTCATTGATAGGATCAAAGTCAGGTCTCCATTTTCTCACAATCAAAGTCTGTCTAGCCAAAATCCAAGGTCCTCCACACAAAGAATAGTTCATAACTTCTTCAAGGTTAAATTTGACAATGAAAAAATCATTAGGAAGAGCAATGAGTTGCCAACCACCCTCAACTTGCCATTTTCTTCTTAAACCTCGCAGCATGAAGTCAAAAGTGTTGGTAGAATTAGGTTTTCCCATGAGATTCACAATCACAGCACATCGCCATTCAAAGTCAAGCTTATTATGAACTTTAGTAGAGAAGGAAATATTCTGGCCATGTTTACCTTGTGAGAAAGAGCAGTCACCATCAGTAAACTCAAAATCCTCCCTCATGGTTTGTCTATAACGATCCACTGGATTCTTGAGTGTGCTAGCATATGTCATCTGAGGTAACAAGGCAGGAGGAGTCTGCACAGAGGAATCCGGATCTTCCACATGAAGAGCCTCCAGATCGATGCTAATGTCATCGCCATTCTTCACCCGCTTACGTTGAATCGACATCGGAGTAGTATCTCTGCCGCTTCCCAGTGGAAGGGCGAAGAAAACAAAGGTTGGGGGAGCCACCAGAATGATTAGGTGAACTAGAGAACGTTGGAAAGAAGGAAGTCAACAAGGGCCAATTGGAGCAAGAGTTAGGTAACAGTTGAGAGTTTTGGGGAAGGTGCGTGAGGTGCGATCCAGAAAAATGTAGATAACAAAATGGCAACTTTTATTTGAATATAAATATCTTTTATATTCAAGGAATAACATATCTTTGGCTTTATGTACCATTTTTTTCTTTTCTTCTTTTAAGAATTGTTGGTTATGAACTTAAGGTTTATGTGATTAGTGAGTTTCTGGAGATATGTATAGGTTAAAATCGCAAAGGGTGTCTGAGTAAAAAGAGTATACGATTCTAATACAATCCTATGTCTAAAATTGCAGAAATACAAAGAAGCAGAAAGAAAGAGGAGGAAACAAAATGATACTTTTCTTCGATAGCCTTCCTAAATGGTCCAAAACCAGTACATATAGGGTGCAACGTAGATAAGAAGAAATGATTGGACACCTGACCTATTTCTCAAAGGATTAGAGCACATGTTATCAACTGATAACAATGACAGCTCTTGCATTGCATATAAGGAAACACCAATCAATATAAGGAAGACTAAACTATGACATATTAACTGATAAATGAGTGACTAGAGTTGGGGTCCCAATAGGTTCCTTAAATTTTAGGTGTTATTCCATGGTTGGGAGGGAATCATAAAATGAATTTTCAAAGCTTCCCTCTAATTTTTTTTTCTTTCAAGTAGGCCGTCACAATTACTACTTCCAAATCAAAACTGTGTTGTTCTCCCTTCTTTATTTTGGGCCTGATTGTATCTTCAAACTGTGGGCTAGCCTGTGTTACAATTTCTTTTGGTAATGTTTGGATTGGTCAATCACAATACGATGTTGTCGTCGGCCCTTCTTAGAATTCATCTTCAGCTAGTAACTGATTAAGACACTGGGGCACCTTTTATTTTTTAAAGGGCAACAAAAAAAAAAAAAATCCACACCCTTAACCTTCAGGTTCTAAAGAGATGCATACGCTGTTGAGGTCCACATGTTTACCGTGAAGCAAATGGTGTTGCCCATCTTTTGGCACACCTTGCTAGTTGTAATAGTATAGATGCACTTTGGGTATAGGAGCCTCCCGTTATTATTCGGGATGTACTCTACGAAGATCTATGTAGTTTATCATTGGGCTTAGGTATTATGCCCTCCCCGTTGTACTTTGTTCCTACTTTTACTAATATGTCCGGGAGTGGGGCTGAGCCTCCCAGCTAGGCTGGGTTCCAAACTCCATTTCAAAAAAAAGAAAAAGAGAGAGAGATGCATATGCTGTTTCTCTATTCTAAGAGCTAGTTTGGGATTGCTGTGACTTAAAAAAAAAACTGTTGCTGCTGTGTTGTGAGAATAATCAGCTGTGAATTAAAATAGTTTCGTGTTTGATAAATAATAGTTTTAAAAGAGCTGTCAGTACATAAAACAACTGCAGAGTGTGTTTTGATCCACATCAGCTTCTAAAAGCTGATTTTTTTTTAAAAGTGGAGCAATCCCAAACGGGACCTAAAGCTCGAGGGTGAGATGAACGGTAACATGCCCAAGTGATTTGACGATTTTACCCCTTGTTTGTTTTTTAATTACGACGCTGCCATTCGATTTTCAGAAAGTGATCGGGAGACGGGTAGAGAGAGAGAGAGAGAGAGAGAGGTTCTGAGGGTGAGGTCTTTTGCGAGAGACATGCACATAAAAAAGAAGAGGGAAATTCACATCAAGTGACTGATCGGAGAGAGAAGGGGAAGAGGAAGAAGAGGAATCTAGGTATTGATCTGAAGCACCTAGCTTTTTTGGATTTTAATTCATTTTTTTCCCCAGTTTCTTCAGGTTTTGAATTTTGGGTGCTATTGATTAGGTTTTGAATTTGTTTTTCTTTTTCTTTTTCTCTATTTGAGTTGAAAGCTCTATGGGTTTTGAAGTTTTCTTTTTCTCTGTTTGAGTACTGTGGGTTTTGAAGTAGTGGGTAGCTGAGATTTAGGAGCAATTAATTGAACTCAATCAAGCATGACTATCCGATTGAGCTGGCACCCATTTGATCAAATTGGAGGATCAGACTGAGCAATTATAGATCTTGTAGGTACATGAACTATTTATGGTGTGTTGGCATTCTCATACAAAACCTTGAAGTATCCTACACGATGATCTCAAAGAATCTCAGGTAAATGCATCCATGCATACATGGTCAGTCTTGTGTGTTAATTAGTGGTTGGTATAGGAAAGTATCTTTGGGGTTTAATATTTTTTATTTAAAGATAGTTTTCTGTTTGCCAAATTGTGTTATTGATTTCCTAAGTATTTTAGGAATTGGTGTCTTTATTTGATGATCTTTATCACAAAAGATTATTTCCTTATAGAAGTTGAATTAGGGTTGTATTCTGTTTGATTGAGTATAGCATGACCCCTTCATATATATATATATGTGTGTGTGTGTGTGTGTGGAAAAAAGATGTCCATGGGTAGAGAGATTTTTGACACAAGAACTTTTGAGCAGTCTTGCTTGGTTGCTTAAGATTGAGTCTTCACAAGAGTCAAAACACTTGGTCCATGTATAAGTGTTCTTGATCAATTTTTCATATGCATAAATTCTCTTTAGATCAGTAGAGAAGCTGTGAAGCAAGAAGAGCATAGTCGAAGATCATTCAAGTGAAGAAGGAGTTCAAGATTGAAGACAAACTTCTCATTAGTTATGTCTAGTGATTGTAGCCGAGCAAGTGTTATTTGAGTTTGTAAAGAACATATCCTTCATCATAAGTTAATTGGTCTTATTTTGGGTTCTCAAGAGTAAGAGCCTCGCGGTGTTTTTAATCTTATGTTTGAGGTTTTTACTGAGTAACCAAAAATCTTGTGTTCTGTGTTATTTTTGGTTTCTGCCCAGTAAGGATTGCAACATGCCTATCAATCCCCATTTTCCAGAAAACACGTTCTGTTCTTGTATTTTCAGATCTTTGAGAAATTGAGCTCCAGCTAAGCTTGCATTTTAGGTGGTATTGATTGGTTTTTGAATTTTGGGTGCTATTGATTGGGTTTTGAATTTTGGTGTGTGCAATTCTAGGTGGTGCAAATGAACGTGGGTACGTGGCCGAATTTATCTATCTGGGATTGGTTTGGCATTTGAATTTGGTTTTGTGGATGATTGTGTATGCTGTGTTCAATTTCTTTCTAGACGAAATTTTCATGTTATTTACATCTCTTGGTTTCTTGATTAAATTCATCCATGAGCTCCCAAGTGTTCTTCAAGGCTTGATGATGCTATTAACAAGAGCGACGTGCTTCCGGAGTTTTGTATTCATGGATCAACAGTGATGTTGAATGTGTAGAAGAGGCCATGGTCAAGGTGCTGCGTGCAGTTACCTGGTCAAATTGGGTAAATAGGCTTTTATCCTTTCTCAATGTTCCAATTTCTCTACTTGCTCGCTATTTACCACAATCAATTTTTTATAGGCATTCATGGAGATTCAAGGTCGCATGATTGAGAATTATGAAGTGTGTATAGCATTTAGTAGTTTCATTTTCATTTTGCATCCCTATACAAATAATTATTTTTTCTTCCCAGAGTTATGTTCAAAGCTGTTTTTTTGTTCCTTTTTGTTTGGGGTTTTGGATGAATTTTGAATTTTTGATGATGGGGTTTTTCATTTGGTGGTGAAATAGGATTCTTGGATGATAAGGTTGCACAACTATAGCTTCAAGATTTTGTGGTTGAGGTTGTTTCTATGTTCTTTCAAGATTCCGAGAAGCTTCTCAACAATATGGCCAGGACTCTGTGATTTTTTTTTCTTTACCTTTATTGTCAATCTTTGTTTGCTTCATTCTGGACATTTTGGTTTGTGGTTGTAACGATTTGAGTGAATAATGTTGATTGGTTTTTTTTTTTGACTTTGTGTAGAGAGCAGAATGTTGTAGACTTCAAACACTAGATGCCTGTGTCCATTAATTCAAGGGTAGCAGTGCCTGGTATTTCTAACTGCTGCTTTTTTCAGAAAACAGTTTTTGATGTTGAGATTCGTTTTTCCCTGTTGTTCAATATTGTGTTGCTAGTGTTTAAAATTATTTAGAAACTCTAATGTGCTGTTATTGTATTCTCTTCTAGGTTTTACTGAAGAATGTTGACTTTTAGTGTGCCCTGTCAAATTAGATTTACTTTCTATAGTTGTAGTAGGAGAGAAGGTTCTAGATTCCCAATTCAAGTTAGAATAGGGCTCCAAGAAATTGTACTCCAAGAAATTGTACTTTGTAATCCCTATATATAGGGCTCCTATTATCAATGAATATACACACCAATTCTCTCTAGAGTCTCTCTTGCATCCTTCATTCTTGAACACGTTATCAACACGAGTCCTAACCATGAAATCAAAAACCCAAAAAAACTGAAGAAAAAAAAAAAGTCCACCGTTAGCCTCACTTGGATAACCTCACCTGCCCTTGCAGCCCAGGGGCCCTTGCGCCTTGCTCACTAGCCTCGCTAGCTCCTGCCTACGTGCCCCTGTGCTCACCTGCACCTGCGCACTCCCACGCCCATTAACAAGCCTAGCCTCGCCTCAGGTTAGCCTCGCCCCTTGCCGATTAGCCTCGCCATTGCCTTGGTTAGCCTCGCCCCGCACCTAGTGAATTTACATCTATTTGTTCAAATAGTTTTTTTTTTCTTCAAAAAATCTATTTGAACAAATAGATGTAAATTATAATTCACGAGGCAAATTATAATGCACCCAAAGGAGGGCGCAGGGAGCAGAACCCTAAAGATAGTGGACAAAACGAACATGTGGGTCCATATGACCGACCTAAAAAGGAAGGTAACCGCCAAACTGGAGCGGGAGCACTTGGCAACTAGAGCCAACGTGGGAGAGGAGGGCATGGCGCCTAAGGCTGTGGTGGAGCCCCCATGAGCCGTGTTGGTGGCGCCAATCCCCTTAAGGGACGCCAACAACATGCACAAGGTGCACCTCAATTGAAGGGAGGCAACTAGGGCTGGGCATATGTTGGGCTGGTTCGGTCTTAGGCCCAAACTGTTTTCGGACCGGAATAGTCGGTTAGGCCCAAATCCAAACGGAGCACCGAATAAAAAAAGAGTGGGCCGAAATTTCGGTTGGGCCGAAATTTCGGGTCGGCCCGGTTCAGTTTTTGAGTGGATCGAACTTTCAGTTCTTGGGTCGTTTTATTTTTTAGTCACTTTTGGACCAATATTTGCAGGCCCAAGTTTATCATTTTCACATTTTACCTGCTGTTTTTTTTGGATCATTCAGCCATTCTCAAGCCCATCTACAAGGCATACAATTCAAATATAACACCTGCTTTTACATCCTAAATGACCTAAACACCTAAACAATAAACATTTAAGCAAAAAAGCTGCAGCCATACAGAAAATCAAAAGAGTTGCAGCCATATTCCATACTCGATAGCCAAACTCCAAACTTAGTTAATACTTAATAGTTACAGACCTTAAAAATAGAGAACAATTCAACCAAACTCCAAGTTATTACAAGCCATATTCCATTCTCCAAAGTCCAAACTTATTGACAAACCTAAATAAAAAGAGCTGCAGCTTGCAAGTTTGCTTCAATGCTTCATTAGTTTCCCAATTCAGCAGGTACATCTTGAGTAACACAAGAATCTGTAATTAATCAGATCAACATCAAATTCTAAAAGGCCAAAACATAAACAGACCACATATAATTAACAAAACCAGTATCACAGTTTAGCACACAATCACAGATCATACAACCATATTAACAAAATCCCTAATTAAAAAATTCAAAACCCAGGACGTTTGTTCGAAATCCCTACATCAGAACCTTGTTCGAAATCCCAAACATTAGAACACCAAACATTAACAATCAAAAAATGAAAACACACACAACATTGTTCGAAATCCCTACATCAGAACCCTAAGTCCCTAAGATCAAGACACAAAATCAAAAAAATTAAAAAGAAAAGAGAGAGAGGACGACCCGATTAGGAAGAGCGAGAGCGAGATCCGATAGGTTTTGGGCTTTAGAGCGAACGCAACAAGTGATTAAAATGAAAAGAGAGAGAGGACGACCCGATTAGGAAGAGCGAGAGCGAGATCCGACAGGTTTTGGGCTTAGAGCGAACGCAACAAGTGATTGAGAAAGAGGTGGTTAGGGTTTTTTGAGAGAGAGGTGGTTACTGGTTAGGGTTTTTTGAGAGAGAGGCGGAGGGTGAGTGTTTCAGTGTTTGAGAGAGAGAGGCGCAAATGAGGCCGCTCGATTAGCTCTTTAGGGTTTTCAATAGATCTTGTGATCTGGTGAGGTTTAGCCTACTCAGAGATTGTGTTCCACACCAATAATATGAAGACAGGTATAAAAAATATATATAAAAAATAATTAAAATATAATTATTTATATTTCGGTTAGGTCCGGTTTAAACCTGTCGTTTCAAGAATGCAAACCGAGGCCGACCCGATCCACATCTAGTTCGGGCCGGTTCTGGAATATTTCGGTCACAAAGCTATCGGTTCGGTTACTGAACCAGGAAAACCGGTCCGGTCCGGTCAGTTTCCTGCCCACCCGTAGAGGCAACCACAATGACGTTTGTCATAGGTGTGGATCATGTGAGCATTGGTTCAAACAATGTAATGCAAGTAATAAGTTAGCTGCAGAATACAAGGCGTATAGGGACTTGAGAGAGCAAGAAGCCTATCTCACCACTGAAGGAGATGATGGAGATGACAATGACGTCAATCTCACTACAGCAGACTTCAAATCTAGCAAAGTCAAGTACATGGATACCATAGATTTTGATTAGATCGTCTTTTATTTTCCAAGAATTATATAATGGCAATTATGCCTTAATCAATAAATGAAATTTGTTTTAACTCTTTCTCGACTAGGTCCATCCAATTAATTGTGATGTCTAGGAAATGTTTGAACTGAGAAAACGGTTTTACAAGAAAGCATAACTCCACAAAAATCTCGACTTACCTTACCTAGTCACAACCAAATTCGAGTTACCGAAAGGATTGAGTAATTACTATTTGTCTAAGTTTAATTTTTATTATTTTGGATTAGATTTTGGTCAAGAAACTTTGATGTAATCATTGGCTATTATTAATAAAGTCTTGATTGATTTTATTGAATCTCTTGGACATATTTTAATTTCAAACTTTATAATTTTTAGGAATGTTTCCCAAAGAGCTAGAATGTCTTGTGGATAGTGCTACTATGCATACTATACTTCGAAATCGGCAGTTATTCCTTGAGATGATGTCTACTCGATCTTTTGTGACTATGATGGCTAGGTCATCAAAATTGATTCATAGTCGAGGACTAGCTCAATTTTTGTTGCCACATGGCACAATATTAATGTCACCGAAGCTCTATATGCTCCTAGGGCTGGAAGAACCCTCTTGAGCTTTAAAGATATAAGAGCCAATGATTTTCATGTAGAAACACATTGTGAAAATGGACAAGAATTTCTTTGCATCACCTCTAATGACTACGGACATAAACGAGTATTAGAGAAACTTTTGTGTCGTTCTAGTGGGTTATACGTAACCACTATTCGAGTAATTAAATCTAGCTAACAATGTCATAAGAGATGACTTATGGGATTCTGACACATATAGATTTTGGCAGCATCGTTTGGGACACCCAAGTCATGAAATATGATCCGTATATTAAAGACTTTACACGAACATCCTTTCTTGGGAACGAAGAGAAGTAAGAAATAAAAATCGATTCAAAGAGAGAAAAGGACTGCCGCCATCCAACACCAGCCGGTTAGGGTTGGTGCCGCCTACCCCCTGCGTCCCCAACATGGCTTTGACACCATGGATGCTTCGATTCCTTAACTCCTAAAGGAAATTGTGACTTTGTGGCTCAACCAAAATCCTCATTGGTTGCTTCTAAAGCCCATCTTTTGTTTTGCAAAGCCTACTCTTTAGCAAAATTAGGATTGAGATAATTCTATTAAGGAAAATATTCCATTCTTGCAAAGAGTCCAAGGTGATATTTGTGGACCTATTCAACCACCTTGCGGGCTATTTAGATATTTTATGGTATTAGTTGATGTATTGACACGCTGATCACATGTCATGCTTTTGTCCACAAGGAATGCTGCATTTGCTAAACTCCTAGCACAAATTATTAAGCTAAGGGCTCACCACTTATATCATCCTATTAAGCCCATACGTCTTGACAATGCTAGGGAGTTTACATAAAAAACTTTTGATGATTATTGCATGTCCATTGGGATTGAAATTGAACATCTAGTTCTTCATGTTCACACCTAAAATGGTCTCGCATAAGCTGCCTTTAAGGGGCTTCAAATGGTTGCTAGAGCATTGGTTATGTGCCAATCTCCATGTTTCTGCTTGGGGCTATACAATATTGCATGCAGCTGTGTTTATTTGTCTGAGGCCCACTGCCACTCAACCCTTTTCTGCGTCCTAGATGGTGCTGGATATAAGCCTGATGTCTCACACTTACACATATTTAGGTGTGCAATTTATGTGCCAATTGCGTAGCCACAACGTATTAAAATGGGTCCTCAAAGAAAATTAGGCATTTATGTTGGATATGATTCTCCAACCATTATCCGCTATTTAGAACCCTTGACAGGCGATCTCTTTATGCTAGGGTTTAGATTTGCGGATTGTCACTTTGATGAGACAGTCTTCCCATCGTTAGGGGGTGATAAGAATACAAATGTTCAACAGAAACACATGAATTGTTGTGGTTTGTCCCCACTTTGTCTCATCTTGATCCCCGAACCGCACAGTTTGACATTGAAGTGCGAGTACTCTCGATCTTAAGAACGTAGTAGATTCGATGCCTGATACTGATATCACTAAAGTAACGAGATCACACATACCTGCTGCAAACATACCTGCAAGGATTGGTGTCCCTATACAAAGAGGGCATGACCCCAAGAGGGATTGGGCATGGCGCCAATGTCTCCCATAGTGGTGGTGTTGTGGCTAAGGCCATGGCTCCTGCAAAGGAAGAGCGGGAGGCCCACAGGTTCGATGGATTCTTGCCTAAAAAGAAAGCGATTTTGGCACAAAATAATCCATTAATCATCGACACAAGAAATCTGTCTCAAAAGAATATTCTGAATTATGGTTACATCCAAGAGACATCATTGGAGGATGCTCTAATGTCAGAACCTATTCAAGAGAATAGAGAGATCTCATTGAATTACACTAGTGTACATGGGATGTTGAATAGAGATTCTATTATCCTTGATGATGCATTTGCGTATTCTATTGCACCAGGAATTATAGAACATGATGATATCGAACCTCGCTCTGTTGAAGAATTTCAACGAATAGCACATTGGCCTAAATGGAAAGATATGATCCAGGCTGAATTGGATTCACTAACAAAAAGACAGGTATTTGGGTTTATAACGCTGACACCCCTATGTGTAAAGCCTGTCGGCCATAAATAGGTCTTTGTTAGAAAGCATAATGAGAAAAATGAGGTTGTAAGATATAAAGCCTGCCTTGTGGCGCAAGATTTCTCACAACGCTTTGGAATCGACTATGAGGAGACATATTCTTCCGTAATGGATATTATAACGTTCCGCTACCTTGTCAGTTTGGTAGTTTCCGAAAAACTTGACATGCAGCTTATGAATGTGGTTACAGCATATCTCTATGGGGATCTAGATTCAGAGAAATATATGAAGGTCCTAGATGGACTTTAATTACCCATATCAAGTGGCTTTAAACCACGATGAACGTTTTCAATAAGGTTAAAACACTTACTATATGGATTGAAACAATTCGGACGGATGTGGTATAACCATCTAAGTGACTACTTGATTGGGAAGAGATATGTCAACAATGAAATATGCCCATGTGTGTTCATTAAAAGGATAAGTTCCGGATTTGCAATTATAGCAGTTTATGTTAATGACATTAACCTAATCAGAACTCTAGATGAGTTAAAGGAAAATGTTAAGTATTTGAAATCTGAATTTGAGATGAAAGATCTTGGGAAAACACGGTTTTGTCTCGGATTAGAACTCGAGCACCGTAGTGATGAGATATTGATCCATCAGTCAGCATATACTCAGAAAATATTAAGGCACTTTAATGATGATAAAGTGAAGTCTGTGAGTACTCCCATGATTGGCTATAGTCTTGAACCTGGAAAGGATCCATTTCATTTAAAGGATGAGTACGAAGACATGTTAGAGGCAGAAGTGCCATATCTAAGTGCAATAGGCACATTATTGTACTTAGCACAATGCACAAGACCGGACATCTCATCGCAGTAAACTTGTTAGCTAGACATAGCTATGCGCCAACACATTGCCATTGGACTGGTGTCAAGACAATTTTTCTATACTTAAAAGGTATGATTGATATGAGCTTGTTTTATCCCTATAGAGATAAAAGGAATGACAAAATAATGGGATCAGACCCCATTAGGCAAAACTCCTCCATCCACGATGCCGTGACAAGCCAAACCGCTGGCGCAGCGGTGGCCAAGGGTGGCCGGCATCACCCTTCTCCCCTCCATCAAAACAATGGTGATGTTTTGATGGGTTTTGCTGATGTAGGATACCTCTTTGACCCTCACAAAGGTCGTTCTCAAACTGGTTATGTCTTTACCATGGGAAGCACTGCGATATCTTGGAGGTCTACAAAACAGACCATTGTCGCTACTTCTTCAAATCATGCAGAGATTATTGCTCGACATGAAGATGTGCGTCAATGCCTATGGCTAAGGTCTATAATTAGACAAATTCGAGGAACTTATGGTTTGAAGTCTACCACAGATGAACCCATATGCATTTATGAGGATAATGCAGCTTGTATTGAATAAATGAAGTTAGGTTTCATTAAAAGCAACAATACCAAGCATATATCGCCTAAGTTATTCTATAATCAGCAACAACAAACACTTTTAAAGATTGAAGTGAATCAAATCCGAATTAGAGGATAATGTAGCGGACTTATTCACTAAGTCGTTACCTATATCCACATTCGAGAAATATATGAAGAGCATCAGATTGAGAAGATTATCAGAACTCCCATGATAGTAGCAATCAGGGGGAGATGTCGACATCATGGGGAGGTATGATGTCTACGTGTGTGATCTTGAAGAGTGAAGGACGTGTTGTACTCTTTTTCTCCTCTTTGAGGTTGTTTGTGTCCCACAGGGTTTCTATTACTCAAGCAAGATTTTTAACAAGGTAACTTTTGAAGCGCCATCACCAAGTTTAAGCGGGACAAGGGGGAGTGTTGAAGAATGTTGACTTTTAGTATGTCTTGTCAAACTAGGTTTAAATTGTAATTTTTGTTCAAATAGATGTAAATTGTAATTGGTAACTTTTGAACTGCCATTTTACATCTATTTGTTCAATAGATGTAAATTCACCTCATGAATTTGGAAAGTTGTCATTTTATTTATAAGATATTTCAAACACCAAAAATAAATAACTTAGGTCTCGAAAAGATGGCTGGCCTAAGGTGGCCGATTCACAAAACTAAAGACAAATCTTAGGTTCACTCCTGGGGTGAACGAGCATATTCACCCTTTATTGTGATTAATGCAATTTAACTTTATAATTTTCTAATCCAACCATTCATGTTGCATAATGTCATATAAAGATTAGCTCTAAAAAAAATCAATCAAATCGAAGACATTTTAGTTATTCGTTTCTATGAAATACATGGACGGTTCATCATAATAGTAGTAAGTGTTGTTAAAACCATCCACTTGTTTGATTCAATTAGGTAATTAATTGATTTCCGATTTGATTGATTTTTTTTCACAGATGACCTTTAAAGGTTAATCTAAGATATGGACCATTGGATGATAAATTTATGGGCTAAATACTGATTACTACCCTGTAGTTTGGGTCCAAAATCAATTCAGTCCCTGAACTTCTAATTTCATCAAGAACACCTCTGCACTTTCAATTTGATTTAATAGGTCAAATTTGTTAGTCTTCCGACAAATGAGTCATTTAACTTATTGACGTGGATCATATATGGCCTATGTTTTGTGATGTGGTGTTGAGGTGGCCTGCATAATCAATTTAGGAGTGAGTCCAACTATTAGAAATCTATCAAAAAAATAGTTTTTCAACAAATAATCCAACTATAACTGTCACGCCCCTGATTTTTAACACAAATAAAAATCGATATAAAATCCCATAATTATACATGCGTGATCGTTCAATCATCAATACAAAATACCTGGAACATCTTCCCTTTAAATCAAGTACATATTGACGCCCTGAACCCATAATTCCAATATCAACTCGCTCCACAAAGTCATATATTACATAAGCTTACGAATTAGATTGTCATCACAAAATAAAACGTAAGTGCTCCTCAGAGCTTACTACATAGCGGAAGTCATACAATGGCAAAACCAACAAAATTTGCTTCCTAATCGTTCTGCTGCCAACAAGCTACCTCAGCTTCAGTCACGATTACCCTGACCTGCAGGATTAACCCCTACACAGTTTGAATGGTGCACCGGGTTGCCACACAACAAACCCGGTAAGCTTATGAAAGCCCTTATGAGTAACTCAGGAACATCAATCATCAACTCACACAAATCAGCTTAAGGAAACGATACAACCATGATTCCTTCTAACATTCTATACCCTTTCCACCGAAGGGACAACATAAGTCACCACTGTGACAATGTTCTATTTGCTAACTTAACCATCAAGAAGCAATTCAAGTCTCATCTAGACAATAAAAGAAGAATACTCTCCGAACTCTCCTTTAAAACTACATACTTATGAGTCTCCAGCAACCTCAACCGTCACCCCCATAATCTATAATGACAGACAGACTAGAGCTCTAACTGAAGTTGTAACCACTCGTCCTGTCAAAGATGTGATTACCGATTTACTGCCTTGGTCACCATTTACTACCTGTCACCATCTGTGACATGTGATTTTCAGACTCCGTCTGGTCTTAACATTAAACATTAAGGTCACCATATGCAACCTGTCACCATCTGTGACATAAGATCTTCAGACCCTGTCTGGTCTTAAAATCAAACGTTAATTATGTCGCACCCGACCTAAAAACGTTACAAACACCTAGTTTCGGCTTTCCCCATCCCTGCTCACCATCTGTGACTCTTGGTACAAGGACCAATATACTTACAATAAGTCACGCTTGACTCAAAATTGTAACATCAAACTCAATACTTTTCAAATAATAGAAAACACATTTTTCCACAATATTGTTTCCCGAAAAGTTACGTTTAGCAATAACATGAACACAATCATGCATAATATTCCTTCACACATCACTCACAAGAATATATATATTTCACGTAAATATATATATATATATATACATAGTCATTCGCTCATGAATGCCTACTAATACCAACTATAGTTTGCAGTTAAATAAATAACGCCAAAACAATAATGGTAACTCAGTTCGTAAAGAACGTTGTGAGATTACTCACCTTGAAACTCCCGCTACGTCTCAATATAGAACAAAGCAGCCAATCCACAAAGTAACAATCCAAAAATACTTCGTCAAGTACCTAATCACATACGGTTCCAACTTAGTAATAATTCACAAACGATTTAAGTCCGAAACCCCTGTTTTGAACTAAAATCCCCAAAGTGGCGCCAATCGAGGCGAAACCACATCCGAGACCTCCCAAAGTGTCCGGAATGCTTCCACAATTTTATGTCCAAACCACAAGTCGATCGGAAGCTCGGATCCTCACGGATCGAATAAATCCACCGGTATGAAACCGTAAAAATCATAACAATTTCATACGAACTCCAAAATTTGCGTATTATATATCGAAATGCTCAGATCAACGAATAGAAGATATATAATACTAGAAACAGTCCCTTACATGGCCGAAACGCCGCCACAGGTGGTGGCGCACCGCTGCCGACCAAAACTCAATATTTCACAAAACTTCCAACATCAAAGATGTTCATCTCAGCATGCTTAACTATTTTCATAACTAGCACGTAGTCAAAATCGAAGCATAAAGGGTCGAAAACTACCTCGCAAGCCGTGGATTACTGTTCAATCCGAGTTGAACCAAGTTCTACGTGAATCGATCCAAACAACCACCACATATCGATTCAGGAGGCTGCTACGAGCTCCCCAAGCTTGATTTGAAGATTCGCCGACGTCGGAGATTGGAGAACTGATCGAGTCAGAAAACACGAAACTTCGCCGCCTTCTAGCGCCGTCGTGGGTGAGAATAGCTGCTAGAGGATGCCAGAGGGACGACCAGAGCAAGGAGGCGATCTGATCTGGAAAGATTCACCGTCGGAAACCACCGGAGTTCGCCTGAAAAGTAGGGGTGGGCGCGGGTCGGGTCGGATCGGTGTTGGGCCCAAACCGTTTCCGAACCGCCCATTTCGGTTGGGCCAAAATTCAAACCGCAGCCCGATTATTTATGAGATGTACCGATATTTTCGGTGGGCCGAAATTGCGGTTCGGCCCAGTTCGGTTACCGTTTTTTTTAATGGGCTTGAATTATTTTATTTTTTTTAACAAAATTCTTTGAGTCAATTGTCCAATATCTAGGCCCAACTTCAATTTTCTGTTTTACACTTCAACAATAGATTAACTTAACGCCAATTCTTCGGTAATTGTTTGTTTAGAACAATCTGAGCAAACTTGTGCAAGAACAAATTAACTTATTTCACAGATCAAAGGAAGCAAAGGATCATAGTTCATTAAAACAAATATAACAACAGAAATATATCAAAGGTTGGAGGACGACTTTCAATTCCCAGCTTCTAATCTCTTGGCTCCTGCAGATGAATATGAAAACCACTGATCCTGGTACAAGCCTACAAAAGTATTAGAGCATAAAACTTCACTGATCTCAATAGCCTAACAATCAAACTCTTAGTCGAACAACACTCATAAATATTCCTTTGTGCAGATCGTCTTTTCTTTGCAAATGAATATAATCAATCCTTGAATCCAAATCCTTACAAAGCAAACCCAAAATCATCCAATTAAAACCCAGATCTATAGCCTAATTCATATTCAAAATAGAAGCTTACCAATAGATTTTGATGAAAATCGGACTCGCTTAATGATGACCTATAGATCATGAACATACATAGTGACTAAACTTTTTGTTGTGGAAGATTTTTGTGAGAGAGAATGAGAGAATTGACAGAAAAGGAATGAGAGGGTAAGAGAGAATGAGGAGGTTGCTGCTGCTGCTGCGAGAGAGATTGTGGCTATCAGCTAGGGTTATTAGGTTTATATTAGGTGATCAAGATTGTGTGTAGAAAGGTCCATAGTAAACCAAACCTCCCCCACTAGTAAAGTGACAACACGTTAATAAAAAAAGGTGATTGTGTTATTATTCGGTCAATTCGGTGTCAGTTCGGTCGGTGTGAGGTGTGAAACCGGTGCCGATCCGAAAAGATTCGGTGCGGTTCGGTGAATGTTATTTTATGTGTATGTTGCAAGCGGTTCGGTCACCGACTCATTTTTCCGGCCCGGTTCGGCCGGTTTTTGAGTCCCGGGTCGGTTTATGCCCACCCCTACTGAAAAGTCTGGTCGGGTCGGGTGAGACGAAAACTCAAATACTGAAGGCCTCAACCGAGAGAAGAGAGAGAGAGAAAAGGTTTCCGGAAATGGAAATATGAAATTATGAAGATATTTTCGGAAATTCCCTATTTATACCAAAGTAGAAACTTCTTCCAATGGCCATAACTTCCTCATAAAAACTCCGATTGACGCGTTCCGCATGTCCACGAACTCGCATCGACACGCTCTACAACTTTCATGAAGGAAGTTTCCTGAGAATCCCAATGTATAAAAAGTAAAATTCACACGACCCCCTAAACTATGAAATTCGTAAAATTATACGTACGAAAACCATTCCACTTCACATACAACTTACGAATAAAGCACAATAGAAATTATTCGTACAACTGGTCCATTATTAATTACCAAAATTAAATAACGAAAATCCATGTCATCATAGTCTACCCTCCTTAAAGGAATTTCGTCCTGAAATTCACGCTTGCTGATCAACAAACAATTGTGGGTACTTCACTCTCATATTCGACTCCAAGTCCTATGAAGCATCACCCTCGTCATGGTAACTCCACGACACCTTGACCAAGTCAACTTCCTTCCTTCGAAGTTGCTTTCTTGACCTATCCAAAATAAGAACAGGTTCAACAACAAAGGTCGTATCCGCATGAACCTCAATCGTGCCAAAAGCTATCACATGTGAGTCAACCTGGACATACTTCTTCAACATAGACAAATGGAACACATTATGCACACCAAACATACTAGGAGGTAAGGCAAGCCTATAAGCCAAATCTCCTACCCTTTCTAGAATTTCAAAAGGTCCGACAAACCTCTGTGATAACTTCCCTTTCTTGCCAAATCTCACCACACCCTTCATGGGTGAGACCTTCAAGAACACATGATCACCCTTTTTAAACTCAACCTGTCTCCTTTTCAAATTAGCATAACTCTTCTGTCTACACTGTGCTATTCGAATCCTGTCCCTGAGAATCGAAATCTTGTCAGTAGTCTCCTGCACAATCTCAGGACCCAATAACACCTTATCTCCTACTTCTGCTCAGCAGATCGAAGATCTACATGGCCTACCATACAGGGCCTCATATGGTGCCATGCCAATACTGGAGTGATAATTGTTGTTGTAGGAGAATTCAATCAACAGTAGATGATTCTCCCAACTTCCCTTGAAGTCCAACACACAGACTCTCAACATATCCTCCAACACCTGATTCACTCGCTTAGTATGCCCATCAGTCTGAGGGTGAAATGCCGTACTCATATCTAAATCAATTCCCATGGCCTTTTGGAAACCGCTCCAAAATTTTGAAGTAAACCGAGCATCACGATCAGAAATAATTGACATAAGCACGCCGTGAAGTTTCACAATTACCTCGATGTAAAGCTCGCACAACGTGTCAACAGAATACGTCATTGACACTGGGAGAAAGTGCACCGACTTTGTCAAACGGTCCACGATCACCCACACTGCATCGTGATTCCGTTTGGACCTAGGCAGTCCAGTGACAAAATCCATTGAGATCTGCTCCCATTTCCACACGGGAATAGGTAATGGCTTCAACATACCTGCAGGTCTCTGATGCTCAACCTTCACACGTTGGCAAGTAAGACACTTGGAAACATACTCTGCCACGTCCCTTTTCATTCTATTCCACCAGAACTACCTCCGCAAATCCCGATACATCTTGGTGCTTCCAGGATGCATAATATACTGCGATCGATGTCCTGGCCCTCACGAAGAATCTCTCCCTTGAGGTCAACTTGATCCGGAACATACAAGCTATGGTTCATCCGCAAACCATCATCCGTTCCCACCGACGACTCCGATGGAACGCCAATGGATGAATCCGCAACTAACTCTGCCAACTTTGCACGTGAGAATTCATCCTCTGTTTGACCCTAGATGATCCTGGAAATCAGGGTAGGCTGTACCGTGACACGTCCAAGGAAACTCCCATTCTCAACTCTTGCTTACATGAGGTCAAACTCAGATGCAGTCTCCAAGATAAGCCATTCCTGAACCATAACAGAAGCAACTATACCTCTGGGCTTCCTACTCAAAGCATCTGCCATTACATTGGCCTTCCCTGGATGATACTCCAAGGTGAAATCATAGTCCTTTATGAGCTCCATCCACCTTCTCTGTCTCATGTTCAACTCCTTCTGAGAGAACAGATACTTCAAACTCTCATGATCCGAAAAGAGTTTGAACTTTTCCCCATACAAGTAATGCCTCAAAATTTTCAAGGCAAAAAGAACTGCAGCCAACTCCAAATCATGAGTGGGGTAATTACACTCATGCACCTTCAACTGTCTAGAGCCATAAGCGACAACACCGCCGTGCTGCATACACACACACCCCAAACCCTAATGAGACGCATCACTATAAATGACTAAACCACCACCGCTTGTGGGAATAGTCAACACTGGGGCTGTGGTCAATCCAGTTTTCAACTCATTGAATGCTCGCTCACATTCCTCAGTCTACACAAACTGGACATCCTTCCTGGTCAACTTGGTCAAAGCTGAAGCATTACTAGCAAATCCCTGAATGAATCTTCGATAATAACCTGCCAAACCTAGAAAACTACGTACCTCAGTAACCGTAGTGGGTGGGCCCCAGTTCATCACTGCTTTAACCTTAGAAGGATCCACAGAGACTCCATCCTTCGAAACTACATGACCAAGGAACTTGACCTCCTTTCGCCAAAATTCGCACTTCTCAAATTTCGCAAACAATTTCTTTTCTCTCAAAATTTGTAGCACAATCCGCAGATGCTTATCGTGATCCACTACCGACTTGGAATAAATCAAGATATCATCCACGAACACCACCACGAACTTATCCAAGTACAAACTGAACATACGGTTCATCAAGTCCATAAAGGCAGTAGGTGCATTGGTTAGACCAAAAGGCATGACAACAAACTCAAAGTGTCCATACCTGGTCCTAAAAGCAGTTTTAGGAACATCCTCATCCTTCACCCTCAACTAGTGATATCCGGATCTCAAATCAATCTTCTAGAATACAGTAGCTTCCTTAAGCTGGTCAAACAAGTCATCAATCCTAGGTAAAGGGTACATATTCTTGATCGTCACCTTGTTCAACTACTGATAATCCACACACAACCGTAGTGAACCATCCTTCTTCCTCACAAACACTACAAGTGCATCCAAGGAGAAGTACTAGGTCTAATGAACCCCTGTTCAAGTAAACCATCAATTTGATCCTTCAACTCTTTAAGTTTAGTTGGTGCCATCCGAAATGGTGCCATGGATATAGGTGCAATACCTGGTATCATATCGATAGCAAAATCCACTACTCTCCTTAGAGGTAACCCTGGTATTTCCTGAAATACGTCACTGTACTCGGAAACCATAACAATCTCTGCCGTAACTGTAGCACAACTCACTAACTCCACATGAGCCAAGAATCCTGCCCTCAAAGCAGTATCTGAGCTAAGACACAGATAACGAAACACCGGCTGTCCAAGTATATGAAATGACACTACCATTTCAAAACAATCAATTATAGCATGATTTGGCCTCAACCAATCAATACCCAAGATAACATCATACGTATGATCTGCTAACACAATCAAACTTGCAGAAAGCTCTCTACCACCGATCACAATCGGATATGCATCACAAAACATATAAAGCTCAAGGGAAACACCAAGTGGGGAAATAACATACAAGGGTCTAGCAAGAGGCCTAGGAGTCAAACCTAACATATCAACCACAGAACTAGATATGAAAGAGTGGGATGCTCCCATATCAAACAACACTTTAGCAAAGAAATCAAATAAGGATAAGGTACCTTCCACTCCGGTATTCTACTGACTAATAGCAAACACCCTAGCCTACCCTTGAGGCAGTTGCCTCTGTTGGTTCCCTTGTCCCCTACCCTGCTGGGTACAATCCTTTGAGAAGTGCCCCATCTAGCCACATGTGAAGCATGCCAAGTTCTTTGGTTACTTGCAAGCTTGAGAAACATGGCCTATCTCATTGCAATTGAAACACTTCTGGTTTGCCACCTGCCTATTAGGTGCAACCCTAGCAGGTGCAGCTGCAGCCCTAGCTAGCGCCTGCTGATTAGTCTTCTATCTCTTCCAAAATCCACCTCGATTCCCAGATACCTTACTGCTCCCCGCAGTTGCCTTTCCCTTCTTTTGGAAATCCCTTTCAGCCGACTCATGTTCTTGGAAAGTTAGGTTCTCTTGCTCAATGGCCATAGCCTTAGAAAAAATGAGCTCCACCGTCTTCAGTTCTAGAACAGTGACATCACGTCGGATCGAAGCATTCAGTCCCCACTGAAACTTCATAGCTAAGCTCTCAGCATCCATCTGCCTCACAAAGCAATACAACCTTGAGAACTCAGCCTCATACTCCCTCACGCTCTTAGTCCCTTGGAATAACGAGACGAATTCCCTTTCCAACTGCTCCCTCACAGAAGGCGGAAAGTACTTCTTCCTGAACAGTTCCACAAGACCATCCCAGGTCATGGTGGACACATCCTGTCCACCACACCCGTGCCATTCCACCACACCCGTGCATCGCCTTGGAGCATAAATATGCCAATCTTCCTCTTCTCAATGTCATCGCAGACGACCATCTTGAAGTAGGTCTTCATGTTCTCGATCCATTGATCTGCCAACATGTGATCTGTACCTCCCTGAAATGGAACTCCTCCTAGCCTCGAAATCTCCTTTGCCAACTTTGACAAACGAGTGGGATCTACAACATCCGCCACCTCCATAACAGGTGGAACAGGCAGCTTAACATTTGATGCTTGGATATCATTCTCGAACATCTCCTCAATAGGAGGAGGAATCCTGCCCCTAGCTCGGGCTCTACCCCTGCCTCTGGGTCTACCTCGACCCCCTTGAAAATCCATCACCTAAGGAGCATATCAACATGTGGTTTATACCTGTATAACTCTCAAACACAAGTATAAGTCAACGCTATGACTCAATCAACTACAACACTACGTCAAAGGATACAATTCCATCCCCTACATCAATCTTGAGTTAAAACTAAAGGTTATCATTCCTCAAAAGTCTTTAACTCATAGAAGCTACATCTAGCTTCTACACTTCATCCCCTCGGCCGACACTACCTTGACGACTCACATCCTAACGCTCACTACATACCCAATAACTATATCAATACCGAAGAACATCTGATGGGAATTCGCTGCAGACCGGCCATCACTCGAGGAGTATTGATTATCACCAAATATGTACCTTACGCTCTGATACCAAACTGTCACGCCCCTGATTTTTAACACAAATAAAAATCGATATACAATCCCATAATTATACATGCGTGATCGTTCAGTCATCAATACAAAATACCTGGAACATCTTCCCTTTAAATCAAGTACATAGTGATGCCCTAAACCCACAATTCCAATATCAACTCGCTCCACAGAATCATATATTACATAAGCTTACGAATTAAATTGTCATCACAAAATAAAAAGTAAGTGCTCCTTAGAGATTACTACATAGCGGAAGTCATACAATGGCAAAGCCAACAAAATTTGCTTCCTAATCGTTCTGCTGCCAACAAGCTACCTCAGTTTCAGCCATGATTACCCTGACCTGCAGAATTAACCCCTACACATTTTGAATGGTGCACCAGGTTGCCACACAACAAACCCGGTAAGCTTATGAAAGCCCGTATGAGTAACTCATGAACATCAAGCATCAACTCACACAAATCAGCTTAAGGAAACGATACAACCATGATTCCTTCTAACATTCTATACCCTTTCCATCGAAGGGACAACATAAGACACCACTGTGGCAATGTTCTATTTGCTAACGTAACCATCAAGAAGCAATTCAAGTCTCATCTAGACAATAAAATAATAATACTCTTAGAACTCTCCTTTAAAACTACATACTTATGAGTCTCCAGCAACCTCGACCACTACCCTCATAAGCTATAATGGTAGATAGACTATAGCTCTAATTGAAGTCGTAACCACTCGTCTGGTCAAAGACGTGATTACCGATTTTCTGACTTGGTCACCATCTGTGACATGTGATTTTCAAACCCGTCTGGTCTTAACATCAAACATCAAGGTCACCATCTGCAACCTGTCACCATCTGTGACATAGAATCTTCAGCCCCTGTCTGGTCTTAAAATCAAACGTTAAGTAACTAGCACCCGACCTAAAAACGTTACAAACACCTAGTTTCTGCTTTCTCCATCCCTGCTCACCATCTGTGACTCTTGGTACAAGGACCAATATACTTACAATAAGTCACGCTTGACTCGAAATTGTAACATCAAACTCAATACTTTTCAAACAATAGAAAACATCTTTTTCCACAATATTGTTTCCCGAAAAGTTACCTTTAGCAATAACATGAACACTATCATGCATAATATTCCTTCACACATTACTCACAAGAATATATATATATATTTCACGTAAATATATATATACATAGTCATTCACTCAGGAATGCCTACTAATACCAACTATAGTTTGCAGTTAAAATAAATAACGCCAAAACAATAATGGTAACTCAGTTTGTAAAGAACGTTGTGAGATTACTCACCTTGAAACGCCGTTGCGTCTTCAATATAGAACAAAGCAGCCAATCCACAAAGTAACCATCCAAAAATACTCCGTCAAGTATCTAATCACATACGGTTCCAACTTAGCAACAATTCACAAACGATTTAAGTCCGAAACCCCTGTTTTGAACTAAAATCTCCAAAGTGGCGCCAATAGAGGCGAAACCACATCCGAGACCTCCCAAAGTCTCCAGAATACTTCCACGATCGATATGTCCAAACCACAAGTCGATCGGAAGCTCGGTTCCTCACGGATCGAGTAAATCCACCGATACGAAATCATAAAAATCATAACAATTTCATACGAACACCAAAATTTGCGTACTATATATCGAAACGCTCGTGTCAACGAGTAGAAGATATATAATACCAGAAACAGTCCCTTACATGGCTGGAACGCCGCCACAGGTGGTGGCTCACCGCCGCCGTCCAAAACTCAATATTTCACAAAACTTCCAACATCAAAGATGTTCATCTCAGCATGCTTAACCATTTTCATAACTAGCACGAAGTCAAAATCAAAGCATAAAGTATCAAAAACTACCTCGCAAGCCGTGGATTACTGTTCAATCCGAGTTGAACCAAGTTTCACGTGAATCGATCTAAACAACCACCATAGATCGATCTAGGAGGCTGCTACAAGCTCCCCAAGCTTGATTTCAAGCCTCGCCGACGTCGGAGATCGGAGGACTGATCGGGTCCGAATACACGAAACTTCACCGCCTTCTAGCGCCGCCGTGGCTGAGAATCACCGCTAGAGGATGCTAGAGGGACGACCAGAGCAAGGAGGCGAACTGATCTGGAGGGATTCACCGCCGAAGTTCGCCTGAAAAGTCAGGTCGGGTCTGGTTAGACGAAAAACTCAGATACTGAAGGCATCGACCGAGAGAGAAGAGAGAGGGAAAATGTTTTCGGAAATTCCCTATTTATACCAAAATGGAAACTTTTTCCAATGGCCATAGCTTCCTCATACGAACTCCGATTGATGCGTTCCACATGTCCACAAACTCTATCAACGTGCTCTACAACTTTCGTGAAGGAAGTTTCCCGAGAATCCCAACGTATAAAAAGTCAAACTTCACACGACCCCCTAAACTATGAAATTCGCATAATTATTCGTACGAAAACCATTCCACTTCACATACAACTTACGAATAAAGCACAATAACAATTATTCGTACAACTGGTTCGTTATTAATTACCAAAATTAAATAACGAAAATCCAAGTCATCACAATAACTTGAACCCATAACAAAATATTAACGAATTGGACCTATTAGATCAAAATTGAAAGTACAGGGGTGTTTTTGATGAAATTAGAAGTCCAGGGACTAAATTGATTTTGGACCTAAACCACAGGGTAGTTACCTATATTTAGCCATAAATTTATTAAGTAAAAGTATGTTAATCGACAATAGAAGTGAATATGCTCATTCACCCCAAGGGTGAACCTAAGAATTGTCCCAAAATTTGGACCAAAAGTAATCTGAGGACCGACCTTGGACTTGTATGCCTCATAAGTGGGAAACAAGCAATTCTAATGACCCATGGGACAATGATGCATCTCCAAAATCACGAGCACCTCCAGCCAATCTTTTGAATGACGTGATCACTACAAAAACATGATTTAAGGACATTGAAACTGTGTCCTTAAATACATACAAGGACTCTTTTAAAAAGAGTCCTCTATCCGGGAGTCATTATAAGTCCCAAACAAGGTGTTAATGCTCAGGTTCGGCGGTAGCCGATCCCTGGTTTAACGCAGGTCCGACGGGCGGACCGCTACTCCGAAGATTGGATGATTCCTGTTTACTGTAACACGATAGACAGGGTGTCAGAGGGAGACCGCGTTGGGCGGTCTTCACTCCTCCGATGCCTAAGTCAGTCACTGTATATGGACAGTATAACAATAAATGAGTAGTAATTGCGTAATTAATGAGGAGAGAGGAGAGAACCTTTTATAGGTGAGGAAGAGGTTGATCTTCTTCTTGTTTCCGATGTGGGACTGATGTGCTTCAATCCCCAGCGTTTGGAGCCTCTGATGCTATCTTGACCCGCGGCGCGTTAGCGGTGATCTGGGGGCTGCCCAGGGCTTAAGCGGTAGCCTGCCTGGCCGTGTCTTCGCAGATCATCCCTTTGGCGGGAGTCGGTACCTCCGGCGGTACAGTGAGCGTGGCTCATTATAGCTAATTATGCTCGTTCTGGCGCATGTAGGTACAAGTCCCCCAAGTCCCCAGTCAAGGAGGGCACTCTTGGTTGGGGATTTGATCGGCGGTGTGAAGCGTTACTTCTGCTAGACATTGCAACAGCATAATTAGCATCAGTGCGTTGTCAACCATGGACTTTCTGAGCAAACGCTTTATACTCTTTCGGGTGGGCCCCTGTCAGGCCCGCCAAGGAGTCCCCCACTCCCTAGCCAAGACGGAACTCCGGATGGTCGGTAGATTGTTTGTTGAGGGGGGGTTGCGCGGAGCAGAGGGTGTTGGGTAGCGAGCCCAATCTTAGTACCCAGGTGACGGGAGTCAACGTACCTGATCAGGGTCATCGTAGACTATTGACAAGTCCCCGTGTCCCGTAGGGACTAGCTGACCGTAACGCCGCGTGGAGGGCTTTGTCAGAGGGAGGCGTAGCCTCGGGATTCGCCGCTGGCGGATACCCCCTGCTGGCTGTAGCAATATAAACAGCGTTGGGTGGACGTGTTCGGTGGAGGTTACTGAGCGAAGTTTCGCTCGGCAACGCACGGGGTTTGCAAGGTGGAGGGGGTTATGTTGGCAGTGCCACGTATAGCCGAGGCTGCCCCTTACAAATTGTCAAGTGGAAGTCCTTAGCAAACTTCGATACTTGGAAAGTGACAAGTGAGAAGTTCCGCTGGCGGGGTTTCGCTCAGCGGTGACTTCGTCACCTGGAAAGTGACAGGTGAGAAGTTCCGCTAGCGGGGTTTCGCTCAGCGGTGACTTCGTCACTTGGAAAGTGACAAGTGAGGAGTTCCGCTAGCGGGGTTTCGCTCAGCGGTGACTTCGTCACCTGGAAAGTGACAAGTGAGGAGTTCTGCTAGCGGGGTTTCGCTCAGCGGTGACTTCGTCACCTGGAAAGTGACAAGTGAGGAGTTCCGCTAGCGGGGTTCCGCTCAGCGGTGACTTCGTCACTTGGAAAGTGACAAGTGAGGAGTTCCGCTAGCGGGGTTCCACTCAGCTGTGACTTCGTCACTTGGAAAGTGACAAGTGAGGAGTTCCGCTAGCGGGGTTCCGCTCAGCGGTGACTTCATCACTTGGAAAGTGACAAGTGAGAAGTTCCGCTAGCGGGGTTTCGCTCAGCGGTTACTTCGTCACTTGAAAGGTGCCCTCCCTCTACAAGTAATGGCCTTTACCAGACGCTTCGTCTGACAGTGGTTGACACGTGGCGAACCCCTAAAGGGTTAGCGTGCGTAGGTGCGTCTCCTCCGCCTAGCCGTCTTCTCGTCATAAATGTTAGAAATGATGGATTTCGTAACCGAGGCGACGCTTCGGTTAATCCGGAGAGTAACTGTAGCTGCTGGACACGTGTACGGCTGTCGTCAGATGTCGTTTTTCAACGGACGGTGTAGGATTGTTCGACGTTGACATAAAAGGGGGGGGGAAGATAGCATAGTTGGCACTGTTCTACACTTTGAACTGTGCCCTCGTCTTCTTCAAGCGTTCTGTGCCTGAGATTGGAGTTGAAAGGTGAGGTGATATTGGGTTTGAAGACTAGTGCATGGAAGACGATCTCCGGCTTGGAAGGCTAGTTCCAACACTGCTGTCAGAGGCTCCACTGTTAAGGTTGGTAATCTGGTCTATTTCCCTGTTTCATTGGGTGTCTGCCTCGGTGAATTTCTGGGTTTTGGGTGTTTTTTTGATATGCTACTTGTCGACGTACTGTGAGGGTGTGAGAGTAGGTTTGGGGAAGGGTGGTTGTGATTGACAGAATTGGGGTTGTTAAGGCTTTTCTAGATGGTCGAATCTGGGTTTGGGTGCATTTGTTCTTGTTTTGGCATTTTCTGGGTTTGAGTGTTCTTGATGATCTTGGGCATTGACTGATACATGGGTAGTTTAGATCTTCGTGTGAGCTAACTAGTTTGGGTTTTAGGGTTTTGGGATGGCCGACGTCGTAGAGATTTCGAGCAGTGAGGATTCCGGATCTGAAGTGTCGTTCAGCGCGGCGGATAGAAATTTTATTGACTCGTTGCGTCCGTTTGCCAGTGCAGGAACCTCCCTGCCAGAGCCGCTAGAAGTCGAGCCGCTACAGACCATTCCGTGGGAAGAAGTTATGAGTCGTGCGTCACGTCCGGAGAGTTCCAGGGTGGGGGAAGCCGCCGCTGCCCATACCTTGCATGAGGAGCGCCTAGAAAGTAATAGTGCCGCCAGCGGAACCGCTGGCGGGGGAGGCGTAGAGGGGGAGGATATCGAGTCGGCGTGGGTGTTAGAGGACGGCACCCCTGTTGATGAGGCTGGAGGCGGGATGACCGCTGTTGCCGTCAACCGGCTGAAGCGGGTGTTCCGGTTGCCCGGCGTGGTGAAGCTGCTTCCGCCGACGGTAGAGGAGAAAGCTTCAATCCTGCCGGCGGGCCACGCCGCGGTGCACGAGGCAATATTCCGCGAGGGAGTGACATTCCCGCTGGTGCCTAACCTGCAGATCCTTGTGTGCGAGTTCGGCATCGCCTTTGGGCAAGTGTGCCCCAACATGTGGCGGTTGTTGCTGGCGCTGAACTTGCTGTGGCGGTTATCCGGTTGCGAAGGACCGACCGTGGCGGAGGTACTACACTTCTACGAACTGGTGTACGTGAAGCGCCAGGGTTGTAGAGGGCAAGTCAACCTCAGTCGTCGCCAGGGAGCGCCCAAGCTGATTGAGAACCTGAGGGACTCGATGTCGTACTGGCGGGGTTCCTTCTACATTGCCACGGCGGGGTGGGAGTATCAAGCGGGGTCTAACGAGGGGGAGCCGACGTTTAGAATTAAGTCGGAGTTTCAGCCCATCAGAGGTTGTTTGTCATTTTCGCTGAACACGACTGGCGGAGTTTTGTTTTTTTTTTGTTTTTTTTGTACTCTGTACTGATAGTGGCCTTATTTGTGCAGCGGGGTTGCGGTATAACATGACTCGTGAGGAAGAGTGCCGCGTAGCACACATCAGAGGTTGTTGGCGGAATCGCAACTTACTGGATTTCTGTCTCCTCACCGGGTGGGAGCTGCTGGTAGCGCAACAACTAACGCGTGTTGTTGGTAAGTACTCTCCGCTGTACTGCATGCTTTGTGGCTGCCTCATACTAACCGGCTTGCCATTATATACTTTTGTAGAGACTCCACCGGGAAACAAGGCCAGCCGCGACGCTTTCAAGAAAGCAATGGACCGTGCTGAAGTGGATAATTTCCTGGAGGCTATGTACGCTTCCGACCTGGCGGCATAGAAGACGGCGGTGGACGCCGCTAGGCTTACGCTGAGCCCATCAGAGGCTCCCGTGGTGCTGCCCATGCCGCACCACTCTCATCTTGGCGGTGAAAGGTGCCCGCTGTACAGGGGGGGACCGGCGCGGCGGGCGAGGAGGCGCCTCGGAAGGAGAGGGCGCCGGCGACACGGCGTAGGGTGCCAAAGAAATCGGTGCGCCCAACGGAGGGGGTAACCATCGCGGGGTTGGAGCTGTCAAGGGGGGGTGCGAGGGTTGCCGCTGCTGGGGGTACGAGGGTCCTTCAGCGAAAGCGCCGTCAACCGAACTCCAGTGGGGAAGAGGAGGTGGAGGTCACCGGGGCCCGCGAGCAGCCGAAGAAGTCAAGGCAGGCTCCGCCCGAGGCTCCAGTTGAAGTGGCTACAGCGGAGGGTGCGAGCGGCTTGGATTCATTTACCGCTTATGCCGAGTTTCTCAACGACGGTGAACGGGATTTCCTGTATCACCTCTGTGAGCGACTGGGGTTCGGCGGTCTGGAGGGGATAGTTCGGTCGACCGCAGTCAGCGAATCGCCCTTCAGTACAGCGTTTGGGCACGTTGCCGTTGGACTCCACGAGATGTTCCAGGCGGCGTCCAAGCAGCCCCTTGTTGAGCGGGAGCTGAGGGAGGAAGTGGCGGGCCTGCAGAGGGACTTGGGGAAGGCCCAGGAAAAGCTGGCTGACGTCGAGCGACGTTTGGCAAAGGACGACGGCGATGCGGCAGATGCCAGGGGCAAGCTGAACGTGGCCATTGAGCGGCACCTAGAGCAGAATGAGCGGTTTGCCAAGGTGGAGCAGGACATGTCCCTGCTGCGGGATCGGGTGACCGCGAAGGAGAAGAAATTTGAAATCCTTCAGCGGGAGTCTGCGGCCAAACAAGCGAAGATCAAGCGGCTAGAGGGTGAAGTCGCTTGTTTGGAGGTTGAGGGAGGCCGTGCCGCGGTTGCCGCTGTTGAATCATATAAGTAGTCGACGGAGTACAAGAAGGCACTGACTGAGGCAGCGAAGGCCGGTGCCTTAGCCAATGTAGAGATGCTGCAGCAAAAGGGCGCCATTGACTGGGCGAAAGCCTCGATGCCGGTCGTGCAACCATCCAAGGAAGCTCCGCTGACAACCAGTACCGTTCCCGCTGCTGCCCCTATTGCCTCCACTGGCCATGTTGAAGGAGCCCGCTCGGGTAGCAGGGAGAGTGTCGAATTCCCAGAGGGCGCGGCTCAGCGGACGCCTACACAATCTGAGATGTCACGCGCTGGGTTTCTGGCGGCCCACACCCGGGCGGATGACACAGTAGAGACCCCCAGTCCCACAGCCCGAGGGTCTGACCAGACGAGCCGCTCCCATCCACCGCAGGCCACCAGTGGAGATGCTGAAGGTAGCGGAGCCGACGTTGTCAACCCCGCCAACCCCTGAGTAGAATAGTCAAATTTTTGTAGCCGCTGAGGCATAAATACTATGTAATGCTTTTTGGAATATGAAGTTTTGGAACCTATGATACCCTGTATACTCTTAATTTTTTTTTTTTTGATGGTGTGCGTACCGCTAGGGGTCTTGACAATTTTGCTTTTGGCCATGAATGAAACATTAAAGGAATTAAAATTGGTCCAAGTGCACAATGTAGCCGACGTAGTCCGCTGACTGGCGTTGCCAGCTGCCCCCAGTGCTAGACTTGGTAACAATGGTTTGAATAATTCCTCGTTTCATTGGTAGCTGCGTGAACAGCGCTTACAAAAGCGGGGTCGTACCCGTTGGGTAGCTTCCCTTAGCTAAATATTGAACAAAAATTTAGATAAGTCAAGATGCTCTTGGGTAGCGGTACGATTACTTGTAGTAATACCGAAGGTGTTCGGTATTCCAAGGGTGGGTTGTTGTGACGCCATCCTTGTCCATTAAGTAGAAGGTGCCTGGGCCAACGACCTCTACAATTTTGTATGGACCTTCCCAAGTTGGGCGGAGTTTTGTTGGCGGTGGTATGACTTCCTTCATTACCCAGTCCCCCAGTTGGAGGTTGCGGGCTTTGACCCTGGTGTTGTAGAAATGTGATACCCGCCGCTTATTCTGGAGATTGCGCAAATGGGCTGCGTCTCACTTTTCCTCTAGTAAATCCTTGTCGAGGTTAACGCCGTCGCTGTTGGTCTCGGGGCAATAGCCTTCGACCCTAGCGGTAGGTTGGGTCACCTCGATAGGCAGGACAGCTTCAGTCCCGAACATCATACAAAAAGGGGTTTCACCTGTAGCGGAAGTTGGGGTTGTTCTGATGGCCCATAGAACTTCCGGGAGCTTCTCCGCCCACAAACCCTTGGCCTTGTCGAGCTTCTTCTGTAACAGTTTCTTGATTATCTTGTTTGCCGCTTCGACTTGGCCATTTGTTTGGGGGTGAGCGACGGACGCGAAACGCATCTTGGTGCCTAGGTTGGCGGTGAAAGAGATGAGTTCCTTATTGTTGAACTGTGTGCCGTTGTCTGTGATGATTACGTGCGGGACACCGTAGCGGCAGTAGATGTTCTTCCAGAGGAAGTGGATTACCTTGGCGGTAGTTATTGCCGTCAAAGGGTCCGCCTCTATCCATTTGCTGTTGTAGTCGATGGCGACAATGATGTATTTGAACTGCCCTTTGGCGGTTTGGAATTTTCCCATCAGGTCCAGGGCCCATGTTGAGTGAATCCAGGGACCGACGATAACCGACATAGGTTCCGCCGGGGCATGTGGTAGATCGGCATATTGTTGGCATTTGTGACAAGATTTTGCTATCCGCCTGGCGTCATCACCGAGCGTAGGCCAAAAGTAGCCTTGTCGCATTGTGCGATTGGCCAAGGATCTGGCGCCTGAATGATTTCCGCATTCCCCGCCATGTATTGTTGCTAGCACGACCTTTCCCTCCTCTGGGGTTAGACAGCGGAGGTTGGGGTGAGTTGACCCTTGGCGGTAAAGTTTGCCGCTCTGCATATTGTAACGGGTTGTTCTCCGCTGGAGCTGACGCGCCTTGATTTTGTCCTCTGGCAGTGTCCCGTTGCGCTTGTATTTAATAATTTCGTCCATCCAGCTAGGATTGGCCTCAATGTTAAAGATCTCCGCCAGTGTTTTTGTGATACTTGGCCTGTCCAGAGATTCCACCCTTGTGTCCGCTGGACTCTGGTGTGGTTGGGCGGTTGCCAGTCTTGCCAGCGAATCAGCCTTGGCGTTCTTTTCCCTGGGGATTTGTGTAATGGTGTGGAACTTGAATTTTTTGAGCAGCGTCTTGGTGTATCCTAAGTATGTCGCTAACTGCTGGTCCTTGGCCTGAAAGCTGTCGTTGACCTGGTTAACAACTAACTGAGAGTCGCTGAAAATGTTGACACTGTCGGCCCCTGAATCAATGGCGAGGAGTAGGCCGGCAATGAGTGCCTTATATTCCGCCATATTGTTAGAAGCTTTGAAGTTGAATTTCAACGCGTATTCGACGCTAAGCCCCCCCCCCGGTCCTGTTAAGATGATTCCGGCACCGCTGGCCTTGGCGGACGAGGAACCGTCCACGTGTAAGTTCCAGTCTGATTGTTGCGGAGCCGGCTCCACAGCAGTAACCATTTCCGTTCCAGGCGGTGCATCGATGTTGGTTTCGGGCTGACGCTCGGTGAGTTCAGCAATAAATTCTGCCACCGCCTGGCCCTTTATGGCGGTCCGTGGTTGGTAGTCTATGTCAAACTCGCTGAGTTCAATGGCCCACTTGCTGAGGCGCCCCTAATGTTCAGGGTTCTGCATCACCTGTCTTAGCGGTTGGTTGGTTAACACATGGATTGTATGGGCTTGGAAGTACTGGCGGAGGCGCCTGGCGGCAACGATGAGTGCGAGAGCAAGCTGCTCCAATGGAGGATACCGTGTTTCTGCTCCGTTCATGCCCCTTCCGGCATAGAAAATTGGGAGCTCGTCCTGGCCCTCCCGCCGGACGATGGCGCAGCTCACCGCTGATTGAGATACCGCTAGGTAAATGTATAACGTCTCTCCTTGGACAGGAATGGAGAGGAGTGGAACTGTCGCCAGGTATTCCTTCAGGCCTTGGAACGCCGCCTGGCACTCTGGGTTCCAATCGATGACCTTTTTGTGGGTTGTTTTGAGGACTTTGAAAAATGGGGCGCACCTGTCGGTCAGTCTGGAGATGAATCGGGACAGGGCGGTTAGCTTGCCCTGGAGGCATTGGACGTGCACTTTCCATTCCGGGTCTTCCAGGTTGAGGATGGCTTGTACCTTGTCAGGGTTGGCCTCGATGCCCCGCTCACTGACAATATACCCCAGAAATTTACTGGCGGTGACGCCAAAGAAACACTTTTCCGGGTTAAGGTGCATGCCGTAGGCCAAGAGGATGGTTATTATGATTTTCAGGTTTTCCATATGTCCGCTGGCTTTTATGCTCTTGACCAACATGTCGTCTATGTAGACCTCGACTATCTTGCCCAGATGTTCTGCAAACATGGCGTTCACCACTAACATAAGCTAACATGCAAACATACTGGGGAATTTAGATTGCATTCATATTTAACTACATGTATCATCTTCCTCTTCCCCAGTTGCATCATCTTTGGCGTCCTTGTCTAGTTTAGGGGGAGTCACAGCAGGTTGTGGTCGTCTGTAAATTCCTCTATGCTCAGCTATGATGTTGTGATCTGGGTTAACCCCCTCAAGTTCCATATCAGGAATGTCTGAAAACAAATATAACTAACGTTTTTCCAAATGATTTGACGGAGCAGGAGGTATTGGAGTCTTGTTGTGCAGCTTATAAGGAGATAAATTTAAGGGTACACTCACACTAGGTTCGTGCCATGAACCATCATCTTTGAAGAGTAGAGGATACATAATTTGTAGCATTTTGTTGTGAATACCACTATGACTAGTTTGTTGAGGAGCAACATTAGCAGGAAAAAAGGCAACATTAGCAATATTAGATGATGAAGGATTTCCATTAAGAAAGAGAAAGATTATTTGAAGAAGCATCTGTAATTTCATTAGAATCAGTCTCGCTCAGTTCTTCAAAATCAAAAGAGAGCATTCTCTTAGAGTTTTGAGGACATTTTTTGAGAAGCATTGGGATAGACAGAAGAAGGTTTCAAAAAATAGTTGGAAAGGAAACAGGTTGGACAAGATGGATATGGTTGTTATAAACCTTGATATATAACAAAGCTACGTGGTAGCATCCCAGCATATTGTATTTGGGAAAATCTTTCATAGATTCGGCTAATGTCATGAAGTCTTAAAAGTAAGAATAATAATGATGAGATTCTTGAACTCAATGTCAATCACAATGTGTATATAATAAACCTACACACTAACCAATACCATTCATGGCACTACGTACTTAGATACATATATTCTTTGAAGTCAGTCTGGGCATCAGTGGCTTCTTGATACAATATATTGGGACACTTGCAAAAGTTAAAATATGTATGTTTCTTGTTATATAATAGTTAAACTAGGTATCAAGCTAGCGCGATGCTGCAAGTATGTTTGTTATATGGAATTTTATCATTCATATGTCTGAGGTTAATGAAATAGCAATTACAAACATTAGATACATTATATAACAGAACATGATATTGTTTTATAGGTTCCAAAAAAAAAGATATGCTATCCAAAAAAAAAAAGGATTAATTTTAGTTTAGTACCTTGTGGTTTGGGGGTAACATCATGTCAGTCTCTGTTCTTTCAATTTGATCAGAAACACCCCTGTGCTTTCAATTTCAATCAGCCGTGCCCAAATTTTACTATTCTTTCCAAATTTTACTTTGTCAATCCAGTCAAAAAGTTAATGTTCAAATTGGACGGAACAGTAAAATTTGGGCACGGCTGATTGAAATTGAAAGCACAGGGGTTTTGCTGACCAAATTGAAAGAGCAGGAACTGACATGATGTTACCCCCAAACCACAGGGTACTAAACTGAAATTTATCCTAAACTAAATGTGATAAAATGGATAGAAGTTAGAGCTTTAATTAGGTTGTTCACCATAGCCTCCCTTGCATGCATTTATGTTCAAACTATAAGTAATGCAATCCCAAGTATCCAATTACCCTCTTAGCATCCGGATAAGACTACTAAGGTCTAAACTCCTTTGATTTTATCAATTTACACCGGATAAATGCGAAACTAATTATCCAAGAACAAGTTATATTACAGGATAAGTATCAATTCTTTGCTCTGAGATGCATACAGATTTGAGTTTAGATAATCAAGCAAGCAAACCAATCCTAGATCTAGGTGATATATTTTAACTCATTACCCTCACATACACACCTAGTGTGCTATCATGCTTTCAATATCCAAAGCTAGCTATTCTCTAAACATTGTTCATGCAATGACAAATACGAAGTATTGAAATTAGATAGATTCAAATAGGCTATTCACTTCTTGAATTAGCATGAGAAGATGAAAATGGATATTGCATCAAATAAGACTTGAACATCAATTCATTATAAGTTTAGCTAAGGCTTTCAACCCTAACCCCAACAAACTAACTACTCATTCATAATCAAATACATAAGCTTTAACATGTTTATGAGCATTAAACTAAAAAGTAGGGATAGAGAAGGGACTAGTGTTAATCAAGTTGAGGATGGTGTAGATGAAGTCATGAAGGCATTGACATGGGGAAAATGGTGATGGTGATGATGCTTCTTCAAGTGATGCTAGACTCCTCTTCTTCTTCTTCAAAGGTTGATGATGAAATATGAGATGTAGAGATGATCAAGTGGTGAAATGGTGGAGTGGTGAAGTTTTTTATCTATGAAATGGAATGGGTAGATGGAAAAGATAATGAATTTTGTGGTGGTGGTAATGGAGGTTATGAATTGATGGTGGTGGTGGTGAAGGTTTTATGGAGGAGATGGTAGTGGATTGTGTAGACAATAGAGAGAAAAAGATGTAATGAAGTGGTATGGGTGATGGAGTGTTGGGAGACTTGTAGGAAGATGAGATGATGATAAAAAGGGAAGAGAGAGCCTTAAATAAAGGGAGAAGAGGAAGAGGAGCAGCTAGCCCTATCTTCATACGTAAGAAACAAGGGCGAAAGAGTGAGAAAAAGTCAACAAAAGGAGGTGAAGTGTTGGGCAAGAGAAAGAGGGACATAATGATGAGCTATGAGAGTGTAGAGTAGAAAAAGATGACTTATGAGAAGAGAGGAGCAGCTAGCAAACATGAAAATGAAGAGTGTTCGGGTGGTTTTTGATCACCAAAGTCAATGACAAGCATGGGAGAGAACCCTAAGCACCATGCCTATTATCCAAAGGATAATATGATGGATTAAGCTTGCCATAATCTTGTAGGATTCTTCTAGGACTCTCCTTAAGAATTGTAGCATCATAAACCTTCCAAAAATACACAATAAATCCTTCCAAAATGGATTCTCGGCCAAGTTACCCTTATTCGACTAGGATTCGTTTTCTGCTTCTGAAGCGTCCTTCTTGGACTAGGTTTGATCGGCTATTGGCATAATCTGGATGGTTATCGACTTCTACATACTCTATAACATCATGTCTTCTAGAATGATCAACAACCTTTGAGAAAAATTCCAAGTAAGTTGCCGGAGAAGATCTCCCAGAAACCTTCGTGAAAAGCTAACAATTTCTACCTTCTTAGGAAGCCTACTTTGAGCATTAATTCCTGCTGCCTTGATGACGTTTATGACTAGATCTTAGGCTCATGTTGTACGACAACATCATGTTTTTAAACAATGCTATCCATTTATGCAAGATTCTATTTGGAAGGTTTCAAGAAAAGCTTTCCAAAACTGTTCCCAATAAGCTGATTCTGAACTGCAGTTTCTTGCTTTGCAGCAATTGTTTTGCATAACGATTTCCGTGGACTTCCCTTGTAATTTCCTGCCAAATGAGTGATCAAACTTAGTCCTTTGTATCAGTACTTCATGGTCCATGGCTTCATTGCTCCATTTAAACTCCTATTTTTCTGGTATTGCTTCACGAAGTACTTGTGCCACCAAAAGTGGTGGTGCATGGAAAATTTGCCGAAATTTCACTTTTTCTCCTCTTGTCAAGATTTTCTACAAAACATGGAATTAGATTAGTCAACAATAAATTGATTTTTTAGAACAAGTAATTTTCATGTTTTAGGGCACAAATATATATATATATATATACACACACACACACACGCACACGCACACACGCACACACACACAATGCTTCTCCACTGCGGACGTCTGCAGTTTTTCTTAGGTACGGATTTTAGGTTTTGACCCACTTCTCGATCATATTTTCACATCTTAACCGTTCATATTTTAGGTCCTAATGTATAGATCACCTCTGCAAAATTTCAGCCAAATTGGTGATCGTTAAGGCATTCAAAACTGCAATTTACAACAATGTACACGAACGGTTCCAGTTCGGCAGATTCGGTTCATTCGTTTAAATTGCAGTTATTGATGCCTTAATGGTCACCAATTTGGCTGAAATTTTGCAGAGGTAATCTATACATTAGGACCTAAAAACTGAACGATTAAGATGTGAAAATATGATCGAAAAGTAGGTCAAAACTGGAAATCTGTACCTGTTTTCTTAGGTGCAGATATCCGCACCTGAGCAAAGTTATATTATATATATATATATATATATATGAATTATGATCCAACAAGGCACGGCAAGATCATGCTCATGATGCTAGCAGGACGGCCTCGTGGTGGCCTGAGGTTCTACACAGAGGGGAAGGCTAGATTGGGTTGGGCCTATCTTCTTAGGCTTTGGGTGTTGTTGGTCATTTGGGCCTCTGGGTTGTTTGTTTTTGTTTTGTTTTATTAGCTGGTTGCGCTTGCAATAATTCCCCTTCTTTTGCTGTCGTAGTAGGCTTCGGCCCAATCTAGGCATTTTTTATATGTTTGTTTTTTCTAGTCGTTTGTTAGGTGATAAATCAGTTCAACTCGATCGGGTTTGTGTTGTCTATGCTAATAGAAACTTCTCTAGGAGCCTTGGTAAAAGTACTTGGTTTCAACGTATGTAGCCACAATGGAACGCTTGGCCTTTGGAATAAGGTAGAATAGATTGCCTACGAGGAGAGGTGATTTTGTTAGCATAGACTACTCTGCGCTATTATTGTCTATACAGAGTAGTCTCTTTGTACTTTAGCCCATGATTCAGGGTCATATTAATGATAAAGAGTGTGTATTTCAAAAATAAAATTATCAAATGCGCTTATTTCTTACTGTCTTTTTAAAACTATTTTTTGGTGAGTAGCTCTTTTTTGTTTTTCTAAAGATAAAAGAAAGATTAAAAAAAAAAGATAATATCTTGTAAGGATTTAAAATACAAGAAACAAGAAAAGTTTTTGGTTAGCTTCTAAGATTTAGAATCCCACTAATATCTTCATAAAGTAATTAACATAGATCATGTAATGGCTACAAAAGCATGATATGTGACAGTTGACCCATGGCAAACATATTTAATATCTAATTCCCATATCCTCTCAGCAAATACATAACTTAATAAGTGTGTACTCAAAGTTTTGAACAAGACAACCCAATTACTAAAAAAATTACAAACTATTTGGTATATGTAGAAAGAAGACTTTTATAAGTTTTTAACTAAATTTAAGATGACATTAAGTAGGTGTCTTTTCACCACTCGTGAAAACTTTAGAGAGAAGAAGTTGAAGTCTGGTTTTTCAAGAGACAAGTTTGTGTTTTCGACCAGAGTAATTGGATTTGTGCATTCTAACACAGTGACTGTAGAATCTTCTAACACGGCACCCTTGCAATTGTAGATTTCCGTCTACCACTTATTGTTTTCATATATTTTTTTAGTAAATCTCGTGCAGCGGTTCTACTATCTAGCCAGATTCATGACAACGACGTCCTCGTTTCAAAAAGAAAAAAAG
The DNA here is from genome assembly GCA_024704745.1 of Rosa lucieae. Classification (NCBI taxonomy): domain Eukaryota; kingdom Viridiplantae; phylum Streptophyta; class Magnoliopsida; order Rosales; family Rosaceae; genus Rosa; species Rosa lucieae. The sequence continues at coordinate 55,926,699 of CM045498.1, forward strand.
ACTCAGTCTACAAACATCAAATTTTTGGTTGCTTTTTTTTATTGAAGGAAGGAAAATTTTATGTTACTTTATGAATACTAGCTCGTGACATGCTAACAGGGGTCGCTAAGTGCTTCATAGTCAATCAACCCCGATTCTTGGTTTGGACCAGTCTCATCTATATTTCCCTAACAGTCTATCTATAGGATAATAACCAATCCCAAATAATGTACACTCTAGTCTCTAGGCGACAAATTTCTAGTTTAGAGAAAACAACAAAAATACCAGTCTCATCTATATTTCCGTAACAGTCAACCCTATAAGATAATAACCAATACCAAATAATGTACAATCTAGGCAACAAATTTCTAAAACCCTAATTGAAAGCAAACCCCTGGTTTAGAGAAAATAACAAAAATACAAACCCCCCACATTGATGATAAAGCCAAAGCATCACGCATCCCAAGTGAGCAAGAACCCTTCAAATATCACTAATCCCACCCCTCCTGAAGTGCGCACCATCAACCCCCAACAACCCTCACATGAAACACCAACTAGACGAAGGATCCTAGGGGCAGTCCCGTCATTTCAACAGGCGGGTTCCCAAAGGACGATGTCCCTCCCCATATACAGAAACCCTTTCTGTACGACACGCGACTCGAACCACCGCTATCTTGCGCTGCGTGCGCAGGGTGCTCTTCTGACCTGTACTCCTGTAGATCCCCGTGTCGCGACCAGGTTGGTTCATGTTGTTACGTGGCGCGAGGATAGCAAATGCGCGCCACAACCCATGAGGCGTATTTTAGCGCCTGTCCTTGTTCTCCTTATTATTGAAAATAATTTCCCACCTTCAACCTCTTGGCTTCTCTGATAGGCTCAATTGCTTAAAATACTCCCCCTAAGACTCTCACACCCAACTTTGGTCTTTCTCTATCCCTCACAAAACCGCCATTGCTAGCTACTCTCTCTCTCTCTTATCCCGCTTTAAGTTTCCTCAAACGTTCTGACAAGAATAAAAAGCACCACCCCAAACGAAGCAAAGCTAATAATATGTTCAGAGACTATTGATCGATTCCGAAGTTCAGACGCAGCGACTCTTCTTCTGTTCAACAAATGCGAATCGGATTTTGACTAGCTCCATCAATTTGCAGAAACTGTACGTACGGTACGTAGAGTTTAATCTTTTGGTTCTCTTCTGTTTTTTAGCTGAAGTTTGGCTCTTCCGAGTCGGAGAAACGACTCCGGAGGGTGGCAAAGTCGTCAGCTGGTCTGTGCACGTGAGCAGCACGTGATCGTCGTCGCCGGAGTAGGTACGTGAAAAAATGCCTCACAGAACGACTTACTTCTTCCCGAGGCAATTTCCGGATCGCCGCTTCGATTCGTGCTCTTCTGCCAAACAGTTGGTACCGCAAGATAGTCATCTTCATCATCATCTCGAGAAACAGAGCAGCGGCAGCAATGAAAACGTCGTCGTCAGCAGCATCATTGATCACCACCAAAAGTCTAACAACAACAACAACCACAACAGCACCAAATTCACAGCTGTATCCGATCAGTATTTCACGGGCGGCCGAAACACCACCACAAGTAGTACCAGCAGCGGCGCCAGCACGCAATCCACCAAGAAGCAACAGCTGGCTTCCATTTGCGACTGGTTCGTCACCGACAAAAAGCACAACAACAAGCGGAGAACCAAACCCAGCCACGTGAGGAGGAGCACGAGATCATCGCTGCCGTCGTTCTCCTGCCACGTACCCGACGAGGATCGCGAGCTTCTGCTCCGGCCAGAAGCCGTCGATGTGTCGTCAGCGGTGCCGGATACGACGTCGTTCAAGGTCGACCGGAGCGTTGACCGGAACTTTGACCGGCAGGTGTCGCTGCCGAGGCTCTCAAGCGGGAGTAGCTACGCCGGGAGCTTGTTCTCCGGGACGACGACGCTGGACGGGAACTTCTCCAGCGACGTCAAGGACTCGTCGGCGACGACGAGGCCGGTGGAGGAAGAGGAGGAGGAGGAGGAGGTGGTGGGAGTGGGAGTGGGAGTGGAGGCGAGTAGGGATAGCTTGGCGCAGAGGTCCAAGGAGAGCTACTGTTTGCAGCTCCTATTGGCCAAGAGGATTAGCGCTCAAGCTACTCTCGGTAGTCAGACGTTGCTTTTGCGCCACACTGGCTTTGAGGTTACCGATGTTGAGATGGTGTCGTATCGCCTCTGGGTACACTCTACTCCTATTTCTCTCTATATTTATTGGGTTATCTTTACGTTCACGATTCAATTTCCTCTTGCTCTTAATGGCCTAGCTTGCTTTTTGCATGTTTGTTAGCAGCTATGTCACTCTTGTCCTCTAGTGCTACTCTGTTTATGTATCTGTCCTCGAATAGTTGTGTATTGGGGAAACGCACCATAGAAACATAAATCGAAAGTAACATAAATGTCTAGGGTACTTGAAAAATTGCTAGGCTGTTGTTGATAGAGAGGTGGATACATCCCCAAATCCTAGACACTAAAGAGTTTCTGCATTCTACATTGTCATGAACTGTGTTAGGAAGTATTGCATAAATCGCTATCCTGCAGCTAGCAACACGATCCTGCTTTAAAAGCGGCCTCCATGCACATAGGAGATCGATCAACCTCTCTACATATAGATCCAGCAGTAGAAGCAGTTTCTCTTATATAAATCCAGATATAGAAGCAGTCTATATGTTTAAGTATATCGTGTGTTGGGAGAGGCTGATCGAGAGTCAACAAACATTAGTAGCCACGTGACAATTTCATTCCTTCAGAGTAGCACTAGACGACAAGAGTGACATGGTCTTTAATTAACGTATGCCGACCATGGTGAATATACATAAACAGAGGACAAGACTAATGGTGCATTTCTAAGTCATTAAACTATGTGACAAGACTAATGCTTGACTAATATATGCCATTACTCTAAGTCATTAGTCTATGTAAAGTTTTAGTGCTACTCCAAGTCATTAGTCTTGAATTAATATATGCCGACAAGTTCTTGGTGAATAATTAGTACAAATGTGTAAGATTGATGTTTTGTCTGATGGTCATTTTGTTTATGTTTTTGTGGCCAATTAATGACTGATAATGGTTTACAAATTTAAATGTTCTAATGTGAACTTATTGTACATTGTTTCCAAGGTTGTGACTTATTGTTGATGGGTATGAATGACCTTTCTCAGGTTAGTGGCTGCTTGTCTTACAATGAGAAAATATCGGATGGTTTCTACAATATTTTGGGGATGAATCCGTATCTATGGGTGATGTGCAATGATGTGGAAGAAGGTAAACGTCTACCATCGCTGATGTCACTTAGAGCGATTAAACCCGCAGAGACATCAATGGAGGTGGTTCTTGTTGACAAACATGGGGACTCTCGCCTCAAGGAACTTCAAGATAAGGCACAAGAACTTTATTGTGCTTCAGAGAATGCCTTGGTGTTGGTGGAGAAACTTGGCAAGCTTGTCGCCATCTACATGGGGTGGGTTTCAATTTCCATCCTTTTAAGTTGAAACATGTTTGGTTAGATAATTATGAGTTTTCTGAGTCGCTTAAATTTGAAGGGGTACTTATCCTGTGGAGCAAGGAGATCTCCACATGCGCTGGAAAGTGGTTAGCAAGAGATTGAGGGAATTCCAAAAGTGTATTGTGCTCCCCATTGGCAGCCTATCAATGGGGCTCTGCAGGCATCGTGCAATTCTCTTCAAGGTGACAATGCATGGTTTTGTTGTTGTTATTTATGTTTAATCTTCACTTTATTCATCTCATTGACTGCGACTCTTCAAATTATAAATTGTTCATCAACATGTTCTATTTGTAGACACCAAGTGGTATTCATCCATATGTTGGTTTTTCAGTAAAACTTTTGCAAGTCTGTCTTGATATGGTCCCAAAAGTTCATTTCTTTGTTTCCAAAATGGATTATCTTTTGTTGAATGTGCTGTTTGTAGTAATTTTTGGGGCCTCATATGTCCTAATTGTATAAGAACTGTTTGAATATATACGAATCTGTGAACAGGGTGCATGCGTTTGACATGAGAATCCAACTGAATTAGAAGCATGAGCAGTTCATTAGGAGTTTTCATCGTCTGATCATTCAGTGAGGTATATGTAGCCATTTGAGGTGACACGACAAATTTTTTTCTGGAGTATGATCCTTGACCTTCTTTCATAGGCTGACTGGGCAACAAATATAAGGCCAACATTATCAAGATTATTGTAGTCTTGTGGCCGATCATATAAGATTCAACCTATAGTGTACGATAGCAGTCAATGGCTGAAGTGCAATGATATCTTGATATCATCTTGTTTATTCTTTCCTTTTGTATTGGTCTTGCACTTGCGTCACAACCATCTGAACTTGTGTGATCTGGCCTGATCATGCATCACAATTATAAGGGGATATTCTTTATTTTGTCATTAGCATGCAACTTTTTTTTTTTTGGAATAATTACCTAAAGAATTCATATTTTGTATGCAGAAATTGGCAGACTACATAGGTTTACCTTGCCGGATAGCTCGTGGTTGCAAGTATTGTGTGGCAGATCATAGGTCTTCTTGTCTTGTTAAAATTGAAGACAGGCAGCTTGTGAGGTTTGATACTTTTGACTACTTTTCTTGCTTAGTATTTTATGGCTTTGTTAAAACTCCAACTGTTCATAACATTTGGTTTGCATTTTATTTCATTCTGAACATGGAGATGCAATGTAATTTGATGTTAGAGTTTACCTACAGTATGCTATCCAAATGATATTTGACCCATATGTTATTTATAAACAGAAAAAGAAGTAAAATAGATTTACACTAGAATGTTTTTGTATAAGTTCGTTGTTATCTCCCAGCATACCAGGTTGTTATTATGGCGGATTTTGATATGCATTTGATTCCGGCCGACTTCGTAGTGTATACTAGTCAGTTTTGTTTGTTACTTGAATATTTTTTTTTATACAATTTCATGTGTTTTCTAATGCATAATTTTTGTTATCAGGGAATATGTGGTTGATCTAGTTGGGGAACCCGGAAATGTCCATGGCCCAGATTCCTCGATCAATGGATCTCTGTCTTCAATATCTTCACCATTTCAAATTTCTCAGCAAAAAGAGTTCCAACGAATTTATAGGGATAGTGGATTATGTTCCCAAATTATAAACTCAAAGCACACTCGTCCACCTCCTGAAGATCCTCTGTATCCAGGTATGCTAGTTCTTACTACCCTGGCAAAATATCTTCTATTATTTGGTAGAATCAAAATATTACCTTCTTTAGATGTAAACAACAATCTCTTGCAGGCTACAGAGAGGAAAGCCAGGTCCTGAAAGATAATAGTTTGCTTCCAGTTGATCAAACTAGATTTGGGATGGAAGCTTCTGTAATGCCTTTGGACTTGAAAGCGAATGTGGAGCATTGCCTTCTCCAGACACCAATGCCACCTTGTTTACAAGGTGATATTTCCGAAGCTGTTGATGTGGGAGCTGCCATTGCATCATTAGAGGAATGTGCTAGACTAGGTGAAGAAAGTATTATTGTACAGCAAGCTTACCGGAAGGAGATTGTTGTGTCAAGAAGTGGAGTAATATGTAGCAGTGACAAGTCCAGTCAATCAGATCTAGAGGAGGTTGACAGTAAGCTTGAAATTCAAAACCGATTTTCTGCTGTCACTGTTCCTAGGTACTTGAATCTCGAACCATCTCTTGCTATGGACTGGCTTGAGATCGCATGGGATGAGTTACATATCAAAGAGCGCGTTGGTGCTGGTATTTCTTCCCTCCTTCCGTGACTAGAATTTTTAACCCCACCAGTACTATTCCACATGAAATCTCATAATCTTCTCTTTTCAGGCTCATTTGGAACTGTGCATCGTGCTGAATGGCATGGATCGGTTAGTAATTTAATCATTGTGATTTGACTATCATTGTTTATTTATGTGAGTTACAATGGTTGGTTAACATGTGAATATTTTAATCTGTTGAATCTGTAACCTGTGATCCTTTCATGTGGATTAATTCGACAAATAAGCATGCTAGGAGCTTGCTTAATATCACATTTTGTGGAGGTGGGCCTTTAAGGTTCATCTAATTTTTTCCATCTTTGGAATCAAGACTTCTAATTTCTTCTAATGGATTTAATTATAGATGGTCAAAGCGATTTTACTTTTCTGCACAATGTATTCCTTCTTTCCTAGTCGTCTCATGTTTCTGACTTGCATCATACTGTTTATATATTGTTACAATGCAGGATGTAGCTGTCAAGGTTTTAACTGTTCAAGATTTCCATGATGATCAGTTGAGGGAATTTTTGCGCGAGGTATTGTGAATTGACCTTGGATGATTAGATTTTTTTTAATTTTAATTTTATTTTTTTATCACCATGCAACTCTTGCCTTTGAAAATGCTAGCTTGTTTGGATCTCAATGTGGGTTTTGGAGCCATATCCTATGCATCAGCAATTTGTAAATCATCACGTTGATCTCTTTTTTTTTTTTACTGTTGTGATCATAGCTGAAGTTGAGTTTCACAATGTATTCAGGTTGCAATTATGAAACGTGTCCGCCATCCCAATGTAGTTCTGTTCATGGGTGCAGTTACAAAGCGTCCACATCTCTCAATAGTGACAGAGTATTTACCTAGGTATCCATTCAATTCTTGTTCTCGTAATTGTTCACAATTTGTGTCTCATTCAGTAAATATCGTTCTCTGACCCATCTTTCTATCCTGGTCTTGTTGGAGCAGGGGTAGTCTATATCGACTCATACACAGGCCAGCTTCTGGGGAACTTCTGGATCATAGGCGGCGGCTGCGCATGGCATTAGATGTGGTTTGTGCAATTTGCTATCATTGATGTCTTGTTTCATGCTAATTTGTGTTCTGGTGGTAAGAGTATGTTTGCTGTACTGGTGCAGGCCAAGGGGATCAATTACCTCCATTGTCTTAGCCCTCCTATTGTCCATTGGGATCTTAAATCTCCAAATTTGTTGGTTGATAAAAATTGGACAGCGAAGGTATATTATTATAAGTGTACAGGTTAACATTATGTTTTGAGTTGTTCAGTAACTTGATCTCTTGCATTCGTTCTCAGGTATGCGATTTTGGGTTGTCCAGGTTCAAAGCAAACACATTCATATCATCGAAATCTGTTGCTGGAACAGTACGTCTCTCTCTCTCTCTCTCACACACACACACACACACACACATCCAAATTCCCACGACATAGGATGCAGATGTATCACCTTGATGTTTGTTTCATGGCTAAAACTTATGATACTGCATTGTGCCCTTTTGGACTTCTGTTTCTACTTCCTAGTACATTTTATTCTGGCTTGATTTCTGCCGTCTGGAATTCAACATTTCAAAGTGAACTTCTCTTTAGAAGAATAGAAGAAGTGCCAAACCTTTTCCTCTTTTTGGCATCATATGTTATCGCTTACCTCATTAAAAAATCAGTTTGAGTGCTTTCTGTAAATGAATCACACACTGTTTCTGCCATCCATTAAAAAGTCGGATATTTCCATCAATATTTGCAAGTTGAGATTTTACTTGGCAATTCATCAGTTTACATGTAACTCTCTTATTTTATTTTCAGCCTGAGTGGATGGCTCCAGAGTTCCTTCGCGGAGAGCCCTCAAATGAGAAGTCTGATGTCTACAGTTTCGGAGTAATCCTTTGGGAACTTGTGACCATGCAACAACCTTGGAGTGGGCTTAGTCCTGCGCAGGTAAGAAGAGTCTTGAGCTCTTCACATCTGCAGGAGCTCGAACTGCCACTATTGCAGATTACATGCTAGGACCTCAATCTCTCCTTCCCTTTTGTCCCTTTTTCGTTTGTTGTTAACTTGGTAGTTTTAATCTCTTAGGTAGTTGGCGCTGTTGCTTTCCAGAACAGAAGGCTTGCTATCCCAGCAAATACTCCCCCAATGTTGGCTTCTCTTATGGAATCCTGCTGGGCGGAGTAAGTCGGATCCCACTAATTTATTATAACATTTCAAAGGAAGATCTGAGCAGCTACTGAACTTCTTTATGGTGTCTTTCTCTAATAATTTTCTCTTTTCCTTTCAAAGCAATTATAATATCAACCTTGGGCATACTCATTTAGTGTCTTATGTGTGTGTATTTTCCTTGCAGTGACCCTGCTCAGCGCCCAACATTTAAAAGTATAGTGGAGTCGCTGAAGAAGTTGCTAAAATCTCCTCTGCAGTGGGCACAGGTGAGTGGAACATAGAGAAACGAGAGTACTTCTGCCCAGAGCTGGATGGGACAGTTGCGCAATCGTTAATGGTTAAACCCTGATGGTCATCAATTCCAACGGACTGAGCTTCTAGGTTCTCGGCAATTATACATCTATCTAACCCATATTAAAAAGCAGTTGCAAAGCATTTGGTCATCAATTAGTGCATGATGTACCTTGCGTATTATTACAGAGTTTCTAGTTGGGGCAGCGTCTCCCTGATAAAGCCCTCTTTCATTAGATCCTTTTTGAAAATCTGTAACAAAAATTGAGAAGTTAATGCTTTGCTTGTATTTGTTTGTAATCTTATGCTCATTTATTACACCTACCAAGGTCTTATTTCTTGGTGCTAGTAATGCGTTATACATTTTTTCTTTGCAAGAATGTTATTTTTAGTCTACGACTAAAAATAACATTATCTAGGAAGAACTGAACGATAGTCTCATATTCGGAAAGGCCACACAAGAGGAGTGTGGGCATATTTTATCAGTTTTGAAGGACTATGAAAAGGCTTCAGGGCAGCGAATTAATTTTGCTAAGAGTAGTTTTGTTTTTAGCAAAAAGGCGAATGTGCAGCTTCAGCAGACACTTGCAGAGTCTCTAGGTGTGGTTATTGTTCCTAAGCATGAAAAGTACTTGGGTCTCCCAACCTATGTTGGGCGGAATAAATCTGAAACTTTTTCTTACATTAAGGAAAGGTTAAGCAAGAAACTTGAAGGTTGGCAAGGAAAGCTTCTTAGTGGTGCCGGAAAAGACTTATTAATTCGGGTGTTAGCTCAAGCACTCCCTTCTTATGCTATGAGTTGCTTTCTGCTACCAAAGGATTTTTGTCAGTCTCTCCATCAAATGTGCGCCAAGTTTTGGTGGGGTAGTAAGACGGAAAACAAGAAAATTCATTGGTTGTCCTGGGAGGATTTATGTAAGCCCAAAGAAGCAGGAGGGATGGGTTTTCGTGATTTGTATGCTCACAACTTAGCACTTTTATCTAAACAGGGTTGGCGATTAATGCGTTACCCAGATTCTCTTCTTGGTCGTCTCTACAATGCGAAGTACTTTCCTAGTGGCGATATTTGGAGTGCATCACTAACATCTTCACCTTCCTCTTGTTGGAGGGGTATTTATGAAGCAAGGTCCGTGTTACGGAGAGGGTTGAGATGGCAGGTGGGGGATGGGAACTCTATTCGCATTTGGGATGATCCATGGTTGCCTAGACCTTTCTCTTTCCATCCTATTATTAGACAAGAGGGTGCTCCTACTCTTGTGAAAGAACTGCTTCTACCAGGTTTGTCTTGGAATACCACCTTGATAGCTCGTTGGTTTGAACCAAAAGATGCTTCTCTAATATGTTCTATTTCCTTAAGTCAACGAGCTGTTTCGGATCGGTTCATCTGGCATTTTGATGCGAAAGGGAGATTCACTACCAAAAGTGCCTATAAGCTTGCTATTCAACTAAATCACGTTGATATTCCTTCTGCTTCTAACCCTTCCCACTATGTAGACACTTGGAAGCGTATTTGGGCTACCAGAGTTCCTGGAAAGGTGAAAATTCATATATGGAAGGCTTGTGCTTCAATTCTTCCGATGGTGACGCAGTTGAGGTCACGGAGGGTCCGGATTGAGGACGGTTGTGTTCTCTGCAATGCGGGGGATGAATCCATTACGCACATTTGTAGGGACTGCCCTTTTACGCACGACATTGTGGGACAGGTCCCAGGGTTGTCTGGGATATTGCCTTCTAGTTCAGAGCGTCATGCTTCTTTTCTTGATTGGGTGACTTACTGTATCCAGGTTCTTTCACATGACCTGTTTGATTTTTTACTCTACCTTATTTGGGTGGTCTGGAAAGAAAGAAATTAGAGAGTTTGGAAGTCTAGGGCTTTTTCTCTACACCACGTCTACTTCCAAGCCTTTTCTAGTTTCTCCTTGTTCGTATCCCTTCAACCATTGAAGGGTTTCAAAGCTCAGCGTGCAGCAGTTGCTTGGGTACCTCCTCCTGTGGGGTGGATCAAAGTGAACCTTGATGGAGCCTTTGATGATAGGGCGAAGAAGGGAGGTGTTGGGATAATTGTTCGTGATCCGGATGGGTCTGTTGTAGGGGGTTCATGCTTCAGTGTTGATGTAGTGTACTCCCCCGACGCTGTGGAAGTGCTTGCAGGCAGAGCAGCGTGTGCATGGGCATTAGAGTTTAATCAATCGCCTGTTATTTTTTAGAGTGACTGTCTCTCTTTGGTCAATTCTATAAACTCAGGTGATGAAGATACATCCCATTTAGGAAGGGTGATTGAGGATATTCAGGCTCAGCTTTGTAGTCTACCGGGTTCCTTCTTTCAGCATGCTTACCGTGAATCTAACACGGCTGCACATAGAATGGCCAAGCAAGCCATGTTGTCATGTTTATTTGCTCACTGGCAGGGAGCTATTCCTCCAGATTTGGGAAGTCTTGTTGCTTCCTTTTGTAACATTTAAACTCTCTGAGTAATAAAACTTCTTTCGTCCTGTTCTAAAAAAAAAAAAAAGTTCTTTATGTAATGCTATTCCAGAAAAGAGGCTCCAAGTGACCAGATCTTGACATTATTAAGGTTATCACCGAAAAATTTAAGATCCAATATTAATTCATTTAAGAAGCTTAGGATCACTTTACACATAGGGCGCTTCTCAGGATATCACTTGCCTTGGCAGAGTATGCAGGCTCAATGAGCTCCTATTCTTCCTTTGTTTCCTAGTACCTTCAGGAAACTCGGGGGCTTTTGGAACCGTTAATTTCTTCGGCTGTAGTTTTTTCTCGTTAAATACTAGTTTTTGCTACTTGCGCTTCTTTTTCGGGAAAACCTCAACGACACTTGCTTGTGAAGCTAGAGAAGAGAAGGTTCAGAATCCAACTAGATTGAGATGAAAGGGACTAGCTGTTAGGATCTTTTAGAATAGGTGATCAATGTTCAGGCCACATATTTCACACCAGCGATCGACACAAAATCACTAAAGGTAGACATTTGCTGGCGGTTCTCCTTTCGGGGCGTCGCCAAAACTAGTGAACAAAAACGTGCAGTCCCTGTACAAGTGTACAGAAACCTCAATAATAGTGATGACAACAGGCACACACTCTTTGGAAACGAGTTGGGGATTGGCAAATGGAAATATGAAACTGGCCCAAAGAGTAGAAGCCCTAGCTATTTCATCCTCATTCACATCGCCAGATCTGGAGTTGTTTTCCGGCTTCTGGGATCCGGATCTTAGGGTTACGGTTCAAACTACAGTAGGTTACTGGTGCAGCAATGCTCCCATCCTCGTACGACAATGGAGGACTGACACAACGGTGCTCAAGACTCTACAATCCCCTACAAGCATCTCATACTTGAAACGAAGTGTTGCAGAGCCCCTGGAGAGAACTAGGAATGAGCAAACGGGGGTGGGGGGCGGGGTACCCGCGGGTTTTCCCCACATTTGTCAAGCGGGGGCGGGGTTCCCCATCACATGTGCGGGGGCTGGGGTGGGGGCATTTATTTCCCCCGCGGGGGTGCGGGGGTGGGGGCGGGGTTTCCCATTACCCAAGCGGGGTCCCCGTTTATCTTTTTTTTTTTTGTGAAAAGACGATCCTCTAGGCGATCCTTGAGGATCCAACCGTTGGATCGTCGTATAATTTTGTGAGGATGATTCTAAGGGCGATCCGGGACGATCCAACCGTTGGATTTTCATATAGTTTAGAGAGGATGATCCTAAGGGCGATCCGTGAGGATCTGACCGTTGGATCATCGTATAAATTGGTAAAGATGATCCTCTAGGCGATCCTTGAGGATCAGACCGTTGGATTGTCGTATAATTGTGATTTGTGATTTTGACTGTTAGAGAAGACGCAGCCGGATTTTTGCCAAAAAAAAAAAAAAAAAAAAAAAAGAAGACGCAGCGGGATTTTATTACTTTACATTTAATCGCCAGGTTGTGAAAATTGTTTTATAGAAATAAATATTTGTTTTAAACGTATTGCTTCCTCATGACTAAACAAACAATTTCTTTCTTAAACACTGTCTCAAGCATTTGAAATACTCAATCGACCAAAACAATGATGAAAATAAAAAGAATAAAAAAATTATTTTTTTTTTGTCAAAAAAGAAAAGGAAAAAAAAAACTGAAAAGATAGAAAATAGAAAAAAAAAAAAAAAAAAAAAAAAGACCAATGCGGGGGGCGGGGGCGGGGGTGGGGAACCCATTACCTGCGGGGGCGGGGCGGGGAATCCCCCATCTCATAATATCCCCAGACGGGGAACGGGAGCGGGGGGCGCGGGGGCGGGGGAATTCCCCGTTTGCTCATTCCTAGAGAGAACTCAAACTCGAAGGGAGGATATGTCTGTTTCACTAGTGTCAAGACGTCATGGTGTAGTCAAACCCGCACCCGAGAACCACTACAAATCTCAATTTTTTCAAATTGTAGCACAAACGCTAGTGGAACCCACCGCCAAAGCCAGTTCTTCCATTATCAGGGACAGCGGAAGCCTGAAAATGTCCACCCACACCCACACCGAGATAGAGGAGATTGGAACTGCACTGACATCCGATAGACCATTATAAGGTGCAAGGGCAATCATCGACTTGTTGTAAAACCACAGACCACCATGAACAAATGATCCCTCTCCTTCAGAACTAAAACTTTAAACATGAAGCGGTCTCTCTGCTCTCGTAATGAGAGGTTCTTGAGACTCCAGGATCCGAACATGGGTAGGGCTTCATAATTGGGTTTTTTTTTTTTGAGCGCAGACCAATTTTTTTTTTTTGAACAACTATACAAAAGCTTAAGCCCTGAAGAGCCGAGTAAGTGTAATTGAAAGAGGTTGAAAATCTTATTATAGTGAAAGTAGTACAATAATGACTCACTCATCAGTGTCATTAGAAAGAATTATTATACAGAGTATACTACAAGAACAAATATCTAGCACACTCATTTTTTAGGATTACATCCAAAATAAAGAAAACTAAGAACTCCAAATGAAAACAAAATGTAAAACAAAATCCATGTATCTTTGCAACCTACTCACTCAAAAAAAAAAAAAGATCTAACATTCTTGTTGTATTAGAATGCAAGCCCAAAGATAAAATACAAATACAAATACAAATACCAGCCCCTGGGAAAAAGTCCTCATGAGTGGCTTGGCTTCACTCTTCTTCTTTTCTGAGAGCAACCAGCCGGTTGCATGTTGGCGAGGGACTTTACCAAAAGTGACTTTACCCTTAGAAATGGAGAGGGACATCGTGAGACAGATGCAGACCTCATCAACATGTCAAGATGATGACGGTTGTGTTGAGAAATAAAGAGAGATCTTAGGCGGAGCGATGTCCTAATTTCTCACAAAACTCTACTTTTGTGTCTAGAATTAAGCGATATTAGCTCAAATTAAATTCCGTAATTACGACCGAATCAAGAAGTCAAATTGAAGGGTGAAATTCAAACCATATTGTAAAGTTTAGATAAAAAACCAAACCAAATCATACATTTTGATTCAATTCAGCTACTGAATTTTTCAAGTTTGAAAACTGTAGTCGTATCTTAGGAACCACCAATTTTTTTTGTTTTTTTGTTTTGTGCTCAGCTGCAGTCACCCATGAATGCTGATAACTAGGGTTGTGCCAACAAGGAACTGCTAGTAACGAAAATCGAACTGGAGCTGGGACTCGATATGCCCATACAAAATTACCAACTGAACCGACCGTTGCTTATTATTACTCACATTACCAAACAATTAAAACGGTCAATAATGTTCAAAATAATTGCGTAGGTGAAATTGTGAAAGTCGAGCTAGCCAACTAGAAGGCGGCTTCACTAAATATCTCCCCAAATAAAATTCCAGTCAACGTAGTCGGACTCCTCTTCTTCTTCTTCTATCCCAGTTTCATATCCCACATCTTTCAGAGAGATCGAAACCTGAGATTCGATCCAAAATGTTTACCCAGATGGTTGATGACATTCTTATCCAAATCGGCCTAGTCCTCCTCGTCGTCGTCACCTTCCTCTTCATTCACAGCGTTCCCCAGAAAGTCCTCGCCAACCTCCGCCTCCGCCTCAAAAGCAGATCCGGCATCCAATCCAAGCGCCACTTCGTCCTCGGTGCCCAGCTCCTCGACCAAGCCAGATCCGCCTCCTCCAAGTCCTCCGCCGCCTCCCTCTCCAAGCAAGCCCTCGAAGAAGCCGACAAGGCCATCGCCCTCGATCCCAAAGACGCCGCCGCTCACATCCTCAAAGCCCTCGCTCTCGACGTCCAGGGCTTCAAGACCTCCGCCCTCGACGCCATCGACGTCGCCCTCTCCCCACTCTGCCGCAAGAGCCTCGTCGACTCCGAGCGCGGCGACGCGCTCCTCAAGCGGGCCGAGATTAAGATGTCCATGAACCGACCCGCCCGGCTTGACTCGGTCATCGAGGATTTGACTCTCGCCGTGAAGCTGAGCCCTGAAAACGCCAAGGCGTTTTGCTCGTTGGGGGAGTGCTATGAGGAGAAGAAGATGACGGAGGAGGCCAAGAAGGCTTACGAGGAGGCTCTGAAGCTTCATCCACGGTTCGCCGCCGCGAAGGAGGCACTGGACCGCCTTGTTCCGTCGTAGCTGAACCGGTTAGGACCGATGTTTAATTCTGTTTTTTTTTTTTTTTTTTTTTGAATTATGAGAGTTCTAACTTTTGATAATAGTAATGATAAAAAAGGAAAATTGTTGCAATGCGTATGAGCTTTTTTCGTATATATATATATATATTGTTTTTAATTTCAATTTTCAAGCATAAATTTCATGGGTAGGAAAACGAAAACTTATTGAATTGTGGTCAATTCCGGCACCTAATCTACCTTTTGCTCAAAGGCAGTCACGGTCTCCGGTAATGGCATCTACATTATATCTTTTGTTACTTATCTACTCATCATTTGTATCATATCTGGAAAGATGAACAATTTTGTGATACTTTCTGCCATTCTTATTTTCTTGGTTTTTGCTGCACCATGTAGCAAGAGAAAGATGTGAATAATAGTGTCAAATTCACAAACTGTCAAACAGAAATGGAAAAACCCGTTTACCCCAGAAGGGAAGTGCCTTACCCAGTCTCTGTCGATTTTAGTCATTTGGTACTTCTGTTATTTGATTGGATTTGGGTGCTATAGTTTCTGTTAATGGAGATGGATGTAGGGATTTCAAATCTACGGTTTTAGTTGATGTTATAAGGTTACATTTGCTGTGTTTTTGTTACAATCCTACATGTGGAGGCTTAAGAACAAAACGAAGAAAAACAAATGAATTTCAAATTACTCATGAAGTTCAAATCCTGTAAACATGGGGTGCATCTAGTCATATTAAACGTATTCTATTTAAGTGCTGTGGTATTCTTTTCTGCTTTGATTTTCAATATAAATCCTTTCTTTGAAATTGCTCCTTCCTTTAAAAGGTTTGGCACTTTGGTGTTTCTTTACCTGGGAAATTGGTTCAGGGCTGTCGGTGGTTGTTTTGTGAATTTAGGACTTTTGATATTTGAGGATTTGGTTTGTGAATTCTATGTTTTGTGAACTTATGCAAGAATAACATCATGATAACTTTTTCCCTATCCATGAGGAGTACCTGGATTTTGTTTCTTATTCAAATAATTTGAAGAGTTTTCTGTTTTCTGCTTAAGCATAGAATTTAAAGTTCATCTGTCACAAGACTCGCAATGATGTCCTTATAATTGAATGAATAAAATGTTGAGATTACACATTGATTCACCGGGAGAAGTTAGGACAAGACGTTAGGAAGCGGAAGCCTCAAAGTCAAGAAAAAGCTATTGGAATCCAAAAGCTTAACCAAAGCAATGCGGCTCAAGTCTCTGAAAGCACTGCCTCTTTTTTTCCCTGGTGAAAAAGCAATTTTGCCCCCGAGAGCATGGATCCGGATCCTCTGCTGATCTATTATTTACCTAATCTATCTAAGCTTTGAAGAAGATTGAGACACGTGTCTGTACCAAATCTAATGGCCTACAACTAACTCGAGATTTGTTTTTGCCTTTTACTGGCCCATCTTTCTGTTCTCTCTCACTCTTCTCCTTCGTAATGCTTACTTCTCTTCATTGAAATCATCAGCAATTGGCCAAGAATGATTCAATTCGGAATGCAGATCCTCAAATTCTAGGGATGAAGAACAAGCCCAGACAAGGAGGATAAAATCTGGGAAAAAAATACAAATAGTACTCAATCTATGGCCGACTCCGAATTTATGTACCTAAATTTTCAAAACTATCACTTTAGTACATGAAGTTCGGACCCTGACCCAACTTTAGTACCTAGAACATTGTTAGCCGTTACGGAGTTAGTCAACTGTCAAACTTTGAGGGGTATTCTCGTCCTTTCACTAGATTTCTTCTTCTTCTTCTTCAAGCTCTCTTCATTTTCTTCTTCCTCCCAACTCTCCCATCATCTTCTCCAGGCCATTGCCAAAAGAATGAAACCCAGAATTGGGGCAAATTAACTTTATTTCTTGGGCGCGGGTGGGCAGGCTGCAGGCTTGCTACGCTGGGTGGGATGCGCAGGAGCGGGGCGCTGTGCGGGCTACACAGGTGCGAGGCACTGTGCGGGTTGCGCAGGCGAGGGGCGTTGGGTGGGTTGCGCAGGCGTGGGACGCAAGGCGCGGGGTTGTTGATGCGGGGGCAGTAGGCGTTGTGCGTGTAGGCGGGGAGCTAAGCGTCGCGATGCGTTGGGCGAGGTTCGGCAGCGACTGGGTGAGGCAGGGCAACACTCGGCCTGGTGTGCTGGTCTGGCCGGCTATGGGGCTTTGCGGCAGGGGCTGCTGCAAGGCGGGTGGGGCTGGAGAGGAGGAGGCGCGCGGCTGTTGGAAGAATTTCCTCTTTTTTTTTTTTTTTGGTTTAGGGTGGCGGCAAAGAAAGTTTTTTCTTCTAGGATTTTGGTTTTTGTGGAGGAGGTGGTGGGGCAGAAGCGCCGGCGAGAGGAATGAGGGTTCTGCTGGTGGTGGGTGGGTGGTCGCTGATAATGGTTAAGGGAAGAGAGAGAGAGAGAGAGAGAAGAGGTTAAAAAATACAAACAATGCCCAACCTGGAGGTAAAGACAGAGGGTCGGTTTTACCCCTAAGAAAATGCCACGTGGCATGATAGTTAACGCCGTCATGGACGGCAGGTACATATGTTGGGTCGGGGTCCGAACTCCAGGTACCAAAGTGTTAGTTTTGAAAATTTGGGTACAGAAATTCGGAGTCGGCCATAGGTTGGGTACTGTTTGTATTTCTTTCCCCATGAAATCCACCAAAAGTTACTCAAACAAATTGGTTACCCATCTCTGAAACTCATACTCTGGTGGGTGCAGTAATGGGGGTGGGATTCTTGGGCATTGACAATCCCAGCTGGTGCTTTCTTTTCAAGCCTTTTCAAAATCTCTCGACTTAACAAGAAAATCCAATACGTTGAAAGTGTTTGATCTAGTAACGAGGCCTTGCTCAATTTTTTTTTTCCAAATAGTAAAGGCCGGCTTGTTCTGGTAACTAAGATTGAACATGGGCGTTGATAATTGCTTCGTATAATTGACTAGAGGTGGGGACTGTGCTCAACTTTGGTTGAGTTAAATCGTGGAGGAGAGATGAGGGAGTGAAGAATGAGAATGAAATTTGATCGGGGAGGACTTGAAGAATGAGAGACTAGGCTTTGCATTTGCATATTGAAGGAGATGAGATTGTGAAGAATGAGTGGTGGGTGAGGTGGAAGCCTAGGTTTTTTGAGGAGTTGAAGATTGACAAGGCTTTCAGTTTTGGACAACACTCACATCGTTTATTAAAAAATATACATCCACTTCTTTCCAAAAGGATATGCAGAACTAATGATCCTTCTTGTGCTCAAAGCCTTGATCTTTTCTAAGTTTAATGATCCTTCTGAAATGTAGAACAGAAGGAAAAGAAGAACAGCGAAGGAAAAGAAGCACAACAAAGAGAGAAAGGAAAGAAACAAAGGTGTTGTGAAGGAAAACAGGAATTATTAACCATTAGATTTTAGAAAGCCACGTGTCTTAATCCCTTTCAAAGCTTAGGAAGCTCAGGTAAAAAATGTGCTCAGGAGAGGATCCTCTCTCTTAGTTGGTTATGAGCTTTCAAGGTAAACTGAGAAGTCTTCAATCTCTTAAATTACAGCTACTACGAATCACCATTGTAACTATTTGGATCTTTATGGATTGTTTATTGGGTCCTTGACCCAAAACACCAAAATTAGATAAAATTATCCCACTTACCCCAACAATATATTTTTATTCCCACTAACCCAAATCAAATAGAAATGACAAGTATGCCCTAATCTTAATTAAGAAACTACAACCACTGCCATCCACTCATATATCTCTCTCCTCCGGCATGTCTCTCTCTTCTCCGCGCCGTCGTCGATGCTCGAAGGGTACCAGGATGGCCTGAAAACGATTGGTAAACCGAGAGGCGATTCTCGACGATGCTCTCGGCTCTACTATGATTTTTTTGCAGAACCCCCCGCCGCTCCGATCATTTTGCAAAACAACCACTCATCGTTACTGCTCCGATCGACCTCATCGACAACGCAGAACCACCAGTTGCCATCGTTTTGCAGAACTGATCTGGTAAGGACCCGATCCGGCGGAGGAGCTGTAATGCCCCGTACCTTAAAGTCATTACTAGTTACTTTTTACCGTGGTTGACCAAGGAGTGACTTTTTCTTTAGTCCGGTAAATTTGGAAATTTATTTGAGATTGTCGTAGAATACGCAAAATCGAGTTCGTGGACACGTAGTTTGTTTAAATTGGATTTATATCGGAAAAGTTTTGACCAAAAATAGAAATTTCTATTTTTGGCATGGCTTTTGGTTTGTGAGTTTCTATATGTGGAAGGAGGGCTTATTAAAACTGATGGAAGAGAGAGAAAGGGAAAGAATCAGAAAAAAAAAAATAAAAGGAAAGAGAGAGAGCACGAGTAGAACCCGAGTCACCCCTCCCATTTTCTTTTTCTTCTTCCGTCACTGCTCTTCCCTTCTCCGGCAATTCGTTGCCGTCCGGCCACCCCAAGACGCATCGTTGGGCACGGTGTGATCCTCTCTTCCTTCTCCTTCTAGCTATGTAAGTATTTCACCTTGGGTAGTTTTGGTTTGGAGATTTGAGGAGAATTGCATAAATGGAAAAAAATGGATTTTTGCTTTGATTTCAGTTTTCCGGCGATTTCCGGTCGAATTTCTTTGGGTTTTGGTTGTTGGGGAAGTATTGAACGTATTCCTAACCTTGTTGCAGCTTGTTTTGATCGGTGGAGGAAGATTTGAAGGTGTTTGAGACTGTGAACAGTACCGTGAACAGTAACTCACGTCGAATTCTTGGGTCTTGTTTGATTTTTCTGGATATTCCTACTTGAATTTGGTTGTTGTTGCAGGTTTAGAGATAGTTGTGTGGGTTATGAAGTTGATTTTGGAATAAATAGGTTGATTGGAATTGAATTTAATCTTTGAGTTTGTGTTAAACTTGAGGTTTGTTTGATATTGAGTTTTCTTTGGTTGTGATGTTGAACATGGTTGATGGATTTGTCATGTTTGTAGTGTTGGGTGAAAACTCTTGGTAAAGGGCTATTATGAATTATTTGTTAGGAAGTAGAGAGAATTTGAGATTGTTAGAGTTGAATTTGGTGATTTTTCAAAGGAGAGAAAATTAAGAAAGAATGTGGAATTGTTCTATTTTGTGGAGGAGTTTGGAGTGGAGATTGTGTTTTGGAAAAGAGAATTTAGAGAGGAGTTGAAATTTAGAGATGGAATTGTGAGTGGAAATAAGGAAGGTTAAGAATGAATTTGGAAATTTTTGGAAAGGATTTATATTATAATTTGGTGGAAAATTTGTGTTGAAAGTGAATTAAAATTTGTTAAGTTATCGAATGGTCTTTGTGAAGGCTTAGATTAAGCGAGGTCTTGTAATGGTTAAGGAATCGATTTAAGAATCGATTGAGTGGTTATGAGTTAGAGGGCATAGAGATTGTAAGGAATTATAGAATTTAATTCCGAATTGAAGGGTGGAATTTTATAATAAATTTGTGATTAATAGACGCTTTTTCCGAGGGAAATGAGTTGTTTTTGAGAGTATTTCATTATATGATCGATTATATCCTATTCTATTGTGACAGGACGTACTGAGCCCTCGAGCGAGGAGGACACAGGCAGGCAGCAGGGTTAGCTGCGGGATTCACTTGTGAGTGGACCTTTATTTTATTTAAATAATGCATGCAGCATGGTATAAAATTTTGAAATGGATTGTTATTTGAGAAAATGTGACTCTATGGAAAGAAAAAGATTTAAAAAGGAAACAGTTGACAAGGAGGCCAGTTGGCGCATGCGTATCTTACCTGGTCGGCAGTCCCTTCTAGGTAATAGTCTGGTCGGCAGTCCCGTCCAGACTACAGCTCGGTTGGCAGTCCCATCCGAAGTGTCATCTGGTTGGCAGTCCCTTCCAGATGACTTGATGTAGTTAGTCGGCAGTCCCGTCTACTACTTGTGGCTAGTTGGCAGTCCCAACTAATCACCCCGCCTCCTATCCGGTTGGCAGTCCCTTCCGATGCGTCATCGGGTGGCAGTCCCTCCCCGATGGCATGAGATGCCTAGGAAGCAGTCCTTCCTAGTAATCAAATGAGTTTCTTGGAAAAAGGATTGAGTTGGGAATTTTCATGAAGTATCGCTGCATGATGGTTTTGTTAAAAAGAGAAATGGGGAAGCATACCATAAATTGTTTTGATTCTCGTTTCGGTTTTGTCCACTCACTCTAATAGATTTTATTTTATGTTTTCCCCTGGGCTCTTCGTTTTCAAATGCCCAGATTTCAGATTAGCAGAGACTGCGTCCAGGCTCAAGGACTTTGGAAATCAGCGCTTCCGTTTTTGTCCGTAGGTTATTACTTAACCTACCTTGTATGATATCGGCTTAGTTTAGTGTTGCTCTGATAAGCCTTTCTTTTGAGTTTGATGGATGTTGTTGCTTAAGGAGGATTATGTTGGGATTTGAACTTTCCGGATGTAATATATGTGCTTGGATTGTAAATTCGATATAGTAGGTTGAGTAGAAGTTATAGTGGAAATCATGTCCAGGTTTGTGAAATTTTGGGTAGCCCATATTTAGGGGAGGTTCTGCCGAATTTTCGGTAGGATTTCGCTTAATGTGGGCCCCGCAGGCTCGTATCCAGGTAATTGGGGTGATTCCTGGGTCGGGTCCTGTCAGTTGGTATCAGAGCACTAGGTTTTTAGATTCTGTGGCCGATATCTTCTTATAGATGTCTTACGTGCTTGATAGTATTCAGTACCTCCCGAGTGATGGCCCGACTGCAGCGGTTCCCCATCATATACTCTTCGGTGCTGACGTACCAATCAAGTATGTAAGATAGTTGTTGTTGGTATAAATATTTTGGTGTAACTCAGTTATGGGAATTTCAGGTGGAATGAGACCCGGACGCAGATCTCGTGCTGGCAGGAACCATTCACCCGCTAGTGAAGGTGATGATGAGCAGGTTCCTCGTGGGTTGTTACGGACCGTTGAGCGGTTGTTTGAGCGTTTTGCAGCGGCACTCCCCAATCCTAGGACTGACTATACTGTGGAGCGTGCCAGACGCCATGGGGCGTATACTTTCTCTAGTGCTCCTACGGAGTCCGTAGCAGGAGACTGGATTACCCGCATGGAGAGAGTATTTGAGTCCTTGGGTTGTCCAGCTGCTAGGAGGGTTCCTTTGGCTATTGACCTCCTAGACGGGGATGCATGGCTTTGGTGGCAGGGTACCAGGAATATGGGTTATGACCCAACTACCATGACTTGGGAAGTTCAAAACGGAGTTCTCAAATCGGTACTATAATCAGGCATCCCAGCACCGTCTCCGATTTGAGTTCATGCAGTTGAAGCAGACTGAAGAGATGACTGTGTTACAGTATGAGGAGCGTTTTATTGCTTTGTCTCGGTTTGCCCCTGAGTTGGTGGCGACAGAAAAGTTGAAGGTTGATCAGTTTATCAATGGCCTTCTACCTGTATATCGGGATTGGTTGGCGCCTCATGATTATCCGACTTTTAAGTTAGCTGTGGAGGCTGCTATGAGGTGTGAGGCTAGATATCTGGACGGTTCCCGACCTTTAGAGATTGGCGGTCCTAGTCAGGGGCCATCTAAGAGAATTGCCTCTAGTTCGGGTTCTGCATCGTCATCAGGCAGTAGACCGAGCAGTTCAGATTCTAGCTCTCGTCAGCGTTTCAGGGGACGCTTGAGGAGGCCTGGGCAGACAGGTAGGAGACAGTTCAGGGGTGGCACTGCTAGTTCTAGTGGAGGCTTTGGTAGACAGGCGATTCCGAGAGACTATCCCCAGTGCGCTACTTGTGGTAGGCACCATGTGGGCCCGTGTCAGGCAGGTGTGGGGACTTGTTACCAGTGTGGCCAGTGGGGTCACTACAGGAGAGAATGCCCTCAGTTGACTCAGGGAGTCTTCACTACTACTAGTCAGAGTATGGGTCAGACCTCTGTGGGTGCTACTAGTTCGGGTTCTCATGGCAGTTTGTCAGGCAGGAGCAGCACACAGCCGGGTCGTGGACAGAGAGGGCGTCCAGTGACCCAGGCCCGTCTTCATGCTATGACCCAGCAAGAGGGTCGCACTGCACCGAACGTCATTATGGGTATGTTGGTTGTTTTTGGTGAACCAGCTTTTATTTTGATTGATCCTGGAGCCTCTCACTCCTTTATGTCTAGAGGTTTTCTTTCTTGCTAATGTGCCCCCATCTCTCCTACTCGGAGAGTGGCATGTGTGTTTATCCATCGGGGGAAAGACATAGAATTGAGTGGGTACATCGTTTTTGTGGAGTGTTTGTAGAAGGAGTTTGCTTAGAGGCGGACTTGATTCCATTTGAGTTAGTGGAGTTTGATGTAATCCTAGGGATGGATTTCCTTCGGATGCATCATGCCTTAGTGGATTGCTTTTGTAGTACTGTATTATTTCGGAGTCCGGGTAAGCCAGTTGTCACCTTTTATGGTGAACGGGAGGTTCTCCCATCTTGTATGATCTCAGCTTTAACTGCTAAGAAGATGTTGAGTAAGGGTTGCCAAGCTTATTTGGCACATGTGGTGAATTCAAATGCCGAAGTTATGGATCTTAGCCAAATTCCTATTGTTGGTGACTATCCAGATGTATTTCCAGAAGAATTGCCTGGATTGCCCCCGGTGCGAGAGATAGACTTTACCATTGATTTACTTCCAGGTACAACACCCATCTCTCAAGCACCTTATAGAATGGCACCGGCGGAACTGAAAGAGTTGTATGTACAGTTGCAGGAGTTAACGGATAAGGGATTTATACGACCTAGTGTATCTCCCTGGGGTGCACCTGTGTTGTTTTGTGAAGAAGAAAGATGGTACTTGAGGCTTTGTATTGATTACCGGAAACTAAACAGGGTGACTATAAGGAATAAATATCCCTTGCCCCGCATTGATGATTTGTTTGACCAATTGAGGGGTGCTAAAGTTTTCTCAAAGATTGATTTGAGGTCTGGTTATCATCAGTTAAGGATTAAAGAGGAGGATGTAGCCAAAACTGCTTTCCGATCACGTTATGGTCATTATGAGTTCCTTGTTATGCCTTTTGGGTTGACTAATGCACCCGCCGCTTTCATGGATCTCATGAACAGGGTGTTTCGCCCGTATCTTGACCGCTTTGTGATTGTGTTCATTGACGACATATTGGTTTATTCTAAGAGTGAGGAGTTACATGTTAAGCACTTGAATATTGTGTTGGAGACTCTACGGCTACACCAATTGTATGCTAAATTCAGTAAGTGTGAGTTTTGGCTTGACCAAGTAACATTCTTGGGTCACGTCATTACAGCTGGTGGTGTTAGTGTGGATCCCCAAAAAGTAGAAGCCGTGTTGAATTGGGAAAGACCTACCAATGTAACGGAAATTCGTAGTTTCTTGGGTCTTGCTGGTTATTATCGACGTTTTGTGCAAAACTTTTCTAGAATTGCCGCTCCTCTTACTAAGTTAACGAGGAAGGGTATCAGATTTGTTTGGTCTGAAAATTGTGAGCAGAGCTTCCAAGAACTTAAGAGTCGGCTGACTAGTGCTCCAATTCTATCCTTGCCTGATGATAGTGGGGAGTATGTAATTTACAGTGATGCCTCTAGACAAGGCTTAGGCTGTGTATTAATGCAGCATGGTAATGTGATTGCTTATGCTTCTAGACAATTGAAGCCACATGAGTTGAATTATCCCACACATGACTTAGAGTTGGCAGCTATTGTACTTGCTCTTAAGTTGTGGAGGCATTATCTGTATGGAGCCCGATGTCAGATCTTCACTGACCATAAAAGTCTCAAGTATGTGTTTACGCAACCGAATTTAAATTTAAGACAACGAAGATGGATGGAATTGATTGAAGATTATGATTGTACCATTGAGTACCACCCCGGTAAAGCGAATGTGGTGGCAGATGCACTTAGTAGGAACCCATCTGTGACCTTGTCATATTTAAGGGCCACTCGAGTACCCCTATTGTCAGAGTTGAGGTCTACGGGGGTTGAGTTATCGGTTGATGAGGTTGGTACTCTGGTGGCTAGTTTTCATGTGAGACCAGCATTCATTGATAAAATACGGGAAACCCAGCCTCTTGATCCAAGAATTGAAGGGATTAAAGAAGGTGTTCGTGGTGGTTGGCAACTTGAGTTTTCTATTCGAAGAGATGGGACATTGATGTTTGGGAAGAGACTTTGTGTTCCTAACGTCGAACCACTTAAACGAGAAATACTTGATGAAGCTCATAACTCCGCGTATGCCCTACATCCTGGTGGTACAAAAATGTATCGGACTCTCAAAGAGTATTATTGGTGGCCAAACATGAAAAGAGAAATTGCAGCTTTTGTGAGCAAATGCCTTGTGTGCCAGCAAGTGAAAGCGGAAAGGCAAAAACCGTCGGGGTTGTTGCAACCTTTGTCAATTCCGGAATGGAAATGGGATCATCTCACCATGGATTTTATTTACAAGTTACCTCGTACGCAGGATGGTAATGATGGTATTTGGGTGGTTGTAGATCGACTCACCAAATCAGCTCATTTTCTGGCAGTTAAGGAAACCTTTAGTTTGGATAAATTGGCAAAGTTGTATGTGGATGAAATTGTAAAGCTTCATGGTGTTCCCGAGTCCATTGTTTCTGATCGTGATGCTCGATTCACATCAAAGTTTTGGAGGAAGGTTCACAAATTTATGGGAACAGAATTACAATTTAGCACTGCTTTCCATCCTCAAACTGATGGACAATCTGAGCGGACTATCCAGACTTTGGAAGATATGTTGAGGGCTTGTTCTCTACAATTTAAAGGAAGTTGGGATAAGCACTTGGCCTTGATGGAGTTTGCATATAACAACAGTTACCATTCAAGTATTGGTATGGCTCCCTACGAAGCTTTGTATGGGAAACAGTGTAGGACCCCCTTGTGTTGGGATGAAGTGGGAGAAAGACAACTTATTGGTCCAGAGATCGTTGAAATCACAACAGATAAAGTTAAGGTGATCAGAGAGAAACTCAAGACGGCTCAAAGCAGACAGAAGAGCTACGCAGATAAACACAGGAAGCATCTTGAATTTCAAGTTGGTGATTGGGTATTTCTGAAGTTATCTCCTTGGAAGGGTGTGGTAAGGTTTGGTAAACGAGGAAAACTAAGTCCAAGGTATATTGGTCCCTATGAGATTGTGGAACGAATTGGTCTGGTCGCTTACCGCTTGGCTTTACCTCCACAACTATCTCAAGTACACGATGTATTCCACGTCTCCATGCTTCGCAAGTACATCACTGATCCTTCACATGTGTTACCAGATCAACCCATTACACTTACAGAAGATTTAACCTATGAAGAAGAACCAGTACAGATCCTTGATCGTCGTGAGCAAGTACTCCGAAGTAAGGTTATATCTTTGGTTAAGGTATTATGGAGGAATCACCTGATTGAAGAAGCTACTTGGGAACCAGAGGATCAAATGAGGCAACAGTATCCACATCTTTTTCCTTGATAGGTACAATTTCGAGGACGAAATTTTATAAGGAGGGGAGATTGTAATGCCCCGTACCTTAAAGTCATTACTAGTTACTTTTTACCGTGGTTGACCAAGGAGTGACTTTTTCTTTAGTCCGGTAAATTTGGAAATTTATTTGAGATTGTCGTAGAATACGCAAAATCGAGTTCGTGGACACGTAGTTTGTTTAAATTGGATTTATATCGGAAAAGTTATGACCAAAAATAGAAATTTCTATTTTTGGCATGGCTTTTGGTTTGTGAGTTTCTATATGTGGAAGGAGGGCTTATTAAAACTGATGGAAGAGAGAGAAAGGGAAAGAATCAGAAAAAAATAAAAGGAAAGAGAGAGAGCACGGGTAGAACCCGAGTCACCCCCTCCCATTTTCTTTTTCTTCTTCCGTCACTGCTCTTCCCTTCTCCGGCGAATTCGTTGCCGTCCGGCCACCCCAAGACGCATCGTTGGGCACGGTGTGATCCTCTCTTCCTTCTCCTTCTAGCTATGTAAGTATTTCACCTTGGGTAGTTTTGGTTTTGGAGATTTGAGGAGAATTGCATAAATGGAAAAAAAATGGATTTTTGCTTTGATTTCAGTTTTCCGGCGATTTCCGGTCGAATTTCTTTGGGTTTTGGTTGTTGGGGAAGTATTGAACGTATTCCTAACCTTGTTGCAGCTTGTTTTGATCGGTGGAGGAAGATTTGAAGGTGTTTGAGACTGTGAACAGTACCGTGAACAGTAACTCTCGAATTCTTGGGTCTTGTTTGATTTTTCTGGATATTCCTACTTGAATTTGGTTGTTGTTGCAGGTTTAGAGATAGTTGTGTGGGTTTGAAGTTGATTTTGGAATAAAGGTTGATTGGAATTGAATTTAATCTTTGAGTTTGTGTTAAACTTGAGGTTTGTTTGATATTGAGTTTTCTTTGGTTGTGATGTTGAACATGGTTGATGGATTTGTCATGTTTGTAGTGTTGGGTGAAAACTCTTGGTAAAGGGCTATTATGAATTATTTGTTAGGAAGTAGAGAGAATTTGAGATTGTTAGAGTTGAATTTGTGATTTTTCAAAGGAGAGAAAAATTAAGAAAGAATGTGGAATTGTTCTATTTTGTGGAGGAGTTTGGAGTGGAGATTGTGTTTTGGAAAAGAGAATTTAGAGAGGAGTTGAAATTTAGAGATGGAATTGTGAGTGGAAATAAGGAAGGTTAAGAATGAATTTGGAAATTTTTGGAAAGGATTTATATTATAATTTGGTGGAAAATTTTGTTGAAGGAAGTGAATTAAAATTTGTTAAGTTATCGAATGGTCTTTGTGAAGGCTTAGATTAAGCGAGGTCTTGTAATGGTTAAGGAATCGATTTAAGAATCGATTGAGTGGTTATGAGTTAGAGGGCATAGAGATTGTAAGGAATTATAGAATTTAATTCCGAATTGAAGGGTGGAATTTTATAATAAATTTGTGATTAATAGACGCTTTTTCCGAGGGAAATGAGTTGTTTTTGAGAGTATTTCATTATATGATCGATTATATCCTATTCTATTGTGACAGGACGTACTGAGCCCTCGAGCGAGGAGGACACAGGCAGGCAGCAGGGTTAGCTGCGGGATTCACTTGTGAGTGGACCTTTATTTTATTTAAATAATGCATGCAGCATGGTATAAAATTTTGAAATGGATTGTTATTTGAGAAAATGTGACTCTATGGAAAGAAAAAGATTTAAAAAGGAAACAGTTGACAAGGAGGCCAGTTGGCGCATGCGTATCTTACCTGGTCGGCAGTCCCTTCTAGGTAATAGTCTGGTCGGCAGTCCCGTCCAGACTACAGCTCGGTTGGCAGTCCCATCCGAAGTGTCATCTGGTTGGCAGTCCCTTCCAGATGACTTGATGTAGTTAGTCGGCAGTCCCGTCTACTACTTGTGGCTAGTTGGCAGTCCCAACTAATCACCGCCTCCTATCCGGTTGGCAGTCCCTTCCGATGCGTCATCGGGTGGCAGTCCCTCCCCGATGGCATGAGATGCCTAGGAAGCAGTCCTTCCTAGTAATCAAATGAGTTTCTTGGAAAAAGGATTGAGTTGGGAATTTTCATGAAGTATCGCTGCATGATGGTTTTGTTAAAAAGAGAAATGGGGAAGCATACCATAAATTGTTTTGATTCTCGTTTCGGTTTTGTCCACTCACTCTAATAGATTTTATATGTTTTCCCCTGGGCTCTTCGTTTTCAAATGCCCAGATTTCAGATTAGCAGAGACTGCGTCCAGGCTCAAGGACTTTGGAAATCAGCGCTTCCGTTTTTGTCCGTAGGTTATTACTTAACCTACCTTGTATGATATCGGCTTAGTTTAGTGTTGCTCTGATAAGCCTTTCTTTTGAGTTTGATGGATGTTTTGCTTAAGGAGGATTATGTTGGGATTTGAACTTTCCCGGATGTAATATATGTGCTTGGAGTAAATTCGATATAGTAGGTTGAGTAGAAGTTATAGTGGAAATCATGTCCAGGTTTGTGAAATTTTGGGTAGCCCATATTTAGGGGAGGTTCTGCCGAATTTTCGGTAGGATTTCGCTTAATGTGGGCCCCGCAGGCTCGTATCCAGGTAATTGGGGTGATTCCTGGGTCGGGTCCTGTCAGGAGCAGCCCAGAAGCTGGCGATCGTCGTGAGGCGGCGCCATAAATCGTGCCACTAGCGGCGACTTTGTGCAGCTCAGAGTCGTGCAGCTTCTCTAAGACAACATCAACACAACTCCGATCCCGGGTTTGGAACCGGAATGAGAAGGGGAGGTGGGTGCCCATATTGTTTTTCTGGGTGCCCAAATCAGGATTTAAAAATTTTTTTTTTAAGTAATGGGACAGAAGGAAAGAAAAAAAAAGTTTTGAATGTCTATTGGAGGGCAATAGACGTTTTGAATTGATATAATCTCTTCATTTTTTTCTTTAATTAAAGATTTATTTGTCTAATTTTAGGAAAATTAGTTCACATTCTTTTAATCGAAAGTTCTATTGGGGGGCAATAGATGTTTATTGAGGGGCAATATACGTCTATTAGGGGGCAATAGAGTATTGGGGCAATAAACGTCTACTGGAAGGCAATAGAGGTCTATTGCCCCTCTATTGGGGGCAATAGAGGTTTTCAAAAGAAATCTGGTGACCGGCGACCGGAATCTGGCGAAAGTTGGCCGGAATCAGGCGGTCGGTGAAGTTTTCTATGGTTTCTCTCTCTTCCATTTTCTCTCTCTCTTCTCTAAGTAACAGAGGGGTGCGGGTAAAATGGTATTAAAAAAAATTAAAAAACAAAAAAAAAACTTTAATGGGGTATTAGGGAAGACTCCCTTAGAGTGTTTTGGATAAGAGGGAATTAAAAAAACTTAATTGGATAAGTGGGAAAAAAATTCCTAGAAATGGGGTAAATGGACAAAATCCCTTATTTATTTCATGTAGTGCAACTGAGATAAAGGTGCCTGTAAGAGGAAAAACCCAACTAATCTGAGCATTGCCGTGGCGCAAGGAACCTATGCACAAATTAGTAAGAGAAAATGTCCATTTACCTAAATTTAAGTTACACTAACCCCAGTTACCTAAACATTTTATAAGATTGCCCAATAAATTAAATTTTTTTTGCCCTAATGCCAAATTTAGTTTTTTTTTTTTATTGTTTTTTTTCATACAATTTTGCCCTCCTCTCTTTGTCACTTAGAGAGAGAGAGAGAAGTCATTAGAGACTTCACAGGACTCAGGTCATGGGAATCTGATCATCGGTCGTGGGACTCCGATCAAAGATCACTGGAATCCGGTCATCCGCCGCCGGACTCCGATCACCGGTTGCAGGAATTCAGTTACCAGTCAGTAGAAACCTTGCTGAATGTCCTTAAAGAAGTCGTCGGAGCATATTATTGCCCCCCAATAAATGGTTTATTGCCCCCAATAGAAAGTTTACTGCCCCCCAATTGAAAGTTTACTGCCCCCAATAATATATTTATTGCCCCTCAATAAAATACATATTGCCATAAACCCGCCCTCAAAATGAGGGCTTGGACATTTATGTTGTAGTATTACCACCTAGAAACGATTCAAAATGATAGAAACAAACTTGAAACAAAATCAAATCCCAAGCTTAAAGAAGTACTAACTATTAAGCATGATCATTGAGCAATTCACAAGCAAAATCAATTGTTTCTTAGCAATTGGATCTCGGGGCCAAAATCGAGGACGGCGAGGCAGTCATGGATTATTGGAAAGGCTTGGATGGAGAAAAAGAACTAGAACAAGTGGAGAAGAAAAACGGCACTGTGAAGCCACGCCATTGGCCACCACAGCTCGACCTAGAGCTTATGTCCCTCAAGAGCTCCAAGTTATACACCTCCATCAAGAACCTCCTCCCCTCTTCCTCTTTCGCTGCCGTCCAGTCCCTGACGCCCAACTCCATCACCGACTCCGACTACGAGATCTCCATCCCCAATCATCTAGTCAATTGCCATCCAATCCTCGTTTGGCAGAGATGGTAGTGAACTCGGGATCTGGAGTCGGTGATCAAAATCCACTGGCTGCGGTCCAAAATCTCAATCGACTCCAAGGATTTGAGGATGGGTTCATTCATCGAAGCCTTGTCGAAGATTTGGGACTTGATTTTTAGGAGAATGGCCTTCTTCAACCGCCAGTCTCAGTTCAAGAGCGGCGCAGCAGCGAGGACTCGCTTGGCGACGGTCTCCTTGTCGTGGTCATAGAGAAGGAGCTCGAGGACCCACCGCAAAATGTCGACGTCTGACTCCGTCGGGAGAAGGGATCGGAGAGAGGAGGAGAGAGAGAGAAGAGAGAGAGTTTGTGATTTGGATCGAGAAACAGAGATAATAAAAGTGTTAGAGTGGCAGAGTTGTAATTTATTAATTGTTATACTATAAGATTGTAACTTTACACTTAAATGGAGTAAGTGGACACACTAATCTCTTACTGGAGTAAGTGAGTTCATGTTTGCCTAAATTTGGACATTTGGTTAAGAACCCTATTAGTAAAATCCATATTCTCAATATTTTGTTCATTTTCTGTGAGCTATTAGCTTTTGTTTACGCACTGTTAGAACCTGATCAGTATCTCAAATTTGAAACTAGGAGTTGTGCTAAAAGATGTTGGTAGGGATACAACTACATTAGTTTTGTGTTTTTGACTTAGTAAATGATTTTTCTCTTTGCATGATTGTTCATAATTGGGGTTCCAAAAAGTTCAATCCCGAAGTAGGGTTATTAATAAATCTAGTATTCTTTCTCGCAAATGATTTTTTAGATAAATGTCAGAGACAGGCCCAACCTTGCCTAAGGGCAACCTTGGTGATAGCCCAGGGCCCAAGGGAAGGTGGGGCACCATTTTCTTATATATATATATATGTTCAAGGAAAACCTAATTTGTGTTTAGCCCAAACTCTAGGTTACTTGACCTAGTGGTAATAGGATTGAATTAGAAGGATCTAAAATCCTAATCAATGTAGAATTACTTTCCTTGTATGATTGAGATTCTATGCATTGTAATCCTCTATATAAAGAGGCCCCTATTATCAATGAGAATACACAGCGAATTTATCTCAATTTCAGTTTCTCTACAACACGTTATCAGCACGAGCCCTAACCCTAGCCCTAAAAACCAAAACTCTTCTCACCAAAACTACCGCAAGCTCCTAGCCCTTGCTAGCCATGCCCTACGCTGCCCCTGCAGCCCTTGCGCACCCGTGTGCCACCTACTGCCCCTGCAGCATTGCCGCACGCCTGCTGCCCCCTGCAGCACAGCAGCACACTCGTTCCTGTGCAGATCAAGCTGCTTGCACACCCCGAAACATCTTGTTCGGGACCTCTGATCAAAATCCTTTATTCATCAAAGTTGTTCATCTATGTCTCTTCTATTTGACCTCCAAATTTCAGACATATTTGAGTCTTTTTGAAACCTGTACACCATTCGAGGTGGGAGCTGTTCAGCATGCTCGTTCCTGTGCATATCAGTCAGTTTGCAAGCCCCGAAACGTCTAGTTCAGGACTTCAGATAAAAATTCTTCCTTCATCAAAGTTGTTCACTTATGTATCTTCTATCTGACCTCCAAATTTATACCCAATCGGAGTAGTTTTGTGACCTGTATACCAATCGGAGTGGGAGCTGTTCAGAAGCGAATCTGCTCCGAATTTCAACAAGTTTGATTCGCCTAGGACTGAAGCTCGTCTGCAATCCTACAGCGAGTATCGAATATGCTCTGCAATCCTACAGCGAGGATCAAATATGCTTTGCAATCCTAAGAGGTATGGTTTACTAAAAGTTCCCGTTTTTGAAGTTTTTTTTATTCTTTTTCGCTTCTTTTTCTCAGGGACTTGCAACCTCCCTTCTTCTACCCCCCCTTTCTTCATCATAGGGGAGACCTAATTAAGCCGAACTGTGGGGGTTCGTGCTCACTCCAAGCTTGGAGCTTGTAGAGTCCTCCAAACTTAGAGTTTGTTGAGAAGAAACGATCGACCACAAACATCATTGTTTCGATCTAATCCAACCCCTCTTGGAATCGAATTTCTTGGAAGCGACTACGCTTGGAAATTCCTAATTTCTTAGAAGCGACTACGCTCAGAAATTTTATTTGTTTTCGTGGTAGCTTTTTTCGCTCCGAAACTAACCCTAATTTCTTGTTCTCTTTCAGGATGAGTAACCTGAACAAATTGGACTTTGCTCCATTGGGAACAACTGGCTCTGAATATCACAGGTGGGTTCGTGATGTCTGCTAGCATCTCAAGGCCGATGGAATCCTGGATACGATTCTCGAGCCTAGCCAGGACGTGCTAACTGTTGAGTAAGCTCAAGCTTTGGAAGCAAATAGAGCAGCCTTATAGGCAAATAAGGAGAAAGCCATCATCCTAATGACTCGTCATATGGATGATTCGCTCCAGTACGAGTATATGAATGAAGAAGACCCCAGAAGGTTGTGGGTCTCACTCGAAGAAAGATTTGGCAACGTCCGTGACTCCTTGCTTCCTGACCTAGAAGTGAGATGGCATAGCCTCCGCTTCTGTGATTTCAAGACAGTTCTTGACTATAACTTGGAAGCACTTCGCATTAAATCCTTAATGGAATTCTGTGGTAAAAAGATCACAGATGCGATGTTGATTGAGAAGACTCTCTCTACCTTCCCCGTCTATGCATTGATGGTTGCTAAGAACTATCGAATGGATGTAAATGCAAGACGGATCACAAGGTTTCATGAGCTCATTGGAGCTATGAATGTTGCTGAAAAGCATGACAATATCCTTGTGAAGAACTATAATTCGAGATCCATGGAAACAGAACATATTCCGGAATCCAATTATAGTCGCACCTCTAAGAGAGGGCGCCAAGAGCGAAACCCTAATCTTAGGGATACTTCTGGACTTTCTGGTCCATATAATCGCTCTACTTGGGAAGGTGACCGCCAAAATAGGCGAACACGGAACCGAAGAGGTCAACGTGGAAAGAGAGAGGGAGGCAACGCCTCTGGCCATGTTGGTGGCGCCACCAACACTAAGAGTCATCTAAATGACCCTTTCAAAGCGCCTCAATCAATGGAGTTTGAGCAAAGAGATGTACGTTCTCGATATGGAGTATCCAATCATTGGGCACACATTTGTAGAGCTCGTGAAGAACTTGTCACCGCCTACAAAGCATATTGTGAAGCAAGAGAAGCTCACTATGTGGAACAAGAAGATCAAGAAGATGATCTAGAGTGAAGGGTTGAAGACTACAAATCTGGCTGGGATCAATAGATCGCCAATTCTGTTTAAGTCTTTATTTTCCAAGAGATGTAGGCGATTGTCATATTACTTTTTATTGGATTAGATTTTCTTTGATCAAAGAAACAATGATGTACTTCGTTGGCTTATGAATAAAATTTGGAGTTCTTTTCATTATGACTCAATTTTGATTCTGAGCATATTACTTTGTGACTACGATGGCTGGGCCATCAATATTAATTCAAGGACATGGAATAGCCCAAGTTCCACTTGCCAAATGGCACCTTGATTACAGTTGTCACAGAAACTCTCTACGCTCTTAGGGCAAATAGTACCCTATGAATAGCCAACGAATTCCATGCGAAAATGCATGTAGAGAACGGAAATGTATTCCTTTGCATTACCTCTAATGATTGCGAACAAAGACGCATCTTAGAGAAGTTTATGTGTCTCTCTAGTGGACTTTATGTCACTATTCGAGCTATTAAATCCAATAAAGTTATGAGAGAAGATCTCTTGGATTTAGACACATATTGGCTTTGTCATGACAAGATAGATCATCCTAGTCATGATATGATGATCCGTCTACAAAAAGACTTCACACGGACATCTTTTCTCTCGAGCGAAACGAAGCATGAATCAAAAGTTGATTCTTAGACAAACTGTGACCGACGCTGCTGCCTAGGGCACCGCCTCAGTCCACCACTAACCTAGGGCTGGCGTAGTCCCTATCCATGACTCCATGGATGGCGTCCATCATGGTGATGGCGCCCTAGGTGATGCTGCAATCACCAACTTGCTTCACAATAGCGTTTCAGACGCTCAGGCCTAACCAAAATTCTCATTGGTTGCTTCTAAAGCCTCTCGCTCGTTTTACTAAGCCCATTCCTTAGGGAAATTAGGACTGAGACTGTCCTATGCAAAGGATATGACAATACTCATTCTGTTCTTACAAAGAATCCGTAGGGATTTTGTGGATTGATTCAACCAACTTGCGGACGCTTAAATATTTTATGATGTTGGTTGACACGCAAACACGCTGGTCACGTGTTGTGCCATTGTCCACCTATAAATGCTGCTTACGCTACACTCTTAGCACATATCATATGACAATGGGCTCACTCCCCAAATCATCCTATTCAGTCAATTGGATTTGACTATGCTAGTGAGTTTACATCGAAGACTTTCGATGGATATTGCAATGGGCTTGATGTTGGACATCACATTCCCATGTACACACCCAATTAGTCTCGCGGAAACGACTACGATGGTAGTCCGAACATTGGTAATGCGCACCAATCTTCTTACAACCGCTTGGGGTGATGCGATATCGCATGCAGCCATGCTAATTCGTCTACGACCTACAGCCACTCAATGTACCTCTGCGTTACAGCTAGTGACTGGGTACACATCTTTTGTACTTACGCACATTTGAGTGAACCATTTATGTGCCAATTGCGCCGCCACAGCGCTCTATGATGGGTCCTTACTGACGAATGGGCAACTACGTTGGATTTGGGACTCCAACAATCGTCCGCCACTTAATGCCCTTGCAAGGCGATCTCTTTACCGCTAGATTTGCGGGTTGTCACTTTGATGAGACAGTCTTCCCGTCGTTAGGGGGAGATAAGAACACGAATGTTCAACAGGAACGACAGGAATTGTCGTAGTCTGTCCCCACTATGTCTCATCTTGATCCCTATTAAAGTGACGAGATCACACAAATATGTTGCAAACATGCCTGCAAGGAAGGACGTCCCTACGAGAGGACGTAGCGCCACCCTACACGGAGGTAGGCATGGCGCCAATGCCAAAGAAAGTGGCACTTTGGCGTTACAGGCCATGGCCCCAGCTAGGATGCGTGGAGAGGCCCGTGGGTTCAAAGGATACTTTGGCACATTCCAATCCTTTGATCATCAAGACTCAAAATCCGTCTCATGAGAATCTTCCGGGTTATGGTTATCGTTGGGGGACGCCTCAACGTCAAAACCTGTTCTTGAGAATATAGAGCTCTATGAAACTTACACTAGTGTACATGAGACGTGGGATAGAAACTCCATCAGAATTGATGATGTAGTTGCGTATTTTGTTGCGCATGAGTTTTTGAGTTAGATGATATCGAACCACGCTCTGTTGATGAATGAATGCCAACGTAGAGAAATTTGGCCTAAGTGGAAAGATGCGATCCAGGTTAAGATGGATTCTCTAACGAAGAGGAAGGTTTTCGAGCTAGAGATGCCAACACCTCCTAACATAAAACCTGTTGACTAATGGGGTCTTCGTTACAAAGCGTAGTGAGAAAAAGATATGGTAATCTCGCCTTATGGCGCAAGGCTTCTCACAAAACGCCCTGGAATCGACTACGATGAGACATATTCTCTCGTAATGGATGTCATTGCACTCCACTACCCTGTCGGTTTGGTAGTTTCCGAATAACTGAACATGCAGCTTACAAATATGGTCACTACGTATCTCTATAGGGATCTAGATACGGAATATACATGAAGGTTCATGGTGAACTTCATTTACCCAAGTCAAGTGGCTCTAGACCATGGAGCGCGTTTACAAAGAGGTTGAAACGCTCACCAAAGTGACTACTTGATTGGGAAGGGATATGCCCACGTGTTTCTATAACAAGTTTCGGATTCTATCGCGGTTCATGTTGGACATGATCTTCATTAGAAGCCCTTAAAGAGTTAAGGGAAAAGGGAAACCGCTGAACACTTGAAATCCGAGTTTGAGATGAAGGATTTTGGGAAAACACGATTATGTCTCGGTTTGGAACTTGAGCATCGTGTCGATAGATGCTTAGGCATTTTGACAAGGTCAAGCCTTCAAGCACCCCCATGATCGTCCGTAGTCTTGATCCTAAAAAGGATCCTCTTCGTTCGAAGGATGATGACGAAGATGCGCTAGGGGCAGAAATGCCCTAGTTAAGTACAATAGGCACATTATTGTACTTATCTCAATGCACAAGACCGGACATCTCATATGTTGTGAACTTGTTAGCTAGATATAGTTCTGCGCCAACGCGACGCCATTGGATTGGTGTAAAAGATATCTTTCGACATTTGAGATGGATGATTGATATGGGCTTGTTCTATCCCTACAAAGAGATGATGGATTCGGACCCATCACACACCAGAAACTCCGCCAACGCTGGCCTGCGTTCTCTATCCCCATCCAAAAACGACATGTGTTTTGGAAGGTTTTGCTGATGTTGGGTATATCTTTGACCCACACAATGGTCATTCCCAATCCGGTTAAGTGTTCACCATGGGAAAAGACCGTGACATCTTGGAGGTCTACATAATAGACCATAGTCGCTATATCTTCGAACAATGCAGAGATCATTACTCTTCATGAAGTGGTTCGTGAATGTATATGGATTGGATCCATAATTACGCATGTTCCAACAATTGTGGTTTGAAGTCTACCACAGATGAGCCTACGAGCATTTAGGATAATGCTACTTGTTTTGAACAAATGAGGCAAGGCTACATCAAAAGTGACAACACCAAGCATAATCAGCAACAACAGACACTCCTCGAGATCAAAGTGAACTAGGTTCGATATGAGGACAGTGAGGCAGACTTGTTTACTAAGTCATTGCCCAATTCCACGTTCGAGAAACATGTGGCAAGAATTGGCTTGCGGAAATTATCTAAACTCCCATGATCGTAGTCATCATGGGGAGGTGCAGACATCAGGGGGAGATGTTTACATGTTCGTCTCGAATCGTGAATGGTGTGTTGTGCTCTTTTTCCCCTTCGACCGAGGTTATTTTTGTCCCATTGGGTTTTTGTTACTCGGCAAGGTTTCTAACGAGGCAACGAGAGAAGCACCGAGTTTGGGCAACACAAGGGGGAGTGTTCAAGGAAAACCTAATTTGTGTTTAGCCCAAACTCTAGGTTACTTGACCTAGTGGTAATAGGATTGAATTAGAAGGATCAAAAATCCTAATCAATGTAGAATTACTTTCCTTGTATGATTGAGATTCTATGCATTGTAATCCTCTATATAAAGAGGCCCCTATTATCAATGAGAATACACAGCGAATTTATCTCAATTTCAGTTTCTCTACAACAATATATATATATATATATATACATATGTATATAATATATAATAATTTACAATAATATGCTGCAGAATGTTAAAAAAAAAATTTATTTTTTTATTCTAATATTCTAGACGTACTAGCTAGCTCTGTGTGTGTGTGTGTGTTTTTTTTTTCTTCTTCAACTCTTCAAGTCATCGAGAAATGCAAAAAGTCAAGCACCATTATAGCAAAGTCTCTCACTTTCTCCAAAACATTGAAATTAAACACATTTCTCTTTAAATTTGGGGTTTCAATGGTTATTCAATCCCTCAATTCATTTTCTTCATCTGTCCCTCCAATCTTTCTCCTATCTGTTTTTCATCTCCCAATCTTTCTCCTCTCTATTTTTTTTGTTCTTCTACGGTGATTAGACAAATTTTTTGACGTTTCATGATGCAGGTTGAGGTATATATCAAAATAATTATTGGGGATGTTCTTTAATTGTGGTTTTGTTGATTGTTCCAAAAACTTGTTAATTCATAACTTTTCAGAGCCAAATTAATTTCAGAATTGTCATAAAAAATACTCCAGACCAGTCGTAGGCACCAAAAAATAATTTCGCCCCGAGCATCAAGAACCTGAGGACCGACCCTGGTCAGAGAGACCTTTTTAAAGAACTGTGTGTTTACCTTTGTGTGCTTATTAGGCAAGTCTATTAGAGTTGCAGGGCTGCGTTTGGTAGTAATTTACACGATCAAAAGGAGGTTAAGTTATCAACAAATCATGCAAGCAAAACTTCGTCAATGATAGTTTTTGTTAAGTTTGTTGAGCCGCTTCCTGAAAACAAAACATTAGGGTTGTCTCAGAGTTAAAAAGTTGTTTGTTTATTTTTATTTTCTTGAATCATCTTACATAGTGTCAGAAATCTTCCTGATCAGGCAGACACATTTACTGGTTTCGGTTAACTAGCTTTTCCGATAAATATGTCATACTTAAAAATAAGTATCTGTTCTGCATTTTCTTAACGATTTGAATATAGTCTTAAAACATTTTTTCTTGTTTACTTATGATCATTTAAGATTAGTTGTTTGTTGGGTTAGTAAAGTTTACGGTGACTTTCCAGTTTATATGGAATTTCCCTTTTACAAGCTTCCTGCTTACTAGATATTAACCATATTGGATGAATCATTCATGCTCGGACTGTTAGGATTGCGGCTCAATATCTAATTCCTTGTCTGCTTTGGATTCTTTACTTCTAAAGGCTTTGGGTAAGCAATTCTAGTGTATCTAGGATTTATGGAGTTTTTTCTTAGAAGTAAAGGTTTAGGATTGAAGATCCTATTGGGAGTTGGACTAATCGTGAGCCTATAAATAGTCATTCAGGGTTATTGGTTTGGTGTGTGCTTTCGGAGATTGGAAGACACCATTTAGAGAAGATGTGAGTTGAAAGAGACTCATTCTAGGAGGTGCCGTTGTGGGTTGAAAGAGACTCATTCTGGAGGGTGCCATTGAGACATCGTTTAGAGAGATTCGTGTGTGGATCAATTGAGTGTTCTGATAATTTGAGAGATTTTAGAGAGTTGCAAGCTTTGAGAGATCGGGTGTATTTGAGAATTCTCTGTTGAGAATTTGGGTTGTGAGGAGAGAGGTTATTTGAGTGGAAGAACCAAAACGTTCTTCAAAAAGTTTGTAATCTTCTTCTCGTTTAGTGGATCCACCATCATCATCACCCGGGGACGTAGGTCAATTGTTTGACCGAACCTCGTCAACAATCTTGTGTTTGCTTGCATAGTTTGTGATTACTGTCTTAATTCGGTTTCGGTCTTGGGCTAGGGAATTCGGAAGGTGACCCGAATTTCCTAACAAGTGGTATCAGAGCTCTTGGTTCAAGAGTGACCA
Organism: Rosa lucieae; assembly: GCA_024704745.1. Lineage (NCBI taxonomy): Eukaryota > Viridiplantae > Streptophyta > Magnoliopsida > Rosales > Rosaceae > Rosa > Rosa lucieae. The sequence goes on from CM045498.1 coordinate 55,966,560, forward strand.
TGAAGACGTTGGAGAAATTTGGAAATCAAGATAGAGACAAGACGTGGAGTGCTATTGTTGTATGAGTTTCAAGCATATCAGATATTAATGTGGAAAGTTGAAAGCTAAGGAAAATTGAATGTCGCCATGTTTCTAGTTTCGAGAGAAATCTGATATTTCTTGGGACTTTGGATTTTGAAGACCACAAGATGATTGTGGGTTAAGGTAATGGAGCACTCGTTCTGATAAAAGTTAAGCAAGTAAAGGGTTTCTATCATTGAGAAAGGAGCTTTGTTCGAGGTGGAACTAACTATTCCACTAAGGCCATGTTTGGTTGACTGGAAAGGAAAGGAATCACTTTCCTTTCCTTTGGGAAAGTGTTTCCGGAGGGGGGGGGGGGGGGGGGGGGAGGGAACCAAATTCCTCCACTTTTTCCTTTCCTTTGGGAAAGTGTTTCCCTTCCTTCGCTGTCCCCAAACGCAGGAAAGGAAAGTATTTCCTTTCCCAATGCCCACTTTCCGGGAAACAAACATGGCCTAAGAGTTTAGTTCAAGGTGGAAAGATTGGCAATCTTGGTTCCTATAGGCATTCAGGGAAGATGAGCTATAGTAAATGTGAAGCTAGGAACGAAATTTGCTTATGAGATGAAATTTCAAGAGCAACAAAAATTGCAACAGTCCTTAAAGGGAGGCAGACCCATAAGGATCCTAACACAAGTTTGTGGTGGAGATATGCTAGCTCATGCATATTCTACAATCAGAGTGTCACCCACTTTGGAGGGTAGAGTTAATGAGGAAGTTGAGAAGCAAACTTGGTATTCTAAGAGTGATGCGTCCAGAGAAGATTTCCATGGAGTTTATGGTGAGAGAATTGTTTCAGGGAGATGTTTCTCAAGATAAGTTGTGCAAAACCATTAAAGATAGCTCCTATTAGGTTTGGTAACTATGGTGAAGCCTTGGATTGCATGCAAGTGGCTGCACGGTGCATGTTTGGGGAAAAGAGTTATTATCCAAGGGTCAAGTTGGAGTGGTTGTGAAACTTGGCAAACTAGTTTGGCTATTGAGCGCAAGAGGCACATTGAGGTGTGGTGGTGATCGTGGTTCGTTAAGAAGACCCAAGGAAACTTCCGTTAAGTGAAAGTTCAGAGATTTTGAGCCGAGGTGAAAATTGTTAGAATTGCGGCTCAATATCTAATTCCTTGTCTGTTTTGGATTCTTTACTTCTAAAGGCTCTAGGTAAGCAATTCTAGTGTATCTAGGATTTATGGAGTTTTTCCTTAGAAGTAAAGGTTTAGGATTGAAGATCCTATTGGGAGTTGGACTAATCGTGAGCCTATAAATAGTCATTCAGGGTTATTGGTTTGGTGTGTGCTTTCGGAGATTGGAAGACACCATTTAGTGAAGATGTGAGTTGAAAGAGACTCATTCTAGGAGGTGCCGTTGTGGGTTGAAAGAGACTCATTCTAGAGGGTGCCATTGAGACATCGTTTAGAGAGATCCGTGTGTGGATCAATTGAGTGTTCTGATAATTTGAGAGATTTTAGAGAGTTGCAAGCTTTGAGAGATCGGGTGTATTTGAGAATTCTCTATTGAGAATTTGGGTTGTGAGGAGAGAGGTTATTTGAGTGGAAGAACCAAAACGTTCTTCAAAAAGTTTGTAATCTTCTTCTCGTTTAGTGGATCCACCATCATCATCACCCAGGGACGTAGGTCAACTGTTTGACCGAACCTCGTCAACAATCTTGTGTTTGCTTGCATAGTTTGTGATTACTGTCTTCATTCGGTTTCGGTGTTGGGCTAGGGAATTCGGAAGGTGACTCGAATTTCCTAACACGGACAACCTTATATAAATGAGAATTTTGAGAATTGGGAATTCATAAGGACATAGATCAGCCTTTGGTCGGTGATTCAATTACTTGGAAGTGAACTTAATTTCCAAGATAAGTGGGCTATGAGTCCATATCTCAGTTATTGTTTTCAGATCCAATGGATAAGGTTTGTTGATGGTTGCAATTTCAATTTTCAAATGGCCCAAGAAGTTGCTACAAAGTGCCAACCAGCCACGTTCAAAGAGCCATGGGCCATATCTCTATGCAACAAAAATATGGCTGCAACGATCTTGGGTTGAGGCCCAAGGTTATTCCCTTTTGGACCAGACCTCCCACCACAAGTGGACCTTGGAATGTTCACTTTTTGGTGCTTAACCCACCTAGCGCCTGGGATAAGTAGTACTTGCGTTTGGCACGAGAGGGAGGCTAGTGGATTTGGTAGCGGCGGTTCATGAGGGTTTCTTCTGATTGGCAACAAATTATTTTGTTGCTGGGGTTTCGATCGGTGACAAATAATCGAGAAACTTCTAGGGATGTTATGAGTAACTCCAATAGTGGCTTATATTTTAGAGATTTTGTCTATTTACCCTAGTTCTAGGGTCATTTATCTCACTTATCCCATTAAGTTTTTTTAATTCTCTCTTATCCATAAAGACTCTAATAAGGTCTTCTTTAATATCTAATTCATTTTTTTATTTTATTTTTTTATTTTTGAGACTATTTTACCCTCACCCCTTTGTTACATAAAGAGAGAGAGAGAGAGAGAGAGAGAGAGAGAGAGAGAGAGTTGAAGAAAGAGAAGGCATAGGAAACTTCGTTGAAGTCCTGTCATCGGCCGCTGTAATTCAGTAACTGGCCGCTGCCCACCCGACTTCTCCTAAAACCTTATCAAATATCTCTAAAGAGGTCGTCTGAGATTTTATAGGTCGCCGAAAAGGTTTATTGCCCCCCAATAAACCTCTAGTTTATAAAACTTCACCGGAAGTTCCCAAAGAAGTTGTCGGAGATCTCATATGGGCTGGAGAGGTTTATTACCCTCCATTAGACCTTTCGGTTGCCGGAATGAGAACTAATCTCCCTAATATTAGACAGATAAATCTTTGATTAAGGAAAAAAGAAGAAGAGGTGATTACATTAATTCATAACATTTTTTTTTCTTTCTTTCTTTCTTTCCGGGCCATCTGCCCCCATTTTACCAAACAAAACAAAAAAACAACAATAACACCATTATATATATTGCTCTACTCAGTACAAGGCTCAATCAACCTTTGTCGAGAAAAAAAAAGTAAGAAAAAGTAGAAACTTAAAAGTAGTATAAAACGAGAGGGTAACAAAATACTAGACTGAAGAGGAATGATCAAGGGTAGTTAGTGGCTTTGCGACAACAAGACATGTAGGACAAGGCTATGAGTAAACTCAGCAGCTATGATCTGAACTAGAAAAGAAAAAAGAGAAAATGATTTATGTGTATAATTAGACCTTCCTCTATCTATTTCTTACGTTTGAAAATGGAGCCACCCTTTAACTAGGAAGCTGCTTGTTTCAAATGAGAAGCTTCCCAAATTGTTTGTGAATGGTAACCACGTACAATCAACCTCATCATTTTGATTGCGTAGTTATACATGAACATTTGCTCGTATCCCTTTAGTTTCATTCTCTCTTTTTCTATATACCCAGATGCCACCTCACCTTCCTTATTCTCCGAAAAATCCGCAAAGATGTTCATCGCCGGGCACTTTAGCCAGGTGGGTTCTGCCATTGTCCACAAGCTCCAATCCTTTGGCTTCACCAACCTCGTTCTCCGCACCCATGCCGCCCAAACCTCACGCGCCAAAATGACGTCGATAGAGTTCTTCTTTGCCGCTGAAAAGCCCCAATTCATAATCCTCGCCGCCGCTAAAGTCGGTCGCATCCACGCTAACAACATCTACTTGGCTGACTTCATCGCCCTCAACCTCCAAATCCAGACCCCAACCTGTAAGGGGTAAGTGAGATAATTTTAGCTCATTTTGGTGTTTTAGGCCCATGACCCTATTTTTTATATCGTTCACAGTATTGGGTTTCCAGCCCATGAGTCTTAGAGTATGAGAATTGTTTACCCAGTAGGTTTTGGATTCCTACTGATGAATGGAGTTCCAATGAGGAAGGAAAATTCTTATTGATGTAGGATTACCTGTAATCCTTGTTGATTACAGAGAAGGAGAAGGCATAATTGCATGCCACCAATAGGAATACGTTTCCTAATTGATGAAGAAAGCTGATATCCTTATGGCTATATAAGGAAGGGTTCTGCTCTTAGTTTTGCATCACAAAGACAGAGAGCAAAGTGTATTCCATTCTCGAAGTTAGAGAGTGAGAAAGGGAAAAGAAGAGAGAGATTGGAACAGAAGAGAGAGTCCTTGTTTTCTTATTCTTTCTGGTTGTACCCATTATAAATATAGTGAAAGATCATTTTTCTACCCGATGGACATAGGCAAAAGTTTTGCTGAACCACCTTAAATCTGTGTTCTTGTGCTCGTATCTTTGGGGTTGTTTCTCTTAGTGTGCTGTGCTTATTTGTGTTTTCAACTTCACATATTGACCGATTCTCAACAAGTGGTATCAGAGCTCAGGCTCGTCTAGGACATTCAAGGTTTGAATCGGCAAGTTCGGTGTTGTCAGAATGGAAGGAACAAATAGCACAATGATCAAACTCACTCACACGAATTCCGTGACGTGGACGCCAAGAATGAAGGAAAGTTGGGAAACTTTCATGGTGACCGTAAGTAATTAGGCATCAGATGGTGTATTGTCTATGGATACTGTTAAGGATAACATGCTTAACAAAGAAACAAGAAGGAAAGCTGTGGGCATAGACAATGGACAAGGAAATCTCCTTGTCACAATGGGTAAAGACAAGAATTCAAGTCGAGGGTTTTGGGGCAAGTGTCACTATTGTAGCAATACGGGCCACATGAAGTGGATGTGTCGAAAGTGGAAACAGGACAAAAGAAAGGCAACTACCAAAATGATGGAGATGATGGCATTATGGCTACTATCTAGGGAGAGCTTCTTACTGTTCGAGAATGTCTATATGTTGGTGACAAGGGTCACGATTGGTTCGTGGATGCTGATGCAAGTTGTCATGTTACTTCCAACTTGGATTTTTTACTACATACAAAGCACGCAACTTTAGGATGTTAAAGATGGGCAATACAAGCTACTCCAAGATTTCGGGAATGAGAGATATTTACATCGAGACTAATCTTGGTTACCAGATGACATTAAAGGACGTGAGGCATGTTTCTGATTTGCGTGTCAACATATTGTCTTCAAGTGCTCTTGATAGACAAGGTTTCCACCAATATATTGGTGATGGAAAGTGGACGCTTACAAACGGGTCGTCGGATGTTGCTAAAGGAGAGCTTTGTTATTCCCTGTACAAGACACATAGTTTGGTATGCAAAGATGACTTGAGTGCAATGGGTGATACTTCTTCACACATATGGCGCCATAGTGAAGGCCATATAAGGAAGAAAGGTGATCTGGAAAAGGAGTCCCTAATTTCTTTTTCCAATGATGAGTTTTCTAACCAGGGAAAAGATGGTCAAGAGTTGTTCCACCAGGAGGGACATGGTGATGGGTTATTTGATCAGGGGGAGCCTGATCAGGGGGAGCTACATGCTCCAAACATGAAGTTCTGCATCAAGTCAGCTCAGGTGAACTCCCAGAAATGGAGTCACGCCGGTATTCCTCCCTCATGGTTTGGAGGAGGAGATTGTTGGGTTTCCAGCCCATGAGTGTTAGAGTATGTGAATTGTTTACCCATTAGGTTTTGGATTCCTACTAATGAATGGAGTTCCAATGAGGAAGGAAAATCCTTATTGATGTAGGATTACTTGTAATCCTTATTGATTACAGAGAAGGAGAAGGCATAATTGCCTGCCACCAATAGGAATAGGTTTCATAATCAGTGAAGAAAGCTGATATCCTTATGGCTATATAAGAAGGGGTTATGCTCTTAGTTTTGCATCACAAAGACAGAGATAAAAGTGTATTCTATTCTCGGAATTAGAGAGTAAGAGAGGGCAAAGAAGAGAGAGATAGGAAGAGAAGAGAGAGTCCTTGTTTTCTTATTCTTTATGGTTGTATCCATTATAAATATAGTGGAAGATCATTTTTCTGCCCAGTGGACGTAGGCAAAAGTTTTGCTGAACCACCTTAAATCTATGTTCTTGTGCTCGTATCTTTGTGGTTGTTTCTCTTGATGTGTCGTGCTTATTTGTGTTTTTGACTTCACATATTGACAAATTCTCAACACACACTGATTGTAATATTTTCTTTCCGTATTAATGAATGTATATCTATACTATTATTAAGAGAAGAAAGCTTGCTCTCCAAAATTGAAATTTTTTACCAATTTAACCTTTATATATTAAAAAACTATGAAATATACTTAATCAATAAAGATAAATATGGTAAATTATAAAATTAAATTAAAATTAAAAAAGCAAAAAATGTAATATTTATACGGGAAGGTTTTTCACTACCTTTAATTTCTCTCCACACACATAGTGGGTGGGCCATGTTAGTAATCTCTACTACTATAATTGGAGGCCCTCTTTTGATGTCAAAGGGTTTCACCAAATTTTGAAGTGTCTATAATACCCTTTAATACCATAATTATCAAATTAAGTTAATAAAATATAAATTAATAAAAGAGTAAATTAAAAAAATAGCCAAGCCACTATTTAGTCAATCTATTTTCTCTTAACATCACAATATCATCCGCGAGAAACGCGGGCACGTTGCTAGTAATTAAAGAAAACAAAGCTAACACACAGGTATGTTGACATGTATAATCAATGTTAATGGGTTCGGTTATGCAGCATGATCTTAGCAAAAGAACTATACAATAAGATGGTTTGGGTTCCTAATGAAGTTATTCAAATGGTGGTCCATTCCCTACATTTTTATATGCTTAACAACAATACGTTGCTATAAAAAATTTGTAACAGATTATTACATAGTTACATACTGTCTAGGATCCTTAAATTTCTCATTTTAATTTTTCTAAATACTATGTCCCAAAAAGTATAGTTATATTTTCCTACATAATATATTGATGCAGGAATTGAATAGAGAATTTGAAGTGTCATTATAAGTTGTTAATTTCCAGCTAACATGAAATGGACTTTCAACAATTTTCAACAACACATGATTTAACAAGTACAAATCATTATTATTTCAAAATAGGGTTAAATACTGTTTAGTCTCTGTAATTTGCCTCTCTCGTCGTTTCAGTCCCTGACATTCTAATTTAATCTAAAAACTCCTTGACCTCACAATTTCCTTCCAATAGGTCCCTTTTGCGTCAAATTAGGAGTTGGCCTTGGGTGAAATGTCAAATATACCCCTCTGTTATTACTTTTTCCTTTTTTTCCTTTTTAATTTTTTTTTTCCTTTTTAATTTCTTTTTTTCCTTTTTTTCCTTTTTCCTTTTTAATTTCTTTTTTGCTTTTTTTTTTTTTTCTTGTTCCTTTTTACTTTCTTTTTTCCTTTTTTTTTCTTTTCGTTCTGCGTACTTTCTCCTTCCTCAACCCACCAATCTCATTCCGATCAAACTCCACAACCCATATGTTTCTCTCCCCAAATTGAAACAGCAAAGACCTAGCTTGGCAGTGTATAGATGGACATCGAGCAAAAGCAAGAGGCTAGGAGCTGATCAATCACTTCTTCACCTTCTCTGAAGCCATCTCCCTCCGTTGTCCCCTCTTGTTTTCACAGCCTACTTCTCTCTCTCCCACTCAAATCCCACTTTCTCTCTCCACATCAGGCCTCAATTTGGAAACTTTTCACTGAAAACTACCATTTTTTCAGACTCTGAGGTTTTTGGGTCTTGCTCAAAATGGTGATTTGGATTTTGGGTTTGGTTGAAATGGTGGTTTTTGATGGCCAAATTGACCAAAACCAGAAGTGAAGAAGAAGAATAGTGATGGAAAAGAAAAATGGCCGCCGGCGTGGAGAACAATAATTGGGGTTTCGGGTCGATCTGGATTGGTTCGCCGACGTGGCGCTACTGATGCAGTAGGATATGATGGTCATTAAAAAGGAAAAAGAAAAAAAGAAAAAAGAAAAAAAAAAAAAAAAAATTAAAAAGGAAAAAAAAAAGAAAAAAAAGGAAAAATAAAAAATAAAAAAGAAATTAAATAGGAAAAAAAGAAGGGCCAATGATAAAAGATGTCACTTTGAAGTGTCTTATTATAATTCAGGATACACAAATGTCCCTATGATAATTAAGGTCACATCTTCACAACCTACAACTAGAGTTACATTTAATTACAAAAACTGCCACCTACATGTCTCTCTCTCCCTCAAGCTTGTCTGAAGCTTTATCAACTGCTCTCTCTCTCTCTGTTTCTTCTTCTTCTTCTTCTTTTCCTCCACACACATACACATACCTCGAAAGAGTTTGAATGGCAAAGAATGACGCGTCGTTAGGATCGGTGTACGAGTTCTTGAAGCAGTGCCGACTCGCCGGTAATCGGATCACTCCAGATCGTTCAGGTCGATCCGGCGTCGTACAACTCCTCTTCGTCTCTTGACGTACTCGTCATGATCGGAGAGCACGACGTTGAAATAGAACCCCTCGTTGCTCTCGGAAAATCAGAGGCCGATGAAGGCGTGCTTGTCAGTGCCGTCCTCGATCTTAAGGACGAAGTAGCTCGACGAGTCGAGCACGATCTCGATGGAGGTCGCTGGAGTTCGGATCCTCAAGTCAGATCTCACACTGGTCGATTGATTTGTGGTATCAAGTTAGTGATGCGATTTCGTTTGTGAATTTTGTTCTTGCGGTGGTGAATTTTGATTTGATTTGATTGTATTACACTGATTGCGGTGGTGAAGATGTTGACAAAGTTTGAGAAGAAGAGTAATAAGAGTGAAGGGACTGCGCTTCCGTACTAAGATGTCATGGATCCTCGCGAGTCTGCACAGTGGTGTGATCCAGCTATGGGACGGACCTCTTCACGGTGTTCATTTCCACAAATCTCAGCCTCTCTTTATGTTTGGAGGTACAAATTTCATATGTGCATGTGTATTTTCGGTTTCATTGGTATTTGTTATATGCAATTGTTATTGATGATTGCAGTATCTGGTTTTGGTTTGTTTTCGTTGCAAATCGTATAGATCTAGGTTGAAGGAAAATGTAATTAGAAAAAATGGTGGAAGGGGAATTTTGAATTAGATGCCAGGAGAATGTGAAATTTACATAAACTGAGCTGAATATCAGTAGTGGAATGATGAAGTAATGAATTATTAATGTTCCAATTGATAGAGCACGTAGAGTGGCTTATCAGATTGAGACTATAGTTTTCGTGTTTGTACTTGTTTTCAATTTTATTTGGAAATAGCCATACTTGGAGATATAACACCTTCAAAAATATTTAAAAAATTATTAAAGAAATATTCTAGTTGCAGCAAGAGACAATGAAGAATGCTTCCGTACGATGCCACCATTTTGTGAATGGGTTATACATAAAATACAATCAGATTTCAGATTTCATATGATGTTTTTACATGTAAGCAATTTTGGTTATTTTTTTTCCTTAACACCTTATTATTGATCTAGAAATGGAGCAAGTTTTATTTTCACATTTATTGTAATGCTGGGCTTTTAGCTTAACTACTTTCAGATCCAGTAAGATTTGTTTTCGAAAACTTTATGTTATTAGAGTTTAGAAATAGCTTACCAATGAAACTAAACTGATTTAGTATGAGTATTGTTGGCAAACAAGCTCCCTTTCCTTGACTAGTTGATACCCATGTTACTCTTGCACAAATTGATTTACCCTTGGGGATAGGGGATTCTGTATTTTGTTTCTATAGAAGATCATTAACTTGTAGATGGTACAGTTTAGGTTTTAATTGATATGTGTTGGGTTTTTGTAGGGGACGATTACAAGATTAAAGTTTGGAACTACAAGATGCATAGATGTCTTTTTACTCTTCTCGGGCATCTAGATTATATTCGTCCCGTGCAATCTCACTTTTTTATGCTTGAAGCTTTGTTGAAAGATTTGTACAATGATGTAAGTTTTATAATGGTCTATGCTACATGTGCTCTATGCACTATAGTCATTCTGATTAAGGTTTATGAACCATTCGTTTGAAGGCAATGATTTCTTATTCTTGGTCCCCAAATCATTGTTAACCGCAAGTCACTGTCAGTGACTTGGCTACTGACAGTTACTTGGTTAGTGATATGGTCAGTTACTTGGTTAGTGACATGTGATTAACAGTGACTTGGCTACTGACAGTTACTTGGTTAGTGACATGTGATTAACAGTGACTTGGCTATTAACTTGTGACTTGGCTACTGACAGTTACTTGGTTAGTGACATGTGATTAACAGTGACAGTGACTTGGTAAATTCAGAAGATGCCTAAAACTCGAATTGACACAAAAGATATATAAAAATAATGTTGCATTAAGAAAAACTAAACATAATAGTGACACCATAAAAAGATATAAAAAAAACTAATTGATTTAGTAAGCTAGAGTTTACAATTGGCCAAGTCACTATCCTAAGCCCTAAACAAATTTCTAAAATTTCGTATGTCCTTGCTACTCTTCTTCATATCCTTTTTCTTCCTCGTTGGAATTTTTGCTTCTTCTTCATAATCTTCTTTTTCACTTTCTTCCCTATGTTTTCTTTAACCCGCTCCATGTCTTCTGTCTGTAGATCCTGTACAAAATTGTGAAAATGAGAAAATTGTCAGTAACTTTGACAGTTACATGTTCTCTTCTCGTGTTGAAGCCTCTCAAGGAAGGGTTATGACAATTAGAATGGAGCTAAAATTTGGAACTAACTGTTCTCTTAGATAAAAAAAAAAAAAAAGTATCTCCTTGAGGACTAGGAGAACCAACATGAAAGCGTACATAATAACGAGTACTGTAGCGCACATCACCATTCCTCCTTGTTCCTGTGTTCTCTCGGCTTGTAAACCCATATTTGCATTAGGACAAACACAAAAATAGAGATGCTTAAACAACTTACAGCTGAAGTACAAAACCAAAAATTTAAATGATCCATACCATAGTAATCATTTAGCAAGTAAAACCAATCAGAAGTCACACCATATCATGCATTCAGCCAAGTTACTAACATGCATTCAGCAAAGTTACCATATCATGCATTCAACAAAGGGAAACAAACTGCTTCCTATGAAGTAGTAAGTTTATTGCTTACCTTCAACTTCTGATATCAGTTTACCAGTGTCAACAGAAGTGGATGTCACTTCCGAAGATGATGCTCTGATCTGAACGGAACACCTCCGGGACTCTGAAAAACATAAATAAACTCAATTAAGCTTGTAGTTTCAATTCATTTGATGCAGTCCACAAAAAAAGAGAAACAAACAGGAAAATAAGAACACAACTCCAAAGTATTCAATGAATAGTGAAGACGATTTTTCAAAAGTCAATACTCATGAGCTAAACTTAGGAAGTATAGAAACAACCAAATGAGCCAAGAAATTGGGATAATGAAGTGTGATTACACTCCAAATCTTTTAATTATTATCTTTTATTACATGCATGTGCTTCAGATCGAGTTGCACAAACAAGCAGAGTGCATTTGCCAACTGTAGCTTTTTCACAGTCCATGGGACTTAAGTCCCACATATTTCAACGGCATCATTCAACTTGGATGCCCTAGCACTATTTCCCACTCCAAAATATGAAAACTCTTATCGGTGCTAATTAACATGAAAAAAAAAAACAAGAGTTAAAAAAAAAAGGTCTTTAGTTCATCCACTTTCAATGCACTATATCAGCAACAAACCCACAATTACGAAGTGCTAAGGCACACACACAGGTGTTGGAAACCCAAAAAAAAAAAAAATCTTGCCACCTTGAAAGCCTGTTGAAACTGATTTCACTACGTACTGGAGCTAAAGATGAAATCTTGCAGGCTCATTTTTAAGTATTGAACTTAATCAATTCAAATTCAGGAACAAACATTCACCTTCCTAGCTTCTTCATACCTTCATTATGTGTTTATTAAAGAACAAACGCAAAATTCCTCCACTTAACCATTGCCTCTCTCATATAACATATATGACATCCCATATAATAGTACTATAGTAGACATTCATATTCATATCAGTCAAACTACTTTAGTTTCTAACACCATCAAGACCAGTAGTAGAGCCAACTACTTGAATTTGAATTCCACCCAGCTATCTAGAACAAGCTGACAAGCTCATTCAAACCCACCTAATTAATTCTCAAACAAATCCAAACCCCAAAACCATTTCCCACTCTGCCACATTTTTCTCAGCAACCAAAAGCAGCAACAAAAAAAACACACAAAACTTCACCAGCACAAAATTCAAGAAAAACCGCGAAACCCAACAAGACAAAAACCTCAGAGACCAAACACACAAGCTCAAAAATCTGCTTGCTTCCAACTTCATTCCAACTAAACTACACCAACCTTAATCTAGCACATAGAAATTCTCAAAACTGAATGGGAAGTAGAGAATGACACATAAATCCATTGAAGACGGCCTTTACATTTCAATTTACAAGATTGTTTCCAAGAGGCATCATTTTTAAGAGGGGAAACTGATTTACCTATTGTCAATCGATTCAATTCTACATAGGCTTTTTTTTTCCCAAGCAAAACTGTGGTTTCTTCCAGTTTTGTCTTTTTCTGTAAACAAACCTTACAACCAACTCATTACGAGCAGCAAACTCTTCAGATGAAAGCCCTTTAACTTATGAGCAAATAGTAGCATTTATAAACCTCACTGCACAAATCCTAAGTAATCAGGAATTCTATACTAAACAGGCAAAATTGACAACTCAACTACACATGTTCTTCCACTTCAATTTACTATCGAGTACTAAAACACCGTATCTGAGTGCAATCATCTTTCAATTTTCAGTTTTAGAATGTAGCACACTAAACATCAATTTCTCAAACAGTTTTATGAAAATGCACAATTACTAAGAAGCACGATAATAGAATTGATTCAAACAGTTGAGTCCAACATTCTTTATAGCCAATCTCTGCAACTTGGGAACCTCTTTAAGCAATCGAGCCTTGGTCCGGCGAATCACGGCATTCAGAGCAACTGCCAATGCCCTACTTTTCTCTTTTGAAGCAAGCTCCGCTTTCTGCAGATCAAAATTACTCAAAATTCAGTCTCAATTTGAAAAATAATATGACCAAATCATAACTAAAATTCTAGTCAATTTCAAAGAGATTGGAAATTCTGAACTCTCAAAGAGATTTCATCGCTCTGAAACACACAGTTTGAATGAGAAAGAAACTGAGAAAGAGACTGAACCTGAAGAGCAGCTTCAATGTTGAACTCAATGGCAGAGTAGAGGCGAGCGAAGGCATCGTCGCAGGAGACATTAGAGTCCTTCTACTTGTCGATGCCGTATTGGTCGTACTTGTTGCAGATCGCAGCGAAGGCATCGTCGCCGAAGACGTTAGAGTCCTTCCATTCTCGCCAACGGTGACGTGTTTCAGCGGATCATGGCGGAAGAAAACGATCAAAATTGTTTGAGATCTCGAGAGAGTGAGAGTGAAAAAGACTGTGAATTTTTTTTCTATGAGGAATTTTATCTCCAACATCTGGTTCAACTTGAGGAAAGTGAAGAAGATAATGCAATGAGATTAACAGAGAGGAAGAGAGGAAAGATCAGGAGGAATTAGATATGAAGATTCTCTCAGCTTCTCCAAACGTGTACTAGCTTACAGGGCAGAATCGGAATAAAAAAAAATTAAAAACTAACATTTTTTAACATCACTTCATTATTAACTAGTTTGCAATCACATGCTCTGCATGTGTAAGAAAAATTTTAATTGTAAAAAAAAAAGTTATCTGCAAAATAAAATAGATTTAGTGGGTAGTTATTGCAGAGAGAAAATAGTGGGAGAGAAAATGGGAGGTTGTGGGATAATTTCTTTTCAATTTTCTTAATAAAATCTATTTTATAATTGTCCTATTTACCCTTGTGATTTAATTTGTTGTCAAAGTTTTTTAATCTTTCAGGGTTAAATCTGTCAAAATTTTCAGTTTTGGCTAACAAAACCTCTTCTCTTAATAATAGTATAGATAATAACTTGTCTGCAATCACATGCTCTGCATGTGTAAGAAAAATTTTAATTGTAAAAAAAAAATTTATCTGCAAAAGAAAATAGATTTAGTGGGTAGTTATTGCAGAGAGAAAATAGTAGGAGAGAAAATGGGAGGTTGTGGGATAATTTCTTTTCAATTTTCTTAATAAAATCTATTTTATAATTGTCCTATTTACCCTTGTGATTTAATTTGTTGTCAAAGTTTTTTAATCTTTCAGGGTTAAATCTGTCAAAATTTTCAGTTTTGGCTAACAAAACCTCTTCTCTTAATAATAGTATAGATAAGGACTGAATCAATATTACTGACAATTCATGATGGACCATTTTATCAAGTGGGAAACTAGGTGACCTTGTTATCATTTCACACTCTAATGTGACATTTTCCATCATTTCCTTAAAAAAGAAATTAAAAAGGAAAAAGAAAAAAAAGAAATTAAAAAGGAAAAAGAAATAACAGAGGGGTATATTAGACATTTCACCCAATGCCAACTCCTAATTTGACGCTGAAGGGACCTATTAGAGGGAAATTGTGAGATCAGGGAGTTTTTAGATTAAATTAGAATGTCAGGGACTGAAACGATGAGAGAGGCAAAGTACATGGACTAAACAGTATTTAACCCTTCAAAATATTTGTGACATCGCAAGTGCCACAAGTATTGATGTTGTCTTGCTTAACCTTAGGACCAATTTACTTGCTAGTCATCGACTGACAAGTGCTACACCAGACGTGAGGAATCTTATCAATAAGAAGCATACATCAAGCACATAGCTAGCTCTAGAATCCTAATGGTGCGTATAATGTTTGCAACCATGATAAACATAAAAAAACTCATCAATGAATTTATAGTAAAAAAGGTTCTCTTCTAGTTATAAATAGAATTTAAGTAAAAGTTCAAAACACTTTGCGAATCATGTCTAGGCATTTCAAAACAGCCCCCTACCTAATGAATATTCAATTACACATAACTAGAAATGAAAAACCAAGAGCATTCATGAAAGCAAGAAACAACGGAAACCGAAGAATTGGAATCATCAGACTGATGATTGATCGTTCCAAGTAAATGATCGATCTCCTGTGGCTGCTGAGCTTCTTCTTTCATTCTCAAGTTATTGGTGTATTTTTTTCACTCCTCTAGTGCATATATAAGGTTCATTTTCTGATACCTAGGGCTCCTTTTATTCTCATTCTTTAGTCCTCCTTGTTTCATTTTAGGTTTGGATCTCCGAAGCTTCTGGGAAAAGCAGTGTAGGAATTATTCGATTGGTCCATCGTTTAATGACGTCATTCAACCAATGAAAGCTCGCTACGTCAATTAAAAAAAAAACTTGGTTAGACTTTTTTTTGCTGCATGTAGACAATTTCGGCCTTTCCCATCTCTACTAAAGTTTCCCTTTCACGTTAGGACTTCAAGATTTCGTATTTCGGATTCCTAGTAGCCATAATTACTCACTCTCCTTGGTCGTATCTTCTTTTTTCTTCTTTGTACCCAAAATTTGTACAAACATGAAAACAAATAAATTACTCGAAAAATAAGAGGTGCGCTCTAGAGGTTAGCTTCGTAATAAGAAGTTAACAATTTTTTAGACAAACTTTTCGGTCACATATTGACATCTCCATCGTTCAGTTTTTAGATCTTTATAAGTAGATCAATTATGCAAATTTTTAGCTAAATTGATGACCATTTGGGTACCGAACTAGATCAAATCAATAGATGAACCAAATCTGTCAAACCTGAATCATTCGTGTTCATAATTATTAAAAGGGAATGAAATTCACACTCCTCATTTTATAATTCACACTCCTATTGTTTTTAGTAACTGTTAAAGGAAAAACATATTATGTGCATTCGTTAAAACGACTAACGGAGAGGGAATCAAGGAATCAGTGATACCATCAATCAACACGATTATGGATCAATCAGCATTTAATGTCATCATTGTAATTGATATTTCTGTTATAATTCTCTCCATATATAAAGGGACTATGAAATGAAATGATTAGACCAATTCCAATCCCAATTTTACTTTTATAAGTTATCAGCACGCTCAGAACCAATAGCCAAGAAAAAAAGAATCCTAATTTTCTAGTTTCTTTCTGTCGAAAAAAAAAAAAAAAAAAACCAAAACCAAAACCTTGGAAGAAAAACTTTTTCTTTTTTGTCGCCATCCAAAAAAAAAAGTTCGGTGCCGACCAGCCTCCTCCCCGCTTGTAGCACAGCCCACCTATCCCCGTGGACTGACTTGCAGATCCCAGCACGCCTTGCAGCATATCTCGACGCTGTTGCTCCTTGTGAGGGTAATCAACGATTTTGGCCTACCATTGTGACGGTTCACCTTCACCATAAGTACGCGGGTAATGACGATCGTAAATACAGCGTTAACTACAGTTGTTAATGCCACACCGAAGAAAGGTATTAAGCGCGGACATAATAACATGGCATGATGGCGTTATAACGCGGAGTAATGGCGTTATTCAATAACTCCGGAGTAATGACGCCAATGAATAACGCCATAACGCCATAATGCCATAACGCCATAATGTGGAGTGATGGTGATGATGAATAACGCCGGAGTAATGACGCCAATGAATAACGCCATAATGCCATAATGCCATAACGCCATAATGTGGAGTGATGGTGATGATGAATAACGCCGGAGTAATGACGCCAATGAATAACGCCATAATGCCATAACGCCATAATGTGAGTGATGGTGATGATGAATAACGCCGGAGTAATGACGCCAATGAATAGCGTCAATAACGTCATAACGCCGCGATGAGGAGCAATTGCGCTATTGAATAGCAAGTAGCGCCACAATGCGGGGCGATGGCGCTATTAGATAACGCCATAACGCCACGATACGGAGGATGGCGTTAATGAATAGCGCCATAAACGCGGAATGATTGTGATAATAAGAACAGTTATCAAAATGGAATTTAACGCCACTTACGGTGTAATTTCTCATTCACCTATATAAGGGAGGCTCAACGTCCAGGTAATCCATCTGATTCATACTTGTTTTACTCCACAACTAAGAAACATACTGACTTAGGCATCAGAGGGTTTTCTGCAGGTACCCCCCCTTCTCCTCGAGTGGACGGTCAAACTCTAGGTCAACGCTCGAAGGAAGCTTCTCGATTGTTCCCGGTCAGCTCCCGCTCCAGTCCGCATTAATTGTTGGGTAAAACTCCTCTACGGAATTTTTCACCTCCAACAAGTGGCGCCGTCTGTGGGAAACACTTTTCCCTAAAAAAGTGATGGCGGGAGCTGTGCCTGATGGAATCCCCTTTCTGTCGCTAAGGACTGGGAGCGACGAAGTCCAACCCCCTGACCAGCCCCTGAATGAGCCTTTCCTAAACTTGGTCGGAGATCTAAACTTGCCTCCAGTTGGTGAGGCACAAACGCTGAGACAAGAACTTGAGCAACTCCGGAAGGAAAAACAGGACCGAGAAACTCGTCGACGGAGAAGGCTCGAAAGGGTCCTCCAGCTCGACAACGACTCTTCGGATGAAGAGATCAGCGATGCCCACCACAACCACAGGGTAACCAACACAATAGCTGGTGGCGCAGGTGAAACCTTGGTTGAGAGATTGAGCGGCACGCTGAACGATAATGGTAGAATCGGGGCAGGACGCCACAAGAGACCGCGCAATGAAGAATGGCGAGAGAAGATGGAGAAGATGATCGAACAGTGCAAGCGCACTGGCCCTCGAGAACTCGCGGCCGAAAAATCGCAAGAGACGTCGGTGTGTCTCCATTCACCAATGACATCCTCAATGCGACGAAACCTCGCAGATTCACCACCCCCGTTTTCCAAAAGTATGATGGGACTACTGACCCGGTATACCACATTAAGGGGTACAAACAGCAGATGTCCACCGAGACAACCGACGAGAAACTGATGTGCAAACTTTTCCCTTTAAGCCTCACAGGGACCGCGTTGACATGGTTCCAAGACCTCAGGCCCCAATCAATCCCAGATTTCGAAACGTTGAGCCAAACCTTTATCTCCCAATATTTCTGCAGTCGCAAGCAAAAAAAGGACATGGCGACCTTATTCAACACCAAGCAAAAAGTAGGAGAGAAGATCGATTGTTTCTTCAAGAGATTCAAGGCAGAGATGATGCACATCAATTGTGACCCTCAATGCGCGGCAATCGCCTTCCGTGAAGGACTCTTCCCAGGTACCCCCTTATATGAAAATCTATTACGCAACCCGCCAAGAGACATGGATGATATTATTATAAGGGTCGAGGGTGAAATCCGGGTCGAGGGGGCAAAAACCAGGTAACATAGACAGATGTTCTTCCTTTTAATAATCATTTGTTTGATTTTCATTTCCTTTAGTATTTGTAATGTATTTGTGGCCAGTAGCCAGATTAAATAAAATATTATTTGCTTAACTGGTGTGATTTAATGGTAAACCTTGCCCGCCGAACAAACGGGGATAGCTATAACCGAATCTCATTTCATAATCAATACATGAGGCCGGTGGCCGGAATGTAAGTGCAAGGCCGGTGGCCGAAATATAGGTGTAAGGCCGGTGGCCAAAGTGTGTGTGTGAGGCCGGTGGCCAAAAGGAATGTATGAGGCCGGTGGCCAAAATGTATGTGTGAGGCCGGTGGCCAAAAGAAATGTATGAGGCCGGTGGCCAAAATAAATAATATATTGTTTATTAGACTTGAAGGAAAATGGGGGCAACTCTGTGTCCCATACAAAAACTAATTCTTCACCTTGAGGGCAATCCATGAATTCATCATATATGGTTTGATTTCGAACTCTTGTTGCTCTGAGTAAATTTGTGTTTTTTCATTGTTACTGAACTTTTCTTAAGCGCCGGTTCTTGGTAAGAACGACATTGATATAGAGGCGACAGACTATTACTCTTCCTATGTTTTTGAGAACACAGCAACGAAAAATATGGGGAAAAAAAAAAAAAATCTCTTTGCAAGGAAAAAGGCTCTCAACGACGATGAGGGAAAAAGCTATCGCTGAGGAGGCGAACTCTAAAGGATATGTAAATTCGAAGAGCATTAAGCGTCACTTGGTCGAGGTGTCAAATCTTGTCGAGGTTCAAGGGGAAGGTCATAGTTGCATCAAGGCTAGGAGGAGTAGGAGATCATACCGCTTTGAAAGAGGGAACCTCAGAGTTAGGCTCGGGTGGAGGTCGGGGCCAGATTTTAGAAATTTCCTCTTAGGACGAGTGTCCAAAGAGAAAATTTGGGGGCATTGTGGGGGTAATCAACGATTTTGGCCTACCATTGTGACGGTTCACCTTCACCATAAGTACGCGGGTAATGACGATCGTAAATACAGCGTTAACTACAGTTGTTAATGCCACACCGAAGAAAGGTATTAAGCGCGGACATAATAACATGGCATGATGGCGTTATAACGCGGAGTAATGGCGTTATTCAATAACACCGGAGTAATGACGCCAATGAATAACGCCATAACGCCATAATGCCATAACGCCATAATGTGGAGTGATGGTGATGATGAATAACGCCGGAGTAATGACGCCAATGAATAACGCCATAATGCCATAATGCCATAACGCCATAATGTGGAGTGATGGTGATGATGAATAACGCCGGAGTAATGACGCCAATGAATAACGCCATAATGCCATAACGCCATAATGTGGAGTGATGGTGATGATGAATAACGCCGGAGTAATGACGCCAATGAATAGCGTCAATAACGTCATAACGCCGCGATGAGGAGCAATTGCGCTATTGAATAGCAAGTAGCGCCACAATGCGGGGCGATGGCGCTATTAGATAACGCCATAACGCCACGATACGGAGGATGGCGTTAATGAATAGCGCCATAAACGCGGAATGATTGTGATAATAAGAACAGTTATCAAAATGGAATTTAACGCCACTTACGGTGTAATTTCTCATTCACCTATATAAGGGAGGCTCAACGTCCAGGTAATCCATCTGATTCATACTTGTTTTACTCCACAACTAAGAAACATACTGACTTAGGCATCGGAGGGTTTTCTGCAGGTACCCCCCCTTCTCCTCGAGCGGACGGTCAAACTCTAGGTCAACGCTCGAAGGAAGCTTCTCGATTGTTCCCGGTCAGCTCCCGCTCCAGTCCGCATTAATTGTTGGGTCAAACTCCTCTACGGAATTTTTCACCTCCAACACTCCTCATCCCCGCATCCCAGCCTTGCAACCCCCATAGCTGGCCCAGTGCCTAGATCCTGCACCTCGCGCATCAGCAGCGTACAATTTCCATCCAGCCTCCGCACCGCCTTCGATCGAGCAGCAGCGCCGCCTTCGCCTAAATTGCCCCTCCCCGCTCACCGGCGCGACCTTCACTGGTACACGAAGGAACAGAAACAGAAAGAAAAAGAAGAACACGCGAAATAGGAATAAGAGGAAAAAAAAAAATCCCGGCCCAATAATTCCCAAAAAAAAAAATAAGAAGAAGAAGTAGGCCTGCGGCCCAAAATAACAAAGGCCCAGCAGCCGAGAGAGAAAAGAAAAGAAAAAAGGCTGACCCGGCCCAAAGAAGTGAAGAACAGGTCTGGCCTAGAAAAAAATACCGGCCCTAAGAAAAAAAAAAAGAGAAATAAAAGAAGTGGCCCAGAAAAAGGAATCTGGCCAATAAAGAATAATTAAAAAAAAAAATACCTGGCCCTAAATGGTGACGCCACCCAGCACAAACAAAAGAAATAAAACAAGCCCTGTGGCCAAGAAAAAAAAAAGAGCAAGCAGCTCAGTTTTTCTCAAGTCCAAAAACATCGCTACACACGCCTGTATCAACACGCGCGTGCGCTAAGATTGTTTTATTTTTTTTATTTTTTATTTTTTTTGGTAAGCAAGGGGTCAAAAAGACCCAGAAAAATGAAACAGACTAAAGAAACAAGCTATCTTGGCCTAACAGAGATTCGTCGTTGCCGAATAACTCCATCAAGATCATCAAGATAAGCAAGAGAGGCATGGATAGGAGGGCTATCAAACTCGATTATCCCATAAGCATGATTGATGCTCTGCTTAGCAAGGCAGTCCGCAACCATGTTACATTCTCTGTAAATGTGCCTTATGGAGAAGCATTGAAAATTTCTGATCAGATTTTTGCAGCAGCAAATAAGTGAGCCCATGGGGTGAAGAGTAACATCAGTCTCAGGGATTAACTTTACCAAAATTGCAGAATCAGTTTCAACTTCAATATGCATAATGTGGCATTTAAGAGCTTGTTGAAGACCATAATAAAGACTCCAAGATTCAGCATCTAGGATATCGCCTATGCCCAAGTTTATCTGAAAACCCTTAATCCATAAACCATTCCTCCTGCACCAATTTTTCCAGAAAGCCCATTTCTACTACCATCAATATTTAGCTTGTAGATTCCATGAGGAGGTTTCATCCAATTCAGAAGGTTAAGACAATAAGATTTGTTCAAGTCCGTTTGCAATTGATCAGTATTCCATTCAGAGATAGCAGCAATTATGATCGTACCAGGATAATTGGGTTTTTGAAAGTGAGCCTCAAATATATGCTTGTTCCTCCATTTCCATATGAACCAGCATATGAAAACAAAGGTAGAGCACCACAGATTCCCAGCATTACATTTGGATTTGCAAAGAAGATTAGCATGTAACCAACCTTCCCAACTCATGGAAAAAGTAAATCTAATCGACTGAGGTAAAGTGAAAGAATTCCACACATTAACAGCAGCAGGGCAATTTTTAAACAGATGAGAAAGGGACTCACTATTGCTGCGGCATATAGGACAAGTATCATCATAGGTGAGATTCCTTTTAACTCTGTGAGCATTGGTGAGAAGTTTACCATGACAGAGAACCCATATAAATGTCTTGAGCTTTGGGGGAATTTGCATTTGCCAATAAGATTGTTTTATTTTCTCTAAACCAAGTATGTTCTCTTTTATTTTTTTTTGAAAGGGGTTTGGAACCCAGCCCTAGCTGGGAGGCTCAGCCCCACGCCCGGTTTCATTTATTAACTCATAATTTTGCATCGGGGGGGACATAAAACCAGAACCCCGAGCTACATAAGAAGAATGACAAATATCCTCGTAGAGAACATCCTGAATAATAACAGGAGTCTCCTCTAACCATACATTACCAAGCATACCCAAACTAGCAAGATGCGCTAAACGATCTGCGACACCATTTGCTTCTCTATAGATGTGTCTAATACTAATAGATTGAAAGGCAGTCATGTAATCCTTACAATCTTCTAGTACCCGACCCACCTCAGAAAGATCCTCACCTCCTCTCTGTAAGGCAGTAATTAATAGGATAGAATCGCTCTCAATATCAACATCCGTCCAACCTTGGTGAATACCAAGTAACAAACCCGCTCTACATGCCTCAACCTCCATATTTAAAGCTGAGTGAGCATGTACAAACGGTCTAGCTATAGCTGCGATTCCCACACCCTCATCATTTCTTACCACCACCCCAATGCCCCCACTACCATCAGAACCATGAAAAGCCCCATCAATATTTATTTTGAGCCTCCCGCTCGGTGGGCATTCCCAACGTGTCACTGCTCTCTTCATTTTCACAGTAGGCTTATAACGAATTTCTTGAAAGACCTCCAAATATTTGACCGCCCATTGAGCTGCAAAGATGGGATTGAAAGGAATCCCCTGCCACACCAATTTATTTCGTTCATTCCAAAGAACCCACAATTCCATGAAGAACATGCAAACTTGGTCTTTCCCCAACACGTCAATCATGGAATAAACCCATTCTTGTATATTAGGAGCATTATGATCTTTAGCCTTGAGTCTAAGGGGCCCCTCCATCCAAAAGTGTTTCACAGCATCACAATTTTTAAAAGTATGAAAAGTAGTTTCAAAAGCATCAGAACAAAAAAGGCACCTGTAATCTGGAAGTTGCACTCTACGGCTTGCAAGAGCTGTACGTGTAGGTAGAATGCCTTTTAACAGCTTCCACACAAAAATTTTGATCTTTGCTGGCACTTGAGCACGCCACAGAAGCTTCCAGTGTCTACTCAACGGTCCACCCACCACCGCATGTGAAGAAGATGCAGTCAAAGGGGCCAAGTTGGATTGTCTCCATACAAAATAACCACTTTTGACATTATACAACCCCTTCTTGTCATAATGCCACATAAACCTGTCCTCCACATTTCGAGTACTAAGTGGGATACTAGCAATCACGTCCACCTCCTCTTGAGAAAATAGTTCTTGTAGTAGGTCAATCAACCACTCCCTCTCCTCCTGATCAATTAGACCAGCCACACGCAAATCCTCCAACCCCTCCATAGGTGGCGAAAACGGCTTGAAACCAAAAGGCACTGGTAACCACTTGTCATTCCAAACGGAAATACGTTGGCCATTCCCCACTTGGAATCTTAGGCCTTTCTCCAACACTTGCCGACCAGCCATTATACTCCGCCATGTAAAAGAAGAGTCGGCCTCCAACTTAGCCTCCATAAAACCTGAGTTTGGATAATATCTAGCCTTCAGCAGTCTAGTCAACAAAGCATCTGGGCGTTGGAGCAACAACCATCCTTGCTTGGCGAGCAGTGCAAGATTAAAATCGTGCATATTTCTAAACCCCAAACCTCCCTCCTGCTTTGGTGAACATAGTTTATCCCATGAAAACCAGTGCAGCTTCTTCTTATCCACGCCATCACCCCACCAAAATTGAGCCATAAGCCTATGCATCTCATCACATAAGTTTCGAGGGAGTTCGAAACAATTCATGACATAGGAAGGGATGGATTGGGCCACGGCTTTAATTAACACCTCTTTACTTGCTGTGCTAAGAAGCATTTCTCTCCACCCATGTGTTTTCTTCTGTACCCTTTCCACCAAATATCCAAAGGCTTCCTCTTTAGAATAGCTGATTTCCATTGGCAACCCTAAATATTTGTCATGTTTTTCCACCCTCTGAACACCCAAAGTAGATGCCAACTCATCTTGCTTAGAGCAAGTTCATCCGTTGGGTCACCAGGTCACCCACTATTCACTGCTTTTTAGTGTTAATTTCACCATCTAGGTCACGAGCACAGTGTATTTCATGCACTGGGTCACCATGGTGACCTGCACAGTGTATTTCTTGCCCTGGGTCACCGACACAGTGTATTTCGTGACCCAGAGAATGAAAATATACACTAAAAAGCAGTGAATAGTAAGTGACCCGGTGACCCAACGGGTGAACTTGCTCTTAATCAGAGGCACATTTCGACTAAACGAAATTGAGCTTTTTTGAAGATTAACCTGCTGTCCTGATGCGTCCTCATATCGCTGAAGCACCTGCCTTACTGCTACACAGTCCTCTACCTCTGCTTGGCAAAAAATGAAAGAATCGTCTGCAAAGAAAAGGTGACTGATGCTTGGAGCTGCAGAGCAGATTTGCACGCCCCTAATTCTACCTTGTGCTTCATCATAACAAATCAACCGAGAAAGAGCTTCTGCACAGAACAAAATTAAAAGAGATAGGGCGAGATAGAATCTCCCTGACGAAGACCACGCTCAGGACGAAGACAACCTCTTGGAACCCCATTCAAGAGAAAAGAATAGGACACTGTTAATTTAATATATTTTATGATTATATGTATTGTCGTTCCTTTTTTACCCTTGTATTCCATCTAAAATGAAACATGCTTCTTTTGTTTGAGATATGTAACTCAGTTCAATGAGGCTGTCCTCATCACGCTTTATCCCCCTCCTCCATCACCACCAGTTCTCTATCTCTCTTGTTCTCTCCATCCTAACTTGTCTGTAACTTCTACTTCTGAAAACAATTGCTTAGTCCAAAGATGAGGACGTACCCTTGTACATTTTACATCAAGACTTTGAACTAGAAAGTGGGTCTTCAGCCACTAGCAGTGATGAGGATGATAATGCCGAAAGTGAGACTCAGAAGCTTATGGAAGGCCCAGTGGAAGAGACTCTGGAAGAAGAAGCTCAAGGAAGACCCTTCTCGATGTAAACAAATCAAAGGGGGTCTTTTATCAACACAATCGGTGAAGGTGAAAATTGCACTCCAGGTGTTCGACGAAATGCCTCTGAGGAACCAAGTGAGACGATTAACTTATATCTTCACTTGTGACTGCAATTCTTGGATTGTAGTTTCTAGGTTTAATAGATTGGAGAGTTGAAAATGAATACATGACATAATTTCAAGTGGAATCCAAATCCAAATCCCATGAGCTCTGAGTTGACTCTTAGTCCTGAACCAAATCCCACTTCAGTTAAGGTGGTGATGATTTATGTATTCTCTTAGTTCGGCTCCGTTCGACTTAGTCCCGAAGAATTTTTTTTTTTTTGATATTTTTCTGTGTACAAAGTCGAAGTGAATACAAAACAAGTGAAAGCTTGAGAAGTCCATGACTCAAACAGAAGGATCTGATCTGAGCACCTTGTCTAATTTCTCAGCTTTGGTGTAATCCTTTTCTGTAAGAGAACCAGCAGGAAATGGAGAGATTTCCACAACTAGGTGTAGAGTTTGGAGCTCATCAAACAGAGCCCTCACATTGTTGCAACACACACTTTCTCCATGAGCAGTCTCCCTTCTAATCTGACAACCCTTGTGGGAGGTGGCATCTACAAAGTGATCATCATCTGACAATAAAGAGGCAGTGGCTTTTAGAACACGCCGCCCTTCAGATTTAGATGGTACCCTGTAATTCCTTTTGAGTGTACCGTTTGTGGTAGGATGCCATTTGCTAACTAATTTCCTTCTATCAGCTACGTCTTTCACTGGTTTTCCGTGTATGTTGTTCAACCACTTAGAAAATCCCAAATCATCAGACTCAATACCAACACCACGAACTTTGGGTTAGCTTGAGATCCAGCCAAACCAGTCTTCA
Source organism: Rosa lucieae (assembly GCA_024704745.1). Classification (NCBI taxonomy): domain Eukaryota; kingdom Viridiplantae; phylum Streptophyta; class Magnoliopsida; order Rosales; family Rosaceae; genus Rosa; species Rosa lucieae. Next base: position 55,992,336 of record CM045498.1, read on the forward strand.
AGAGAGCATAGAAGATGCAAAGCCTACCAGCCCGGAAGATTGGTGCTTCAATCAGAGAAGCATTGATGGAGAGTGAGGAGGGGTTTTTGGGTTTGGCAGAGTGTGAGCTTTTGGTGAAAAGGAGGAATCTTTGCAGGGCATTTGTTGTGGGTTCAATTCCAAAGCCAAGAAAGAGACTTTTGGGGAGGTTAGAAGAAGTAGTGGGGCTCAGAATCTTGAAGGTTGAGGAGGATTGGAAAGGTGAGGACGTGATGGTGCTTTGAACTAGAGAAAGAAGCATTTTTTGGGTTAGTGTTGGGGGGTAACAAAGTGACTGTGTTAGTCCCGAAGAAAATGGTGTGTTAGAATTCTGTCTTCCTTGGAAAAAAAATAAATAAATAAATAAAGAAGACAAAAAAGGGACAAAATGGGAAGTGCACTTGTAAGATGTATAAAATATATTAAATTTAGATAGTGGGAGTGTAGATTTCAATTTAAGGAATTTCACACCCCTTATTTATTTTCATATTTATAATTAGAATTTTTGAGAATGTTTAGTTAAATAATTTTGATCATTTTTAAGCATGTTTTGTTATTTATGTTTTAATTATGCTATAGTTTATACTTTATTTTGAACATGCCATATATATCTTGTTATATATTATTTATGCAATTTTGAGCATGGTTTGTGAATTTTATTTACGCCTATATAATTATTCTTAAGCATGCCTTTATATTATGCTATCGTTTGTATTTTATTTTACGCATGATATATTATTTGCTATTATTTTGTGTAACATATATTTTGGTGTATATTTATGAATTTTGAGCATGCCATGTACTTTATTTTTATATATACTATGTTTTCTTTATTATTACATGTGTTATGGTTATTTTTAGAATGCAACATATAAACTCCGTTATGCCATGATAATGAAAATTCATGCGCATTATACACTTACAGTGATAAAACATTTTCACATAGCATCAAAAAATGTGACCATTATGAATCTTGGTCTAGAAATCTAATTCACATTTTTTGAAAATAATTTACGTGGATGTCTTTATGACTGCGTAATTTTTATCTTCTCTCTTGTTCATGTAGATAGCTAATCCAACTCGACCTGAATTTGACATTTTGGACTCAGACGGACTTGAGTACCACTGTTGGATTTCCAATGTAGAAACTGCTTTTGTAGCAAAAGACTATACTGTCACCATTACCGACCCCAAAGACGATGAACCGTCTACTAATAAGGTGAGAGCAAATGCCTTAATATTTCTGAGGCGACATATTGATCCTAGCCTATGCTGGGAATACCTTCAATTGAAGACACCCAAAGAACTGTGAGATGCCCTTAAGGGACGTTTTTAGGAACATTCATGACACTTTGCTCCCAGAACTGCCCATTCAGTGGAATAAAATCCGCTTGCTTGACTACAAAAAGGTCGATGATTTCAACAAGGATATGTTGCGCCTAAAAGCACGTCTCAATTTCTGTGGAAAGGAACTCACAGAAGGTGATATGATCCAGAAGACTCTTTCTACTTTTCCTACTTCAGCACTTATACTAGCAAACCAGTATAGGCTGGAATATGACAACAAAAGAATCACAACATTCAATAAGCTGATCAACCTACTGCAAGTGGCTGAGAGACATAATGAGGTTCTCTTGAACAACAATGTCAGGCTCACTGGGACAAAGAAAATTCCTGAGCTAATTATGGAAAAATGAAAGGTGGAAAGAACTCCAAAGCAAAGTGTTAGGCCCCATACCTTAACATCTTTATGAAGTACGTTTTTATAGGTTTTGACCGAGGAGTTGACTTTTTAATTTGTCTGTTACGTCAGAATATTCCTTGAGTACGCCGTAGGTTACGAAAAATTTAGTTCGTGGACACGCAGTTTGTATCGATCGGAGTTTTTACGGGAAAGTTGTGATTTAATGTTTGGAAGGTACTGTTCCTTATTAAAATATTGGTTTCTAAAAAGGGAAATAGATTAATAAGAGGAGAGAGAGAGAGTAAATCGGGACAGAGCCCGACCTCCCAAACCCTCCCCCTTTCTTTTTCTTCTTCTCCCCGAACCGGACCCAATTTCCGGCGAATCACCGTAGCCGGACCTTGTTGGACTTGTCCCTGGCCATCGAAGCTTCCTCTCTTCATTCTCTTTCATCTCAGGTACGTGATTTTCGATGGGTAGCTTTGTTTTGACCTAATTTGGGGGAGGATTGTCGATCGGGTTTGGGAACTTTCGGTTGGGTTTTCGATTTCCGGCAGTCTCCGGCCGAAAATCCTTGTGATTTTGGTTCTCTGTGAAGGGTTAAACACATTTCCAACCTTTTTGTAGCTTGATTTGGCCGGAGGAAGTGGTAGTGATGATGAATAGTGGTGATGAACAGTAGCTATCGGGTTTTTCCGATTTTGGGGTGAAATTCCGACCACTTCTGCTTAGTTTTAGCTGTTATTGCAGGTTTAAAGATTGTTGGGTTTGCTGTGGTGATGCGTTTGGGCTATTTAGGTTGACCGGAGATGGGGCTTGGTGTGATGGCGCGTGAAACCAAGCGCCGCCACTGGTGGTGGCATGTTGAGTCGTTGTCAGACTAGTTAACTGCGTTGTGTGGTGTTGTTAAATCTTACTTGTTGTTGGGAACCTTCGATTAGCATTGTTTTAGGCTTGTGATTAATTGTTTGGTTGGATGTTTTGATGTTATGGTTTACAATCTTCTGGGTTAATCCCTTGATAAATTGCTATTAGGGCTAGTGTAGAATTAATCTACTTGGTTGAGAATTTGAAGTTGATATGGAGATTTTTAGAAAAGGAAATTATATTATTTTGGTGGATAATTGTGATTAAGGATTTGAAATTGAATTAATTGAGTTATCGAGACGATCCTTGTGAAGGTGAAGATTAGAGAGTTAGCGAGGATGTTGATTAGTTGTTGAATTCTGAATTTGAGAGTCTGAATCATAAATTGAAGAGGGGGAAGTTTAGAGGAAATATCCACAAGCATTATTTATTATTCAAGGGAATGAGTTTTATTTCTTTAATGATTTCCTTTGTGAGGTTAATTTTATCATACCCAATTATTACAGGACGTACTGAGCCCTCGAGAGAGGAGGACACAGGCAGGCAGCAGGATTAGTTGCGGGACTCACTAGTGAGTGGACTTTTATTTTGTTTAAATAATGCATGCAGCATGGTATTTAAGTTTTCAGTTGGAATACTATTTTGAGTAAAGGTGATTTTGTGGAAAGTAAAGGATTTAAAAAGGAAGCAGTTAACAAGGAGGCTAGTTTGGCGCATGCGTATCTTACCTAGTTGGCAGTCCCTTCTAGGTAATAATTTGGTTGGCAGTCCCTTCCAGACTACAGCCCGGTTGGCAGTCCCATCCGATGCGTCATCTGGTTGGCAGTCCCTTCCAGATGACATGAGGTAGTTAGTTGGCAGTCCCTTCTAACTACCTGTGGCTAGTTGGTAGTCCCATCTAACCACCGCCTCCTATTCCGGTTGGCAGTCCATTCCGATGCGCCATCTGGGTGGCAGTCCCTCCCAGATGGCATGAGATGCTTAGGAAGCAGTCCTTCCTAATCATCAAATGAGTTTTCTTGGAAAAGGATTGAGTTGGAATTACTATGGAATCTCGCTGCATGTTGGTTTTGTTGAAAAGAGAAATGGGGAAGCATTCCATTAATTATTCCATTAATTGTTTCACATTTTGTTTCAGTTTTGAGCACTCACTCTAATGGATTTTATATGTTTTCTCCTGGGCCCTTCGTTTTCAAATGCCCAGATTTCAGATTAGCCGAGATCGCGTCCAGGCACTAGAGACTTTGGAATCAGCGCTTTCGTTTTGTCCGTAGGTTATTACTTAACCTACCTTGTATGATATCGGCTTAGCTATTAGTGTTGCTCTGATAACCCTTTTTAATTTGGTGGATGCTTTTGTTTGAGTTGATGTTTATCATACTGAGGTTGTGATGGAATTCGTACCTTCTGAATGTAACATATACGCTTGAAATGTAAATATGGTACTGTGTGTTTGAGTAGAAGTTAAAGATTTAATCATGTCCAGGTTTGTGAACTATTTGGGTAGCCCATATTTAGGGGAGGTTCTGCCGATTTTTTGGTAGGATGTCACCTAACGTGGGCCCCGCAGGCTCGTATCCAGGTTTCGGGGTGATTCTTGGGTCGGGTCTTGTCACAAAGAGAGTTGGACGTGCTGATCCCTACCCACGTGGCAAGGGACGTGGGGTCGTGGTGTAGAGATGGTGGTGCTGGCCCTAGTGATCATGGAAACAAGGTGCTAGGGCACCTAAGAACCTTTCTGTCAAACAAGAAAGAGTTGATAAATTAGATTTCTGAACAAGATCTTGATTGGATTATCGTTAGCTTACTAATAGATTTCGGATTTTATTCTGAAGCATTGAATTTATCCTATTTTATTTACTACATGCATGGTTCGAAATAGCACTATAAAGATGTAAACCATTACATCTAGAAAAAGGAAAAATTATTAGAATGAAAAGAATACCATTCTACGCAAATAGAAATACTCTAAAGAATATGAATTATATTTTCTAAATACCTCCCATTTATTTATAGGAATGAATAGAGGAGAACTTGAGTGCTTAGTTGATAGTGGGACTACCCACACAATATTAAGGAATAGGCAATTATTCATTGAATTAATAGCATATAATTCATCTATGACTACGATGATTGGATCATCACAAGTAATAAAAGGGCGAGGAACTGCCAAATTTTTGCTGCCTAATGGCACAGCATTTCAACTCACAGACGCTCTATATGCACCAAGAGCTAATCGAACCTTGTTAGGTTTAAAAGATATTCGGGCCAACGGTTATCATGTAGAAACACACTGTGAGAATGGAACTAAATAACTTTATATTACCTCTAATGAATGTGGAAGGAAACGCATTTTAGAGAAACTTATGAGTCAATCTAGTGGACAGTGCCTAACTACGATTCAGATCATTGAATCATATACTGTTACCAACAATGAAATGTGGGACACTGACTCATACAGGCTTTGGCATAACAACCTAGGGCACCCCGGTCGTGACATGATGATCCGTATTTAAAAGAACTCACACGGACATCCCTTCTTTCGAGTGAAAAACTAAATGGGAGAAAAATCCGCCACACTGCACGATGTCGGTCCTAGTACTGCTCAAATGCAGTAATTGCCTTCTGAAGTACCAGAAGCACTACCTCCCTCCCATTATGCCTCATCAACTATTTCAAAGTCAAATCACTCATTTTGTAAAGCCTGCCCTTTAGCAAAAACGGGATCGAGACCTTCCAATGCTAAAAACACAAAACAAAACATTCCATTATTACAAAAGATACAAGGAGATATCTGTGGACCTATCCATCCAAAATGCGAACCATTCAAGTACTTTATGGTTCTGGTGAATGCCTCGACACGCTGGTCATATGTCGTTTTATTGTCCACAAGAAATGCTGCATGTGCAAAACTCCTAGCACAGATTATACTCTTAAGGGCTTACCACCCTGATTACCCTATCAAGTCTATAAGGCTTGATAACGCTGGAGAGTTTACATCAAAAGTATTTGATGATTATTGCATGTCTATTGGGATTGTTGTAGAGCATCCTGTACCCCATGTGCATACACAAAATGGTCTCGCAGAAACCACCATCAAAAGGCTATAGATGATGGCTAGGACATTGGTTATGCGCACCAACCTGTCTATATCTGCATGTGGTTATGCAATATTGCACGCAGCTTTACTTATTCATTTCAGACTCATAGCTAGCCAACCATTTTCTGCGTACCAGCTGGTAACTGGATATGAACATGACATTTCACATTTACGCATATTTGGTTGCGCAGTATATATATGTGCCTATTGCGCCCCCACATCGCATCAAAATGGGTCCTTAGAGACGATTAAATATTTATGTTGGATACGAATCCCCAACAATTATCCGCTACTTGGAACCCTTGACAAACAATCTCTTTATCGCTAGATTTGCAGATAGTCACTTTGATGAGACAGTCTTCCCGTCGTGATGGGGAGATAGGAAAAAGGATTTTTCAAGGGAACGACATGAATTGTCATGGTTTGTCCCCACTCTATCTCATTTTGATCCCCGCACTTCACAATGTAAGGTATCGCAGATAGAGGCACTGCAACCACACTTAGTGGAGGTGTGGTTGAAGCCGTGGCTCCCCAAAGGAAGAGGGGGAGGCCACTTGGTTCAATTGACACTCACCTAAGGAAGAAGAGAGCGAGTAAGGCACAAACATATTCATTAATCATCAATGAAGAGAATCCCTCTCATGAGATTGTCTCTGATTATAGTTATGTCCATGAATCAATACTAGAGGACACTCCGATGTTTGAAATGATTCCAGAGAACAAAGAAATCTCAATGGATTATGAGAGTGCGTATGAGTTTATAGAAAGATCTTCCATACACATTGATGATGTATTTGCATACACTGTTGCTCAAGAAATCATAGAGCACGATGATATCGAACAACGCTCTATTGCATAATGTCAACAAAGAGCAGATTGGCCTAAATGGAAAGAAACAATCCAGGCAAAATTAGATTCTCTCACAAAGAGACAGGTATTTGGTCCGGTAGTGCTTAACCCACCAAGTGTAAAGCCTGTAGAACATAAATGGGTCTTTGTCAGAAAGCGTAATGAGAAGATTGAAGTCTTAAGGTATAAGGCTCACCTTGTGGCGCAAGGTTTCTCACAACGCCCTGGAATTGACTATAAGGAGACATAATCTCCCGTAATGGAGGTTATAACGTTCTGCTACTTAGTTAGCTTAGTAGTTTCCTAAGGACTGGAAATGCAGCTCATAGATGTGGTTACTACATATCTCTATAGAGATCTAGGTTTATATATATATATATATATATATATATATATATAAGTGCTTGATGGCCTTACATTACCCAAGTCAAGTGACTCTAAACCACGGAGTGCGTTTACAATTAAGTTTAAACGCTCACTTTGCGGATTGAAACAATTTGGGCGGATGTGGTATACCAGTCTAAGTGACTACTTGATTGGGAAGGGATATAAGAACGATGAATTATGCCCCTGAGTATTTATAAAGAAAACAAGTTCCGAATTTGCAATTGTAGCAGTATATGTCAATAATATAAACATAATAGGTACTCTTGATGAAATAAGAGAAACCGCGAGCTACTTGAAATCCGAATTTGAGATGAAGGATCTTAGGAAAACTTGATTCTGTCTAGGCCTTGAACTAGAACACCGAGTTTGTGGAATACTAATCCACCAGTCTGCATATGTCCAAAAGATGCTCAGGCGGTTTAACATGGACAAAGCGCATCCTGCTAGCACTCCCATGATCGGTCGAAGTTTGGATGCAAGGAAAGATCCATTTCGTCCAAAGGAAGATGACGAAGAGGTGTTAGGAGCTGAAATTCCCTATCTAAGTGCAATATGCGCATTATTGTACTTCGCCCAATGTGCTCAACTAGACATTGCATTCTCAGAGAACTTGTTAGATAGATTTAGCTCAGTGCCAACGCAGTGTCACTAGAATGGTATCAAGAACATTTTCCGATACCTAAAAGGAACCATTGACTTAGGACTGTTCTGTGATGCCCCAGAAATTCATATTTATTTTCCGAGGATTTTTTGGAATCTAATTTATGGTTATTGGATGGTTTCGTGGCTCGTGGATGGAGCGGAAGTGTTTCGGACAAATTTCTATTCGGAAAGTATGATTTTAGAAGGGGGGCTCAAGGTTGACTTTTTATACGTTGGGATTCTCAGAAAACTTCCTTCAGGAAAGTTGTAGAGCGCGTCAATACGAGCTCGTGAACATGTTGAATGCGGAAATCGGAGTTCGTATGTGAAAGTTATGAGCATTTGAAGTTTTGGAAAAGTTCTATAAGTAGGAATTTCCATTTTAGGAAACTTACTATTTCCATTTTCACATTTACCATTTCCGGAAATCAGAAAACTCTCCGTTCTCTCTCCTCACCCGCGACTGACCCGACCCTGACCCGGTGATCCGACCCGGCCAGAACTCGCAGCTCCGACGATCTCTGACCGTGAAACTTGGTCAACTGATTCGTCTCCTCCGTCTGGTCGTCTCTGTGGCATCCTCTAGCGGTGATATCCACCGTGTATGATGCAGCAAGGCAGCTCAGTTTGGTGTTTTTGGACCCGACCGGAAAACGTAGTTCCGACGACGTCGTGGCTTCATGTTTCCTGTTGTGAGTTCATGGAAGCCTCCCTGATCGAGCTATGGTGTTTGTTTGGATCGATTTACGTGGAAATCGGTTCAATTCGGATTAAGCAAAAATCCAAAGCTTGTGAGGTAGTTTTAGACCCTCTATGCTTGTTTTCTGACTTCGAGCTAGTTATGAAAATTCACAAGCATGCTTAGTTGAACAACTTTGATGTTGGGAGTTTTGTGAAATATTGAGTTTTGGCCGGCGGCGGTGCGCCACAGCCTGTGGCGGCGTTCTGATGGCTTTCCGGCCATGTAGGGAACTGTTTTTGGTATTATATGTGTTCTACTCGTTGATACGAGCGTTTCGATATATAATATGAAAATTTTGGAGTTCGTATGGATTTGTTATGATTTTTACGGTTTCTTACCGGTCGATTTATTCGATCCGTAAGGATTCGAGCTTCCGATCGACTTGTGGGTTGGTCATATCGATCGTGGAAGTATTCCGGAGACTTTGGGAGGTCTCGGATGTGGTTTTTCCTCGATTGGTGCCACTTTGGGGATTTTAGTTCAAAACAGGAGTTTCAAACTTAAATCAAATGTGAATCGTTACTAAGTTGGAACCGTATGTGTTAGGTACTTGACGAAGTACTTTGGACGGTTATTTTGTGGATTGGCTGCTTTGTGCTATATTGAAGATGCAGCGGGAGTTTTGAGGTGAGTAATCTCACAAGTTCATTTACAAACGGAGTTACCATTATTGTTTTGGCGTTATTTATTTAACTACAAACTATAGTTGGTATTAGTAGGCATTCCTGAGCAAATGACTACGTATGTATATATATATATATATATATATTTACGTGAAATATATATATATATATATGTATATATATTTGTGGATGATTGTGATGAATAATATGCATGCTGGTGTTCATATTATTGTTGAATGTGACTTTTTAGGAAACAATATTGTGGAAAAAGATATTTTCTATTGTTTGAAAAGTATTGAGCTTGATATTACATTTTTGAGTTAAGCGTGACTCATTTTAGATGTATTGGTCTTTGTACCAAGGGTCACAGATAGTGAGCAGGGATTGAGAAAGCCGAAACTAGATGTTTATAACATTTCAAGGTCCGATGTGACCTACTTAATGTTTGACTTTAAGACCAGACAGGGTCTAAAGATCATATGTCATAGATGGTGACAGGTTGCAGATGGTGACCTTGATGTTTGATTTTATGACCAAACGGGGTCTGAAGATCATATGTCACAGATGGTGACAAGTCGTAGATGGTGACCTTAATGTTGATTCTAAGACCAGACGGGGTCTGAAAATCACATGTCACAGATGGTGACCAAGGCAGGAATATGGTAATCACGTTCCTGGCCTGACGAGTGGTTACGATTTCAGTAGAGCTATAGTCTGTCTGCCATTATAGCTTATAGGGGTAACAGTTGAGGTTGCTGGAGACTCATAAATATGTAGTTTAAAGGAGAGTTCTGAGAGTATTCTTCTTTTATTGTCTAGATGAGACTTGAATTGCTTCTTAATCGTTAAGTTAGCAAATAGAACATTGTCACAGCGATGACTTATGTTGTCCTTTCAGTGAAAATGATATGGAAGGTTAGAAGGAATCATGGTTGCATGTTTTCCTTAAGCTGATGTGTGTGAGTTGTTGATTGATATTCATGAGTTACTCATCCGAGCTTTCATAAGATTACCGGGTTTTGTTGTGTGGAAACTCGATGCACTATTCTATGGTGTAGGGGTTAATCCTGCAGGTCAGGGTAATCACGGCTGAAGCTGAGGTAGCTTGTTGGCAGCTGAATGGGTAGGAAGCAAATTTTGTTGTATTTGCCATTGTTATGACTTCTGCTATGTAGTAAGCTCTGAGGAGCATTTACTCTTTATTTTGTGATGACAATTTAATTCGTGAGTTGTGTAATATGTGACTCTGTGGAGCGGGTCAATATTTGAAATTGTGGGTTCAGGGCATCAATATGTACTTGCTGTAAAGGGAAGATGTCTCCTTGTATTTTGTATTGATGGCTAAACGATCGCGCATGTATAATTATAGGATTATATATCTATTTTTATTTATGTTAAAAATTAGGGGCGTGACATGTTCTTTCCCTACAAAGAGACAAGAGGGACCACAGATGGAACTGCAATCCCTAAAGGAAATGTTGATGGCGAAAACGCCACTCACTACACTAAAACACCAAATGACGTTTTGGTCGGTTTTATTGATGCTGGGTACCTCTCTGACCCACATAAAGGTCGTTCCCAAACTGGTTATGTATTTACCATTGGGAACACGGCGATATCTTAGAGATCAACCAAGAAAACCCTTGTGGCTACCTCCTCGAACCACTCAGAGATCATTGCTCTACATGAGGTGGTTCGTGAGTGTATATGGTTAAGAGCTATCATTACACATATTCGAGGGACTAGTGGTTTGAGTTCTACCACTGAAGAGCCTACTTGCATTTATAAAGATAATGTAACTTGCATCTAACAGATGAAATTAGGATATATCAAGGGTGATAATACAAAACACATATCGCCAAAGTTTTCCTTCAATCAGCAACAACAGGCCCTCCTCAAGATTCAAGTGAATCAAGTAAGGTCTGAGGAGAATGTGTCAGATTTGTTCACTAAATCACTGCCTAAGGCCACATTTGAAAAACATGTGAAAAACATAGGAATGCGAAGACTTTCCAACCTCCCTTGCTTAATGTAAAGATCAGAGGGAGGTGTAGACGTCAGAGGGAGTCTAACAGACACATGTCATTCTCAAATGTAGAATGTGCGTTATGCTCTTTTCCTTCGATCAAGGTTTATTTTTTGTCCCACAGGGTTTTTATTGTTACTTGGCAAGGTTTTTAGTGAGACAACAACTCATGCACCATTTCGTCTTTGACTTGGCACAAGGGAGAGTGTTAAAGGAAAAACATATTATGTGTCTTAGTTAAAGCGACTGACGGAGAAGGAATCAAGGAATTAGTGATTACCATCAATCAACATGATTAAGGATCAATCAGTATTTAATGTCATCATTGTTATTGATATTTCCGTTGTAATTCTCTCCCTATATAAAGGGACTATGAAATGAAATTAGTAGACCAATTCCAATCCCAATTTTACTTTTACAGTAACTTGAATTTTATCTTTTTATAAGAGATTCAACCAAAAAAGGAAAGAATTAAGAAGTGTGGATTGTAAAATGGGAAGAGTGAATTTCACTACCCTTAGTAAATCACGATTATGAATACCCAAACGATCATCAATTTTGCTAAAAATCTGCATAAGTGCTCTACTCATAGGGACCTAAAAACTGAATAATGGAGATGCTGATATGTGACCGAAAAAGTTAATCTAAAAGATAATAAGCTTCGTATTAAGCTAACCGGTTAGTTCTAGAGTACTCATCCAAAAAATAAATAAATAAAAAATAAAAAAAAGAGAGAGAAAAATAAGATAATTAAGTCGCATAAATGTGTCCCTATTAATAAGGCCAATTTGACCTTTTTTTGTTTTGTTTTTTGTTTCGCTCTTATTTCTTAATTTTTATCTTAGGGAATGGCTTGTCATAATCAGAAAGCAAATTGCACATGCATAGGTAATTGCATGGGGTTGGTGCACCAGATCAAACAATTGGTAAAGCTGTTGTGAAAATGAGAAATGGAGTGGAATCGCAAAGCTGAAGAAGTTCGGGACCTTGTCTTGTTTTGCTAAATAGAGTTGAGAATTAAGTCGTTAGCAACTACTACTGCGCCTTTAGAAAGCTAAATTGACACTCATAAATGTCTTTTTTTTCTTCTAACATTCTAATATATTTAAATGAATGCTTACTTGAATATGTAAATATGCATGTGGTTCTAATATTGGCGTTGGTCAAATTCTCGAAGCTGAAATGTGGGGTGTCTACCTTGGTTTACAAATTGCTTCGGGAATAGGCATTAAAAATCTTATCGTTGAGTGTGACTCTGAAACTCTGATTAACCTGTTCCATAGTACCAGCTGTGATTTCCATCCTCTTGGAGCTTTTATTTGCAGTTGCAAACTCCTCTTAGATTCTTTTGATGAATCAAGGATTATACACATTTATAGAGAGAAGAATATGCTCGCGGATTGCCTTGCAAAATTTAGTCTTTCTTTGGACCTTGGATATCATCTTTTTGCTGAAGTGCCGCTTGCTGCCGTCTCTTCCATGTTAGATGATCTGAGTGGTACTTCTTGGCCACGCGCTATTTGTATTCGCCCTATGGGCTAGCTAGCTTTCTTCTTTTGCTTTGTTGCTGGGTTTTTTGCCCCCGTTCCACCAAAAAAAAAAAATTATGCATGTGGTTTAGGGTTAGGCATATTCTTTTCTATGGAATCAAAAGAGGGTTACATGTGGGCTCTAGTATGGTTATAATCTAATTAAATCATCAATTTTTAATTTTTAATTTTTCGTTCAAAGATCATCTTTACAACAAACAATCAACTAAACTATTCATGCATGGCTGCAACTATATTAAAGAATAACCTTGCCTTATAATAATAAAATTGGGCGGGTCTCAATCTTTTTTCTTTTTTTTTGAGAATCTTATGACTATAAAGAGGTTTTACTGTAGTTTATGTATCATTTGAGGTGTTTATGCATGTACCCATATAAAAAATATGAGAGTTAGCAAAAGCAAATTTATGTTCGGTAGGTTCGTACGTACCCTCTTATTCATCTTACACTAGATATTCTTATTGTTTAGAGTTATCTTATTTAAAAGCTTAGAAAATTTAAATCACATTTTTAGTGATAATTAAATAACAACCCCTTCCTTCTTTTGTCTAAAATATCATTTCCTATATTCATAAGAGATTTTTGCTTTAATGGTTAGGTAGAGCTATGCATATGCATGGCAACATCATTAACTGTGGGATCGAGTGATCTTATCAAGTTTTTGGGGGAATACATATAGGGGCGCGCATAGGGCTGGTTAGCTATATAGCGCCATGATCGACATATCTGATCCTGCAGTCCTTAGTGAGTGTACCAGCTCTTACAACTTAAGCAATTGCTAACTAGCTTCAGAATAAGTACGTGAGTCAACAAAAATGGAGGACCAGTCGGGTTTGAGAAGAGGTGCGTGGACCATAGAAGAAGATAATCTTCTGAGGCAGTGTATTGCAAAGCATGGAGAAGGAAGATGGCGCCAGATTCCTCCAGCTGCAGGTAATTGACGAAACTAGCTAAAATCTTTGTTCAAAATTAATATATGCAAGGAACGATGCTAATCAATAAGTATAAGTTAATTTGCTTCATTTTGCATTACATGCATGTGTAGGCTTAAACAGATGCGGGAAGAGCTGTAGGCTAAGATGGGTCAATTATCTGAAACCGGATATAAAGAGAGGAGATTTCGAGGACGATGAAGTAGATCTCCTCCATAGGCTTCACAACCTTTTAGGCAACAGGTAAGCAGAAAGTTTAGTTTTTTTCTTTTTTCCGCTTATAGTATATCTTCCAAATTATTATTTGTTTAATTATATATGTTTTATAGTGCATGATACAAAACATGGTCGAGGTATGAAAGGATTTTTGTATTTTATGATAGTTTCATTCAATAATATGTTAAAGAGTTCTACTATGATATCGCAACATCACTACTTTTTCAAACTAATGATGATCAGGCCGGTTACTGTTGTTCATTTTCTCGGTTATACCATGAAATTAGGTGGTCATTGATTGCTGGAAGACTTCCGGGAAGAACAGCAAATGATGTGAAAAACTTTTGGAACACCAAGCGGCGTCGGGACAAACCACAAAGATTGGTGAAGCCCATCATACTAAGACCTAAACCACGAAGGTTAATCTCGACCAGTTCACTCTGTTTGACAGGTCAAGGTTTAATCGGAGATCAGAGTCAGTTAAAAAAGAACATTAGCATGGCTTTACCAACATCATCAGCGTCACCAACATCACCAATACAGCAGGAAATTGATCGGTTGAGAGCCTTTTTAGAGGAGGAGGAGAGTATTCGAACCACAACCTGTTTTAGTTTGACCCCTGAAAGATTATTTATTGAAGATCATATTCAATCAGAAAACAGCATTAGCTGCAGGGCTTTACCAACATCAACAGCATTAGAGGATCAGCTTGATTGGTGGATGACATTCTTAGATCGATAATGAGGAAGTTGGTCTGTTAAAAGCAACAACTTCGGGTCAAACACAAGAAGTTCTTGTAACCCTGTGGGGTAAGTTTTTGTGGTATCTACTCTCTAGCTTGTCAACCAAAATAAAAATATATATATGAAGTAAATCTCCTTGGAAAAATGGGAAATAGTTGAGCATACAAGTCAAAAATATCTCACTTTGCCTCCTTAAACTCCTTTTGATTTACTTCTCCTCTCAAGTAGGCCACAATTTTCTTCTACGTACAAATGAAACGATATGCTATAGTTTCAGTTGGAAAAATAATCAGAGGCACTCCCCACTCCATTAATTCTCCCTAAACAACTTAGCTGAAAAGAAACACGTACCTAGCTAGTAAGAGTGTAAGACAGTTTTAATCTGATTCAAATTTGACGACCAGTACTATGAAAATTGTTGAACGTCTAACTGTCAAATTTTAATGCTGAACAATTGATATGTCTTGATCAGCTAGGTTGGGGGGCACTAATTACTTCCATTCTTGTAAGTCTCTAAATTACTTAGTAATAAATTCATAACCCAACTTTGTACCTATATCTGGAGGAATGAAAGAAATTGTCCCCAAGAAAACTGATAATGTTTTACTTGTGTGTCGATTTTCTTTTAGATGGGATCAATTGCTTGCATGGATCTACATTGTAATTGAAGATGGATCAAGAATCGAATCTCCAAAGGCCAAAACCCCAACGAACGGCGACGACATTCCATTAATTTCAGCTGGTCGGTCTTCGACTTCAGCTACTATTATAGTGCTCTAATTAATGTTTGTGGACTTGTGGTGCACAGACATTAGACATACTTGGACCTCAACAAATAGTACTACTGAAAGCAGATTTTCAAAGTAGTGCCTCAACATTTTCTTACACGTATACTTTCCTTAAATGTGTGTGGCATCTATATATAGAGAGATCTCTTGCCTACTTATTGTTACTTAACATACGGACCAGAAATTACAATGTAGATCCGTTCGTTGGGGTTTTGGCCTTGGGAGATTCGGTTCTTGATAGTGGAACACCCACATGCATGCACTTTAATAGCTGGATTAGGGATATTTATGGAGGCAAAATTTTTATATGGTATCTGAACTATCACGAAATGCATTCTTTGGTAATTGTAAATTTTTAGGTAGCCGAGTGGTATATGTATTATCCCTTCGTTAGCCATTTTGAGTACTTTCCTTAATTATTCCGTTAAGGTAGAGATAAAATTGTAATACACCTTCTTTTTTTAATTAAATTTTTTATTAAACTAAATTAAAATAAATTAAATTAGATTGTAAGAAGAAAGAGCTAGAATTGAAGTTTAGTGAATATCTAGAGATATACCTACCATATCCATTGACTAATCCTATTAATTGTTCAAGAGAAAAAATTATCCCATTAGTTGACACAATTATATATATATTAACATTTTCATGAAAAAAAACCAAACACAAACAAAAGTACTGAAATTAATTGCTCCGAGAATCCCCAGAACCGTGAAGACTGTGAAGAACAGAATTGTTCCTTTTTTTTTCTTTTTCTTTTTTTGTGTCAAAGTATATTTTAATTATAAATGTACAATATATTAAATACTATAATTCTAAATATGAATGAAAATACTATTTTACTCTTGATATTTTTCTTATATGAGTGCCACACGGCCACCATGTAGGCATTTCTAACGGAATAATAGATGGAAATACTGAAGGGGCTAACATAGGAATAATATAGTTACAAGAACCTAATGTTTTGTAGGTACTAAAAAATACATTTCGTGATAATTCAGATAGGTGAAGTGAGGACTTTATCTTATTTTCATGACGAGGAGACATATAGAGAAGGTTGTTGCTTAGGAGAACATCGATTTAGGTTAGGCACTCGAATGACCAAGTGTCCAATACAAAAAGAACAGAAGCTTTAAATGGGTAACATCACAAAATTACATACATAGGTGGTAAAAAGAACTTGTAGATCTGTGATAGTTTAGGATAGAAAAATTTCTCTGAGTGAGAAATTTCTCCATTTGAGGTCTATTTGTATGGAAAGATGTCAAGTGGAAACTATCTCATGGGTACAAGGTATATATGTTTAATGTTATGAGTTTCTTTTGTTGTCTGGTCCGGAGGTATTTACTTTTCAATACCTCATTGATATAAAATTTATTGGTTACGTAGTCTGAATGTATGTTACAAATTACAAAATGTTCATGGCTATAAGGTATATTTAATGTTATGAGTTTCTTTTGATGCCTGGACATGAGGTATATTTGCAATTTGCATCACATGAGAATTTGGTTGGTTGATATATATGATCTTCAATTACCTGAGAACATGGTATACTCTTCAATATAAATCGTCATTTGGAACTCGGAAGGCAATGTGTACTAGTTGCATACTTAATGTAGAGGTTTGTTCGAATATGTCATACTTAATCTACTTGTGGCAAACATTGGTATAATGACTTGTAGTAGATATTCACTCCATTATAACACATATGTTGACTAATGAAGCAAGTTAGTATGCAATTGTCACACCCCGAATTTTGAAATAAGGATTCAAATCCGGAACATGACTAATAACAATACAAATAACGTTCTGAATTTTTCTCTCAGAAACAACCACACCTTACACCTCTTAATATTACATAAACCATATCCTCAAGTTACTTATTACAGCACACTCTCACCAAATCAAATTATAAAGCTCAAATGAGTATAATTCTCCTCACAAAACAAATGCTGTAAATCTAATACTAATACTCTAAACCGCACGATCACTGCCCTGATTCTCCTGACCTGTGAGATTACCCGCTACACAATTTGAATCGTGTACCGGGATTGCAACAACACAAACCCGGTGAGCTTGACAGCCCGTATGAGTAAACAAGAAAGAACTGTTGATTTTATTAAATTACAATTCTTATAACTCAAATAAACAATCAACAAATATTGCAGCATTAATATGTGAAATAACATTAAAGTAATACATGCTTGATCACAACCAACAAATATTGCAACATTAATAGGTGAAATAACATTAAAGCAACACATGCTTGATTCTCTTTTTACTAACACTTTCACATATTCAAAATATATCATAGATAGATATTTGATCAAAATAACATAAGTACACTCCTCTTTTTAGTGAATTTTTAGATTAACTGGTAACAAATCACAATTCCACGTGTTAGGGTCTGACATACTATACCCAAAACACGGGAAAACCAGGTTAACTGGTATCAAATCATAAATCCACATGCTAGGGTCCGACGTACTATACCCAAAGCATGGGACAACCAGGTTGACTGGTATCAAATCATAAATCCACGTACTAGGGACCGACGTACTATTCCCAAAGTACGGGTAAGCCGCAGCATACCAAGGACACTTCCAAGGCATGTATACTCAAAGTAAGCACCCTTCCTAAGAGTATAATAGTGCACTATCTGAAAGGACTAGGGCCCACAGCTTAACGTCATCATAACATCAAAACACATTTACCAGTAATTCACTTAAGCACGGGGTTGTTGTAATCACCCGGCTTCACAATTGTACTTTTCAGACATAATCAAATTCACAACATACAATCTTTATAAATTATAGATCGTATATATGTATATGTACACCCACATAAAGAGACATATTATTTCAAGACAAATCTTTACTTCTTAAAATAATTTCCACATATTCACAATTGTACATATAAAATAGCTTTCACACCACATGATCAACATTTCATTATTCAACAATTAAATGGGAGATTAATAGTTTGAATAATATCAAATCCATTCTCAATCATTTCATCACACCAATCACATGTCAACCAAAATATATATTCCACGTAAATATATATATACGTAATCATCCGCTCAGGAATGACCACTAATACCAACTATAGTTCAAGTATAAAAACCGTGAAATTCATTTGTATAATAAAATCATTTTACTTACCTATGGACCGTAGTTGATCAAGTCCATATGATTTAAAACAAATATTTATTCCATAAATATTTTCACACAATTACGACAAAAAATAAAGTAATTAAATTTATTCAGTTCGTAATATGAAACACGTGAGGTTTACTCACCTCTAATCCAGCTGCGTCTTCTAAAAAGTCAAAAATAACGATATTCCAAACGCTCGTCAACTCAAACCGTCAAGTACCTAATCAAGTACGGTCTTTGCTTAGTAAACGAAACACGAAATAAACTTAAACGATGATCCAATGGTCAGATTCTAAAATAAAGACGATCCAACGGTCGGATTCTAAAATAAAGATGATCCAACGGTCGGATTCAAAAATAAAGATGATCCAACGGTCGGATCGAAATTATATGATGATCCAACGGTCGGATCCTCACGGATCGCCCTTAAGATCATCCTCCAAAATTATCACGAAGATCCAACGGTCGGGTCTTCCTGAATCGCTCTAACAAACATCTCCTCAAAATTATACGAAAATCCGACGGTCAGATTCTCACGAATCGCCTTCCGAATCACTATTTCACAATTATACGAAGATCCAACGGTCGGATCTTCGCCCGTGACCTCACAAAGTCATCAGGACAGTCATACGATCAACATATTAAAATTTGAAGTAAAACCGATGGTCTGATCTTCACAGATAGTAAACCGAAGATAAAACGTAAAAACGTTAAATAGTAACGTCAAAACGTAAATCCACTATTTATCAACTTTTTCTAAAATAACCTTGTAATATATCAAAACGCTCGTATGGATGCGTAGATCATCGCCTAGATAATGAAAACTCAAAAAAAGGTCCGACGCGCCGCCACAAGCAGTGGTCAGACGGCGGTCAACGGGGCGGTCAATCACCTCCGATGCAAAAGTTGTCAACTACAAACTTCTTCAAAATGAAGGGTTGATGAACTTTCATACCTGGAGCTAAGTCTGGTTCGGCCTAGATTGTCCTAGATCAAGCTTTGAAGTTTGGATTAATCTGGTGCGTCTGATCAGATTCCAGATTGAATCAGGGACGTCGAAATCTTCAACTCATGATCTTTCACTCCACACTCAAAATCGTCATGCAAGGAGGATATGAGGATGATCAGGGGAGGAGGAGATCACGAAAATGGGAAGGATCGGCCGAGGGGATGCCGGAAAATGGGTTTTCCGGTCGGGTCACCGATCGGAGGCTGGGTGGCTTCGATCCGGGGATAGGGACAGCGGCGGGGCGAATCGATGCCAGAGGGCGGCTGGACGGAGCACGGCGAGTCCGGTGAGGGCCGGGTCGGGTCGGCGAAAACCCGAGGGTTCTGAAGGTCGAAGGAAGAGAGAGAACGGAGAGAGCTGGGGGACTATTCCGCAAAATCTCAATTTTTTCGTCCTTAATGAATAAATCAGAAAATTTCCCCTATTTATAGAAAATTCCCAAATTTCAAATATTCATAACTTATTCATACGAACTCCGAATATTGCGTTCCACATATGCACGCGATCGTATCGACAAGCTCTACAACTTTCATGAGGGAAATTTTCCTAAATTCCATACGTATAAAAAGTCACTTTTTGAGACCCCCTAAATAACGTTCGTTTTCGAAAATAAAATCGTTCGAACTACTTCCACAACTTCTCCAAGCTTCGTACTTGCTCCCAATACCGCGAAATCAATTCTAAAAATCCACGGAATTTAATTTGGATTTTTCGGGGTATTATAGCAATGCCTAAATTTTACCTAAAAAACTCTCACTCACCTCACTTAAGCGCCAAATGACAGTTTTACCCTTCTAAATTAAGGCCTCTCTCTCTCTCTCTCTCTCTCTCTCTCTCTCTCTCTCTCTCTCTCTCTTCTCTCTCTCTCTCTCTCTCTCTCTCAACGGTGCTTTTATATGCATTGTCCGAATTCAACTTGTATGCCATCAATTCAACTTGTATGCCATTGATCGACAATTCAACTTGTACGCCACTTAGTCAAGGTTGAGTGATCCATATATTGTGGAACAATGATAATTCAACTTGTATGCCATTGATTGAAATTCAACTTGTATGCCACTTAGACAAGGTTGAGTGATCGATATATTGTGGAACAATGACAATTCAACTTGCAAGCCACGCTATTTAGTCAAGGTTGAGTGATCTATATATTGTGGGACAATGACAATTCAACTTGTATGCCATTGACAATTCAACTTGTACGCCATTTAGTCAGGTTTGAGTTAGTCAAGGTTGAGTGATTTATATATTGTGGAACAATGACAATTCAACTTGCAAGCCACGCTATTTAGTCAAGGTTGAGTGATCTATATATTGTGGGACAATGACAATTCAACTTGTATGCCATTGACAATTCAACTTGTACGCCATTTAGTCAAGTTTGAGTTAGTCAAGGTTGAGTGATTTATATATTGTGGAACAATGACAATTCAACTGGGTTCCAGATATACAGCGCAATGATAATTACATATAGAGAAAAACACTAGTTTAGCAACCTACTACAGTACTAGTTAATTACTCGTACATATTAAATATCACAATTCTATTATAAATGTATAATTTTAGAGAGACTATATTATAAATAGGTTTATTATAGGTTAGTTTAGTCTTTTTTTTTTTAATAAGAGAATTATCTTCATATAATAGAAAGACTCGAAGAGTCGATTACAATCGTATTATAATACATCCAGAAAAGTTCTAGGAGTATTAACAAATGATTTGAAATTTGTGCTAGCCTCAAGCCAGAGTGGCTATTACATACCCTTCCGCTATCATCTAAGAATAAGACAAGAAGATGTGGTAGTACCCACGGTGGTACATAGAGATAGATCCACTCATTGAACAACCACTGCTCCGCCAATACTAAATAGCTTGAATCCTTCTTTATTACTACTCCAGAAGATTCGCTAGTACCAAAAATATTAAGGTAAACATATTGTGCTGGATCGAAACCACCCGGATCCCATATTTGAAATCCTAGAGAATAGGAATCCATCAGATTGACCCATGAAAGAGCCCAGGTCCAGCTTTGAGCCCACCGTTGAGCCCACCTCCATGGCTTTAGCCATGGCCTCCAACTCTCTTTGGGCTCCCACTCTGATATGGGCCCCAAAAGTGATTTTGGCACCCAACCAGAACTAGGCACCACTTCCTTTCCATCACCAGCGTCTGTCCCGGTCTGGACCACCATCGCCGGCACGTGACTAGCAGACCCCGTCGACGAGCTCGCAGATCTGCGCTCCTCTCCGGCAGAATCCACATTCCAGACCATCACTGATATCCTCACCTTCATTCTACCAACAGATCGATGGTCGATGATGCTCACCAAAACATCCATAGATCGGGGCTCCGATCGGATCGTCCCTCCAACTGTGCGGTTGGCCTCCATCTGCATACCACGGGGTGCTTTGGTCAGCGCCATCCCCTCTGCAAGGTCCGCCGCCACTCTTCCCCAAGTACAAAGGCCATGCTTGTACCCCGATCGGATCGCCTGTATCTCCTCCTTCAGTCGCTTCATGCCTGGCCTGGATCGAATCCGATCTTCCGCCATCTTGCTCGAGAGACCAGCAGCGGTACCCCCGTACTTTGCCCCTCTCTGCCCCTCGTTGCTGCAATCCAACGGCGACTTTGTTCGCGGTATTTTCATTCGATTATTCTCTCCATTGAGAATTATCAAAATGAGTTCGGAACAAGGTTAGTTTAGTCTATGTAAAAGTTTCATTCAAAAATATCATTTTATAAATGTAATTAATATGATTTCTTTATTTTTAACCTTAATTTCTACCGAAATCTAAAATTTCTCCGAAATTTCCTTAAATTTGAAGTACCGAAATCGAAACCGAAATTTGAAGCCTTGCTGCTATCAACCCGCATAATATCGTCGACCTGGGACCGCATTATCCTTCGCTCTTCACCCTCCAACATAAAAACCAGCGCAGACAGCAGCCCCGTCGTCGCTCACTTTTGCGCGCTCAGGTGAACAATTCATATGGTTTCAGCATCATTTAACTGTTGCCAGAATCGAACTGGCATATGGGGGCAAATTAGCCCTCTTAAGCTTAACTTGTCCGACCGAACGGACTTCCAAGTCGAAGGCGAGTTCGAACTAATATGCAGGAATTTAGGCTTCTCGGGCCCAGACGAGTTTGCTATCCCCGCGGCCGCCTGGGAGACCCAGTCGACGAACTCGGATCCTCTCCCCCCCTACCGGATGGAATGGCCCGAGAGTGCGAAACCCGAGGAAGTGAAGCACCCAAAGGAGGTCGAGGAAGAGGAGAAATGGGAGATGGGTCTGCAGTCACGTCGACTGCTTAAGCCGCCGCCGCCGATGAGTGTTCCGGTGATTGACAATGCATGCTCGACATGGGACATTGTGTGGGGCTTAGGGCCCCAACGTGAAACTTCTGATGAAGAAGTAGAAGAAGAGGATAATTTGATTACTTCTGATGAATTTTTTTATTTTTGGTCTCATACTTCTGATGATGAAGATGAAGAAGATCGTATTTCGATTAAAGAGATTGTATCAAGCTCCGGGTATTCTTTTACTACTTGGAATGACGATGACTCTTCCAGCACTACCACAGACTCCTCCACCATTTCTTCTTGGGAAAAGGAAACCTCTCGCGGGTATTTACCCCTGTATGAAGGAATTTCCGAGTAAGTGCTCTTGTAAATGCCCTGAAATGATCATCTTGCTTATCTTCCTTAGATTTGGAGTCTTTGATCTTGTTTCGATTATGTATGACCCCGTTCTTTGTTAAACCTTTCATTTCAACCATGAAACCATATACAGCTAGTTCACAGGGGTCTTCTTTCATGAAGAAACTTCAATAGTTCAATATGTGACAACAAAGCTTTTGCTTCGGATTCCTTTTTATTTGCAATTAGTAGGGAACGAGGATTGAATAGAAAATTGTTCTTCTTCCCCCCCACCCCCGCTCTTTTTTTTTTTTTTTTGAGAGGAGTTCTTCCCCCTCTCTCTATCTAATATTAGATAAATATAATGATACCTTAAGCTATCTCTGGGGTGAAGAAAGATCAGCATTTGAAAGATAATTTGGTATTCCTGGGACTTTTGCAGTACTCCTTTTTGTAGATGAGAGTATGAGTTTTGAGGTTGAACAATCATATATGCCACTCAGTTTCAAATTCAAGTGATGGGAGAGAAGATGGATAGATAGTGATGAAAAGATTTGCATTGTTTGGTGGACTTTTCTAAGAAGATGAAAAAATATAGACATGTCATTGACCTCGAATTTGGGTTTTGTTTCTAGCAGTAAGGTAACTAAAGCGATGGATCCCAGCTGGAAGACCCGACAGAAGCCAAAGTTGGTTAGGCGCAATGCGGTGAAGAACATTGACTATGATGACGTTACATCGCCTTCCTCGCTCTGCCACCACTCCGCAGGGTCACCACTCGACTCAGGCTCGGTCAATATTTCAGACCAGACGAGCTTCCAAGTAGAAGGAAACGACAGTGAGTTTGAACAGATATGCATGAATTTGGGATTCTCAGGCCCTGAGTCCTTGGAGTTCCGCTCCACAAACTCGGTATATACACTGTACCTAATTTTTGTTCTTATTTCTGAACTGATGTATATACAAACCTTCTTCAATAAGGTTAACCTAAAGTAATGGTACCATCAATTCCATAGTCATACAATGGAACTATTGATTCTTTAGATTTTTTTTTTAATTTTTTTTCTATTAAGTAACTATGCAAAATTTTAGCCATATATATTGATAATCATTTGGTCATCCAAAATGATTGATATTGTATGACTATGGTATTGACGGTAACCACTTAACCTGTAAATCCGTAATTACTTTAAATAAAGTACGGTTAATGGGAAGGCCTGTATACATGTATATATACATGCAGTTTTTGATTGCTGGTTGACATAAAACACTGATCTGTATCACTCTTCTCGCTTCTTTTATATTCAGGAATTGAAGCTAAACGAGAACTGCAATCGCAAAGAAATGGAAGAATTAGAAATTGATAAAAGAGCAGATGAAGAAACTAATTTGAGAGCAGAAGAATTTATAAACTTCAAACCAGGAGTATTACATAATAGCGCTTGTTCTTTTATGGATCCAAAACTGTTGGGTACGAGATTTTCCATTTTTGTTTCTTTAATCTCGTAATATTTTGTTTTGGAGTGTATACTTTTTGGTTGCTGGTTTATATACACAAACCGAGCACTCATATCTATGACCTTCTGGCTTCTCTAATTTTTCAGCAATTGAGCCCGACTCTTTCATTCCATTACAAACTTCTGATGTCTCTCTGCACTTGATGGGACAACTTCCGTGTAATTTTTTGTTGAACTTCAAGTTCTTGACTGCATTGCATCTTAGTCGAAAGCTGGATTTTGATTTGCCAAGTTCAATTGGGGATGTAAAATCCTTACGATGTCTTGATGTCTCATATACACCAATCTCATGGTTGCCCGAATCAATAGGTTTTCTTCACAAGTTACAGACCCTAAAACTCAGAAGTTGTAGAAACCTCTTTCAGTTGCCTGATTCAATTACTTCTCTTCATGAGTTACAGACCTTACATCTCAGAGGTTGTGTAAACCTTGTTGCTTTACCTAAGGGAATAAAGGTACTAATAAAGCTGCATGATCTTGATGTTATGAACTGTCCGAACTTGAAACTTTCGGAGGAGCCAAATGAGAAGCTGATTTCTTCAGAAATAAATTTGTCAGAGTCATTGGAAGAAAAGGTTATGCATGAAGATGAAGAATATGACAGTTTACCCAAACAATTAGAAAGGTTATTTCTGTATTGTTCTCTCTTTCCATCACATTATGAGTTTAGAAGAGATGAGTTGGTTCAAATGTGGATAGCTGAAGGCCTTATTGAAGAGATCCACGGAGGGGTAATGGAGGATATTGGTGGTGAGTATTTCATGTCTTTGCAGAACAAAGGTTTTCTTGTGCCTTCAAGATGTGACTACAGAGTGGATTTTGATTCGGTATTTTCTGTGCCCATTTATAATCCTGGCCACTTATTGTATAAAGGAAATCCAGTCAAGTTTTCACGTTTGGGAAGAACAATTGCTCCGGTTGAGTATTTCGTAGCTGTGGATGGTAAGTTGGATGGAGCCTTGGAAATGACACAGCATTTGTCTTTAATTTGCGAGGACATTGATGAGATGACTTTTGGGGTTCTTAAAAAATTTAAGCATTTGCGTACACTTCTTGTGCTTGCTGGTTGTGGATCTTCCATCAAATATGTTCCTCGTGATCTGTTTTTGAGCTTAAAGGAACTGAGAACACTGAATTTGAGTCAAACACTCGTCTCTGAATTGCCAAGTTCCATTCGAAACGCAAAGTCATTACGATACCTTGATCTCTCCAATACTCTTATTACACGGCTGCCGGAATCGATAGATTCTCTTCACACTTTACAGACTGTAAGACTCAGAGGTTGTGTACACTTTCTTGAATTACCAAAGGGGATGAAGAAGCTAGTCAATCTACGACATATCGATTTGGATATCATTCGACAGTTAAGGTCCATGCCTCCCTACTTGGGAAGCTTAACCAACCTTCAGACTTTGTCAGCGTTTCTTGTTGGTCGAGATGCAGGGTGCCGTATAGGAGAGCTTAAGAATTTGAATGATCTCAGAGGAGTACTTCGCATTTCAAGGCTTGAAAACGTGTCATGCCAGGAAGAGGCTAAGGCAGCTGCGTTGATCGAAAAGATATACCTGCAAAGGTTGGAGCTCCGCTGGAGTAATGTGTTCGCTGAGAACACAGAAGAGCAAGAGAAAATTCTTGAATGTCTTCAACCCCATGCTGGCCTTAAAGAGCTACAAATACAACAATATGCCGGGTCAAGACTTCCAACTTGGATTAGCAATCCATGTTTTGCTGAACTTATTGTTCTTACTCTCTACAGATGCAAAAACTGTGAGCTTCTCCCATCTATTGGGCAGTTACCAATGCTAAAGTCTCTTTCTATTATAGAAATGAATGAGGTGAAAGAAATCAACTACCAGTTTTTGGGAAAGAAAAACCCAGTTGATCAAGGGTTTCATGCATTTTTGAAACTGGAGATACTAGAAGTTGACATCATGCTCAATTTGAAACTGTGGAAGGATGTAAACATTGGTGACTTACCTTCCTTACTTAAACTCACGGTTGATTCTTGCCCTGAACTTACCACTCTCCCATCACTCTCTTGGCTCAAATCCCTCAAGCATTTGGAACTCAGGCGCTGTCCAAAAATTCTGAACTGGCATTGTGATGGACTACCAGCATCACTTGAGTCTTTCATAGTAATAGATTGCCTGGAACTGAAAGAATGGTGCCGCATGATGGAAGGTGAAGATTGGAGGAAGATATGCCATCTCCCTAGCATATGGCTTGATTGTGAAGAGGTAAGTCAACTAAAAACAGTTTGTTTTGCTCTTATGTCTTTGCTTCTTGCTCTGGGGTGAGCAATCTTTGTATATACTTCTGTGTAATTTGTTTCACTAAATGGCCTAGATGTTAAAAATTGATTCTTGATTTACTTATCCAATAAGTTTCTTTTCTGATCAGTTGTGGACTTGATTTGAAGTGTAAATTCCACACCAGGGCCAGGAAAAAAAAAATCATTGATAACATGAGAAAACAAGAAAAATGGGATTATGGATTCAGTGCTTGAATCAATAGCTGTAAGTTTAATCTGGTGTTTCATTTCATCTTCATTTAGTACTCAGCTTGTCATAAAGACATTACAGTACTGTAGTTTATTTTCTGGTGTAAATTTGTATCTATTCCTATTCTCCCTCTTACTTTGGATCATTCACGATCTGGGTCTTGCCTGTCTTGACCTCACATTTGAATTCAAATATGGAATGAAACAGATGATTTAGCTCGTTAAATCTACCTCATTTGAAGGAATCCATATGAGGCTGATGCAATTGCATTCTGAAATATTTGCATCTTTTAGTTGTTGAGTCCTGGATCTATGATAACCTATTTGAATTACATTGTGCATTAGACATCATTCTGACTATGTTGAACTTTGGCTACCAGGTATCCAAGTCCCAGAATATGGAATAAGATGATGAGCATCAGCTCTCTAAACCAGCTTCACTACAGATATCCTCGTTCTATGTTGACTCCTTTTGCAATTTGTGTTTCCTCTCTGTTATGGTGGTCTCATGGTGACTTCTGCAATCGAGTCATCAGTTCTGCATTTAGTTGTGCCAATCTGTTGAATGTTTTCTTTATGCTTTGGTAGAATGATTAAAATCTGCCTGATCATGAGTTGAATTCAGAATCCAACTTGAGTTTACAACTGATACATTCATACTTGAGTTAAATTTGAGGACTGATATGAGTTTCATCAATCAGATTGGCTTCCATCATATACTTCATTTATACCTAAAACGCAACGCAACGCGACAGTTGTAATGTATGATGAAGGCCTTGAGGGTCATCTATCTTAGTTTGTTTTCAAACTCGGGAACCATTTGAAAAGAACATTCAAGTAACTGAATAGAGACCAATTTTTTTCTGTTTCAGTACAGTGCAGACTAATGTATAGAGGCCTTCCATTGTCGTCACTACGGAGAGTAAAGAAATCATCCTTCAAGTCCTGCCTTGGTTATCCACGAGTATAATTTAGCCAAACAACTCGATAGATTATAAGGTGGCTCTATGACAATCACAGCCCGGTTTAGATTTAATTGTATGGTACATCCGAAAAGAATGCAGTTCAATTATTCGTGTGACACAAGATTCAAACTTCTCCAACCCAAATGTGACATAATCTCGATTGCTAGCTCGTGAGGCCATGAAAAGAGAAGGATGTAAGTCAAGTAACTAGATTAATATAAACTTGGCCGCCAAGAATGCATGATTATGAACGTCAAGGTAAATCTAATCAGCTCAAGCATATGCAAGTTGTTGTCAATTTTAATTTAGTACTCGCAAGTGCACGATTCAATTGTAGGATAGATGTGCAAGCACGAGGTCATTCCCTCAAGGACTGATTGAAACAATTTTGCTATGACAAATGTGCTATACTTAAGTGAAACAAACTGATTTTTATGATGTGATTGAGGTTTAATTAAAGAAAGGAAAACTGAAATTAAAAACAAGAATGAGCAATGAGATTTAAACTCTAAAGAAAGCAGATTATGAAGATGCTAAAGCATTGAATCCACCACCTAATACTTCTACCCGATTCTCTAGTTGATAACCATTGAATTCTCTAGATTCAATGCTAAAGATTTCCGTACATAAGCCTTATTGATCCCAGACATATGCCAAAGTTCTTCTAACCTATGAATTCCAACTTATTGATCCTGTATAGAACTCAAGTAGCCAAACTATAATTTACTCCACGTAATGATCAGGTTCAAGCAAACATGTTCAACTCCATTAAGCACAAAAGAACTAGGAAATCATACAAACAAGAATATCGACTATGATCAAGCACTTGTATTCTTAATTCACAACTCTTTAATCACAAGATTAAATTATCTTTTGGCACCCTAGAAAACATCTACTCACTGATCAAGCATCATATTTTCCAACCCAATAACTCATAAACAAAACCCAAGTCTTATTGATCCCGAGCAAAGATTTTGAATAAAAGTTCTATTGAAACAGTGATTAAGAGTTTAACATAAAAATCTCGAAATTTAATAGCAACCAACTAAACAAATAGAATAGTCATACTAGGGGCTTCATCTCAGCCCTAGCCTAGAAGTTTAGCAATCCATAACCATGAAAAACATGACTAGAATCAACGAAAACATGAAACAGACAATGGAAGAATTGAGGAACTCGAGTCCAGCGATGGTGAGAGCTCTCTCTTCTCCTTGTTCTCTGCCGAATATGCTGTGTATTCTGTGTCTCCAAACGTGCTAGGTTTTTCTGCCCTGTATGCCTTTTTCCAATCCTCCTTGACTTGGGCTTCTTCGGTCTTCTAGTCCAACTTGGAATAGCTTTCTTCTCTCCAAAGGAACGCAGGGTTATTAAAGTCAATGCAAGAAATTACTCCAAATATGTCAAACACGTTCAGCCTTGTTCCATTCAAGTGCTAAGAACAACGGACTTGGGCCTCACAAGTCAGATTCCGAAAATCCGTCAGAATCTGCCTTCCCGAACTAGGTTTACTTAAATCATCATAACTTCCTCCAGAAAAATGCGAATCCACTTCCGTAAAATTCCTTAGAAAGCTAACATCCGTATCTTTCCAATGGTATAAGGCTTGCCTTCTAATTCCTTCTGAGAAGGTACAGTTTAATCTGTGAAGTTGACGCAAAGCAGAGACAATTCTGGAAGATCAGGATGGCCAGCATCCTTTCAATCCTGCGTGACTTAAACTCCAAATCATTCTTTTCTTCAGTTTAACCTACAAAACACAAACACAAAGTAAATGACTCAAAAATGACAAGAACTAAGCCTAGAATCCTACATTTAAGGGTATAAAAAATGTATGCAATTATGAGTTATCACAAGTGAAAGGAATAAAAACAGGAGGAAAACTTGTAAATTACTATTGACACATCATACATGTAAACCACAAATTCTAGTTATGAGAGAGAATATCACTTGCAACACTTACAATTTCCACACAGAATTTAATATATGGACTTTAAAGTCTGATTAAAATGTATTAAAATGTTCCCAAGTTCAAACCAGGATGGTTATTGAGTGATAAAGAGAACAGAAAATAAACGAAAACAGAACACAATAAACAAGGACATGTTTATTCAAACAAAAAAAAAAAAAAACAGGACATGTGAGCAACACAACATGTTTCGGGGAGCACAACAAATCTTATTTACCCGCACAAAATATAGATGTAAAAGTTGATTTATTATCCATGATGGAGTTGAGGTGAAGTTAGTTGCAGTAAAACAACACACATAAACAAGCTTGATTGACAAAATTATTCACTGCCTATGTGAGAGAGAGCAAATTGCACATATTGCATGAAACCTCCAGACTCAGGTTTTACAATAAATCCCAAACCACTTGTAAACAGAAAATCTTCTCACAAAAAATAGTCTACAATGTCAAATTGTTCATGTATGGTACAAGAAGTTACTCACATTAGGATCACCCAGAAAAAGAACACACACTCCCCATCTTGAAACTGCTTCAAGTAATTGCTGCAACAATTGGCAGAGCCCAATATGAAGAGGATTTTCTACAAGAAAAGAACAACTCTGTTATTCAGAACTAAGTAGACACTGGGTTGTCTTAACTCTATATTTTCATGCCTCAGGACTTATAAATTTTCATGTTATTTGTAGCTTCAACACTGATCTGATAATGCCGTTACCTTCATGTAAGGAAATCTCTAAGGCACCTCATGAACTTTATTCACAGTATGCACAGTGCTTAGTTTAGATTACAAGAGTATTTAAACTATAGCCTATTTCGAACAAGTTCTGACACAATTAGATATGCAAAGCTAACAACTTTATGGTACTAGGAAGAAGGAAATTTATAGTGATGTATCTATCAGACAAACTCGTGTCAAAAGATGAACAAATACCCAATGGTTTCAGTTAACAGTATTATGTTAGTACCTGTTTATCAGAACCAGAACTTTTCAACAAGTTAGATGGACAGTCAACAATGTTCAATTCTGACGTCCTTCCATGGGAATCACTTCATCATCAATCATTATGTTGGGAACTGATTTGATCTTGTCCCAATCTGCACCTTGCACCTCGCATCGCTCCTTTAAAATATCACTTTCCGAAATTATCAGACATGTGAGTGAGAGTGGCAGTCCTTCCCTTGGCAATGATTGAAGCTCAGGGCAACGATTTATTTCTAACATTTCAAGTGATCTTAGGTAATGTGTTGAAGGTAGTGTGACCAATTCTGGACAAGAGTCAATGCTTAGCACTCTAAGGTGAGGCATGTCATTTTCATTTATTCCTGACCAAATCTTCAACATTGGCATGTCCCGAAATGTGAGCGTCTCCAATGACGGAAAACTACCTGCCGACCCACATAACAGAAGATCCACATTTTCCAAAGCACGCATATCTTGAATGAGAAGATACTTGAGCGCCGGAAGTTGACCAAGAGAAGGAATAAGTGTACAAAAATGGCACTTGTCTATATCGATTCTCTCAAGCTTGCAAAATGATGAGTCAGCAATCCAATTTGGAAATATTAAACCACAATAGCCTGTTACTCGTAACTCTCTCAACCCAACATGAGGTTTAAGGCTCGTAAGAACTTCTTGTTCAACTGTTTGAGCACCCATTTCATTCCATTCTAACTCCAACTTCTCTAGGTATTGCTTCTCGTGTAACATAGCAGCCTCACCCTCTACAGAACTTGCCACATTCTCAAGATTTGTTATGCAAATGGATCCACGAAGGAACCTCATGTTCTTGAGCTCCCCAATTTGATATCCCTTGTGCTTTCCCACTATAAATGCAGGCAGAGTTTCAAGACTGGTCAGTTTCCCAACTTCTATTGGCATGGAACTGATTAAACGATATCCATCAAAGTCAAGATGTCGCAGCTTAATCAAGTTCTTCAAGTTATCAGGCAATTGAAGAAGCTCACAACAATTCTTGAGCTTAAGTGTTTCCAACCCATATATATCTGCTATAGATTTCGGCAATCTTTTGATAGAGGTATGACTAAGATTTAGGTAACGAAGGTGTATCAAATTCTTAATAGAGTCAGGCAAGTCAGAGATGCCACTATGACTCATATTCAACACTCTTAAGCGTCCCAACTTTATAAAGAAATCATATGGAACTTGATAAAGATTGGATGCATGTTCAGAAAGCAGCATAAAGGTTCGCAGCTTCTCATACCTGTGAAACACCTCCAATGTAGATGGCTTAATGTCTTGACAAAGCAATGAAGAATACCGAGCATGTCTAGGTATGGGCAGGATGGTTGAGATATTATCCTCCATGGAAAAGGAAATGTTGGCTGAAACCAATCTCGCCAAATCATGAATGAGGTCATGCATTTTATATCTTGGTTGATCATCATCTGAAACTTGGAAAAAAGACCTCGAACACAACCCACCAAAGTACTCTCTTCCAATGTCTTCAATTTCTTCTCTTCCTTGAGCTTGAATGAAGCCTTCTGCTGCCCATAACTGAACCAAATCATCTTTTTCAAATTCATGATCACGTGGGAAGATAGAACAATAAGTGAAACATCTTCTCAAATAAGAAGATAAATTATCATAGCTCAACTTAAGTGCTGGATAGATATGGTTTCCATGTTCTGGAGATTCCCAAAGCTCACATTTTAACAAAGAATCCCACTTCCTCACTCCAGATTTATAACGTAAGACACTTCCAATCACTTTCGCCGCCAAAGGTAGCCCTTTGCACTTCTTAGCTATCTTTAACCCAATCAACTCCTTTTCATGTGCATCACTTAGTCCTGCCGTCTGTTTAATGATTGTCCAGCAATCATTATGAGACAAAGTATCCAAATGATAAGCAGGAGCACCAGAAAGAATAGACGAAGCAATTTCGCTTCGGGTAGTCATCACAATCTTGCTTCCTTGTGCTGCAACTTGAAAAGGCAATTTCAATACATCCCATTCTCTAGGATTCTCATTCCACATATCGTCAAGTACAAGCAAAAACTTCTTCCCCCTCAACTTCTTTTGTAACTGAATATGAATCTCATTAAGACTCAACTCAAAATATTTGCTTAGATCAGACAACTCAAAAGCTCCCTTGAGTTCAGACAACCCAGACACTTGCTCAGTAAGAGAGTAGAAAATGGATTTTGTAATCTTGACAACATCATAGCTCAAAGAAACAGATACCCAGATTTTAAAATCAAAATTTTTAACCACATCTGGATCATTGTAAACAAGTTGAGCAAGTGCTGTTTTCCCAATTCCGCCCATTCCCACTATTGGAATCACAGA
Organism: Rosa lucieae; assembly: GCA_024704745.1. NCBI lineage: Eukaryota > Viridiplantae > Streptophyta > Magnoliopsida > Rosales > Rosaceae > Rosa > Rosa lucieae. The sequence goes on from CM045498.1 coordinate 56,025,564, forward strand.
AAAATTTCCTCCACGCTCTCCTTGCTCAGACAAGACCATCTGAATGATCTTTTCCTTGTCTGAACCTCTTGCAATTATAGACGATTCATCTACTAAAGAAGTACTGGGAATAACAGGAGCAGCCATTTGAGGTTGACCCGAATTGATCATACAGTAGCTCTCCAGTTTCTCTACTAAACCACCCAGTTCTTTATGGATCTTGCTCAGCTCAGAAGGAATATTGAATCTACGAGATGATAGGAACATTTGACTAACCTGATTCTTATTGAAGTCAGTAGAATTCCTCTTTTCGAGGTCCATGTCAACCTCATCCAGCAAATCATCGGCATCTAAAACAACGCTTTTGACATCTTCGAGCAAAATTCGGCAAGCCTCTGGAAAGCATTTCTTGTTCTCTACATCATCCACAAGAGCTTTAGCCTTGGACATTGTTGCTCCCAACTTCCAGAACTCGACGTGCAGCTGGGTAAACTGGGTTATCTTTGTTTGAGTGAAATTGGCTATTCTGTCGATAAGAACCTGAAGAACTGCCGAAGTGATGCCGGTCGAAAGTACTAGAGACGCTATAGTCGTCGCCATGGGAATTAACAAAGGGAGGGAGTAAGCTTCTTTCTTTCACCGGCAACAAGAGCAGAGCAAGCTCCTCCTCAATTTTGTGGTCTGAGTACGTCTGAGAGGACTTCTATGTGAGAAGTCTTGGTGCGCTTTTTGGTTTTTTTTTTTTTGGGAAAGAAAAGGCCGAGAAGAAACAACTAGAAAAGAAGGAGTGGTTGACCCTGATACGAAGGAGCGGTTGAGGAGCTCGTTGTGGGGAGTTGCATGTGTTTAAGAAGTGTAAAACGGAGTGGGCTGCAATGAACCAACCGAAATGTAGACCAAGGGGGCCCCAGTGACGTGGACAGATTACATCCTCAGGAATTGATTACTTTGTGTTGACCGTGAACTGCCCGTTAACAGTAAATGTTTTGCCGTCATGGTGAAACAAGCGGGGGCTAATGGTATTTTCGCTGTGAAAATATCTTCATACACAGCTTTATTGAGTCATCTGCCTCACAAAGATTTGAATCTCTTCCCCTTACAACTGATTAAAAGCAGAGAGAGCAAACCAATCCCGGCATCAATCTGGTATTTTGGCATCTGGGATGAGGCTTACAGCTAATAACTTGTATGGGTTGGCATCAAAACCACGAAAAATATCTGGTTTGGGCTCCTTCTCTCTTCTTTTTTTTGTTTGTTTAATTATTGTTGTGCTACTGCTACTGGCTATCGCACCGCTTCGAACCCATTCGATGAAACCCAATCGTCCTGTCGGTTTGATCGATTTTGAGTCCTTGATCTTACTCTGAAGAAGAAGAATCACCCAGACAGACAGTGAGAAAGTTTTGAGGTTATTCACAGTCCAAGTTTGCTTTGCTGCCATTTGTGAATGCATGTCAATGTCATTTTCTTCGAAACCAAGCATCAATTCTATCTGAATTAGATACTTCTGCTGTAAATTTAGGATCTTTAAATATCTGTTTCGAATTTGGAAAGTGCTTATCTGTGTACTGTTCGTGCATTACATTGGATTTTATTTTTATTTTTCAGGCCCTTCCTTCATACCTTGATGAAATCTTTCATCCTGTTGTTGCCGTTTTGCTGTCTGTAACATTTATTCTAATTTTCAGAGAGGTATGTTGCTTACTCGATTTATCATAAGCTCATTGAGATGCAATGGGATATTGGGATTGCGATTGACTTGTGACTTGCCATTCTGGGTTAGATTATTCCACAAGCTATATGCTCAAGATATGGGCTTTCTGTTGCTTCGAATTTTGTTTGCCTTATTGGCATTCTGATGATCATCTGCTATCCAAACGCCTACCCAATTAGAAAAGTAATGCTCATAGCCTTGCACTAGACCTCAGTTGCTGCTTTATTAATTGATTTTGGTTATTGGACATTTAAGAATCTTTCTTTAATCTGTCAAGTGTTCCTAATAATAAAGCATCTTTCAATTTACAGACTGCCAAGGAGGGTATGACACCTATTGAATCAAGATTGTGCTTGGATGTTGATTCAAAGTTAGACTGGTACGTCTTTCATTGGCCTTTTGTGGTTTTTATATATGCTGGAAGTGATCTAGTTTTCTTCCTTCCACTAATGACATTTCTTGATCCTTACTTTTTGTTGTATCTGCTGTTTATTGAGCAGAGTATAGTAGAGCAGAGTATAGTAGAAAGTTCAGAAATGAGAAGGAATTGTTATGTTCATATGGTAACAGTTTAGATGGGTTTTCTCTTCTGCTATATAGGGAAAAGACTCTTATATAGGGTGCTATAAATGCATACGTCTTGTTTTTAATCAGGGCTTAACACATTAAAATAATTTTTTTCTAATGCAGGGAAGCAATTGGGAAAATTCTTGCTCGTGTCAGAATGTGTTGCTGAGGTCAGTTTGCTCTGAACTGGGATTTGTTTAGTATGGGAAAATATTACTTCTTGTAATTACAATTGTTGCTGTTGTGCTAGCATAGATGCAAATTTCTCAAGTTCTAAGCTTGCTCCAATCTGAATTATATATGTAGACAATATCATGCTATTGTCTTAAATGCCTTTCTCATCAAATAATTTAATTCACTTAATAGGAAAGAATGTTAAAATGCAATTAGAAACTCATTTATTCAGACGACAATACATGTTATGTAGTGGGTTAAGGTCAACATGTCTTTTAGCTTAATACTTTTTTATCTGGTTTTGATATCATGTTATGTTGTGTACTGGAAATCAAGTTGTTAGTTCTTAATTCTTTCAATTGCTTCCAGCAATGCACTTCTGTATTTCATCATGCACTTCTGAACTGTAAGGAATGTGATTACGGAAACTACTCTTCTATACTCTCCCTTCCCAGGAATATAGAGAAGCAAATGTGAGAATAAGTTAATTAGTTTTTCTGTTTCACCTGAGTTTGTACCAATTGTTGAACCAATCAAACTAATAGTAATATGGGTGTGCAACAGAACTGGTAAATAGTAGGAAGAGAGAAGACCATTATACTAATGGTGATTAATTGAAATAAAAATTGCTAACCTGTGCCCAATTTTTATGTGTGATACGTTGGTGATTTCTTATTTAGGAGGATTGTTGGGTTGGGTGTCCCTAACTTAGGCTCTATTTGCATTTCTAATTGAAGATGTTGAGGGGCTCTAGTCTAGCTTACTGATTCTCTGATGTTGAGTGGATGCCTAAAATTAATCACCTTGATGATCATTGTACAATTGCTTTCTTGGTAGGACCGGTCAAAGTGAGATTTTGGCTTTGTCCTATCAGACTGAAGGACGCCTACAGTTCTTCTCTTTGTGTGATTTATGAAGTTAAAAATTAACTGTGTTTTCCTTTATCTGCCCATAGCTAAAAGCCTGGCATATTTGTAATCTTGCGGCTTGTAGGAAAGGGTGTTTTATCTGAAGGAGACAAGATCACTTTAGAAACCGCAAAGCTGTTGAGAGAGAATTCTCTCGCACAGGATGCATTCACTCCGTAAGTTCCTACTCTAACCTTTCTTTGATCCATATATACTTTTTATTTTGGTTGGGACTGGTAGTCATTAATGATCATTTACCCACATCTTCTTTCTGAGAACCAATCCCAGAAAGGTGCAACTTTATTAGATGTTTAATTAGATAAGTGAAGGTTATTGGTATCAATGTCTACAAGCAGTAGAGAGAACAGCTGGTATGGATGGTCAGAAGATCAAGTACAGTATAATCGAGCACCATATGGGAGATCTCCTTTACCACCTAACGTAACTGCATAAGTGACATCATAATGCTGAACATTTTAATATTTTATGGTAAGCATGTCTTTAATCCCTTACTGGTGATATGCAGGTCTAACAAATTTGAGGATCATGCTGAAGGCGAACAAGCTCTTGTTGCAAAATTTAGAAGCTACATGAAGACTTGACAAATGGTTTCCATGCCTTGAGGATGAATCGATGATTGGACTTGATACTTCTTTTAGATGGTTCGTGTTGCTGTTATAAATGCATGGTGATGACAATTGGAGTTACTGTGGTTTCTGTTGTGCATGAGGAAGTGTTAGGTTTTTGTGACGCCGTTTTTACTTTGCTTATGTGACGGTTGCTCTAGTTTGGAAGTGTAGTTACAATCTTCCTGTCATTCCCTTCATATTTTTACTAGAGACTAGATTCTATTCCTTATGTATTTAAGCAATAAGGTATTCAAGATTTTTCATTTTTGATGGTTCTTAGTTGCCTCTGTATCTTCATCTTTGATAGAAAAATTAACAGAGTTCAACAGAGGGGAAAATCAAAAAATAAGAAGGAATTTCACAGAACTTGACCTGCATTTCCAATTTGTTGGAAGACAACTTTCAAAACAAGTTTTCCAACAATCAATTGATTTCTAGGCATCGGTTGTTGGATGCTCCTTTTGTGAAATTCGCTAAAAAAAAAAATAATAATAATAATAATAATCCCTTATCGCAACAAATTAAATGGTTTGATTTGATAAATTCTAATTCCTCCACCTTTTTAGTTATGGAATGTATATTTTTCCATATAACTAATAAATGAGTTAAACTACATTAGTAGTCGTATAAAGATTTTGTGCGATCCATGTAATTGAAGTTAGAAATCGATAAATTTAAGACGTTTGATGTACTTAAAGTGTATTAATAGGTACTGTGTAAAAAAATTAACCCGATCCGCCGTCAGTTCGACATTAAACAAAGCGGTTAACTTTTTATACACGTATACTTCCTTAAAGTGAGCTATACCAGAAGGAGATAAACTTCCATAAAATTTTACATTAGTTTATATAGCCTGTACCCATGAGAGTGTAAGAGCTGACAGATCAGAAAAAATAAATTGCGAATGACCGATTATGGACATATTAGTTTTATGTGGTATTTAGGGTTTAGAGTTGACCCAATAGATCGAGACCCAAACAATGATGAAAATAGCTGAAATTTTGACCATAACCATATCTTCTTATCATGATAACATCTAACGGCCAATTTTGATAAATTATATTTCCTCCACCATGTTACTCTTGGAAGGTATAAATTTGTAACACAATAAACAAGTTAGGCCGCATTACTACGTATATAAGGATTTTATGCGATCTAAATATTCATAATTGGAATTCAGTAAATTTGAGATTACCCATCTATTTATATCATATTAATAGGTACTGTGTAAAAAAATTAACCCGATCCGCCGTTAATTCAATATCAAACAAAGCGGTCAACTCTTTATACAATTATACTTCCCTAAGGGGAGCTATACCAGGAGTAAATAAACTTTCAGAAATTTTTACATTAGTTTATATAGCCCATACCCATGAGAGTGTGAGAGCTGACAGATCAAAAAAAAAAAAAATTGCAAAGGATTGGTTATGAGCATATTATTTTTATGTGGTATTTAAGGTTTAGAATTGACCCAGTAGATCGAGACCCAAACGGCGACAAAAATAGATAAAATTTTGACCATAACTATATCTTCTTATCATGATAACATCCAACGGCCAATTTTGATAAATTATATTTCCTCCACCATGTTGCTCATGAAAGGTACAATTTTGTAATACACCTAATAACAAGTTAAACCACGTTACTAGGCATATAAGGATTTTGTGTGATCTAAATATTCGTAACTGAAACTAGGTAAATTTGGGACTACCCATCTATTTATAGCATATTAATAGTTACTGTGTAAAAAAATTAACTTGATCCACTGTCAATTCGACATCAAACAAAGTGGTCAACTCTTTATACATGTATACTTCCCTAAGGGGAGCTATATCAGGAGTAGATAAATTTTAAAATTTTTTTACATTAGTTTATATAGCTCATACCCATTAGAGTGTGAGACCTAACAGATCAAAAAAATAAATTGCGAAGGACTAGTTATGAGCATATTGTTTTTATGTGATATTTAAGGTTTAGAGTTGATATAGTAGATCGAGGACCTAAACGACGACAAAAATAGTTGAAATTTTCACCATAACCATATCTTCTTATTACGATACCATCCAACAGCCAATTTTGATAAATTATATTTCCTCCACCATGTTGCTCTTGGAAGGTATAATTTTGTAATACACCTAATAAACAAGTTGGACCACATTACTAGGCATATAAGGATTTTGTGCAATCTAAATATTCGTAACTGGAAATCAGTAAAATTTGGGATTATCCATCTGTTTGTAGCGTATTAATAGTTATTGTGTAAAAAAATTAACCCGAGCCGCCATTAATTCGACATCAAACAAAGCGGTTAACTCTTTATACACTTGTACTTCCCTCAGGGGAGCTATACCAAGATGAGATAAACTTTTAGAAATTTTTACATTAGTTTATATAGCCCATACTCACGAGAGTATGAGAGCTGACAAATCAAAAAAATAAATTGCAAAGAACCGATTATGAGCATTTAGTTTTATGTGGTATCTAGGGTTTAGAGTAGACCCAATAGATTGAGACCCAAACGACGACAAAAATAACAGCAATTTTCACCTTAACCATATCTTCTTCTCATGATAACATCCATCAGTCGATTTTAATAAATTATATTTCCTCCACAATGGTTCTCATGAAAAGTATAATTTTGTAATATACCTAATAAACAATGGCATATGAGGATTTTACCGACACCCGAGCTATTTATTACAATTTTTAGAAGTTTTAGAATTTAAAAATATTTTATGTATGATACTCTCAAAAGTCAAAACCATATAAATTATTTATTAGAAAATAATTTTCAAAAAATGTGATATGGACCGTCTGCTCTGCACATTTTGATCTGAACCGTTCATAGAAATTATGCATTCTTTCAAACGTTATTTGGGGGGTAAAGCTCAAATTTTAATATTTCGCACTGATTTCGGCGCTTCGCTCAAACTTTAATATTTTGCCAAATTTTGCGCGAAATTTTTTTGGACAATTGGTACTTTGATTATAAACAAATTTTTGCGATAAAATATCCTCTTCTCGCGTCACCGTTTCAAGCAAACCCTTTACTACTTCCCAATTCTCATCTACCTCCAATCTGCAACTCCACCGTCTCCGCTGAACATGTCCACCTTCTAAATCTTGATCATCGATCAAGGCTATTTTGTTGCAATTGTAGCCGAAGCTGGCGAATCAGAAGAAGCCCTTGATCTCAGACCAATTTAGACCCGATCCTTCAATGTCCAGTACTACGCGGTATGTATTAGTTTTGGTGAATTATGTTGGGTATTTATGGGATTCGGGTTTTGGTTATGTTTGATTATTATTTGGTTTTGATGCTCTTCTTGAAATCTCATGTTTGGTTGCTGGGAAATTGAAGCAGGCCAAGAAGAGAGAAGAAAATGCAGTAAACCCTTTTTGATTGTTAGTTTGAGTTTATTATGCAAGTCTCTTGGTTTTACTGTTATTTCTTGTATATGTTGCTTGAAGATTATTGAGTTGGTAGTGCCATAGGAATTTTAGACTGCCGTGCTGATGAGTTTAGGAATTGACAGGAGAGGAATACCAGTTTGAAGAATTTGTGCAGGCGGATTTCGAACTTGGCTCCCCAGAAGCAGGTTTTCTCTTGCCTTACTTTTTGTTATTCAACTGGTACAAGTTTGGTTATATAAAGAGATGATTGGTTATAATGATTTCTTGAACATTTCGCATTTGTTTTTTAATATTTCAATGCAATCCCTTATATCAAGCGATCAATGAATTCTCATATCAATGTTTTCTTGTATGTCTACATTTGAGATATTCATAGGAGGTCCAAAACTCCCTCTGGTACTGCATTGCTCAGACTTGTTTGGTTTACAATAGCAAACCTAAGCTTGAGCTCAACTATTCTGAAGTAAGCTTTAAATTTGTCAATGACAAATGATTACTGAGAAAAGTGTTGTTAATAAAGAAAGACAAATATATATAATCACACTTGTCCACCTACACTTGCGCATGCAATCAAGCAGAATGTGTAAGTAGATCACTTACATGCTGGAAGAACAAACATCACCTAAAAATCTGGACTTTAAGTGGGTTAATTTATTCTATTTGATGTGCTACTGCTAGTCACTTTGCATATTGTTCTTTCTCTTATTTGCTTATACGCAATGGCCCTCGATTCCTGCACGCACCACAAACTTCCTCTTCTTGTGCTCGATTCGATACCGGTCAAAGTTCAAGGATTTTCAGTTTTCAATCCGATTATCAGTTTTTGTTGAACTCGAATTGATTTTTTTTTTTAGCTGTTTTGTATAATTGGTCTTGTTCAATCTAGGTGGGTGGTTTTAGATTTATAGTTCTTTTTACTAATTTATATTTTATTTCTTTTTTGTTTTTGTGATCTAAGGCTGTGGAAAACTGAAGTTATCTCGAAGAAAGTAGTCATTGCACTTGGCAAGAGTGTAGCTGGAAGTATCAAAGAGTAAGGTTTGAGCTTCTTTTTCTTCTAATAACCTGAATTGGTGTATTTCAGTTGTGACTATGGATTTTGAGGGTTTGATTATGATAGAAGCTATTTGAAGAGTATAAGATATTATAGAGGGATTTTATAGTAGGTTGGGAGAAGCCCAATGTGTTTATGAATGTCCCTATTTGACATCCAACTATATTGTTATTCTGTTGTCAAAGCTTGCTAGAACTATTAAAGCTTGCTGTTCTTTTTCTTCTTTTTCATGTTGCATACATAAATATGCTAGAAGGTGATCTACTGATCTAGAATGTGATCTTTGGGTTGTCAAAGAATGCATCTAGGTCCTACATTTGGCCCAGTCTAATCATTAAGAGCCAAGGACTTTAGGAGGGGGGATGCACACAAACATGATAGTTTATAGGCTGTATGCTTATTCTTTTGTACATTTGGAAATGAAGTTCAGAGTATGGCATAGGAATGGAGGTGTCAACAAGTGGTGACACCTATAGCTATGAAATCCTGCTATTTGTGATGCTGATAAGCAAGAGATTGACATATGACATGTTTAAAGACGGCCTGAACTTGCATAAATTTGTTAAATAAGGCCTCCTTATCCTATTGGATGGTGATCAGAGCTGAGTCTTCTAGCCATCGCAGGTAATCACTTCATCTCATCTTGATTTTCTATCTCCAATAAAATACTACTCGTTCACCCAATTTTTAGGAGTTGTGTGTTTAATTTGTTGTCTTTTCTCAGCCAGCTTTTGGGCAAGCACTTGGAGCCTATTATTGAAGAGGAGCTTTTGAACGAGCACACGGACACTATTGAAGAGGTTTGACATGTAAAACAAGAAAATTTTAACTATGTCATTTTTTTCGTTTACTGATAATCTAATATTAGTGTGCTTTGTTTAGTGTACGACTCGGCTTTGATTATCCAACAAGATGCTACCAGTCTACTTTGTTATTGGGATTTTATGATCTGTACCTAAAATTATGCCTGACCGGGACAGCTAGAAGACTCGGCTCTGATCAAGATGCTACCAGTAGACTTTGTTAGTGGGATTTTATGATTTTTACTAATTTTGAATGCTATGGAAACTTTCTAAGTATTTCATGTCTTTATTCATTTGAAATTCAGCTTCATCCAGCCATTCAATTACACTGCTCAATCTCATCACCTCCTTGAGCTCCATATTATTTCCCCATGAAGGACTGCATGGCATTGTTGCTGCCAATTCCCCACATGAGCTATATGAATGACAAGTTGATGAAACTTGGTTCTGCCCATAACTTGAGAGTTTAAGCTTCAACATTTGGATGTGAGCATTAAATTTCAATTGCAGAACTAGAATAATGATTTCGAATTTCTTTTCAAACCAAGAAAAATCTACCAGTGCAAGTAGTATGAGGATTGAAAAACTAGGGCACAATAGGATGAACCATTCATGCATAAAACTCATAATACATACGAAGTAGTTAGTCCGCAAGGTACATGATGTATTAGAGACCTTGAAATGAACAAATACAGTTAGAAATGAACAAACAAGCCCTACACATGATGTATCGCAAAATAATGAATTGACTTTGCCACTATGACTGTTTGGTATGGCTGTGCAGATACAATGAAATAATTGCGTTACCGCATTGCAAGAAATGTGCAAAAGATGAATATACTTGAGTCAATTTTAAGAATAAAAGCATAAAAATGAAACAGAACAGATGGCATAACAGCTCCTGTTAAACATCCAAACTACTATCCACTGCTAAACACCCAAAACTATCCAACAGAACAAATGTAGCAGCACTTGTCAAAAATATGCAAGGACATAAGTAATTACAAACTCGTACAAGGGTGGAGCATTATTAGACCCTGCTAATCCCATTCCAGATATACTAGTTTTGCTTCTACCAAATTAAAACTTTAAGCAGAAATCTCTTCAGTAGGGCATGATGAACTGAATTCATCTGATACAACAGCAAACAATTATGCTCCACAGATGATACTAGCAGTCAAAAATGTGAATTCCCATCAACATTCTGGGTCAGTAGGGCATCAACCAAAGATCTGAGTACTAATGATTCTAACAGAAGGTTTCAAATAAAACCCTTCTCACAAACCCCCCTTAAACCTGGTTCAACTCCAACCCAAGCTGGAATAACAAATCTGGTTCGAGTCCATACAAACACCCATGGAATTGCCCGAAGATGTCCAATTCCAGTAGAGCTCTTTCTTCTTGAGGGGCGGTTTCCTATGTTGAGGAAGCAAGCTCAGCCTGGGGCGTAGCCTTCTGGAAGTAAGTAAGGAATTCTGGATTTTCGTAGACTACGCTCCAGTAATTCTGACAACTGATCTTTGAGATCTCCTCCATGAGGTTACGCTACTTTTGTTCTCGAGGAGGGTGTGGTGGACGCAACGTTGCAAGCAATACACCTCTAGCTGTCTGACAGCAATCTGTGGCAGCCCAAATTTTGACTCTACCATTTCTCCTTGCTCAGTTGATCTTAGAGTACCCTGAAAGATTTTACAAGCACTATAGATTTAGGTCGTTGAGTAGAAAACTTGGCTTTTTTGATTCTTGAAAATAATACCTTAAAACTGACCTAATATCCATTTTAGGAGTAAATTCCAAAATTTACCCCTCCATCTATGAAAAATGGTTTTGGTTCGGCAGAACTATATTTCCAAATTTTTAGACCAAGCACTTTACAAATTCTATTTCCAAATCTACATTTCTCTTTGAATTTGCTAGGTATAAACAGTTGTTGAACACACCTTCATAGTTTAAGATTTTGGCCAATAGGTATGAACAGTTGTTGAACACACCTTCACAGTTGACACATTAGATATATAGCAAAGAACTCTTGTCAGATTTTTTGTCTTCAAAAAATTTGGGTAGAATTAACTTATTCTGAACTTTAGGCATAGTAATCCTAAGTCCTAACACTAGTACTTTACCTCCATGCTAGATGGGACTAGCGGTGTTTTTCCTTTGAGCTCTCTTGTTAGAAATTCCAGTTTCTTTTCTTCATCCCACTAACCGTATGTGCCCATATCCAAAATTTGGTAATTGCATCAAGTGTTTCAGCATGTCTACCAGATTCCTGCCCCAATGCAATCTTCAGTTAAAATGACCAACATTTCAATTCTGGCATAGTGAGAATGACCAACATTGCATTCTGCATGAAGAGGCAAGTTTAAAAGAACTGAGAAACCATGAGTACCATTGGTCATAGAATACATTAGGTGCTGGTAAATAAACACTTCAGGAAGGCAAACAATCAAAAAGATAAAAAAGTAACTGCTAATAGCGATTCTAGGTGGAAAGAAATCTCTAGCTCACTATTGTACAGCTAAATTAAGATTTTATTTATGAAAATTGATTCCCTCCATATTTGAAAAGGAAATAACTACAAAGGCTCATGTGATACACACTGTCTTTTTTGGAACTGATGTCAGTTCTCTTTGTAACATACTTGAGCAAGTTCTCATTTATGCAATAAGGGATGCCAGCATATGAAAATAATATAAAAGTAATGCAACTTCTGAGATCCTCAATTTTTCTATAATTTTTTTCTTCTTAAAAAAGTAGTTTTAAGAGGATAATCGGATGTTCACCACTACAAGAGGGTTGATCAGCTCTAGCTGGAAGTTGTGTTGGAAGTCTGCAGATTGTTACTTGACCTGATTCCTATTATAACACTGATTATCTCAACTCTGGTGATCCTCAGATGCAGATTCTGAGAGAGAATTTCAATTACGTTAACATTATAAATTGATTCACAAGTATATTCATCATCTATTAAAAATAAATTGAAACCTTAAGATATCAGGAGGGATGACCAGTGTCTACTTACGCATAGAAGAGTTGGGGTAAGAGAAGTCAAATTCCCATACGTCCATAAAACACAAAGAATTTTGTAAACTTTGACTCCAGTTTTTTCACTCAATTACTTTCACTAATTAACCATCTGGTCCATCCTGCCTGGCAGAACATAAAGTAAGAGTGTTCATCTTTGATAGACACTACTATTTCCTGAAGCTCTGGTGCTTCATATTTCAATTCCAAACAAGTATAAACACACAGGCACATATCTGAAATTTAACCCTTTTTTAAAAAAAAAAACAAAAAATTGAATATAAAAAATAAAATAAAACAGAGAGATCAAGTCGTTGAGTGACTATGTGATGAACTTTAGCAATGCCCATCAAATTGAGGTAATGGCTGAAAGCACGAGCGAGAGTGAGTGCCTCCTCTAAGTTCATCGTCAAAATTTCCGACGCTAGCTTCTTCTCCAGCAGCTCCGCCGTGTCCTCCATCCCTGCCAGCCTCATACTACAAGCACTATGCAAAAATGCTCCGTTTGAATTTTCCTCATCAGCAACCAAACAAGGTATCGGAAAAGAAGACGAAATCAAAAGCAAACGAGAAGGTACAAAAGCGTGAAAGAAGAAGAAGAAGAGGGAACCTATTCTCTTATGCAGAACACTCATTATTGTAAAGCTAAGATGACAACACAAACACCATCTGAACCAACACAATGTGTTGACTGGTAAAATATGCTCAGAATTTCACTGACAGGGAACTTGGTTGAAATGCAGGATACCTAGAACAGTGTTACATTTGGTTTCTCATTGTAGTCTAATTGGCTTATGCTCCTGAAAAATCTGTGTTCAATTCAGTTCCTGAAAAGTCGATTTGTAGGTGTGTTGGATTTCCTGAAAAGCCTCTTTGTTATTGCTAGATTATAGCATCCAAGGGAAATCTAATTGTATGGTGCAAACAATGGCTGAAATTGTACGTGTTGAAAGGCAAACTATGTAGCATAAATGGGGGATGAATAATAATAATAATAATAAGGGCCTTGGTTTATGCATCTGAATAAAGGTTAACTAGTCTATATATGCAACTAGAATAATAAATCCCCGGAATGGAATTCGATAGGGGGGAAACCAGAAAAACCAAATATAATCAATCACCCACAAGCTATGCCCTTTTATGCAGAATTGAATTCGAAAAGCGAAATATAGAGATGAACGAACGTAAATCATTGCAATACTTAGAACGAAAAACAATTGGGTAAAGCTGAGAAAAGAAACCTGCATCCATTTTTGGCTGTGTGAGGAAGATGATTTGATAAGGGATTTCACCACACTCGAAGCCATTCCTGATTCCACTCGAGACCAATATTCCCTTATAAAATGAGATATCGTTTGCAGATTTCAGTTTTCTTCAAAGGGAATTTTGATGTTTGTTAGAGAGGAAGGACGACGGAGACTACTATTTAGTCTTGAAACCTTATCTCCTCCTCGATGCAGCTGCCTCTCTTCTTCTCCCCTAAAAGCCCCTGTGGTAACTTCATCCTTTACAGTTTCAACTTCTCTGTCTCATGTGAGTTGACGGGGTCAACCTAACAGATATCCTGACGCCATCTCTTGGTCTACATTTTAGTTGGTTCATTGCAGACAAGGCCGTGTAAAACCTGTCACTACAGTCAAAATTTTCCTGCATAAATAATATCCAACTTTTAAAAATGATCAAAATAATACATAAAGTTGAGGACTCTCCGAAAAACCTAGCCTCGAGAGAGCACCTACACAGCAAAACGTTTCCTGTCTGGCGGCAGCCACAGGTAGCGGCATCGTCGTGTTGTCCCGGTGCTGGCTGCCTGATGAGTACTTCATTGCCCGGGTGGGGTCTGAAAAAAGGGGTGTTGGCTTGGGTTTCTGGCAGGATGGGTGGACACGGGTTTTGGGGCTGCCTCTCTAGACGTCTTCTGCAGTCGTTTCTGTGCAGCTCTGCGTCTGGGTGTGGATTTCCAGATCCAGCGTGTGGATGTTGGAGTGGCTGGGCGTCGATGTGACTCATGGGGCTCAGGGCAGGGCGCTGCATCGGCAGAGGCCGCAGAGCCTCGTGGGGACTCGGGGCAGCATTGGCGGGTGACCAAGCTTGATGACGCGCTCTCTAGTAGGCGGCTCGTGGTGAGGCTGGGCAGGTTTCGTGGCGGGGCTCGTTGAAGGAGGAACTGCGCCGGCGCTGTGGAGGCGGCTGAGGCCGTGGTGGAGATGAGATCTGGACCTAGGTAAACTTTTTTTGTTGGGCTTGAGTTGGGCCTCTTTCTTTTGGAGCTGCCTTATTGGGTTTTCTGATTTAGGCTAGGGTTTTTTGCCCTAAGGCTATTTATCTGTTTTTTAGTTTGTCTAAATTACAATAATTCCTTATATTAGGAAACTAGGCACTGATGTGCATCTATGTCTTTTTAGCGTCTCTGGAGTAGTACCGAAGGATGATATCCTCTATTTCTACGTATTTGAATGTACAATGAGTAAAACTATATGTATGTAGGGATGACAAATTCTCCAGAGCCAAACCAGCCAACCGAGTCAGTCCCGAACCAAGATTTTCGGTAACCGAAGTTGTGGTACGGTATTACAGAACCGAGATCTCGTAACTGGTACGGTACTGGTATTGATTCTTACAGAAATACGGTATACTGTACCGTACCAAGTATTTAAGATAATATTTATTTATTTTAAATATTTATTATATTATCAATCATAGCTGTTGATTTTCTTCAATTTTAATTCACAACCGTTAGATTAAAAGTTTCCAAACCCTAATCCCTCAGTCCCTCTCTTGGTCACTCGGTCACTCCCTTAGTCTCTCTCTCGAACCCGAGCAAGGCTCTGAGGCTTTGAGTCTCTCAAAGTCTCAATTTCTTTGAAGATCAATCGAATCTTTCGAACCATTGCTGCTGGTGAGTACGACCTTCGATTGTTTTCAATTTTAGTGATTAGAAGCTTTGGATTGTTGAGTTGAGGTGTGATTAGAAGCTTTGGATTGTTGAGACTTGAGATTTACCAATTTATTATGGGTTTTCATGGTTTTCCTTTTGTGCTTGGAGGAACAGGAGAATCGAGGACTAAGTTTGATTTTTGAGGGAGAAGAAGGCAAAGTTTGAATCTGGTAGGTGCAGACTCCATTTCTTTTCTTTTCTTTGGCTTAAAACTAATGAAAAACACAATTAGATCAATTTACAAGGAATATCATTATATGTTTTGAACTTGTTGCTATTTATGTTGTTTGATGGAGTTGGCTGGTGTTATCGTTGTTTGTTGTTGTTTGCTTTGTCTTTCCTTGGATACTGCTCTGTACATTTACTTTTGTTCCTTTTCTCAAATCTGTACATCCTTTCTTTGTCTTGATAAATTCTATTTCTTATCAATAAAAAATGTGTCCATTTTATCTAATATGTGTAATTAATGCACACTCAAATGACAAATTATTTAGTTCATTGTTTTTCTTAACAACTGGAGTCTTGCTCTTCTTTGATTCTATGCATCTTCTCTCATGAAAAAATAGAGTAAAATAAAATTAAAAAAAAAGTCCCCTATATGTATCATTTGCAGAAACTGAGTATGAAGTGTGAATTTGCAGAAACTAAATTTGAGGGAGCACAGCAACTCAGCAAGGCAGCAAGCAAATATGAAGTGATGATGAGATGAACTTTGAGTCCTTGAACACTTTGTTTTCAACTATTGCACTTAGTTATTGTATCATTTGATATTTTGATTCATTTGTGTGAAGTGTGAAGTGTGAACTATGAATTATTGACTTAAAAAATGTATGAACTATAGAGTGATGAAGGGGATGAACTGAAGTGATGAACTCAAGTAGTGAAGTTGATGTATGAGAGTTTTTAGCTTATTTTTCATTTCCAGGTTGGGCCTTTAAATTGATGTGAGGATTGTAGTTTTTCATTTGCTGGCAAGTTTGGGCTTTTAAAATTTTAGTTAGGCCTTAGCTGAAATCTGGTCCAATATTAAACTCGGTACGAGGCCCAACCAACCGAGATCTCGGTATACTGAGAAGTTGGTATACCGACTTCTGTGGCCGGTAATGGTAGGTTATTTTGTGTACCAACTTAGTTTGGTACGGTACGTGGTATTGGGCTTCAAGGTCCGGTACAGTACCGAACCCACCCCTATATGTACATACCACTTGTGGGTACTACCACTAGCTTCTTGTCTGTCTATAAATGACAGCGGAAGAGTATGTAAAGGCCTATTCTGACTTGTGATGAATATATTGGCACCCGGTTTGGGTTGGATTCGAAAAATTGATACCTAAAGTTTTAAAAACAAATCAATTTTATACCTCGGTTTAATTTTTTTGTAACTTTTTGTTAAAATTGATTACGTGTAGTACAGTATTTTGTGAGATTATAATAATATTTTACACAAAAAATTATTTTTTAATTATTTTATATTTTATTTTGTTAATTCTATTCTTCTTCTTCTTCTATCTCTCTCTTCCCATTATTCTTTGTTTCTTTAGAAGTTGGGAAACATCCAAACGTAGAATTGAAATTGAACGGAAGATTTTGTTTAATTAAGAAGATTGGACTTAAGACGCAAACACCTAACAGTAACAGGCTACCAGTGATTCACTTCCTCTCCAAAACAATGGATTCGCCGCCGTCAACGCCTGAAAAAGAAAAGGCGTCTCCTCTCAAACTCAGCAAAGACTCCGTCAAAATCAAGCAGCGACGGATACCTACCAAAGTGATCCACACCACAGCGGGCGACTTCAGGTCCATGGTCCAAAGCTTGACCGGCCGCCATTCGGTCCCCGCCGATCTCCCTCCGGGTGGGAGTCTGACGATCTCTTTATCGGATGAGATCAACAGATCAGGTGACTTGATGGAAACAATTGTTGACGATATGGAAGGTGTTCAGTCTTGGTCGGCGCCGCCCACTCGAGCTGCATTATTCTCTCCGGTGACCTCTTGTGACGAATCGCAGACATTTGATGAGTTAGATAAACTTCCGAAGAAAATCATGGAATCTCTTCTTCTAATTCAGATTTCTTTTCATCTCCTCCGGTTTCTCAACGGTTCGAACCGTACGATGGTTTATGGCACGGCGGTGACAATTCCTGGTTTTCTTCTCACGTTCCGCAACAACAAGGTACGAGTTGTACTTTTATGTGTTTCCAGTAGATGTATTGATATATGATAAAAGTGAAGAATATTCGGAAAAATGAAAATATGAATGGATTGCAGTAGCCAGTAGCGGAGAAATGGATTTGGTTGCTACTGCGGTTGAACATGTATCATTCTCTGAAACTACATGTCAAAAAGAACATAACCTTTTGCTGGATTTCTGACCAGAAACAGTTATTTCTGCAGATATAGAACACAAGAGTTTACCTGAACAGTTAAAGATGTATTTCTTTCTTGTTCCATCAGTTTATGAGTTTAGAAAAGATGAGTTGGTTCAAATGTGGATGGCGGAAGGCTTTATTGAAGAGAGCCAAACAGAGAGAATGGAGGACACTGGTAATGCTTATTTCAATTCTTTACACAAGATAGGCTTTCTTGTGCCCTCTAGATGTGATACCAGGGTGGATTTTGATTCGGTATTTTCGGTACCCGCCTATAATCCAGGCAACTTATTGTATAAAGTAAATCCTGTCAAGCTCTCAGAGTTGGTAAACACAACTGCGCTGGTGGATTATTTTGCAGCCGTGGATGGTAATTTAGATGGAGCCTTGGAAACGACACAGCATTTGTCTTTGAATTGTAAGGAAATTAGTGATATGACTTTTGGGATTCTCAAAAATTTTAAGCGTCTGCGCACCCTCCTACTCCTGTCTGGCCATGGGTCTTCCATCAAACATGTTCCTCGTGACTTGTTTTTGAGCTTAAAGGATTTGAGAACACTAAATTTGAGTCGAACACTTGTTTCAGAAGTGCCAAGTTCCATTCGAAATGTAAAATCATTACGATATTTGGATCTCTCCAATACTCCCATCACACAGTTGCCAGAGTCAATAGATTCTCTTCACCATGTGCAGACAATAAAACTTAGAGGTTGTGCACACTTCCTTCAGTTGCCAAAGGGCATGAAGAAGCTTATCAATCTACGACATATTGATTTGGATATCATTAGGCAATTGTGGGCTATGCCTCCATACATTGGAAACTTAACCAACCTTCAGACTCTGTCAGCATTTCTGGTTGGTCGAGAGGAGGGGTGCCGTATTGGAGAGCTTAAGAATTTGAATAATCTTAGAGGAGTACTTCGCATTTCAAGGCTTGAAAATGTATCAGATAAGGAAGAGGCTGAGGAAGCTGCTTTGATCGACAAGAAATACCTCCAAAGGCTAGAGCTCCGGTGGAGTAATGTGTTCACTAAGAAAATAGAGGAACAAGAGAAAATCCTTGAATGTCTTCAACCCCATGCTGGCCTTAAAGAGTTACACATACAGCACTATGCTGGGTCAACACTTCCAACTTGGATAAGCAATCCATCTTTTGCTGAACTTCTTGTTCTCACTCTCTACAGATGTACTAATTGTCAACTTCTCCCGTCCATTGGGCAGTTACGAATGCTCAAATCACTTTCTATTATAGAGATGAATGGGGTGAAAGAAATCAATCATCAATTTTTCAGAGATGGCTTAGTTGATCAAGCATTCCCTGCATTTCCGAAACTTGAGATATTAGAAGTTGACATCATGTTCAATTTGAAAGAGTGGAGGGAAGTAAAATTAGGTGACTTACCATCCCTACTTAAACTCACCATGGACTCTTGCCCTGAACTTGACTGTCTTCCATCACTTTCTTGGCTAAAATCCCTCAAGCATTTGGAATTCAGGCGTTGTCCAAAGCTTCTGTCCTTACCTTCTGATGGACTACCAACTTCACTTGAGTCTTTCATAGTAATAGATTGCCCTGAACTGAAAGAATGGTGCCGCAAGGCGGAAGGTGAAGATTGGAACAAGATATCTAGTGTTCCCAGCATATGGTTTGATTGTGAAGAAGTAAGTCAAGAGATGTATAAAAAAATTGTTCTCATTTGTTTGCTTCTTATACTGACGTGAACCATCTATGTACTTGCTATATTTAAATTTGTTCACTAAATGCTTAGGATGTTAAATTACATTTTTGATAAATTTATAGAATATGTTGCTTGCCTTATTGTAAGACGGCATATGCATTGGAGGTGTGGACAAGATGTTAAACTTATTGGGTTTTTTTAGAAACAAGCTTTAAAGTTAAAGTTATACGCCATGGTTTAGCCAGAAAAGTTGTTGATGGTAAACATGAGAAAACAGGAAAAATGGGGTTAAAAGTTCAGAGCATGATTGGATTGCTGTAAGTTTAGTCTGGTGTTTCTCTGCATTATTAAAAGCATTTTTGTGTTTCAACAATTATTATTATTACTTTACTTTAATTAAAGATTAGTATGAACGTAGTGATATATTTACATCTATTAATATGAGACACCACTCACCAATGGCTTTCAGGAGGGGATTACATTCACAGGATGTGCAAATTATATGAGAAATGAAATTCTTGTTTCTTTGATGACAATCAGGAAATTCAGTTATTTCTCAACTAATAACCATTACAATTTGTATTTATTTTTTGTGTAATTTTGTGTCTGTTTATGTTCTCTTACTGTGATCATCTACAATTTGTGCCTTGCCATTTAACCCCAGATATCTTATGTATAAGATTTGATGCATGTTTGAAGGACTACATATTAAGCTGGTTCGTTTGCATTCTGAAATATTTACATCTCTCAGATGTTAAATCCTGACTTTTTGGTAGTCAATATGAATTGCATTGTGAATTGAAGTCCTTCTGACTAATTTGATCTTTGCTCATCAGGTAAGATCCAAGTCTCATTGTACACCTGGAACATCAGTAGAGATTTATGAGAATATGGAATTGGATGGATGAACAATGACTCTCTGTTCATCCCCTATATGGTCACTCCCACTCATAACAAGCATCTTCAGTGTTCATGAATATTCTTGAAGATCTATCCCCGAATGATGATCTTGACCTATTCCCTTCTATGATGGTGATGTTCATGCAATTGAGGTGCTCCGCGCGTTTTACTTTCCCGCTGGAACTACAGATGTCCAATAACTACTTTGGACTTCACTAAGCTATCAAGCTCTCTGGTCGCTGGAATAATCGGCAATTTTGGTAATTGCAGACTCAAACTAACAACTGCTGCCATTGGCATGATTTGGTGACTGGCTTTTCTGCTTATCAAATAAGTCAATTTAGATTACAAGTTTATAATTGGTTGTACTATGGTTTCAGTTCCTCTTCACTTTGGTGCCAACTCAGACACATATTATGGGTTTTCCAATCAGGTATGTTCTGCCCTAAATTCATTATGCTTTTAATTGCAATTATTGATATTTGTTTGATTGTGAATATGATTTCCTGTCAAATACATCTTTCTATATTTGGATTCACTGTTAAGTAAGCCTCCAACGCCCATTCTTGTTTTGTAGATTGACCTCTCCAAGCAATTAAGGAGTTAGTTGATGCATGTTGGGTTCTCTACCTCTACCAGGCATGGCTTCAAATCACTTCGTTGACAGGTGGGAGATCCAAGATTTTCAGCCTCTATCTTCTGTGGATTCAGGGTGGACTGTTTCTTGGGCTCGTCATCAGATGATTCTAGTATCTGCACTACTTTTGTTAGTACTTCTCATGAAATGAAAACAAGGATACTGGTGATGGCTTTTTGATTGAGAGGTTTAGCTGCTTAAGTCTACTCCATAGTTGTAGTTCTTTTCATGATTGTTATGTGTTTGCAAAGAAGAGAACGTAGACAAGGCCTAAGTTCCAACAACTTTGTCATGTGCAGAGATAAATCAGCTGCAAAGGGACTCAAAAGAAGCTGAGTTGTTGGGGAAGGGGCAGCTAAGGTTTATAAAGGGTCTTAGCATGACTGGTTGTATAATGGGATTGATTGTTTGTGTAATCCTTTTTACTTGATACAATGGCTGGTTGTTTGTGGCACAAGATTCTGGTTAGCATCATGGATATGGTGCTGTTAGGGTATAGTCTTAGAGTGAGTTACTCCTGGTGCATGAGTTCATGCCTAATGGAAGCACCAGAGTTCCACGGAAGCTTCGATTCGGTTTTGGTGCTATCTTGGAAACAAGGACTTAATATGGCTCTTGGAATTTCATTCGCTCTTGCATATGATCACTTGAAGAGGCAGATAGTTCTCAGAGATGTTAAAACTTATTTTGAACTTATTTTTTATTTTTTAATGTTAGCTTAATATTTTAAACTTTGGTTTGAAAAATCTTTGGCCTTATTGTTTAATTGTATGATTTGAGTTTTGAGTTCCGGAAAATCCTTATGAAGAAAATAAAAAAAATTTGAATGCACACATAAGGCTCAACTTTTAGATTTCGTCTTAGATCTAAAAATTTCAGGTACAGCCCTGACGTTGACTAACGCACGCAATCCATCATTAGATCACACAAATAGCTGCAATCGAGAACTAAATCTTAAATTAATAAACGTGTGTCTTTCTTGTGTCAAACTCAATTCAATTTTATATATTAATAATTCACAACCATCGACAAATACTACACTTCAATAGATTCGTGTGGACGAGCAGGAGCAGGGGCAGGGGCGGGGCAGGGGCGGATCTACATACATGGTGGGGAGGACTCAAGCCCACTTGAGATTTATAGTGTAAGTAATTGAGTATGTGTAATATGTATATGTGTAAGCACTTGCAGGCTTGGTTTAATATTTTAACTAAGACCAAACCTACCCAAATTCGAATCGAGGAATTTACCAATAAGGTGATTTTGTGTTTGTTTCTTCCCATGCGCAAAGTCTTCACATCAATAGCAATCACACAATTTTTTTTTTCTTTCTCCCACCATGCATACTGTCACACTGGGCTTGAAGTTGAGGCCCAATAAATTTTTTATTTTCTTGATTTTTTCTAAATGTTTTATTTTTCTTTCTCCCAATGCATATTGGCTTGAAGTTGGACACTGAGTCTCTCTTGTGTGTGCCTTTGGATCTAATTGCTCCATTGTGTGTAGATTTGGATCTATTTGGTATTTAGATTTGTATTTTTGTATTTTTTTTTTTATCTTTGGACTTACATTCTTTTGTAGATTTTAGGCCTTTTTATTTTTTATTTTTTTGCATTAGTTAAGTTATTTTCTCAATCACACTGTTATTTTATTTAGTATAAAATGATTCTAAAAAAACTTCTTTCAGTAATTGATTGAATAGTAGTTTTGGATGGATTTTTATTTTTTCCATCTCAAAAAAAATATATTTAATATATTTTAGTTAAATACTGGCATTGAGCTAAAAAAAATTTATCATTTCAGTCAAAAAAAAAAAAATCAAGCCCACGATTTTGAGTCCTGAATCCGGCACTGTGGACGAGAATCAAAGAAGAAAACCAGATCCATTTAACTTCCGTATCAATGTTCTCTTAGCAAGGGGTGTGTGAGTAATTGAACCCTAAAAGACCTTAGCTAATTAAACCCTTCTCTTCGTAATCATCTATGCCATGTGCACCGTTTTCCGTGGTTGCTTAGAATCAGAATAAGTCTCACTCTGAATGAATGATTGAAAAGAATGAATATGTAGGATTGATGAAGGAAGATTTGTATTCTTCTTCTTTTCTTTGTTTGGTGACACCTATCAGATTGTTTGGACCAAAGATAGATATAATAGAAGTTTCTAGGCTGAGAGACTGAGAGGCTACCAAACTAAAGCCATTGTCCTCATCGATCTATCTACTCGAAGTGGACGATGAAAGCAAAACTTAGCCTCAACTTTTTTAATGGGCATCAGATTGATTGGCATGCATAGGAGCAATGCAATAATATATTGTCGAGCATATCAGCTATGTATATATAATTGACTACTTAACTTTTATATGTCCATTATTATTATAGCCAATTGTACCTGGACACCTATCCATAAGTTTTTTTTTTTTCCGATGACACACCTATCCATAAGTTGTGGTCATTGGGGCATATGATCAATTGTTCATGCATAGAGAGATGTGGATCAGTACAGAACTACAGATCGATGATATACTTGTGACTAGTCACAATTAACCAATCTGATCAATCGCAGAAACGTTTTAGACGTCATTTGCAGGAATTTTGTCCTTTTGGGAACCTCAACAAGTAGATAAAATTAGCCCAAAAAAAAAAACATAGAATGTTGGTTTCATGCCAATGACTTTGCTTCTGTTTTGCAAGCAAAAGCCTAAGGGATTTGCTTTGGTCTTCTACGGACTCGGCGTCTTTAATTTTAGTCATTTTTAGGTTGAAGGCGATTCTGAACTGCTAATCAAAATGTTGAAAGGATTATATCAAGTACTTTGACAAATTGCGATAATTATTCAAGACATCAAATATCTTAATTCATGACAATTATTCAAGATAGGCCTGAGACTTTCGACCCGAAAAACCGTGGAACCGTTTCGAACCGAACCGGAACCTACGGTTCGGTGCGGTTCTTTAAAAAAAAGGAGTTGTTTTCTGTTAAAACCAAACCGAACTATTTTTTACGGTTTGGTTTCGGTTCTTGTCATTCAAAACAAAACAAAACCCTAACCGGACACTTGTCCTACTACTATTGGCTTATGAGTTTTCAGTTTAGTGCTTTAGATTGGTAATTGCTTAACGCGTTTAGCCTCAGTCTCAGACATCAGTTCTTCTTCTTCCTCTCTTCAGTTCGTCGACCCAATTCATCAGTTGATTCACCCTAAAAGTTCTTACCTAATTCATTAGTTCCTCATTTCGTAACCCCAAATCACCTTTTCAGTTTGAAAACCCTAATTTCTCCGAAAACCCCAAATCCCCAATTGGAGAAATGGAATCTATTTCTATTCATTCTACTAATTCTAGTCATTCAACTCATTCTCCGGAAGCTGGCAATGAGATTGTGGCTGCTGAAGCAGCTGAACAACCTGGAGTTGATGAACTCACTGGTGAAGCACCATCTCCCAGTCCGACGGCGACGGCGGAAACTCATTCTTCGAAACATAAAGGGAAGAAGAAGGTTGTGAGCAGTGTGAAGAGAAAGAGGGAGAAGAAGATGAAGGCAGAGAGGTCATCTATTTGGGAGCACTTCACCAAATTCGACCAGCCATTAGTGGAGATTGTTGAGGGAAAGGACATAGTAGTCGGCAATACGAAGCGAGCTCAATGTAAGTACTGCCTGACTCATTTGGCTTGTGATTCTAGGGAAAATGGTACTAGTTCGCTTAAGAGCATATAAAGCTAGTTTGCAAAGGGTACCCTGGTAGGAATAAAAAATCTACTTTAGTTTCAAGACAATGGTCAGAAGAAGCATGTCTAGATGCTGCTTGTGTGATGATTGTATTGGATGAGTTGCCTTTCAGTGCTATTGAAAGGCCAGGATTTAGGCATTTCTGTAAAGTGGCAGTACCAAGGTGAGATGTACCTTGTAGGAAGGTAGTGGTTAAGAACTTTTTGCAAATGTATGATGCAAAAAAGGAGACACTTAAGAGAGAGTTGAGAGGACATTCTGTCTGTTTGACAACAGACACATGGACCTCATGTCAGAACATAATTTATATGGTGGTCACTACCCATTTCATAGACTCTGGGTGGAATATGCACAAAAGAGTGCTCAATTTTTGTGTTGTTCCAAACCACATAGGCAATACCATAGGAAAAATTCTTGAAAGTTGCTTGATTAAGTGGAACTTAGATAGGGTTTTGACTATATCGGTCGACAATGCTTCAGCAAACAAGGTTGCCATAGAGTACCTTCAGAAAAAATGAGTGGATGGACAAGGAAACCACTGTTTGATGGGAAGTTTATGCATGTGAGATGCTTAGCTCACATTGTAAACATTATTGTGAGGTCTGGTCTACATTTAATGGATAGGTCAGTGGCAAGCATTAGAAATGTTGTTCGATACGTGAGGAGTTCAGGGCAAAGACTTGATGTATTCAAACTATATGCTGAAAAAGAGATATTAGATTGTAGCAAAGTCTGTGTTTTAGATGTGCTAACAAGGTGGAATTCCACCTTCATCATGTTGGACACAGCTTTAGAATTGAAGAAAACTTTTGACATAATGGCAGATGTGGAAGATGCAAAATATAGGTCATATTTTGATGAAGAGGACGATTTAGATGAAGAACTTGATGAAGCTGAAAGTATTAGGGCAGCAAGACACTCTAGGAAGAGGGTAGGGCCCCTCGTTGAATTTAATTAGGAGAAAGTAGCAATTTTTGTAAAGTTTTTGAATGTGTTCTATGATGTCACAGTTGAAGTGAGTGCACAACTCAAGCCTACAGCACACAAAGTCTTCCATGACATAGTTATAGACCTGTAAATGGACTGGATTTTGATCCGAACCTGCTCCAGATCCGTGACTATTGGACGGGTTTGGATAGAACATTTTGATCCGTTAATGATCCGAATCCGTTAACCCGTTTAATAAACGGATCGGATTTGGATTTAGATCGATCCGATCCGTTAATGATCCGACCCGTTTTCGTAATAATAAAATATTTATTTTTTATTAATATATTATTATTTTAATATAAAATATATAAATTTTACTTTTGGTGATACTCTTCATGCAGATCATATATTTTAATATTTTATTAATATCTTATGAGGTATCATGATATAAATTTAATATTATTATTTAAAATTTAAAAATATTTAAAATTATAAACGGATCGGGTATCCGTTAATCCGACGGATACGGATTTGGATCGAGGTATCAATGATCCGCCGGGTTAACGGAGCGGGTTTGGATCAAATTTTTTTTTTAGTAAACGGATTTGGATTTAGGTCGATCCGATCCAAACTCGGTCCATTTACAGGCCTACATAGTTACAATTAGAGAAGAGTTGGATCACCTGTTTCACAAGCCCATTGACAATCAATCAACTGAGTCTGACAAGATTTCGTTTGGAATGACTAATAAAATGAGGAACAAGTTCAAAAAATACTTTGGATCCATAGAAGACATCAATAAGCTTTTTTTTTTGTTGCACTTGTCTTGGATCCAAGGTACAAGTTGAAGAATGTTAAGAGAGTGTGTGAAATGTACCTTGCCATGGACTCGGTTGAGATTAAGAAGAAATCAGATGAATTGAAGCAACTTGTGGTCACTCTATGTGACATTTAAGCATGTTCTAGTGGTGGTAACAGTGCAATGAGCACACAAAAGAAAAAACAGGGCAGCAGCAGCGCACCTGCCGCACCAAGTCCAAAAGGTAACAAAGGAGGAGTGAGGGCTCCAATGCTAGCAGATTAGAACAAACAGCTTGAAGGTGAAGCAGTGGTGGTTGGAGGAGAGGTTGATCGATACTTGCTAAATCTTATTGAGAAGCCAGGAGATGATGAAAATTGGAAGATTTTGGATTTGTGGAAATTGAATGGTGATAAATATCCTAACTTGCAAGTTGTGGCAAAGGATGTTTTAGCAATCCAAGTCTCCACAGTGGCTAGTGAGAGTAGTTTCAGCACAGGGAAGAGGGTGATTGATCCACATAGGAGTTCTTTAACTCCTAGAACAGTAGAAGCCCTCATCTGCCTCCAAAACTGGCTCAAGTTTGATGCAATTATGGGTTTGGAATATATTCCAACCATTGAGGAAATGGCTTTCTTTGAAGAGGTTGAAAAAGGTATACTTGTGTAGTTGTGTTTATTTTGACACTGTTGTTATTGGCTCTCTTTATATTATTATTTTTTTTCAGCTTTCATTATGTGTAAAACTTGTGTTTATCTATTTCTATTTTCTGTGCAGAACAAGCAGATGAAGATATAAAACAAAGGAGCAAGCAACTGCATTGGCTGAACAAATTGCTGCCACTCAACAAAGCAAGAAGGCTACAAAGGTTTCCAAAGTTTCAAAGGCTAGTGATGCTTCAAAAAGTTCAAAGACTAGAAACACTAACAAAAAGAAATGACCTTAGGTTTGTTTTTGTCCTTAAGTCTTTAACTTAAATTTGATTAATTTGTCATTTGTGTTGTTGGAATTTGGAAGTTGAAACAAGTTGTGATAGTTTGCAGTCTTTGAGTTTTTGACTGTTTTTGTGTTTGATGAATTGATCAAATGATCAAACACACAAACTTAAAGTTCAGATTGATTGTAGTATGTGGATTACATATGGATTGTTTGTGACTTTGTGGCCTGTGAAAATGAAAATTGGATTCTGGCATTCTGCACAAATGTGATTTTGTGCTTTTTTGGTTTTTTTTGCAGGTTTGATGTTTCATATATACATATGCCCTGTAATTATGGTCTGCAGCTATGGTGCTTTGAAGTTTGAAGTTTGAAGTGTGTGTGTGTGTGTGTCTTTTTTCCAGTTTGGAGTTTGGAGTTTGGAGTTTGACAGTTTCAGTTTGGTAATTGGATGATGTGATTGAGTCTTTAACAGTTTCATAATTTGGTCATTGATACTTTTTCAGTTTTTTTTTTAGACAGTTTGATCACTTGATGATTTTGATCATTTGATAATTTCATATTTTCATTCATTTGATAGTTTCAGTTTGGTAATTGGATGATGTGATCGAGTCTTTGACAGTTTCATAATTTGGTCATTGGTACTTCTTCAGTTTTTTTTAGACAGTTTGATCACTTGATGAGTTGATGACTTTGAATCACTTGATGAGTTGATGACTTTGATCATTTGACAATTTCATATTTTCATTCATTTGATTCTTAGATTGATTGGATGCTTCTCGTTTGATCTTTTGTAATTGTATCTCATTTGCTGTACTTGAAATGGTCATAACACATTTCCAGGTTTCTCATTTGCTGTACTTGATTGGATGCTTCTCATTTGGTAATTTTGTTTCTGGAAATTTGATAACAGCTCAAAATGCAGGTTGAGCTTTTGTTTCGAAACCGAGGAACCGGCATAACCGAATCGAAAGATACGGTTCGGTTTCATGTCGGTTCTAACTTACGGAAATGCAGAACCCCAACCGATAAGTATAGGTGCGGTTCGGTTTCGATTTGAGAGTTTTTTTTTTTTTTTTTTAAACCCGAACCGTCCCAGACCTAATTCAAGACATCAGATATCTCAGTTCGTGTTTCATCAAAATTACCGTTGCGCGGGTCCACCCCTAAATATTTGTACAAAAGCAATCAATACATGATATATTTTGCCACATATGCAACCACCTACCCACCGCTGCCTAACCTATACCGCTGCCTAACCTATACCGCCACCTAATCTCCGGCAAGGGGACAATTGAAAGACAAGTCCCGAACTAATGTATACCTCATTACCTTTGGT
The DNA here is from genome assembly GCA_024704745.1 of Rosa lucieae. NCBI lineage: Eukaryota > Viridiplantae > Streptophyta > Magnoliopsida > Rosales > Rosaceae > Rosa > Rosa lucieae. Next base: position 56,054,084 of record CM045498.1, read on the forward strand.
GGCATGAAACCAAAGAACAGTAATTATTTTATTGAATTACCAATGCATTTCATTTTTGAAAATGAAAATATAGCTCAATGAATATTCACCTGGTTATCGAACATTTAGCTAATGGTAAATAAAAGTGGCACTCAACGTTTTTAGTATTTGTACTTAGTATCAGTTTATTATTCTTCTTGTTGACTTGTTAGTATGAGCAGGGAATAAATAGAAATTTCACCTTCTAAGAACATGGATTTCTCCTAACATGTCGGCGAGGGATACTTGAACAACTTGTACACGTAAATTCCCTATATAATCAAGGTCAAATCCCAGTCAAGTCACCAAAATTTAATTCTATTTGTCCCAAAACTTTGAATCCGTGCACAAAGGGTTAAAGTCTTTGTATTTGAAAATATCTTTGCTTTGCGAAATTTCACCTCCATTCATCACTACGAACAAGTAATTAGACTTCACCAACCCACAGAATCCAAGCAAGACTTTTCCAACCCAAATAACTCACTTAAGATTGTAAAACTTAACTAAACTGCTATAATTTTTTCTTTATGAAACGAGTCTCTTATTACCAATTTATATAAGTTGTTCTCAAATGTAATATTTAATGCAAATTTGCTATTCGGTTTAAGGTGAGAACAAAAATTATTTCAAAAATTGTTTACCACTAAAGTTAAGCAACAAAAAAATATTTGGTCAAAAAATGAATAAGTTAGATGGTTGAAAGAGTGAGAACGTAATCTTTAATGATGGTCGGAAGTCTTTCACAGCTTGATCAGGACGAAAATTACTTTTAATTAGATTTTAGCACACTTAGAATCAGAAGTCGGACAAAGAGATCAAATCTCAATAACAAACAAGATGATCTAAACCTTGTTGGATTCTAAGTCCTTAGATTGAGTAGGACTGAATCAGGAGTTTGATTCTACCTGCACTAATTTGATTCTACCTCTAACGCGGCACTACAAAGAGGAAGTCTATCCCTAACACAAGTGAAGCCTATGGTAGTAGAGCCAATGTACATGAGCACGTTTGTAACAAATTTCTCAATCACATGGCTAAATTTGCACACGTGTAAGCGTAGCACACCCTTAACAATCTGTACTCACCCGCAGGTAATTGCTGCCCTTTTATCTTTAAAGCTGGAACAATCAAGCCCTTTTCTTCTCTGACTGAAACAACACATATCAGAACTGGGGTTGCTTTCTGCAAGAAACCCTAAAATATAATCTAACTTGTGCCTTCAAGGTAACCAAATTAAACTCGCTGACTTTATCCCCCTTCGGTTTTGATTATCCACAAGGCAAGAAATTTCAATTCCTCTCTGTTCCTATGGCCTACTTGAATCACAAGCCTTTGGCATCAAGTTTCAGCAACCATGATCAAAATGCTGCAACTTTTTTTTGTGTCAAATTGATTGCTTTTTGTGTTTGGGAAATCGGAAATCGGAAATTTGAAATTGGGTTTTTGTGGGTTTGTTATTCTCGTCTCTCTGAAGATAAGGATTTTGGTGTTTGTTTAAGTAATTTGGTGGTTTTTGTATTTGATCGCATTCATGGCTATGTTTGGTAAATCCGTGTTTTCTTGTTTGGGAAAGTTCTGTTTTTGGGGATGAGATTTTTTCTGGGTGTCTGTATTCATTGAATCTTCACAGTTGTTGGACTTGTTTATATACCTGTATCTTTGTTTGGTTTCCCTGAAAAGGGAGACCTTGTATCTTCTTGCTAATTGACTCGGCCGAAAGAATTGAACTTTGCTTATGTCATGTCCTGGTTGAAATTTCCAAGCAAAGATTTAAAGTCATAGATGCAGAGTAATCTTTTTTCTGTTATTGTCCTCTACATCTCAGAAATCAAACTTCTCTTATGTTATGTCTATAAAGCTAAAGCAATTCCTGGGCATTTGTTAGTTTCTGGTTTGTTCTGCAATATGTTATGAACCTGAGCAATTTCTCTTTTTGCAGTAGTCATTGAGGTTGATATGCCTTTTAGATTATGATTTTCGTCAACTAATTCTATTCTTATAAACATTTCATGGACAGGCTGAAGCTGCCCATCATATTATTTGTTTCCACTCCCACTGCTTTGGCCTGGAATGCTCCCGTACAGATTGGTTGAAATTATATTTCCCTGTGAAAACTCGGCAGAACGAGCGAAAGATCTTTGACTGAAAATGGCTTTGGCTTTTACCAATCTTTCGTGGTGGTTGTGGAGTGGAAAGCAGAAGGAGCCTAGAATCTCTAATGGAACCGGTTTAAATTCTTCCCCTGAATCGGGTTTGTGGGAATCTGATGCATTAAAGTTTCCTTCGGTTAAAGGGGCCAATATGGCTGCATCTAGAAAGGTGAAGCGGAAATGGCATAGTCGGGAAGAAAGGAAAATTGATAGGGAATATGATGGTGTTCTCGTTCCATCTGATGGAGAGTGTGTTTCTGGTTCTGAATCTGAGGACTCGGATTGGTCAATTGGATGGTTGGAGCCTCATGGACCTGGGTTCCAGAGTGAAGATGATGCAGACGATAGTTTCGCTGTGCTGGTTCCATGCTATGGGCATGCTATTCATGATATGGTGGGGAAATCGAAAAACAAAGATCAGAATACTATTGGGAGCATCCCAGATGGTTAGTGTTATCTTTTCATACGTGGTTATTCTCTCTTCATTGTTTTGGTATTTTTTTGTTCTTCCCATCAATGCTATCCTGCTCCTTGCAATACATATTCTAGATTATATGAAATGTTGGCATCAAACCTTAATGTAAATATTTTTCACGGCATTTTAAAAACAGGCTTTTGGTTATGTTAATTTGATTTTACAATACGTCTGCTGTCAATTCTGGCAACACCCTGAGGGCTCTTTCTCATACGTCAGTCATTATCATTAATGTAGAAATAACAAGAATTCATAACTACAGATGGTTTAGTTATTTATGTCATTGTGTTTGACGAGTTTGATGGTAATTTGAGTGAGGATCACAAGTTTGATTTGATGGGCCATTGACTGTAGCATAAAAGGATTTCCATTCTTTTTTCTGTTCCCTCTCTTTTCTGGATGGGAGTATGGAAGAGCTTTTCCAAGCAAACAATTAGTCTGGTCAAATTTAACATGACTGCGGTGGCAAATTGGCTATATTTGGGGACATGCTATGCAATGGTAGAAATGTAAATCCACTGGAAATGGTTGGGATACCGGTTTTATGAAAAATTCATTGACATGATTCCCCTTGATTGCCAGTAACACCTCTAAAGCGCTAGGCAATAAATGGTTGAGTTTTAGGAAAATGTCTTCCCCCTTAATTTGTTTGTGACCATTGAAAGTGCTAGGCAATATACAATTTGGGATCTTAATGTCAGCTTAGAATTGGTGCATGTCGTAACAGAATGATATTTCTCTGAACTTGGTGAATCTCGACCTACCCTTTTGCTTTCCTATAGTTCTGTTTAGATTTTCATGCATCTTATGTTCAACTTTACATGGTAAATTTGCCTATGCTGCTGTTCAAGTAAAACTCGGACGCTTTCTCAAGTGAAATGTTGACAGCTTTAAAAGGAAGTAAAAAGTAAAAACTGATGGGTTAACTTTAAAGAACTGGATGCTCCAAATTATTTGGGAGTTTTTATAAGATGTTGTCCCCGGATACCAGAATTTTTCTCCAGTCTGCAGTATGTGATGCTTGCTAGATAAGTTGGGTACTGAGGTTATATGCTTGACTCCTATTTTAGTGTTATCGGATCTCTGTGTCTTTGTATGGAGGCTTCTTTGGATAATTGGATTGGAGTTGTTGGGAGGATGCTGGATTCATTTGGTTGAAATATCCAATAATTATGTGTTTGAATAAATTCCTTGCATTGATGCCGAGCAATCTAAAAGATAAGAGTTTTTTATAGATAGATTGAATTGAGAGTTGCTATCATGAATCTGTTGGGATTATTTCCAATGGGTGTGGTGGTACCCAGGAATTTGTGGGCTTCATTTATGGTTGGTTTTTCTTATTACTGATATAGAACTGCATATCATGTCTGTTTGTTTCCTGCGTCCCACCTTGAACTATGTGGTTAATTTTGATCATCTTGTGATGTGGTATTTGGTGGTATGTATTGATTGGATTGTTGTATCAGTTAAGCTTTCTATTGAAATCCAGTTGCAACTTACTAACTGAATGTAAGCTGACTCTTTGTCTGCATTTTACTTCTTTGTGCAGAGAGCAAGAAATTTATGGAAGAGTGGCTCTCTTCCCTAAGGAACAGCTGATCCCAAAGTAAAGGGGAAAAAGTTGAAATTGAAATTGGCCTAGTTAAAAGTGTAGAAGAGGACTGGCCAAAGTTAGTGAAAGCTAGTATAACTTTGATCAGCAGATATGGCAGACCATGGAGGACTTCCTTTCTTGCTGTTGCCGTCTTTCTTTGCCGTTCAAAATTGATGGTACTGTGTGAAATAAGTCTACTGAATATGACGAAAGGCAAAAAAAAAAAAAAAAAAAAAAATTCTGCTTTTGTAAGTTATTAAAAAATATGAAAAAGGGTAAAGAAAAAAACAAAAGAGAGGAATGTATGAATTTCCTTTGGATGTGATTCTTGGATGTACATATGCTGAACGAATTAGGAGCAGTTTTATGCTTCATCCTGATATTGTTGTAAATAACTTGTGAATAATTAAAAAAGAAAATTGTACATAGAACCCATGTTTCTCCCTCTTTTTATTTCCATGATTTGCAAGGATTTTCAGATTGAATATATTTATTAAGGATTAATTACAGTTTACCCCTTGAGGTTTGGGGGTGTCATCATTTCACCTCCCCTACTTTTAATTTGAACTTTTTACCTCCTAAACTTTTCAATTTCAATCCGCTGTGTCCAATTTCTCCTATTCCGTCTAAATTGAACGTTAAGTTGACCCTTGAGGGCTAAAATAGTCATTTCAACATAAAAAAAAAAGGAAAATTTTAAGAACAGTACATGAAGTATCGGCCGTTCCGAAGTTTGGTGTATTTGGTTTCAAAGAATTAACTTTGGTACATGACGTTACAATCCCGACCTAAAATCAGTGTATGCCGTTACGGCCCCCGTTAGTCAACCTGATTTTAGTCAAATTTGTAAGGGTAAATTTGTCTCTTCATGAATTAACAAAAAAAAATTGCAGAAGAAGAAGAAGAAGAAGAAGAAGGAGAAGGAAGAAGAAAAAGAAGAGGGAAGAAGGAGGAGAAGGAAGAAGAAGAAGAAGAAAAATTGCAGAAGAAGAAGAAGGAAGAAGGAGGAAGAAGAAGGAGAAGGAAGAAGAAAAAGAAGAGGGAAGAAGGACGAGAAGAAGAAGAAGAAGAAGAAGAAAAATTGCAGAAGAAAAATTGCAGAAGAAGAAGAAGAAGAAAAAGAAAAATTGCAGAAGAAGAAGAAGAAGAAGAAGAAGGAGAAGAAGAAAATCATATTTGGGTACCCAGATTTTGGGTGTCCAAATCAAATCGGGGAGGGAGGGAGGAAGAAGAATGAAGAAGAAGAAGGAGGAGGAGGAGAAGGAAGAAGGAAGAAGAATAAGGAGGAGGAAAAAATCAAATAATCTGGGTATCCAAATCAAATCGGGGGAGGAGAGAAAAGGTAAGAAGAAGAAGAAGAATAGAAATACCTAGAAAATGGGTGTCCGAGAGAGGGAGAGAGAGAGGAAGAAGAAGGAATAAGAAGAAGAAGAAGAAGAAGAAGGAGAAAAAGGAGGAAGAAGATGAAAAATACCCAGAAATGGGTGTCCGAGAGAGGGAGGGAGAGAGGAAGAAGAAGGAATAAGAAGAAGAAGAAGAAGAAGAAGAAGGAGAAAAAGGAGGAAGAAGAAGAAAAATACCCAGAAATGGCTTTCAGAGAGAGAGAAAGAGAGAGAGAGAAGTGAAAACCCAAAATTACCTTATGAAAATTGAATAATTTCATATGTTTAATGGTGTTATTGACGTCATATACTAAAAGTGGGTCGGGATTGGAACTTCATGTACCAAAATTAATTATTTGAAACCAAATACACCGAACTTCGGAACGGCAAATACTTCATGTACTGTTCTTAAAATTTTCCCTAAAAAAATATTAAAAAAATAAAAATAAATTTTTTTTTTTCTGTTTCTTTTGTTTTTTTTTTTTTAAAGAGCATTTTTTTTGTTTTTTTTGTTTTTTTTTTTATCTTCAACCTGTACACCACAAGTTATAATAGGTTTATAAAAAAAAAAAAAAAACTCTAGGTGGTTGAAAGCCGCTCGCTGGTCTACGATATTTGATATATCTCCGATAAAGTGAAGAATTTTAGGATATATCCACAATAAAGTGAAGAAATATTGTAAAAATAAGTTTTACACTTTATCTGTAAATAAATATCTGTATATCCCCAATAAAGTGAAGAAATATCTGTGTAAAATCATTTTTGGTCTACATATGTGTGATATATCTCAAAATATTGAAGAATTTTAGGATATCCTCAATAAAGTGAGAAATATTTGTACATCCCCAATAAAGTGAAGAAATATCTGTGTAAAAAATCATTTTTTAACAGATATTTATTTACAGATAAAGTGTAAAATTATTTTTACAGATATTTCTTCACTTTATTAGGGATATATCCTAAATTCTTCACTTTATCGGAGATATATCACAAATATCGTAGACCAGCGAGCGGCTTTCAACCACCTAGAGTATTTTTTTTTGTTTTTATAAACCTGTTATAACTTGTGGTATATAGGTTGAAGACAAAAAAAAAATACTCTTAAAAAAAAAAACGAAGAAACAGAAAAGAAAAAAAAAAGTAAATTTTTATTTTATTTTTTTAATGTTGAAATGACTATTTTAGCCCTCAAGGGTCAGACTTAACGTCCAATTTGGACGGAATAGGAGAAATTGGACACGGATGATTGAAATTGGAAAGTTTAGGGGGTAAAAAGTCAAAATTAAAAGTAGAGGGGGTGAAATGATGACACCCCCAAACCTCAAGGGGGTAAACTGTAATTAACCCTTGTATTAACTAACATGGAGTTTTGTCATGGGGTGAGTGAATACCTCGCTCTTCCTCCTCGGAGAAAGTGATTGGTTCCCAACCAGTTTTGGCCATTTTGGCGGATCGGTCATATAAGATGTTGAATACTTCTTTTGGGTGGTTAGCACGCTCATAACTCTTTCTTGCTCTGTGTGATAAGCTGTCTATGAAAGCACCGCTATCAATGGTGTCAATCTGCCGCATTGGTTCGATGTTGGCGACAACCGGCGGTGGTTGTCAGACTTTGTACTACTCCAACTTTCCATCGTGGTATAATGACTCAATTGCAGTCTTGAGGGTATTGCAGTCGTTGGTGTTGTGACCGCTATCTTCATGGTGTTTGTACCATTTGCCGGTGTTTCTAGGTTTTCCTACCCTGGGGTATTTTCTTGGGGGGTGGTGGGATTTGATCCTTGCATTGATCATATATTTCTTCATATGACGCCGTCAAGACTGTAAAAACCTCAATTTGTTTAGCATTTGTGGCGGTTATCGCGATTGTCGCGACGATCATTGTGAAAAGATCTGTTGCCCTTGTTGTGATACTGCTGATCCTTTTTCCGCTTGTCTTGGTAATTGCTCTGCTGCCACTCCCTTTTTGTTTTATAATTGGGTGGTGTGGTGATGTTTGGAGTGCTGGTGGTGCTTCCTTGTTGGAATGTGGCAGGTTGGGGGGTTTTGAGTGGAGTTTGTGGTGGTGGTGGTGTAGCGCCATAAGTGCTGTACTCAGCTTGGGCATGTTGGACTGCCTCATTCATGACGTGGTCATATGTGGCGTTTGGACAATTACAGTTGAGGTGGTACAGAAAACTTGCCTTGAGGAGTCCTTGCTTGAAGGCTGCTAGCGCCATTGTTTTGTTAAGATCCCAACATCTCGATGTGGCGGTCCTCCATCTTGTGACAAATGATTTTAATGACTCATCAGTATCTTGGTTGATGCTAAATAGTTGACTGGAGTTGTGATACCCGTCCGTCATGAGGATAAATCGTGATAGAAATGCATTTGACAGAGCTGAGAATGAATCCATGGAACCTGGTGGGTATTCGAAAAACCAACTCATTGCCTCGCCATCCAATGTTTCGCTGACTAAGTGACAAAGAGTTGCGTCGTCAAATCCCTTGTTATTGGTTACCTTTTTGAACGTATCCATGTGCACGAATGGATCTGTTGAGCCACCAAATTGAGTTATCTTGGGAGTCTTTGCATATGTGGGTCTGACATTTTGCAAAATTTTGGTGGTAAATGGACCTGGTCTTGCCGCAAAGAGTGGATTCTGTGTTGGCAGTTGAGTGCTAGCCTCAGCTCTAAGCAATCTTTCCTCTAGTTCCCGCATTTTTTCCAGTATCAAGGTGGTGGCGTTAACAGTAGGCCTAAGCACGTGTTGATTAGGTGCCACTATCTGCTGTTGGGGTGTGGGTATGTTTCTGGTTCCCCTTTGCGGTTGAATGAGTTATCATATTGCGGCTGTGAGTCTGCTACCTGCTCTTGTGCCAACTATGGTGGTGGTGTTGGTCCTAATCCCGCTAGTTCAGCTGGGTTTAGAGCGACACCCATTGGGATTATAGGTATCGGTGGTGCTCTTGTCCCTATGCTTGGACTGAGCCTTGCGCTTTGGGAGTGTTCACTCTGAGTTGGTCGCGCATTTGTTCCTAACGCCTTCTTTAGCTCGTCAAATTTTGACAATAGCGTTGCCACTTGATTTTGAGCTTCCGCCTTTTCCCTTCGCTCATTTTCTCGCCCTCTATTTGCGTTATGCAAGTCTGCCAAGGCTATTTCCAACATAGCGGCGAGATCCCGGCCTTGTGCTTGACTGCTCATGCCGGTCTGATTTTCCACTCTAGATTGTGTTGGGAGCACCTCGGGGGTGTTGAGATTTTGACCGTCCACGTTGATTGGTGTGGTGAACAATTCACGGTTGACGGTTGTTGGATTGGTAGGGTTAGGCTGGGGGTTGACGGGTTGACTTGCTTGATCTTCAACGCCATCGCCGCTTCCGCTAGCCATGGTAGGTTAATGGGATAACTCTTAGTTCAAAGGTTCCCACAGACGGTGCCAATGTTAATGTTCAGAATACCGCCATATGATGTCGGATTCCGATAATGTGGACTAGGGTCCAATCTTCCTATATGTATGGAGTTCACAAAATCCCACTAATTTGTCAAGAGAAATACAACGGCATCAAGAGGGGAGACCGCCGTTGGCGGTCTTCGCTCCTCCGATGCTAAAGTAAGACGATGTACTTGTATTGACAATTGTAGCGGTAGATAACTATTAAATGCCTCATGAATGAAGATAGAGAGAAGTGGACCTTTTATAGGTGAAATAGTGAGTTACCTCACTCTGTTTTCAATGTGGGACTGATATGCTTCAGTTTGCTGAGCTTTGGTCCTTTCTGCATAGACCACTTTGGGTAGTGCGTGTCGGCACGTCGAGGCATATTTAAGCCTGGAGATGGTTTGCCGATGAAGGTTGCTTTGCTGTGTTTCCAAGAGTCACATCGTTGAAGTCATCCCGACAAGGTGACATGGTTAAGTATGAATGCTGATTATGGCCGGCAGATGCCATTTATATACATTTTCTTTCTGCTATCTTTCTACTTTTGTTGTTATATTTTAATTTTATTTACTCCCTATACGTGCATTACAAATAAAACTATCTCCCTTTGCTTCCCCACCCTCATCATCCAAGCAAATAACGAGCGAATGAATGAAGGAAAAAGATATTTATAAGTGAATGATATTCTTTTTATTTGAATAAGCGGACAAGAACGAACCAAAATTTGCAATTGAATGACTGAAAAAAGTTACCTATTGAAGAAATATAAAGATAGCTGAAATATAACAAACAGAAATATAAAAAAATCCAATGAATACCTCGTGTACAACAATCAACACAACACGAAGATCAATCCTACTAAACTACAAATAGTTTTAGTAACTATTCCCCGTTAGAGCGCATTATCTCTCAGATTTCTCAAGATGCCAATGCAAGAGCAATCTACTTGAACAATCTATAGAAAAAGCTAAGAAAATTATTGAAATTTTATCTTTGGATTTCTAAGAAAATTGATCCAACATCCCTTAAAGCCCCAACCCAAAGATTTAGCCTCAAAAGCATGTTATTTTTTATTATTTTTTTTTTTAAAGAACCTCAAAAGTGTTAAAGGAAAAGCACATTATGTGCCTTCGTCAAAGAAACAGACGAAGAGGGAATCAAGCAATTACAAATCACAGCTCAATCAACATTTAGTATCATCAATGTAATTGATATTTCCATTGTAATCCTATCCCTATATAAAGGGGTTATAAATGAAATGAGTAAACCAATTCCAATTGTTACTTTACTTTAACACGTTATCAGCACGCTCAGAGCCAATAGCCAAATAAAAAAAAAACCCAAAAACCGTAAGAAGAAAAAGTTTTTCTTCTTTTCTGTTGCCACCCTGAAAAAAAAAAAAATCCTCTGCCTAGCATTTCGATCCCAGCCCAGCGTGCCGGCACCTGCACACCGCACACCGGCTTAGTCAATCTTCTTCCTCATCATCGCCGCCGGCGCGATCCACACCCATCTCCAGCAGATCACACCGCCACCTGCACACCCATCCACGTCAATCTTCTTCCTCACCAGATCACAACTCGGGCGCGACCCCACACCCATCTGCAGCAGCGCCTCCGCCAACGCTCGGATTGGCCAGCCGGGATCGGCTCATCCCTGCCCACCGGTCCCAGATCGTGCATCGTCAGTTCATCAGTTCCTGCCGTCGGTGACCCCCGTTCCCATCAGAGAACCCAGAACTCATCTGGGTTGTCACTTGCACCTCGCTCGCCTCCACCCAATTGCAGCGACCCTGCACCGGCAACCATTTGAACGCAGAAAAAAAACCCCAGGCGAACCAGAAGACGCGAAGAAGAAAACGAAGGAAGAAGAGAGGAAGAAGAAGTGAAAAAAAAAAAAAAATAGGTGGGTTGACCCGGCCCATAAAAGAGGGTGACCCGGCCCAACAAGAAGAAACCAAAAAAAAAAAAACAGCTGACCCGGCCCAATTGTTAAAAAAAAAAAAAAAATATTAATAATAATAATAAAACAGGCCCTGCAGGCCTAGAAACGAAAAAAAACAGAGAAAGAAACAGAAAAAAAAAAAAAAAAAAAAAAGGAGAAGGCCCAAAGTAAAGATCAGGCCCAGAGAAAAAAGTGCTAATTCTCAACCCAACAAATCAGCCGGCCCAGCAGAACCCGAAAAAAAAACATCGCTACGCACGCCTGCATCAACACGCACGTGCGCTAGGATCATTTTATTTTCTCAAAATCAAGTATGTTTTCTTTTATTTATTTAATTTCATACTATGGTATATTTAATTAGGATTTTTGAGCATGTTTAGTTAAATAATTTTAATCACTTTAAGCATGCTTTGTCATTTATGCTTTATATAATTATCTTTAATCATGATTATATATTTTATTTTTGAGCATGCCATATATATCTATATATTTTATTATATATTATTTATGCAATTGTGAGCATGTTTTGTGAATTTTATTTACTCTTATATATTCCTAAGCATGCCTTTATGTTATGTTATTGCTTATTTTACGCATGATATATTATTGCTATTATTATGTGTAACATATATTTTGGTATATATTTGTGAAATTTGAGCATGCCATGTAATTTATTTTAATATATGCTATGTTTTTATTATTTATTACGTACTATGATTATTACTTGTTTAGAATACTATACAAAAAGAATTGCGTTTTGCCATGATAATGAAAGTTCATGCGCATTATAAATACACACTTACTGTGATAAAGTATTGTCACATAGCATCGAAAAAAAAATGTGACCATTACGAATCTTGGTCTTGAAATCTAATTCATACGTTTGGAAAATAATTCACGTGGATGTCTTTATGACTGCGTAATTTATTTCTTCTCTCTTATTTATGTAGCTGGCTGATCCAACTCGACCTGAGTTTGACATCTTGGACTCAAACGGACTTGAGTACCACCGTTGGGTTTCCGATGTAGAAACTGCCTTTGTGGCAAGAGATTACACTGCCACCATTACCGACCCCAAAGACAATGGACCGTCTGATAAGGTGAAAGCAAATGCCTTAATGTTTCTGAGGCGACATATTGATCCTAGCTAGCCTCCGCCGGGAATACCTTCAGTTGAAGACACCCAAAGAACTGTGGGATGCCCTTAAGGGACGTTTTGGGAACATTCATGATACATTGCTCCCAGAACTGACCGTTCAGTGGAATGAAATCCGCTTGCTTGACTATAAAAGGGTAAATGACTTCAACAAGGATATGTTACACCTAAAAGCACGTCTAAATTTTTGTGGAAAGGAACTCACAGAAGATGATATGATCCAGAAGACTCTTTCCACTTTTCCTACTTCAGCAATTATACTAGCGAACCAGTATAGGCTGGAGTACGATAACAAAAGAATCACAACCTTCAACAAGCTGATCAACCTACTGCAAGTGGCTGAGAGGCATAATGAGGTTCTTTTGAACAACAATGCCAGGCATTTTGGGACAAAGAAAATTCCTGAGGCTAATTATGGCAAAGTGAAAGGTGGACAAAACCACAATGCAAAGGGGGTTGGACGTGCTGATACCTACCCACATGGCAACAATGCACCACGTGGCAAGGGACATGGGGGTCATTATATGGGTCGTGGAGGCCCTCCCAATGTATGGCTCAAAGATGGTGGTGCTGGCCCTAGTGGTCATGGAAACAAGGTGCAAAGGGTACCTAAGAACCCTTCAGTCAAACAGAATAGAGTTGGCAATGAACCATGCTATAGGTGTGGAATCATTGGGTATTGGTACAAGAACTGCCAAGCAAGCAATAGAGTAGCAGCCAATTACAAGAGATATAGGGAGTCTAAAGAACAAGAAACTCACTATATGGAAGAAGGAGGCCATGACCCAGATGTCAACCTCACAATTGCAGACCTCAATGGCAACAAGGAACTTGCTCAGTCAATGGATGCACTAGATTTTGACTGACCTTCTTTATCTATTTATTTTCCAAAGACAGTTGTGAAGGCATAATGCCTCACTTTTACTTAGACTATTGTTTTGGTCTTAAAGTTTATTTTCAAACATGGATTGATGAATAAGATTTCTGAACAAGACCTTGATTTGATTATCGTTGGCTTATTAATAAATTTTGAATTTTATTCTAAAGCACTGAATTTATTCAAATTTATTTCTATACACATATTTACATGATTCGAAATAGCACTACAAAGATGTAAAGCAATACATCTAGAAAAGAGAAAAATTATTAGAATAAAAAGAATATCATTCTACGCAAATAAAAATACTCTAAAGAATATGAGATATATTTAATGTCACAAATGCTCTGTATGCACCAAGAGCTAATCGAACCTTGTTAAGTTTCAAAGATATTCGTGCCAACGGTTATCATGTAAAAAACACACTGTGAGAATGGAAATGAATACATTTATATTACCTCTAATGAATGTGGAAGGAAACGCATTCTAGAGAAACTTATGTGTCAATCTAGTGGACTGTACCTCACTACGATTCGGATCATTGAATCCTCTATTGTCACCAACAATGAAATGTGGGACACTGACTCATACAGGCTTTGGCATGACTGCCTAGGGCCGGTCGTGACATGATGATCCATATTTTAAAAAACTCATATGGACATCCTTTCTTTCGAGTGAAACAAAAAATGGGACAAAAATCCGTCACACTGCAAGGTGTCGGTTCTAGTATGGCTCAAATGCAGTCATTGCCTTCTGAAGTACCAGAAGCACTACCTCCCTCCCATTATGCCTCATTGACTATCTCAAAGGCACATCACTCGTTTTGCAAAGCCTGCTCTTTAGCAAAAACTGGATCGAGACCTTCCTATGTTAAAGATACAAAACAAAACATTCCATTCTTACAAAGGATACAAGGAGATATATGTGGACCTATCCATCCAGAATGCGGACCATTCAAGTACTTTATGGTTCTGGTGGATGCTTCGACACACTGGTCACATGTCGTTTTATTGTCCACAAGAAATGCTGCATTTGCAAAACTCCTAGCACAGATTATAAGTTTAAGGGCTCACCACCCTGATCACCTTATCAAGTCTATAAGGCTTGATAACGCTAGAGTTTACATCAAAAGCATTTGATGATTATTGCATGTCTATCAGGATTGATGTAGAGCATCCTGTACCCCATGTGCATACACAAAATGGTCTCGCAAAAGCCACCATCGAAAGGCTACAGATGGTGGCTAGGGCATTGGTTATGCGCCCCAACCTGCCTATATTTGTCTGGGGTTATGCAATATTGCACGCATCTTTACTTATTCGTTTCAGACCCATAGCTAGCCAACCATTTTCTACGTACCAGTTGGTAACTGGATATGAGCCTGACATTTCACACTTACGCATATTTGGTTGCTCAGTATATGTGCCTATTGCGCCCCCACAGCGCACCACAATGGGTCCTCAAAGACGATTAAGTATTTATGTTGGATACGAATCCCCAACAATTATCCGCTATTTGGAACCCTTGACAGGTGATCTCTCTACCGCTAGATTTGCGGATTGTCACTTTGATGAGACAGTCTTCCTGTCGTTAGGGGGAGATAGGAAAAAGGATTTCCAAGGGAACGACAGGAATTGTCGTGGTTTGTCCCCACTCTGTCTCATTTTGATCCCCGCACTTCACAAAGTGAAAGTGAAGTGAAAAGAATAATCGATCTTCAGAACATAGCAGATTCGATGCCTGATACGTTTACTGATATTGCAAAAGTGACTAGATCACATATACCAGCTGCAAATGTGCCTGCAAGGTTAGAAGTCCCCAACAAGGGGCACGGTGCCGCAGATAGAGGCACTGCAACCGCACTTAGTAGAGGTGTGGTTGAGGCCGTGGCTCCCCAAGGAAGAGGGGGAGGTCACTTGGTTCGATTGACATCACTCAAGGAAGATGAGGGTGAGTAAGGCACAAACCAATCATCAATGTATAGAATCCCTCTCATGAGATTATCTCTGATTATAGTTATGTCCATGAATCAATACTGGAGGACGCTCCGATGTTTGAAATGATTCCAGAGAACAAAGAAATCTCAAAGGATTACGAGAGTGCGTATGAGTTGATAGAAAGATCTTCCATACACATTGATGATATATACTGTTGCTCAAGGAATCATAGAGCACGATGATATCGAACCACGCTCTGTTGAAAAATGTCAACAAAGAGCAGATTGGCCTAAATGGAATGAATCAATCCAGGTAGAATTAGATTCTCTGACAAAGAGACAGTATTTGGTCAGTAGTGCTAACCCCACTAAGTGTAAAGCCTGTAGGACATAAATGGACCTTTGTCAGAAAGCGTAATGAGAAGAATGAAGTCCTAAGGTACAAGGCTCGTCTTGTGGCGCAAGGTTTCTCACAACACCTTGGAATTGACTACGAGGAGACATTCTCTCCCAAAATGGACGTTATAACGTTCCGCTACTTAGTTAGCTTAGTAGTTTCCAAAGGACTGGAAATGCTGCTCATAGATGTGGTTACTGCATATCTCCATGGGGATCTAGATTCAGAGATATATAAGAAAGTGCCTGATGGCCTTACATTACCCAAGCCAAGTGACTCTAAATCACGGAGTGCGTTTGCAACTAGGTTGAAACGCTCACTTTACGGATTAAAACAATCCAGGCGGATTTGGTATACCCGTCTAAGTGACTACTTGATTGGGAAGAGATATAAGAACGATGAATTATGCCCCTGCGTTTTCATAAAGAAAACAAGTTCCGGATTTGCAATTGTAGCAGTATATGTCGATGATATGAACATAACAGGTACTCTTGATGAAATAAGAGAAACCGCGAGCTACTTGAAATCCGAATTTGAGATGAAGGATCTTGAGAAAACTCGATTCTATCTAGGCCTTGAACTAGAACACCGAGTTTGTGGAATATTAATCCACCAGTCTGCATATGTCCAAAAGTCAGGCGATATAACATGGACAAAGCACATCATGCTAGCACTCCTATGATCGGTCGAAGTTGGGATGCAAGGAAAGATCCATTTCGTCCAAAGGAAGATGACGAACAAGTGTTGGGAGCTAAAATTCCCTATCTAAGTGCAATAGGCGCATTATTGTACTTAGCCCAATTTACTCGACCAGACATTGCATTCTCAGTGAACTTGTTAGCTAGATTTAGCTCAGCGCCAACGCAGCGTCACTGGAATGGTATCAAGAACATCTTCGATACCTAAAAGGAACCATTGACTTGAGACTGTTCTTTCCCTACAGAGAGACAAGAGGGACCGCAGATGGAACTGCAATCCCTGAAGAAAATGTTGATGGCGAAAACGCCACTCACTACACTAAAACGCCAAATGACGTTTTGGTCGGTTTTGCTGATGCTGGATACGTATCTGACCCACATATCGTTCCCAAACTGGTTATGTATTTACCAATGGGAACACGGCGATATCTTGGAGATCAACCAAGCAAACCCTTGTGGCTACCTCCTCGAACCACTCAGAGATCATTGTTGTACATGAGGCGGTTCGTGAGTGTGTATGGTTAAGAACTATCATTGCACATATTCGAGGGATTAGTGGTTTGAGTTCTACCACTGAAGAGCCTACTTGCATTTATGAACACAATGCAGCTTGCATCGAACAGATGAAGCTAGGTTGTATTAAGGGTGATAACACAAAATACATATCGCCAAAGTTGTTCTACAATTAGCAACAACAGACCCTTCTCAAGATTCAAGTGAATCAAGTAAGGTCTGAGGAGAATGTGGTAGATTTGTTCACCAAATCACTACCGAAGGCCACATTTGAGAAACATGTGAAAAGCATAGGAATGCGAAGACTTTCCAAGCTCACTTGATTAATGTAATGATCAGGGGGAGGTGTAGACGTCAGGGGGAGTCTAACACACACATGTCATTCTCAAATGTAGAAGGTGCGTTGTGCTCTTTTCCTTCGACCAAGTTTTATTTTTGTCCCACAAGGTTTTTATTGTTACTTGGCAAGGTTTTTAGTGAGGCAACAACTCATGCACCATTTCGTCTTTGACTTGGCACAAGGGGGGGGGGGTGTTAAAGGAAAAGCACATTATGTGTCTTCGTCAAAGAAACAGACGAAGAGGGAATCAAGCAATTACAAATCACAGCTCGATCAGCATTTAGTATCATCAATGTACGTAATTGATATTTCCGTTGTAATCCTATCCTTATATAAAGGGGTTATGAATAAAATGAGTAGACCAATTCCAATTGTTACTTTACTTTAACAAAAAGCATGTTATTATGTAATTATGTATTTTCTAGCACGCTGTGTTTCCAATACATACCCACAATCAAGTTAAATAACAATACTCTTTCAAAATTATAATTTTGATTATTACCTGTTCAATTAGATCATTGTTGGGCCAGTATCCTGCAAAAACACATACCCAAAAACACACAAATAAGGAATCAGATTAAGAAATATGAAACAATCACAAAATCAAAAATAGAAAATGTAAGCATAAATTCAGAAGATCACCGCATAGACATTAAAGTATGGATCTTCTGGCATTGCAATTCTTTGTGAATTTTTGGTGTTCTCTCCTGAGGGCCTCGAACATAAACTTGAAATCTAGCACAGATAGCATGAAAACCCTATTGAGATTTATTGCCACGTCATTGAGAAAACCCTGTTGGGATTTTAGAGAAGGGGTGGGGGGCAGAAGCTCTGCGCGGTAGGAAACAAATTGACGAATTGCTTTGATTAAACAGAAACGGAGTCAGATAAGACTCTAACTCAATTGGAGATGACCCGTCATCAACCCTATTCAAGCAAAAATCATAGGGCACACAAAAGCAAGGGAAATTTAGGTTAGTTTGAGCCTTTAAGTTGGTTTTTAACATTATTTTCTAAAATCATGGCATATGATGAGTGAAATGTCTTAATTATCCATATGATGAGTGATTATGAACGAGCGAACGAAAGAACAAACAAAAATTTGCAATTGCCAGAATCACATAAATCTTGAATAGGATGAGGACAGTATGTTGGTGGATCGGGTAAGAAAAAGAAGGGGTGAGAATGTGAGATTGATTATAGTTTTATAGTTACTAAGAGAGAGGGTTCCATGTTCCATCTAAGTTCGATTTTTCTTCAATCACCAAAATATAGATTTATGTTTTAGAGAAACAAGAATTGATCAAGAGAAAATCGTTGTATGTTTTCATTGATAATAGGGGTCTCTTTATATAGAGGATTACAATGCATAGAGTCTGAATCATACAAGGAAAGATAATCATACATTGAATAGGAATCTCTAGATTCTTCTAATTAAACTCTATTACTACTAGGTCAAGTAACCTAGAGTTTGGGCTAGACACAAAATAAGGTTTTACTTGAACACTCCCCCTTGTGTTGCCCAAACGCGGTGCTTCTCTTGTTACCTCGCTAAAAACCTTACCGAGTAACAAAAACCCAGTAGGAAAAAAATAACTTCGGTCGAAGGGAAAAAATAGCACAACACACCCTTCACACTTCGAGACTAACATGTAGACATCTCCCCCTGATGTCTGCGCCTCCCCCTGATGTCTACGATCATGGGAGTTCAGATAATTTTCATAAGCCAATTCTTGCCACATGTTTCTCGAACGTGGATTTGGGTAATGACTTAGTAAACAAGTCTGCCACATTGTCCACAGATCGAACATTGTTTACTTTGATCTTGAGGAGCTTCTGTTGTTGCTGATTGTAGAAGAATTTGGGCGATATGTGTTTGGTGTTGTCACCTTTGATGTAACCTTGCTTCATTTGTTCAATGCAAGTAGCATTATCCTCATAAATGCTCGTTGGCTCATCTGTCGTAGACTTCAAACCACAATTGCTTCGAACATAAGCAACTATGGATCGAAGCCATATACATTCAAAAACTGCTTCGTGAAGAGCAATAATCGCTGCATGATTCGAAGAGGTAGTGACCAAGTTCTGCTTTGTAGACCTCCAAGATATTGTGGTCTTTCTCATGATGAATATACATAACCAGTTTGGGAGCGACCTTTGTGTGGGTCAAAGAGGTACCTAGCATCAGCAAAATCTTTCAAAACACTTATATCATTTTGGGATGGGGAGAAGGAACGTAGTCTACTATGTGTGGCGTCCCTGGCACTTGATGGGTCCGAATCCATCGTCTTTATGTAGGGATAGAACAAGCCCATATCAATTGTACCACTTAGGTATCGAAAGATATCTTTAACCCCAGTCTAATGGCGTTGAGTTGGCGCAGAACTATATCTAACTAGCAAGTTCACAGCGAATGAGATGTCTGGTCTTGTGCATTGTGTTAAATACAATAATGCGCCTATTGCACTTAGGTAGGGCACTTCTGCCTCTAGCACTTTTTCATCGTCATCTTTTGGACGAAATGAATCCTTCTTTGGATCAAGACTACAGACGACTATTGGGGTGCTTGAAGGCTTAATCTTGTCAGTGTTGAAACGCCTAAGCATTTTTTGGGTATAAGCTAATTAATGAATCAGGATACCATCTCTGCGGTGCTCAAGTTCCAAACTGAGGTAAAACCGTGTTTTCCCAAGATTTTTCATCTCAAACTCGGATTTCAAATATTCAGCGATTTCCCTTAACTTTTTAAGGGAGCCAATTATATTCATGTTGTCGACATAAACCACTACTATTGCAAATTCGAAACTTGTCATTTTTATGAACACACATGGGCATAGTTCATTGTTGACATATCCCTTACCAATCAAGGAGTCACTTAGACGGTTACACCACATCCGTCCGGATTGTTTCAATCCATATGGTGAGCGTTTCAATCTTATAGCAAACGCACTCCGTGGTTTAGAGCCACTTGATTTGGGTAACTGAAGTCCATCTGGAACCTTCATGTATATCTCTGTATCTAGATCCCCATATAGATACGCAGTAACCACATCCATAAGCTGCATGTTCAGTTTTTCAGAAACTACCAAATTGACAAGGTAGCAGAACGTAATGACGTCCATTACAGGAGAATAGGTCTCCTAGTAGTCAATTCCAGGGCGTTGTGAGAAGCCTTGAGCCATAAGGCGAGCTTTGTACCTTACAATCTCGTTTCTCTCATTATGCTTTCTAATGAATACCCAATTGTGACCAACTGGTTTGGTGTTGGGCGGTATTGGTACAACTTTGCCAAAACCTTTCTTTTCGCTAGAGAATCAAGTTCTTCCTAGATCTCATCTTTCTATTTTGGCCAATCGGTTTTACGTTGGCATTCATCAATGGAGCATGGTTTGATGTCATCGGTCTCAATAATCTTATGCGCTACGAAGTACGCAAATACATCATTAACGATGATGGAGCTTCTTTCCCACGTCCCATGTACACTAATGTAATTTACAGAGATCTCTACGTTCTTAGGGATAGGTTCTGAAATTGAGGCGTCCCTCAATGATGTCTCTTAGACATAACCATAATCTGAAACATTCTCATGGGACGGATTTTGAGTATTGATGATCAAATGATTTGTTTGTGCCTCATTCGCTCTCTTTCAGTACGAGTATCCTTCGAACCAACCGGTCTACCACGCTTCCTTGCGGGACCTGCTGCCATAGACGCCACATCATTGCCATTCTGGGCAATGGTGACAGGACCCGCCCTGGATTTCACCTTGAAATCCAAAATGGCTTTACGGGGCCCACCCTAGAAGAAATTCTACCAAAAATTTGGCGGAACTCCCTCTAAAAGTGGACTACCCAAAACCTGTAGAAAGACATTTACACTTTGAAAATAATCCACCCTTTAACTTCTAGAGCCACCATGCTCCTAAATCACAACATCTCCCATTTCACAAACCAATTCTGAACTTAAAATATTAATTTCATGGGTTATCAGAGCAATCTAATGTACATGCGTACAAAAAGGATAGAATATAAGATAAAGGACCAATACTTTTGTAATGCGGAAGCGATAACAACTATGCCTTAACCCCATGTACGCTCGACCTCAAGCTAAACTGGCATGCAAACTGGGCATTTGAAACCGAAGGGCCCAGGGGAAAAGCATGGAAAATCGTTAGAGTGAGTGGACGAAAAATAAATAATTTCAAATGAACAAGTGAAACTTAATGCTTTCCCAAGTTATTCTCTAAAGCCTCGCATGCAGTAACAATCTTGAAAACACTCTTAATCACCATCTTTGCTGCAATCTTAATCTCGTAAAATAGAACATTTCGCAATCTCTTAAAATCTCCAATCCCTCCTATACAAAATCACATTTCAAACATCCTGTTAAATTACCTGTCTCAAATCATATCTCAAAATGGACGATGACTAAAGGGAACTGCCGATTAGTCATCTCGTGCCACCTGGAAGGGACTGCTGACCAGTGACGCATCAGAGGGACTGCCGACCGGACGAGGAGGTGATGGTTTGAGGGGACTGCCGACTAACCATAGGTAGTTAGAGGGGACCGCCGACTAACTACCTCATGTCATCTAGAGGGGACTGCTGACTAAATGACACATCGGAGGGGACTGCCGACCGGAATATTCTTAAAGGGACTGGCGACCAGATTATTGTTTGGATGGGACTGCCGCCCAGACTATTACCTGAAGGGGACTGCCGACCAGGTAAAGCATGCATGCGTTGACTTATTTACCTCCTCAATAAACTGGATTCAATCTCTTTAAGGCAATTGCTTTTCTAGAAAGAACATGATATTAATTCACTAAATCCTCAATAATTCATCGAAAGCATAACTCAGGAATATCTCGATAACTCAAACCTCAATATCTCAATAAATCCTCGAAAGCATAAATCTCATACTTGATAAATCAATAAATGCTTTCGGAAAGAATTCTCAATATAACTTCAAAGCTGATAACTGCGGAACTCAAAACTCAAGGAATCTCGATAATTCCATTGTGCTCTAATATTTGATAAATCATTCGTACTCATATATCATCATATAAATCGATATTCGAAATCAATATAATTCTCATAATATTTTCTTAATCGATCACTTCCCGAAATCATTTCACAACTCAATAACTCATAACTAACTATCTCGAAAATCTACTAAAAGCCCTCGGGAAAGAATTTCAATACTAACCCTCGTAATTCATAAATAAATCTCAATAAACCAAAGTTTATAAAATCATAAAACTCAATAATTCAAATAATAAATTAAACCTCAATTAGAAAATAATAATATACTGCATGCACAATTAATTTAAAATAAATGTCCACTCACGGTTTGCGGCTGCAACGGCCGTCCAACTTTCCTGTCCTCAACTTGCATATCCGTCGTCCTGAACAATCAATATATATAATAAATAATTGTTTCTCAAGAACCGAGACTTAATTTACGATAATAAATTCTATACCCTAAAACCAATAAATCATTGGATGCTCAAAATCAACACGGAATGAGCCCAAACTTCATATATTATATCCAATCAATAAATACATCAACATATCGAAAAATAGGATCGATCCCATGGTCGGATCTTCCCAAATCAAAATCCGAACCTTCCAAAATTTTGAAAATTTCGATTAATATCCAAACCTCCTCCAATTTCCACCAAACACCTATCTATAAATTCGTAATAACAAGTACTATCGAAGAGAACAAAACAACTCACCAGAAACCGTCAGACGCGCCCTCACTCGCCGCCACAAGCGGCTGTGCCTGGGCCCCACGGGGCCCCACGCGCGCCGGTCAACCACCATATATGGCTACTAAATTTTACCAGCATCATCAACTCAACATTCTAAGCGTCTTTCTCAACTACAACAAATCAAGAAAACGACTAGAAGTACCTCAACAATTAAGGAGAAGTTTGAACCCGAATTGTGAACAGTAACCCAGAATTTCAAATCTTCGATTCTTCCTTCTCGAGTCAAACCGCTGCAAAATACTTGGGAAGCAACATCTACGTCCCAAGGCGCTTCCAAACTTGATCGTCTGGGGTGGCCGGAATCGGAAGAAACCGGCGTTGACCTCAATCTGCTACAGTGACCGTCCTCTTCCTCTCATTGCTGCACCTTCTACAGTTCATATTAAGCTGCCAAACGAACCAAGAAATGAAGAGAAGGAAGAGAGCTTTCCAACGACATCTTATACGTCAAAATCAGTCGTCGGATGAAGGAGTTATGGCCGGAAGAAGGTGAAGAGGTCGGAGAGGAAGAGAGAATCGGGGAGAGAGAAGAGAGAGATCTTGGTAAGTTTCCAAAAATGGAAACTTACCACAGTAACACGGCTATTTATAGAAAATTACTATGAACAGTAATTTTAGTATTTTGGCTATAACTTCCGCATACGAACTCCGATTTTTAAGTACCACATATGCACGCGCTCGGTTTAATGTCCTCTACAAGTTTCATGTAGGAAATGTTCTCAAATTTGACCCAAACAAAAAGTCAACTTTTAGGGCCCCCTAAAATGTCGAAATGGAGCCAAAAGTAAATGTAAATGTCGTTTACCGATCGAAAGACTCGTAAACTGGTAAATTTAGGTTCGGGACGTTACAAATGGCGCCACCTCCTAGTGTCACAGGAGTGGCGTTATGTCCAGTATTAGGGACATCGATCCTTGTAGGCACGTTTGCAGCAGGTATGTGTGATCTCATCACTTTGCCAACATCAGAAAACGCATCAGGCAGAATGTCTGCTACTTTTTGGAGGTTGATTATTCTTCGCACTTCAAGTTAGGACTATACGGTATGGGGATCGAGATGAGACATAGTAGGGACAGACCACGACAATTCATGTCGTTCCTGTTGAACATCTATGTTCTTATCTCCCCCTAACGATGGGAAGACTGTCTCATCAAAATGACAATCCGCGAATCTAGTGGTAAAGAAATCGCCTGCCAAGGGTTCAAGATAGCCGATGATAGTTGGAGATTCATAGCCAACATAGATGCCCATTCGTCGTTGTGGACCCACCTTAGTATGCTATGGCAGCGTAATAGGCACATAAATGGCACACCCAAAAATGCGTAAGTACGAGACATCAGGCTCTTACCTAGTCACTAGCTATAACGTAGAGTAAGATTAGGCTGCAGTGGGTCGTAGACGAATTAGTTTCGATGCATGCAATATTGTATATCCCTAAGGAGAAACAGGGAGACTGGTGCACACAACCAATGTCTGTGCTATCATCTGTAGTGGTTTGATAGTGGCTTCCCCGAGACCATTTTGGGTATGAACATGGGGAACTGGATGATCTACATCAATCCCTAGTGACATGCAATAGTCATCGAACGTTTTCGATGTAAACTCCTCAGCATTATCAAGTTTTATTGACTTAATGGGATGGTCAGGGTAGTGAGCCCGTAGAGCGATAATCTGGGCGAGGAGTTTAGCATAAGCAGCATTTCAAGTGGACAACAGCGCGACATGTGACTAGCGTGTCGATGCATCAACCAATACCATAAAGTATTTAAAATGTCTGTATGATGGTTGAATTGGTCCACAGATATCCCCTTGTATTCTTTGTAAGAACGAAAGAAGTATTTTGGGATCCTTTGAGTAGGACGGTCTCGATCCTAATTTCCCGAAGGAACAGACTTTGTAAAATGAGTGAGGGGCCTTAGAAGTAACCAATGAGGATTTTGGTTGGGCCTGAGCATCTGTAGCACTATTAGAAGCAAAATGTGTGACTACATCACCCATCATGGCGTTGGAACCATGGAAAATGGCATCCATGGCGTCATGACCATGGGGAGGATCATCCATGGAGTCATGGCCATGGTTGGCACCATTTATGGCGTTGTCACAACAGATGTGGGTCACCCTATGGCGGCCCAAGAGAACGGCAGCACCAGAGGCTGTTGTTGTTGCAGTTTTGCTAAGTCCGGTAATCAATTTTTGATTCTTGCTTCTTCTCACTCTGAAGAATGGATGTTTGTGTAAAGTCTTTCAGTATACGGAGCATCATATCAAGACCAGAATGTCCTAGTCGATCATGCCAAAACCAGTATATGTCAGAATCCAAAAGATATTCTCTTATGACATTATTGGATTCAATTGGTCCATCCACAATCATTAGAGGTAATGCAAAGGAACTTTTTTCCGTTCACAGTATGCGTTTCCACATGGAATCCGTTGGCTCTTATATCTTTAAAACTCAATAAGTTTCGATTTGTCTTAGGAGCGTAGAGAGCTTCTGCAACTTTAATCAAGGTGCCATTTGGTAATAGGAATTGGGCCATTCCTTGTCCTTGAACCAAACCTGCTGGCCCAGCCATCGTAGTCATAGAGGAATATGTGGGCAACATCTCTAAGAATAATTGCCTATGGCGTAGAATGGTGTGCATAGTCGCACTATCCGCAAGACATTGTAGTTCTCCATAATCCATTCCTAAAAGAAAAGCTCGTAAATAAAAAGGAGTCATAAAGAAAAGAACTCAACATTTATTAATAAGCAAAAAGGAATTGCATCATTGTTTCTTTGACCAAAGAAAATATAATCCAACAAACTAGCTAATGCAAAACAATGGTAGTCGTCTAATTTATTTCGGTAATTTCAATGCAAATATGACTAGGTGAGTAGAGAGATGTCGGTGGAGCGAGGCTCACTTAAGTACCACTAATCTCAAAACCCTCCTAGAAATCACGCTTACATTGAGTACGCCTACTTTGAAGAAAGACTAATATCATTGGCATCTACTACAAAAATAATATGGCAATTGCCTACATCTCTTGGAAAATAAAGGGACTTAATCAAAATCGCCAGTTTCTTGGCCCTTGAAGGCGTCCACCCTAAGAGCAACATCATCCTCTTTATCTTCTTGCTCCATTTAGTGTGCCTCCCTTACTTCACGATACGCCTTGTATGCATCTACAACATTCTGGGATACTCTACATGCTTTGGTCCAATGTCCAGTTGATCCACATCGAAGACAAACATCATTATGGTCAGGCTCCCTTGATCGTGGCGCCTTTGGGGCGCGATTTGGACGACCATTTCCCTTGGTGGCGTCACCACCATGGTCGGAGGCTCTGCCTCTCTCTCTCTTCACACGTTGACCTCCACGGTGTTTGGCTCCAGTTTTGTTGCAGCTGGTCAACAGTCTCTTTTCTAGCTCGAGCGTGCCAGCAACGTTCAGGTGCAGTCGTCGGGGGTGTCCCTTGACCTGACTTCTTTCAAGCGATTGTGGACAAGGAGAGCACCAACCTCGTCTTGGGATTCTTTGTGCCTCATGGCGAGGACTTTTGCTGAGCTTCTTCAAAATCACAATCGATACTCGATGTTGTAGATCGAGCAGAGCGAAAAACCATAGGGAAGTGGGGAGAACTTGCTAAAGCTTGACTTTAGCTTGGCTGGAGGGTTTGGTAGCACTGACAGTCAGCTCTTAAGAAGACTAGGACTGGAGTGTGACTACCGGTAAGAGAGGGAGAGGGATTGCTCTAGAGAGGCTTGGATAATCTTAGAGATTGTTGTTGATGAATTGTGTGTTGAAATGTTTCATTGTAACCTCTATTTATAGGCTACCATTCCAAAGTGGTTGGACTTAAACAAATGATAGTGGAGCACTAAATGGAGATAGTAGAGCACTAAATGGAGATACAAATGATGAGTTTTGGAGTGATTTTGAATCACTTTCGGCTCCTTTATTCCTTTAATTATATCTCTACCAAGAAATCAGAATAGGCCTTCGATTTCTTCATATCAAATGATCCAAAATGAGTGTAGATCATTGTGGTGAAATTTCATAGCTTAATTCCATATGGTTGGGCCGGAAACGCTGCTGGACTCCTCATAGGTCTAGTTTTCCAGTTTTGCTTCTGTAGAAAATTGGACTGATTGTTTGAAGGCTTTTCACTTTAAACTAGCCCTGGAAATCTTCATAAGAAATGATCCTTGGGATTTCTAGAATTAATTTGGAAATTTTCAGCTCATTTGGATCTTGTTTGGTTAGTCTTCTTCCCCTTCTTCCTTGTTTAGCTTGGTTTCTCCTAGCCGAAGTAGGAAAATGTGCTAAAGTTGACTTTGCATTTCCATGCTTCCATCATTTCCTTTTTTCACATAATTCTCCATAGTAGGCTTTATTTAGCCTCTAAATAATATATTTCGAACTTGTCGACAATATATAGCTTGAGCCACTGACATTGGCTCAATTTCTCCAAGACAAGCCTTGTCAGGCCAAAATGCTCATTTTGGGTCCAAAACTGGTGTGAGCACGAACCCCCACAGTTCTACTTTTGGTGTCCCCTATTAAGAAGAAAAAGGGGGGGGGGGTAGAAGAAGGGAGATTGCAAGTCCCCGAGAAAAAGAAGAAAAGAATGAAAAACTTCAAAAACAGGAACTTTTAGAAAAGTTTACCTTGAAAAATTTCAGGGAAAAGGTCACCAGAAAACTGGTGGCCTGTGGTGGTCGGCGCTGAAGTTGCTGCGGAGCTGCTGGGCCTCTGGGGGGCTGCTGTAGGGAAGGCGAGCGTTCGCTAGGGCAGCGAGCGAGCGTGCTTGAGGGCAAGCGAATGTTCGCAGGGGAAGGCGAGCGTTCAAGGGGAAAAGCGATCATGCTTGGGGAAAGGCGAGCGTTTTAGGGGAAAGGCGAGCGTTTGCGGGGAAAAGCGATCGTGCGTGGGGAAAGGCGAGTGTTCACGGGGGAAGGCGAGCATTCGCGGGGAAAGGTGAGTGTTCGCGGGGGAAGAAGGCAAGCAGGGCTTGTGGGCACTGTAGGGGCAGCGAGGCTAACCTGGTAGGGTCAGCGTTGAGTTGTGATGTGGGAGCTGTGGTAGCGCCGGCGAGGCTAATCCGGTGAAGAATTTTTCGGTATTTAGGGTTTTGGTTTTTAAGGCTAGGGTTAGAGCTCGTGCTGATAACGTGTTTTAGAGAAACGGGAATTGAGAGAAAATTGTTGTGTGTTTTCATTGATAATAGAGGCATCTTTATATAGAGGATTACAATGCATACAATGCATAGAGTCTGAATCATACAAGGAAAGATAATTCTACATTGAATAGGAATCTCTAGATTCTTCTAATTAAACCCTATTACCACTAGGTCAAGTAATCTAGAGTTTAGGCTAGACACAAAATAAGGTTTTACTTGAACAATTTATTAATTATTAAGACTAATAGTGTACGTTCACAGTTCTCATAAAAAAAAATATATATTGAGACTAATAGCATATCTCCAACAATTCTTCCAAAAAAATCTTATTATAGGGACTCAAAAATTAAAAATCTCAATAATTTTTCTTCAATAGTTCCAGCAGCTTCTTTATCACATTTATTTTCTCATTTTTAAAAAAAATATAGAGATAAGTATAAGAAAACTGTTGAAGCAAAAATATGAACATTTCTTTTTGTTAGAGATGCTCTAAGTACCACGGTAATTAAGATGAGACATTAACCAATTTGGTGAATTTTCCGGTGTATTACATGTATCCTAAGGTACGTGCAAGTATAAAGTAAATTAGTATGTAGGATTATAGGAAGTTCATTCCCACATCGACCATCAATCAACAAAAAAGGTTGGTATGACTTGGAACAAAATTCAAGGTAGCAAAGTGAATCCAAGTTAAGTGGACTCGTAGTATTAGCTAGTGCAACATCACATTCATATTTCGAGACATGGAAGGAGCTCAGAAATACATAAAAACTCTTGAGGTTTATAATTTTGAAATATTTTTTTTGATGAGATATGTGGTGAAAGAAGAAAAACTCTCACTTAATGTGATTAGATTTATTCTTGTTAGTTTTATGCAAATGATAGGCTATCGTTTATCACTAACGACGAGTAACAAACTTTAATCCCGTTTACCATATAATCTGTTAATTCAAACTTAAAAACCATATAGTTGCAGCATTACTCTAGAACCATTTTTTTAGTAAGGAATTCATCCATAAACATTTTTACCAAAACAGAGTCTGTTACCAGCTAATCACTTCACACGTATTGAGCAAGAAACTTGAACCCGAAATGAAACAGGAAAAGAACCTAGAAAATGGAACAAGGTTTTGAGCTTCATCTCCATAACAATTACAAACAAGAAAAAGATGTGAATAGACCAACTCGTTTTCCCAACAAACTTTTGACAAAATAAGGTCTTTAAAGCCACACTGTCCCTCCAGAGACATTCGATAAAATTAGAATGATACAGAGAAGATTAGTAGGACTCCAGCACAAATATGACTCACATTGATCAAGAAAAGACCTTAAAAGGCACACACTTCTTTTCCTGGGATACACAACCTGTCAAGCTCACGACTTGCCACGTGGACATCCCCCAGTGAAGGCATTTGCATTCTTTGTTTCTATGGGTAAATAAGACGTCTGCAAACTTTTGAGCTTTTCAAAACAAAGATGCATTAACACCAATAATACAGGCGAAGCATCCTCCCATCCTTGTCTGGTCCTCATTAACCTATTTGCCAAACCTGTATGTCATTCTTTTTTTTTCCTTTAATTTTCTTAATCTTAATCCTTTGTTATTGAATCCATATATGATCATTATCTTGGTTTTTTTCTCCAATGGGTTTCTAGGGAGGAAGAAGGAGTGAGAGAGATTGATGTTGCAGAGAGCAGCAAGCAATGCATATTCATGGTGGTGGGCCAGCCACATCAGGACCAAGCAGTCAAAATGGCTGGAACAAAACCTCCAAGGTTTGTTGTTTTTGATTGTGTGATCTGTATATTGATCTTGGTGTTCTGGTGATATGTGATTGATAGATTTTTTACCCACCTATCCATTGATGATGTGATAATAAGTAACAAAATGTTACCTTTCTTCTTTCATTTCCGATCCCTTTATTGGATTTTTTTAGGTTATGTAGAATTGACTCCAGAATCCTCATCAATAAGAAGCTATTTCCCATCCCATTGTTGAAGAGTATTTACAGCTGTACATAATGTGTTTGATTAATCGCCACTGTGAAGATTCTTAACAACAACTTTTTGGTAGAGCAGGGAATTTATCTACATGAATTTCAAATGGAAGATGAAGATATAAGGGATAGTAATGTAGCTAGAAACCTGTAATGATTTATAACAAGGGCACCATTTGGGCATCAGTGAATTCAAAGAACATGGTTTTATTTTACATTGACTATAGTTAATAATAATAACACATACATTCCAAAACCTGTAGGGTTCAAACTTCAAAGTGAAAGAAAATTTTCTCCTATGAGTTCATCATCTCAATAGCTAAGCTGCTGCTATTTGTTCCTTGTCATTAGTTCGTACTTTGTGACTCGAATTGTTTATGCGGTTTCTGCATGTTTTTGTAAGAACATGGTCGCTCTGGGATTAAACTGACGTTACATGCCTTAAATTACAGATATGGAGGAGAAGGTTCATAGCACACTCAAAATCATTGATAATGATGGGGACTCCTTTGCCCAGAGGGCAGAAATGTACTACAAGAAGAGGCCAGAGCTAGTAATCTTCGTTGAAGAATTCTTTCGGGCATACCGAGCTTTAGCAGAGAGATATGATCACTTATCAAGAGATCTGCAGAGTGCCAACCGTACCATTGCCACTGTTTTCCCAGAACGAGTTCAGTATGCAATGGAGGATGAGGATGATGAAACTGCTTCTCAAACGTCGGTTTCTTCCAATGATACCAACAAAGCCTATCCCGATGTAAACAACGCAAGCATCCCAAAAGTCCCCAAGGGCCCAGATAAAGATTTCAGGAGCAAGTCCATGTTACTCTCGAAGAAGGGCACGCCTCGAAGACTTCCTAGCTCTCCTAGACCTGCTGCAGGTCCTCCAAGGTCGGGGCTGACGAAAGAAGAGGCATTAGAAGAAATTGATAAGCTTCATAAGGACATTTTGGCGCTACAAACTGAAAAGGAGTTTGTGAAGACCATGTATGAACGAGGGTATGACAGGTACTGGGAGTTTGAGAATGAGATCACGGCAATGCAAAAAAGAGTTTCCAGCTTACAAGATGAGTATGGCATTGGCACTGTTATTGAAGACAATGAAGCTCGAACTTTAATGGCAGCCACAGTTCTAAAATCATGCAAAGAAAGCTTGACTGAGTTGCGGGAAAAGAAAGACATATCAGAAAAAGAGGTAAGAATTGAGGGCAGAAGGGTCAGGGAAGCCTGTAAGAAGTTCGAGAACCTCAAGCATGAATTTAGTTCAAAGGGGGAAAACTGGTCTGATGCT
Organism: Rosa lucieae; assembly: GCA_024704745.1. Taxonomy (NCBI): domain Eukaryota; kingdom Viridiplantae; phylum Streptophyta; class Magnoliopsida; order Rosales; family Rosaceae; genus Rosa; species Rosa lucieae. The sequence continues at coordinate 56,085,215 of CM045498.1, forward strand.
GATGATGAACACGAGTCTGAGACCAGTGATCTAGAATCAAGAAGTGTAGACAATGAGAGGCGTGACAAGAAGTTTTATCAGACTCAGATGGATGAACAACTCAACAATAGTTCAGATGGCTCTCTCACAATGACAGAACTGGCAGAGAAAATTGATGGACTTGTGAACAAGGTTGTGTCGCTGGAAACTGCAGTCACTTCTCAGAATGCTCTTGTACACAGATTAAAATCAGAAACAGATGAACTTCAGGCACAAGTTCGGAGCTTGGAAGAGGAAAAGGAAATACTGAGGGAAAGTGAGGACAATTTGAAAAGAAAGCTAAAGGAGATGGAAGAGGAGTTGCGTAGAGTTAAGAACTTAAAAAGGAGTGTAGAAAACCAAAATATCAACCTCGAACTGCATTTCACAGAAGCTTGTAGTAATCTTGATAATCTCTCTACAAAATTGCAAAATGTGAAGCATGATGTGGAGGATGAGAGTGCTGTACTATTCCAGGAATTGAGAGCAGTAGATAACAAACCAGAGGAGTTGAAAGATGATTCAGATAAGCCCGCTGGTCATGATGAAGAAGAAGTTTCAAAATCTGTCAAGGGTGAAGAAGAGGAAAACAAAACTTATACAAGAAATAGCCTTGATTTGTCTCAAGAAGCACTGCCGCAGGAAGAGGGTGAGAGCAATCTTGTTGAGCCACAGGAGTTGGAGCAGGAAAATGAAGAAAATCAACCCAACTGGAGGCAATTATTCCTAAAAGGTTTAGAGGATAGAGAGAAGATTCTGCTGGAAGAGTATACTTCAATTCTTCGGGATTATAAGGAAGCAAGGAAGAAGCTCAGTGAAGCTGAGAAGAAAAACCGGGATAACATCTTTGATTTGGCAATGGAGATAAGGGATTTGAGGAGTATAATTGCTTCAAAGGACAAAGAAATTAGACTTCTAAAGCAAAAACAGAACCCCACAGACATGAATCCTGAAGAAAGTCCATGTTCGACAGTGTATAAGTACCCGAATAATGATGTCCCCTTGGAGAGCCCAAGTCAAGTTGTCACACCCCCATACTCTACTGGTCCATCACCCTATGTGGATAAAGACACACTTGCCGAAATTCTTCGTGAAACCTCAGAAAAATTCGATTACTCATCAGGAAACTTGAAGGTCACGCCTAGAAAGGAGGAAGAGAAAACAATCAGGAAAAGGCATGCTGTTAGACCCCATTCCTTTTCAGCTATTGAAGGAAGATTCCGTGCAGACATTGATGAACTGCTGGAGGAGAACCTAGAATTCTGGTTGAGGTTTAGTACCTCAATTCATCAGATACAAAAGTTCCAGACTTCAATTCATGACTTACAGTCAGAGTTGATAAAAATGAAGAAGCATGCTCTAGAATCAGATGGCAAGCCGATATATAGACACCTGAGAGAGATACAAACTGAATTGTCATTATGGCTGGAACATAATGCAGTGCTGAAGGAGGACTTGCAGAGCAGGTACTCATCTTTGTGCCACATTCAAGATGAGATATCGAGACTCTCGAATTTAAGTTCCGAAGGGGAGAAGACAGAGCTTATAAGCAAATACCAGGCAGCAAAGTTTCAAGGCGAGATTCTGAACATGAAGCAGGAGAACCTCAAAGTTGCAGAAGAATTGAAGGCAGGTCTTAACCGTGTTAAAGGACTCAAAGTTGAGGTCGAGAAGACACTAGCAAAACTTGATGAGGAACTTGGGATGTCGGCATCAAATGGTGATCAACCTAAACGAAGTAAGGCTCGAATTCCCTTGCGGTCTTTCTTGTTTGGTGTCAAGTTAAGACAAAAAAAGCCATCACTCTTCTCGGGCCAGCAATCACTCTTCTCATGCGCTAGCCCGGCATTACAGAAACAATACAGCGACGTGTCGGAAGCTGAACAACCTCCACCACAACCACAATCTCCACCACAAGCAATGTAGATGATCAGCTTATTATTCTGTTTATGATTTTAGTTTTAGGGTCTTTATATATTTGCAGACAGGAAACCTAGTAATGCTGTTGTATTGTATACTTCCTTTCCATTTTATCGTATGTTACTTATCTAGGATTTTCTCTGCTGGTTTAGTTAAATTTCGAATATAGTGAATTAGTGTTCTCAAAATTTCAAAAAATATCACCTTTAGGTTCTAAATACAGCTCATCAATTAGAGTTTAGGCCGAATTACAGAGAGGAATAAGAAGTTGAGAAGAGTGAGAAAGAAATGGTAACCAATTAAGAGATGAACTCACACAAGTGTGGCAGAGGAGACCAGGAGTGCGGAATTAGAGACAAAGAAAGTAAAGTGAAAACTTGGGGAGCATGAAATTCTTTTTTATACTTTATAATTTAAAATAAACATGTAATATTAGATCTTGAAGTAAACAATAATAGTTGGTAGATCTGCCCGGAAAATAAATATACCATGCAGAAACTTTTCCTGTGATGAAAAAGGAATGAGAGAGCAACCAAATACTGATGGAAGATGAATTAAGAAATAATCAATTTAACACATCAAACCTATAAATGAAACTACAAGGGTCCAGTTGATAGACACTCGTATATAGTATACTAACTGTATGATAGAAGAGAAGGGTGGAAAACATGTCCCTAGTTCCTAAGGATATAAAATTCCTGATCAAGCAACTTGGACAAATCATGGTACTAAAGTCTATTTAAGTTAGCACACAAGATTTGATTTGGAGTTTTGAGATCCAAATTACACCATCAAATTAATTAGTGGGAATCAGGAGAATATCCATCCAAAAGAAAAGCGAGGAAACAAAATGAAGTTACCTCAGGGCATCCAGTAACTGAGTGCGTGGCTATGTGCTTTCTTCTGTTAGTTGGAGTGACCCAAATGGCTCTAACACCGCAGATAGCAGGTACTGCCTCATTCAATGCTTCAGGAACAAAAAGGGGTTTTCTAATGACTTCCCTACGAAATTTGATGTCCCCAAATTCGAAAGTACTTACTTTTGTCTTATTAGTAGTACCATCAGAACTTCCACAAACCTTACATGATAGGACTTTGTGTGCTTCTTTTATTGGTTCTGCAACCAGACAGCCCACAACCCTTTGAGACAAAACAAACAGATGCACCTGCAAACATAAGGGTGAGATTAGATTCTAATGGAGGTATGGAGCTAACTAGAAATCCCAAAAGTAAAATGCCAAACATGTAATGCTCTGAAACTTAAAAACCGTTATATCCTCTACTAATGTAAAAAATGGGAGGGTATTACCTGCAAAAATATAGCAATAGCAGGTCTCCTCCTTGAAACATACCTAGCCATCCAAAAGACATGAAGGTGGACAATACACATTTGGATGCACAAAAAACATGTAAGCAAAGATAGGATACAGAAAGTACTGATCCACATGCCAGCGATAAAGGAGAGAAGAACAATAACATAAGCAAACAAAAAGAAAGTCCTAAAAACCAAGACAGCAATACTGAAATAGAGAACGGGACTACCAAATCAAAACTACCATTGTGTTGGAACTTGTGGGACTTTAGTGAGTTAGTCCCACATAGAAGAAAGGATTAAGGGTGATAGCCTTAATAACGCCATATCCTTGTAATCAATTAAATGGATGACAAGTTTTGATATGGGTTTTGGTGGCTTTGGTGAGCTTTTCCTCTTGGGTTTCCCACATGAATACATAGATGAGCATTGGGCTCAGTTTGATTAGATTTGGTTTTATTTTTTGCATTAGTATTCAATTTTCGGATAAATGCAAACAATTGCAACGGATGAAATCAAACGACACCAACCGCTGACACAATTGTTCGCGTTAACCTATATGGACGCCCTTGGGTCGTCATTCATCCATCGAAAAATCTTCTTCTTCTTCTTCCTCCTAAATCGTTTCTGAGAGAAGCATAAAGTAAAATTCGCCAGGTTGACTAGATAGTTGTATCTTCTAGATAGACGTCCGAAACTACAGCACAATTATTTAAATCCCCAAATCAATATCCAAGAAAACCCTAAAACCCAAAACAAACCAAAGTTGAAACCCTAAGATCAATGAAGAAAGAGGCTTACCAATGAACAACAGTGAATGAATTCTTGGGGCTCGTTCCTTCTTCAAATTGAAGAACTCCACAACATTGACTAGAGCCACAAGCTCGGAGAGAGGTTGAGAAAACTCTTCTCTGTCCAAAACCCAGCTCGGGAAGTGTGTTTGTAGCTTCTGTCTCTTTTGGGGGAGAAGAACCTCTCCTAGTTTTGAGACATAAATGAATCGATCTATGTTTTTGTGGAATGAACTTCTAGGTCGAGAGAGGCGCGCTATGGAAAGAAAGTTGAGTTTTTGAAAATTTCAGTTTGAGCGTTGGAAAAACACTGGGTCTTAGGGCAAAAAGGATGGATAAGTTTTGTTGTGCCAAAAATATATTTTTGGTTAGGCTAGAGGAAATTATTTTTCTGTTTACTGAAACAACATATAAATGTTGTCCTAATTTTTAACCTTCAATGAGAATTTATCAGTTTTTTTTTAAAAGACAATTATCTATTGTTGTGGACCCCGGAAAAATGTTTCGAGCAAAGTTGAGATCGTTCGGGAATTTTGTCACGATCTCGTTGATTATTAAAGTGTCCATGAATATTTTTCAAAATTTTTCACAGGGTTATATCTTTTGTTTAAGGGTTGGATATTAAAGAACATGACACGACAAGTTCGTGAGAATTTTCAGGAAATTTTCAGGAAATTTTTCGGATACTGAAGCTAATTATTACGATTTTTCAAAGTTTAGAGACTTTGGAAATTATTTAAGAAAATAGAAAATGTCGTGGACCGATCTGGACCGTCTGTCTAACCCACCGCTTGATCTCCATCGTTGGATTTGAGTTTACATCAGAAGGATCGAGAGAATCTGACCCATACCAGAAACTCGGTGACCCGATCACTTGACCCGGCCACTCCATGACGGCTCACCGGCACCGTTATCTTCGTCTCACCGTCGCCATCACGCCACTGTGGCTAGCTTGACCGGTCGTCGACTTTGGAGAGAGAATCGACGTCGAGAAGCCGCTGCAACTCCGGTAGTTTTCCTGCGATTTCCGGCGTCAGAGTGAGCTGCATGTGGTGAGGAAACCCTTCTACTCTTCCTGTTCTCTCTTCTGGTGTGATCAACTTCAAGTGTTGATTGTGTTTTAATGAAATTACGTTTTGGATTGTCGGACACCACCGGGTTCGTTGTTCACCGGAGTTGTTCTTGAGGTTCTTAGTTCGTCCCCGACGTCTTCGAGCTTGACTTCTCTGTTAGAGCTAGATTCACAAGGAATGTCGAATTGGTGAGTTTATTGGTTGGAATCTGCCACCGTTGGTACCACCGTTTGTGGTGGCGGTTTCTTGGGGTGTTTCTGATTCGTATTTATTAGTTGGAATGGTAACTAATAGTTGTTATGCTAAAACGCAGAGCTGGTAAATTGGCGAAGAAGAAGAAGAGCAAGGAGAGGAATTTCGGTTTACCATGTTCTACCGCGGGAGGCTTTCTATTGATCTGGGGTTTCTACTATTAGGTAGAACTGATATCAAGGTAGGTAGGCCCTCTTTGTGTGAAATGGGTGATTTTGGTTTGCACTAGTTTTCTGTGAGTTTAATATTTGGTTATAAGTAATTGTGAGATTCCTTAAGCTTGAGATGAGTTCTCACATGCTTGTGCGAATTGGACAGTGTACTGTATGTTGAATTGATTTTTAAAGTCTGGAAGAATGTTTCAAGTATGAATGGGTGTCCATAGTAATCCAGAGTGAAATTACTATGTGACATAGTTACGAATAATATCAGAAAGGATAACATACGTGGAAATTGGTCAGTACTTCAAATTGAAGTGATATTTTCGATAAATTAGATAATTATTGAATTTGTAGTGATTGGTCAATCCTGGTCAAACCAGGAAATGTTAGTTGAACGATTAGTTAGTTGTTGAGATTTTAATTACTTGTTCGACGAATTATTAACGATCATTATGTTGGAACTTGGGACTCCAGTTACCTGAGGAATGGAAGGTTCGTAACTCTCGAACTGCGTGAAAGATAAGCATCGGAATCCAGGTAGGGGGCTCGGGACTCACTCGGTTAGCTGTTTTTCATATTTAATTTAATAGCGATGCATGTTAAGTCTATGTGGTTTGGTTGTGTTAAAATGCAATGCGTACTAACCAAACCGTTAGAGATGTTGATGGCTTGAGAGCGAAGGTGGCATTGACTTCCTTGGGTTCGATCCCCTTAACCTCCGGAGGGTTAGTTACACCGGTCGTTTGGTATCCTGATCTTAACGACGGGCTCGGTACGTGTGTGTAGCTAGGTAGTGGACGCTCTCGCTACGCTTACCTGGTGATAAATTAACTTGAGGTAAGGTTGTGTAGTGGGTTTGTGGGACCAACCATCAGGTAACACTTGGATTTGGCGCCGTATTTATTTAAGTATCATGCGTCGGTTTTTCAGTTATAAAATTTTGTAAAGTTTGTCATTCCTTAAAGTCTTTGGTTTAAGCATGTTTTCATACTGGGTACCCAAAACTATTATTCTATTCATTGGTTTTCAAACCTAACTAGGGTGAAGCCCATACTGAGCAGCGAGGACGAACGCTCACCCCTATAACAGTGTGGTTGCAAATACTGTGCACTGGTAACAGAATTGGACCGGACGGAGCTGGGTGTGCGGAAATGAGTTCCTTTAACCTTCATAATGGAAATCAGATTTTAGGTTTTATCTCGACTTTAACTTCTTGAAAATGTGTTTCCCGAAACTTGTTGAAAGTTAGTCTTATATCGAAACTTTGCTAAACTCTTATTTCTTGAGGTTTGTTATTTTCCAAGAAATCCGTCATATCAAGTTCTGGACGAACAAGTTTAAGTTAACAATTCAAAGTATTTCACCTCAAAACTATTTACAAGTTTCCGCTATGTTTTACAGAAAATTTGTTAAATAAAAAGGCCTCGCGGGTTTCTAGGATGTAAACTGAACCTTCGGTTTATTTCTTAGAGGCACACGGCACTGTGACGTGTTCAAACTGGTGAGGTGCGGTTTGGGACGTTACAATTGTCCTAATTTTCTAACTCACAAAAAAGATGAAAAAACTGAAATAGTATGGATTCTCATGCTATTCAAACAATATAATTAATTTATATGTTGTCTAAAGAAATTTAAAAAATTCAAACAACAGAAAACAAGAATTCTGTTGTCTGAAGTGTGTCGTATGAAGGCATTATTGGCATAGTGTCGATAGAAAGAATCGTTCATTAGGGAACCCTAAAACTTATTCTGAAACAAGAATAAGACTGAGGATAGCCCCAGTACACCCACCTTTTAGAAAGTCCACGCACCATTATTCTAAATAGAAACCTAGAAACTCCGAAGCTAATAGAGTAAATGATCCTCAGAGCAACTGGTTTCTGCGACCTAATGGGTAAATTTCGCAAACAGTACACCAAGTAAAGGCCACTAATAATTCTTATACACAAAGTTTCAAACCAAACATTTCGGTACACGAAATCTGAAACTCGACCCACTATCAGTACACGACGTCAATTTTTGACACCAAAATATCCATTATGCCCTCAGTTCTTTTTTTTTTAATAATTTTTTTTTTCTGTTTTTTTTTTTTTCCTTCGTTTTATCTCTTTCTTCTTCCTTCTTCTGGGCTCACTCCCTTGCTTCCAACGCCGCCTTCCTCACCTCGCATAACAGAAAAAAAAAATGACTCGACTCATTTATAAACGAAGGAAAAAAAAAATTTATTAAAAAAAAAAAAGAACTGAGGGCATAACGGACATTTTGGTGTCAAAAATTGACGTCGTGTACTGATAGTGGGTCAAGTTTCAGATTTCGTGTACCGAAATGTTTGATTTGAAACTTTGTGTATAAGAATTATTAGTGGCCTTTACTTGGTGTACTGTTTGCGAAATTTTCCCAAAATTTAAACAATACCATGGGCCAAAAAGACTCAATCCATCCAACCCCGCAGCCAAAGGGTAGTCCAAAGAAAATAAAACTCTAGTCTAAGGAACAAAAGGCCCAAGGTCGAGGCCCAGATGGCCCAACCAGTCCAATCTTTAGGAGCTCGGAAAGAGATTGTCGCCGCGCTGCTCATGGCCAGCCGTCCAGTCATCGCCCAGCCCTTCATCGCTTGCGGCCACAACCTTCCACGCCAACGTCCGAACAAGAGTGCATCAGTCCCAACACCACCGTTCTGATACCAGAAATCAACCAATAAGCACTTCAACTCAATCCAAACCAAAAGATCCACAATTGGATCAAATCCATACTAAACCAGATTCTCCATCACCACCCTAGGACAAGAGAGGCTGTTGGTCACCCACCTAAGACACAGGTCACCTAGAAGACGACTCAGATCCAAACTTGGAGCAAAGTGATACCGTCGTTTGCTGCCACCACCGAGAAGAAGAGTAGGAAGGAGAGAGCGTTACCACCCTTCCGAATCCATGGTACAGGATGCCGTTGAAACCTACCGCCACGGTCACCCAGAAAAGGAATAGGAAGGAGGACAGCGTTATCCCTCCAGATCCAAAGAACAGGACCGCTACCAAACAAAATCGATTGCAGTTGAGATACCTCTCTTGCAAGAGTCAGGAGAAAGCGACGATGAGTGCAGCCCTCACCTCCATCAACAACACAATCGAGAATCTCGGCTGTGGTGTTGAGGTAGCAAAGCCGTCACCGATCAACGCCAACAGTAGCCCTAAGGTTTCTCGCAAAAAGAATTTCTATGTATAGGTACCCCAAGTGTTTGGCATACACCATTTTAGTAAATATTATGGACCATTGAATTAGTAATAGGGGAAATGATAAAAAGGTCACTTAGATGGTAATAATCAATATATTCAATGGTCCAAAATATTCCATGGCCACTAGCCCACCCCAACCTCACATAAATCAGTGAGAATCGTACCCATGACCTTTACAATATTAGAATTATATCTTACCAACAACTTACAGCTCACCGGCAATCACTTCTTGCAATGGATAGCTACAAAGTTAGGAAAAACTAGAGGAGGAGTGTGGCTCCAACTAGTTGAAATATCAAAATGAAGAGCTAACTTAGCTAGCAAGTGTGCCACAAAAATTTGATTTCCTAAAAACATGGGAAAATATAGCAGCTGGCAAAGAAGATAACATGAGTATGACATCCTCCAGGATTCTACCAAAACCCTGAACCATCATCCTTTGATGACCTAGTCTGACTCGATGATCAGAGGAGTGAAACTGAACTTAATAGCTAGCTCATAAGCAACCCATGTAGCCAGAGCTTCGACAATATCAGGAGAAAGAATATTCGAAACGTTACGACATAGACCTTCTACAACTTCGTCATCCGGATCCATTACCACCACACTAATTTCATTACTTCTAGTTAACTAATTAAATTCTCCATCCATATTGGCCTTAAGCCAACCAAAAGGAGGAAGATACTAGTGATTGTTTCTAACGCACGGCCTGACTACGAGCTGGAATAGCGGGCTGGTGCATGAGGAAGTATGACTGAGTTTGAAAAAAGAGCTGATTCAAGTAGAGAACTTGTCTAAGAAACTCTATTATTATGTTCTTTCCCAGCAAACCATAGAACGTAGAACAGTAAGGAGTATAGAAGAACAAACATGCCAAAAATGGACTCTGACCTTACCTGGAACCCAGGCAAACCTAATGCTTTTCCAAATCTTTGCACTCAAGTCAAGAGAAAAGGAAGACGGAGTAGAAAGAAAGAGATGCACCCTTGCTACGTTGTAAGCACTCTTAGTTGTAAATCTGCCTTTAGCCTCATAATATCAAATTAAACGATCCTGAATGATGCATTTGCTTAATGGAATGGCCAAGATCTGCTCAACATTAGTTGCATCAAAATTGGTTTCAATGAGAGGAGTATTCCAAGAAAATCACTCTTAATTAAACCTTTAATCCAATGAAGAGACGACTCATAACAAACAATGAGACAGAAAGTAAAAGGACGAGGCGTCCTCCCTAATTTGAATCAAATCACCGCCAGCTCCAACTTTCCATCTAACATCCTTCACAAGCACTGCTTTAGCTTCTAATATCCCCCTCTAACAAGCCGAAAGCAATGTAGTAAGTGTAGCAGACCAAAAGTCATCCTGAGGAAAGTACCGGGCTTTGTAAATTCTACTCAATAAGGAAGAAGAACTGCGAATCAACCTCCATCCTTGCTTTGCAAGAAAAGCTAAATTATGAGCATAAAGGTCACAAAATCCCATATCTCCCTCCTTTTTGGGACGACAAAGTTTATCCCAAGACATCTAGTGGATCTTTCTGCTATCCGTTTTATTACCCTACCAAAACTTGGCACATATTTGATGGAGAAAGTTGCAGAAAGATTTAGGGAGCCATCAAGCAACTCATAGACTAAAAGGGCAGAACCTGTGCTACTACTCTTATGAGAATATCCTTCCCCGTACCACTTAGCTTCTTACCTTGCTAGCCTTCAAGTTTCTTCCCAAGTTGTTCCTTTACATATGCAAAAGTCTCTGTTCTATTCCTCCCAATACAAGTAGGCAGCCCAAGATATTTTTTATGCTTCTGAAGTCTGAACAATCCAATCACCCAAAAAATTGGCTAGCTCAGTTTGTAGCTTAGAATGAAAACGTTACTAAACACAATATCGCGCTTGGCAAAGTTAATACGTTGTCCGAAAGCTAACTCATAATCTTTTAGATGCACCTGAATAGGAATGCATTCTTCTACAAATGATCTACTAAAAAGTAAACTATCATCGACAAATTGCAGGTGGTGAATAATAGCCGCACCATCACAAACCTAAATGCCTTGCAGTAGGCCTTGGGAAGCCTTCCTATCCAACATGAAAAAAAAAAAAAAAAAAACTCTGCATAAAAGAGGATTAATAAATATGGTGATAACGGATTGCCTGCACGCAGGCCACGAGTAGGGGAAAAATAACCACACTTTTCCTTATTGATGAGAAAGGAATACCATACAATTTTAACGCACTGCATAATGATCCAGCAAATCCAAGGATCACCAAAAAGCAGTCTAACAAGCACGACAACCAAACATACCCTCCATAGGATTATATGCCTTGCTCATGTCTAGCTTCAAAGACATGATACCCTCTCAACTGGAAGAACAAGTGTGTACAAAATGTGATACCTCGTTAGCAATTAAAGAGTTGTCAATTATCAACCTCCCCGAAATGAAAGCATTATGAAAAGGGGATATAATTTGAGATATGTACTTCTTTAATCTGTTAGCAACAGCCTCGGAACAAATCTTATACAAGACACTACACAAAGCAATTGGACGTAAATCAGAGACCTGAGTAAGGTTTTTAACCTACGGGATAAGACAAACATGAGTGTAATTGACATCTCCCAAAAACTGACCTGAATGGAGGAAATTTTGAGCTACTTCCTCTAACTCAGGGCCAATTGTATCCCAATAGCACTGGAAAAATATCCATCAGGTCCTGGGGCCTTAGTAGAGACCTCATACCACAAACACAAGATCCAGAGTAAAATTTTCTTTGGATCTTCAAAGGAGTGGATCACTTTTGAAAATTTTCTTCCAAATTGCTAATTGTTAAGGTACCAAACCAGATCATATCAATGAATGAACTAAATCTGTCAAACATGAACCGTTCATGTTCATAACTGATAAATCACAATTTCGAATGTCTTCACGATTTTCAATTTGGTTGGAAAATTGCATAAATTATCTACACGAAATATCTAAACATCTAACAGTTGATTTGAGAAAATGTGATAGAAAAGTGGGTCTAATACAAAAGTCCTCAACCAAGCCTCATTTTCATTTTAATGGTCCTCATTAGAAGGGCTCTCCGAAGTTTAAATTATCAAGGCTATGAGAAGTCAAACAAACTAATGAGAAAACCTTAGGTAGAACTGTCTATAAAGAATGAGTCAATAAGATGCACCAGATATTTAGGACATAAATAAGTGGATCTTATTGCTTAGTACTACATAACATAAACCTACCCATGTTCTGCTTGAGAAGAAAGCATATCAAGTTAACAAACATATCGAAATTAAAGGACCATTTAGCAAAATTGACCATGGTACAAAATTATAATTTATGCCGAACTTAGGGGTCAAAATTGAACCTAAACCCTTGAATTCTAAACCCTAGTCACTCTCTCACTCTTTCCCTTCACTCTTCCTCACGGGAAACCCAGACCTCGTTCACCATGCCATTAATGGCTTACATTTCTCTCTCTAAACCTTCCCTATTGCGACCCCGCCCCTCAAACCCCCAATCCCTCACCCTCCTCTTCCTCTTCTGCTCCATTGAATCCCCAACCCCGATCTGCCTCCGATGCCCCACCCAACCCGCAAAATGGATCCATAGCCCCGACGGCCCCACCGTCCCAAACTCCAAGACCCAGGCAGCTGCGTCGGGTTCTAAGCCCTAAAAAGCCGAGGACATAATCTGCAGAATGATGGAGAATCGGGCCTGGACGACCCAGTTGCAGAACCCAATCCACAATTTGGTACCCAAATTCAACCACAATCTCGTCTGGAATGTCCTTCAAGAAGCTTAGACTTCCGACTAAGCCCTCCAATTCTTCCGATGGGTCGAGGGTTCGAAGTAATCATAGCTCAAAGTCTTCAACTTTATGTTCTAAAGTTTCAAACTTTAATTTCATTTCTACTCAGAATTCTTTTAGAAGTGGTAGCTAGGATTCTAGATAATGATTGTAGTTTTTTTTTTTTTTTTTTTTTTTTTGGTATAAGTGGGGCAATCAGCCCAGAAAGAAAGAAACAAAAGGAAAACTAGCCAGCACTGCTGGCATTAAATCTTCTAGCTCTAGGAGCTCCCACAATATCATCTAAAAGGTCTTCAGTCACTAACGCAGGAGGATCATGAAAAATGCAGACTCCTTTGGCATGCGAAGTACTATTCTTGGCTAATAAATCAGCAACCATATTACGTTCACGATGAACATGCTTAATCTGAATAAAGTCAAAGCCTTTCAAGAGGTTTCTGCAGTTCATGATCAAAGTCCCCAAAGGATGTAAGCCAACATTGTCACTGTGGATGAGACTAATCAAAATAGAAGAATCTGATTCAACTTCCAATCTTGTAATATTTAGACTCAAAGCAAGGTGAAGGCCATGATATAAACCCCAGGCTTCAGCTTGTAGAACTTCACCAGTACCAATGTTAACCATAAAACCACCACACCAGCAACCTGAATCATCTCTTATAACACCACCTGCTCCAATTGAGCCATTGTTTGCTCTTGAGCCATCCCATAAGTTTATGGTGTCCCATAGCAGGTTTAATCCAAGAAAGAAAGCATTTCAACATGACCATTCATGTTCACATTAGGCTTAACAGTAGCCTTAAACCATTCAGTAGCATAGCTAAAACAATCTCAGGAGGATTATGAGGATAACAAAAATTCACATCGAAAACTCTTTTACACCTCCATTTCCACAAAAACCAGCAGCAGAAAATGAAGAAAATGTTCCAGCTCAAATTTTCCTTGTAGTAACCTTTTTGCATCAGGTTAGCTAAAATCCATTCCTCCCAATTTAAATTAAAGGTGTTCATCATATTTGCAGGGATATCAAAAGTTTGCCATACCTGTTTGGCCATTGGACAATCTCGAAAGAGATGTAGCATAGTTTCCTGAATATTGGTGCAGAAATGGCAGGATGAGTTAGTTGTGAGTCTTCTTTTGAAACGTTGCTCATTTGTTAAAAGTTTACTTGACACAAAGGTCCAAAGAAAGATCTTGAGCTTAGGAGGGATAGGAAGAGACCAATTTTTCAACCAAGGATAGGTTTGAAAGCCTTGTTCATCACAAAGAAGCTTATAAGCAGATTTAACAGAGAAAATACCAGAAGAATTGCCTCCCCAGATAACCTGATCAGGTAGATCATTGTTAGCTATAGGAATAGCAGAAATTATATCAACAATATCAGCAGGGAGGTTGGCAAGCAAGATTCCAGCATCTATTTGTCCAAAAATCTTGAACCAGAAAGTGAATATTAGTAGAATCATGATTCAAAGCAAAATTTTTAAGGATACCACAAGGAGACCACTTGTCAATCCAAAATTTGGCACAAGCACCATTCCCAATTCTCCAATTCAACCCTTTCCTCAAAAGACCAGCACCATAGACAATACCAGACCACGTACTAGAGCAATTAAGAGGCTTTTTATAACTCTCCTGCAAAAGAGACTCAGAACGAAGATACTTCTCCTTGTAAATTTTATTCCATAGCCCCTGGTCATTTTGGACCACTCTCCAACTTGCCTTAGCAAGCATGGCCCTGTTCATGTCAACTGACTTTTTGATCCCCAGACCACCATTACACTTAGGTCTACACACTAAATCCCAATTAGTGAGATGAATTTTCCTTTTCTGCTCAGTGTCTCCCCATAAAAAGTCTCTATTAAGCTTATCTAGTTTGTCACAAATCTGAACAGGAAGCTTGGCAGTTTGCATTGCAAAAATGGGTATTGAAGAGTTAACAGATTGAATAAGAGTCAAGCGACCAGCCATATTCAAAGTCTTACCTTTCCAACTTGCCAATCTAGATTGAACTTTATCGACAATGCCAACATAAGTATTCTTAGTCACCCTGGAATGGAGCATAGGCATTCCAAGATAGACACCAAGGTCATTAGTAAGAGGGGATCCACAAATTCCACTAATTGCCTTAGCAATGTCATTCTTAATGTTTGGAGAGCAGTAAACCAGAGACTTATCAAAGTTAACAGATTGACCAGAAAGACCACAGAATATGTCCATGCAATGCTTTAAAACCTTGGCCTGTTTAGTATTAGCTTCAGAGAATAAAATTAAGTCATCAGCAAAGAATAAATGGGACACATAAGGACCAGATTGAGAAGACCGAATGGGCTTCCATTGCTGAACCTCAACAGCAGATCGAATTAAGTGAGATAGTTTTTCCATACAAAGCACAAACAGGTAGGGAGAAAGAGGATCTCCCTGTCTAATACCTCTACCACCATTGAAGGAGTCAGAAAGCTCGCCATTAACTATGACCTGATAGTTAGCAGTAGAGACACAATTCATAATAAGCTTGATGAGATTATCAGGGATTTTCACTTCATATAAAACCTGATCAATAAAATGCCAATTAAGTTTGTCATACGCTTTTGACAAGTCCACCTTCCAAGCCATAAACCCTTTAGCACCTTTAGAATTTTTGCATTTGTGAAGGATTTCCTGAGCAATCATAATGTTATCTGAAATATGTCTTCCAGGAATAAAGCTCACTTGGTTTGGACTGATCCATTTACCAAGCATAGGTCTGATTCTGTCGACAATAATCTTAGATATAATCTTGTAAACTGTACAACACAAACTGATAGGCCTAAAAAGGTGCATATGCTGAGGGGCTTGGACTTTTGGAACCAAGGTTATTAAGGTGTGATTTAGACCAGAAGGGATTTTACCAGTATGAAAAGCAGTGGTGACAACATTAATGATCTCAGAGGAGCAAAGGGGCCAATGTTGTTGGTAGAAAAGAGCAGGAAACCCATCCACACCAGGAGCTTTTAACCTACCAATCCTAAACAAGGCATTATAGACATCTTGATTAGAAACAGACCTGCCCATCAGCTGGAGTTCACCTGCATCAACATCAGGAAACAAAATAGGAATATAAAACCTCAAGTCCTGTCCTGTTTCAGCAGTGAACAAATTTTTAAAGAAGTCGACAGCAATTTGTTTCATGATAGTAGGGTCATCAGACCAAACCCCAGCATCATCAAACAATCCATCAATTTTATTTTTTCTCCTCCTAATCATTGTAGTTAAGTGGAAGAATTTGGTATTCCTATCTCCTTCACACAACCATTTATCCCTTGATTTTTGTTTCCAAAAAATAGCTTCAGCATCTCTAATTTCCTCATATTTTGAAATCAGCTCCTTCTCAAGGTCCTAAAGAAAATGATTATCATGTCTTCCCAAGCTTCTTTGGATACCACAAATTCTGGCCAAAAGATTCCTCTTCTGCTTGAAGATATTACCAAACACTTCCTTATTCCAATTATTGAGAGAAGTAGAAAGAGTAGTCACTTTATGCAAAAGATCACCAGAGCAACTATTCCAAGAATCAGTGACCAAATCATTATACTTTTCATGTTGCATCCACATAGCTTGGAATCTAAAAGGTAAATTTCTTCTTGTCTTTCTATTATCGGGGTTGAGTTTGACTAAGATAGGACAGTGGTCAGACTTCATCCTAGCCAAATGGACCACACAAGCATCGGGAAATAGAAGCCTCCACTCACAAGTACAGAAGCTTCTATCTAATCTTTCTTTAACATTATTGTTTTTCCAAGTGTAGTCCGCACCTTGGTAGCCCATATCAATCAAACCATTCCTATAGACCCAGTCTTGCATACCCCCAAATCTATAGTGTTGGGAACCACCAATTTTATCAGAGAAAGATAGAAGCTCATTAAAATCTCCCACAAGCATGCAAGGCAGATTAACTTGGACGAAAAGATTATCCAAGTAGCTCCAAAGATTACTTCTAGATGTGTTACATGGGCTGGCATATATTCCAGTTAGCATCCAAGTTTGACAACCATTCCAGACAACTTTCACAGAAATAGATTGAAAGGTCGTGTCAATAATATCAATAGTAAATTTGCTTCTATTCCAAAGAAACCAAAGACCTCCAGAAAATCCATTAGCTTCCACAACTTTAAAATCAGTGAAACCAAGGGAAAGAAGATACTTCTTAGCACCCTTGAACTGAATACGAGGTTCACAAACAATTAACAAGTCAATATTATGCATCTTAACTAAGTCCTGAATTGAGGACCTAAATTTCTCACCTCCAGCTCCACGAGCATTCCAAAAGAGGATGTGATCCATACAAACAATTAGGAGGGAGGTGGGTACAAACCCAAATCAAGCATCAACCATTCCTTCCCCAACTTGGGAAGGTTGGTTATCATCCATAGTCAACATACTATTATCAACAAAGGTCTTTTCAACAAAACAGTCAGAAGCTTGGCGTATGGAAGGGTGTTTCCCATCATCCATTAGAGTCTCCTCTGGAGGACGATGGCCAAAGATAGCAGAGATTCCATCACCAAGCACATGAGCATCAATATTATCAAAGGAAAGTTTTTTGGAAACATTAGGCTGGTGTTTAGTAATAGAAGAGATGGTACCTTTTGTCTTCCTTTGATACTTCATAGCAGACTTGGAATCACTGCTACTAACAATATTGTTAGATACATCTTGCATTGGAGCTCTAGGAGGAACTTTCATAGCCCCTGAAGCGGAACTACCAACTCCAAAATCATTGAAAACTGATGACGTACCAGTCTTAGTGGAAGTGGCCTTATTCAAATTCTTTTTCTTATCTTGGAAACTTGTCCACAATTTTATTATAGAAGGAGTCGATGTCTTTGCAGAATTGTCATCAATGGTCTTAGGTTCACCTTCAGTAATTGTATCCTCATCTTGTAAAACTACAAATCTGGAACCCTTATTGGCATTTCTCTGTACTCCCCCAGTATCACTTATTTTCTTTTTATTCCTATAGTTCATCAACATCCATGGTCCCATATCTTCTTTAAGAACACCAAGTTGAACTTTAGAAGTGTCCAGCTCATGCTGCAGCTCAACCTTTTCAGTAGATGCCATAACTTGATCCTCAATGTTGATGCAAGAGTCCTGAGGTTTAGTAGGAATATTAGGCTCAATATGCACAGAAGGGCACTTATCTTTGGCATGACCAAAACATCCACATTCAAAACATATAAGGGAAATTCCTTCATACACCACATTGTAGGCCACAGATTCCACTTCCACAAAAGGGCGCAATGGTTTACTTAGATCAACTTCAACACATACCCGAGCAAATTTTCCTCTAGCTTGGCCAATGGTAACTGGATCGACCTTAACCACATCTCCCAAAATCTTGCCAATTTTAGCAACAGTGTAATCCTTGAAATACTTAACAGGCAAACCACAAATTCTAACCCATAAAGCCATTTTGCCGATAATCTCATTCATAGGATCAAAATCAGGTTTCCACTTCCTAACAATTAAGGTCTGACCAGCCAAAATCCAAGGTCCACCACACAGAACATTATTCATATCTTCTTCCAAATTGAATTTAACAATGAAGAAGTCATTAGGCAAATCAATAAGCTGCCAGCCCCCTTTGGTCTGCCACTTCCTTCTTAAACCCTTAAGCATGAAATCAAAGGTGTTTGTAGAATTTGGTTTGCCCATAAGCTTAACAACTACAGCACAACGCCAGTCATAGTCAAGTTTATTGTGTACCTTCTCCGAGAAAGAGACGTTTTGACCGTGCTTGCCTTGGTTATACACGCAGTCATCATCAGTGAATTCAAAATCCTCCATCATGGTCTGTCGGTATCGATCAACAGGATTTTTCAGTTTGCTAGCATAGCTCGAGTCGGGTTGTAGTGTAGGAGTGGGTTGGAAGGTGGAATCAAGGTCTTCCATACGTAGAGCTTCAAGATCAGAGGATATATCTCCACCATTTTTGGTACGTTTTCGCTGAATCATCGATGAGTTGCTGGCTCCGCCGCTTCCCAATGGAAGGGCGGAGAAGATGAACGCCGGGGTCGCCACCAGTACCTTCAAACAACCAGAGAGATGCCAGAGAAGGTGAAGACGACGGTCAATCGGTGAGAGAGTTTGGTAGAGGCTAAGGGTTTTTTGGAAAGGCGCGTGAGGCGCGTACAAGGAAGACAGTTTTTTTTTGCTAAAGAAGCAGCTGAAATAGATAATGATTGTAGTTAATTCAATGGCAATGTAGTTTAAATTGTTGTTGTGCTGACATGGCATTGTTTTCGATCTCATTGATTCAATGTTATGGTGTTCTTGCTGGTAATTGAGTGTGTTATTGTTATGCTAGGTTGTTTGAACATGATAGGGAGACCCATTTGAAGATAATTGAGATTCCAGGCCAAGCTTCGAAGCTCAACTATGCCCGGTGTATCCTACTAGATATGCCCAAGAAGGGTGTGCAATGGGATGAGGACCTCTTCATTCATCTTATTGATAGTTATGGTATGGCCGGCATTGTTCAGGAGTCTGACAAGCTTCTCAATCAAATGAAGAAACTGGGTGTGAAGCAAAGTCTCAAGTCGTATGAGGCTCTGTTCAAGAGGATTTTGCAAAGGGGGCAGTATATGACGGGGAAGAGGTACTTTAATTAAATGTTAAGTGAGGAAATAGAACCACTAGGCAAACTTATAATATTATGATTTTGATTTGGGGTTTCTTCTTGTCCTTGAGATTGGAGACTGCAAAACGATTTTTTGAGGACATGAAATGTAGAGGAATTAGTCCTGATGCTGTCACCTATAACACGGGGATTAATGGGTATAATCAGTTTAAGCTGATGGATGAGGGCGAGCAGTTGTTTGTAGAGTTGAAGGGAGACATATCTAGGGGCGTCATTTGGGCATGCGCTAACTAGGCTAGCAAAAGGGTTCAAGGCAGCTCGGGGGGCGCGCTGGTGTCGGCACAAGGGTTAGCGAGTCTAACCTGGTGCTGCAAGCTAGTGAGGCCAGAGAGGCTTGCACGGTCTTGTACGCGCAGCGGTGCGTGCGAGCTGGTGTGCTCCTGCCAACAGGAGAAGACTAGCGAGGCTAACCCCGTTACAACTCAGCGAGGCTAACCGGCAATTTGGTTTTGGGATTTTTTTTTTCTTTTCTTTTCTAGTGTTTTGGCTTATGGAATTTTGGTTAGAGTTTCGTGTTGATAACGTGTTGTAGAGAAAGAGATTTGAGAGAATGATTGTGTGTCTTCATTGATAATAGGAGTGTCTTTATATAGATGATTACAAGTACAAAGAAATCTAATCAAACATTGATTTTTTACCCTATTACAACTGCAACAAGTAATCGTTGTTTGGGACAAACACATATAACTCATGTATCCTTCAACAGTCCAGTGTTTTATTTCTCGACCTAATTTTTCTTACTGAAATAATAAAATGTAGGCATAGTTTTGCCAAAAAAAAAAATAAGAAGACATGAATGAATACTCAGTGGATGAAATCGTACAAAAAAATAAATAAATAAATAAGTAGAAGTGTAAATGCAATCTCCCCCTAAAGAATTGTTTTTCATTTATTTTTATTGTTCAAATAAATAAATATAAAGTGACCATATTACGCCTCATATTTTGATGGAAAACATTGAATTTGATCGATGGGATGCAAATCGACAGTTTTCGACAAGTTCCAGGTGTTAATTCTCGCAATTGCAAGTTCGGGCTCTAAATTGACAATTATTGCCAAGTTCAAGGGGTATATTTACAATTATGCCGTGTGTGTGTGTGTATTATTGAATTGAATAGCAACAAGTTTCTTAAATAATAACGCTAAACTGAACCAGTTTTTAAATTGGAATGCATCTAAAACTTTGCCTAAGTGGTGATGATGATGTCAAGATTGTTAAGATTAATCATGTTTGATCCAAGTCAAAGAAAGCATAATGTTATGTGCAAGATATATATTCCCTAAACCCTAAACCCTATATTCCCGATATCTCCCTTTTTGGAGGGACCGATATATCATAGGAGGAAAATATCTTATCTTCCACCGTTTCTGCGAAATTTTTCTCTCCTCGATATATAGAATATTTAGGATATATTCCAATAAAATGGAAGAGATATTTGTAAAATCTGATTAAAAACAAAAAAAACAAAAGATAACAAAAAAAAAAAGTTATTCATGGATAAACATATATTATGGAATATGGAGGTTATGTTGGGTTTTAAATTTCAACAACGGTTTCTAGAAAGGTTATGGCCTAATAAAGAGGAAAATTAACATGTCTGGAAAAAATACCTTGAAGCGAAACCTCTAAAGGCAGATTTCAGTGAAGAGAAATCTCCTCGAGGTGAATATAGGTGAGAAGAAATCCACTCATGATGAATCTAGGTGAGTAGTAATTCCCTAAAGATTTTTTCTATTGGAACCTCTAAATTTACTTACTTGACCTCCTATGCTTTTACACCTCTTATCAAATTTTTAGATACTAAATTTATTCATTAAACCTCACTCAAATTCCTCAAAAAACCTCACTCATATAATTTGCAAACAAACTATTATCTTTAAAATTTACCCATTTCAATGATTTAATTAAGGTCCATTCCTGAATCAGACAACATAAATCTCTTATCCAATTAATAGAAAAAAAAATCAAACACACGGCATTGAGTTTCAAAAAATCAACAAAAAAAATGTTTTAACATGAACTATTATGTGTTTATTTTTTATTTTTTTTTATTTCTCTTTTAGCTGTGCCAAAAAAAAAATGGTCATTGACCCAAAGCTCCAAAATGAGTAAAAGTTATGCCACTTATCCCAGCAAGAGATTTTTATTCCTACTTACCCAATTTAAAGAGAAATGACAACTTTGCCCATAACATAATTAAGAAATTGCATCATGCCACTCTCATCTCTCTCATCTCTCTGATTTGCAAAATCTCTCTTTCTCTCTTCAATTCCAAAGTAGAGTCATGGAATCGAGCCTGCCTTTCGAACCCGAAGCCCATATTGAATCTCCAGAATCTCAACCTACGGTTTCAAACCAATTTGACCGTCTTCGTTTCGGTCTCGAGCTCAATCTCCAAAGCCAAACCGATCACCTCTTCCACACCTGAATCGACCGCGAGCCCAGCCTACACTCCCACACCTCTAAACTAGGACCTCCACTCCCTTCACAGCCTCCGCCTTCTCTTCGATTTCAACCGGTGATGGAAAACAAGGCTGAGCAACCGCCGACAGAATCGTGGAATCACGGGTTCCAAGCGATGAGGAAAACAGGGCTGAGCCACCTCATGGACGCCTCGCCGTCTCCTTGGCGCCACCAATGGCCTCCAGGACGGCTCCGGTGCTTGACCCAGGCTGTGGCAGAGGAGATTGGTGATTGGGTGCCCAGAGCTTTTCTGTGGGTGCCCAAATCAATTTCTAACGGGACAAAAGTAAAGAAAAAAAAGCTTTGAATGTCTATTGCCCTCTAATAGACGTCTATTGGGGGGCAATAGACGTTTTTAAATTGAAATAATCTTTTCATTTTTTTCTTTAATCAAAGTTTTATTTGTCTAATTTTAAGAAGATTAGTTCCCATTCCAGCTACCAAAAGTTCTATTGGAGGGCAATAGAGATTTATTGCCCCTCTATTGGGGAGGGGGGGCAAGACTATTGCAAGCAATATATGTCTATTGGGGGGCAATAGACGTCTATTGAGGGGTAATGAGGAGCAATAGACGTCTATTGAGGCAATAAACCTTTCTGGCGACATATGAAATCTCCGACGATCTCTTTGAGGATCTTCGACGAGGTTTTTAGAAAAATCCGGTGACCAGATCCCGGCTACCGGTGATTGGATCCCGGCGACCGGTGACCGGAATCCTGCTAAAGTTGGCCTGGATCCTGCGACTGGTGACCGAAATCTGGCGACCGGTGAAGGGCTCTGGCGAAGTCTCCTATGGTTTCTCTCTCTTCCATTTTCTCTATCTCTCTCTCTCTAAGTAACAAAGAGGTGAGGGTAAAATGGTATTAAAAAAAAAAAAAAATCTTAATGAGGTATTACGGAAGACCTCCTTAGAGTGTTTTGGGTAAGTGGAAATTCAAAAAACTTAATAGGGTAAGTGGGAAAAAAATCCCTAGAAATGGGGTCAATGGACAAAAACCCAAAAAAAAAAAAAGTAATCATTTTTTGTTAATGTTTAATTTTTTTTTCTCTACTTTTTGTACCTCATGATTAGTTATTTCAATAGTTTTTTAGTCTAATTTCATTTTACCCCCTTAACACTTACATGTTAAATCAGTTGTGGCCCTGCACTTTTACTTTCATCACATGTACCCCGATGCTTTCCAATTTAATCAATCATGTCCAATAATTCTTTTTTTTTTTGTCGAATATTTTGTAAATTAAAAATGTGGCTCTAATGGACTCTATTGTATGATAACAATTTACTAATAGGATATGCAAAATTATATCGTATGTGACTATAATTTCAAAATACATCACACAATAGTGGGCAAAAAAATCAAGGATTAGACAAGATTGATTGAAATTGGTTAGTACATGGGAACGTGTGATGAAACTAAAAGTGCATGGACACAAATGATTTAGGGTTTAAAAATCAGGGAGGTAAAATGAAATTTGCCCTTTATTTAATTGCTAGCTCTTTTTTTTTTTTTTTTTAACAAATATAATGAATAGACTTAGATTTAGGTCACAGTAGGATTTCTTTTGTTCTTCCTCACCAATATTTGTTCAACATGTGTGATAATAGAAATTTTTATGTCACATGATGTTAATCATTGTTTTAATTATTATTAAATATTTATAAATGCTTTAATGAGTACGTAGTGAAATTGGAAAAAGAAAATAATAAATAATACAATCTAATATTTTTTTGTGACTAATTATTGTTCTTCATAATCATTTTATAGGAGGCTGTATATGTCATTTAATAATTCATAATAGCAGGGCCGGTTTTACCCACAGGCATCATTGGCGACAGCCCAGGGCCCGACATAGAGGGGGCACAATATTTTATCAATAAGATTTAATATATATATATATATCTATATATATATATATATCTATATATAATTATATGTGTATAGAGAGTGGAATGTCAAAAAAAAAAAAAATATCAGATTTCTAGACGTAGATCGCGTCTTTACTTCTTCTTCTTCAAACGCGCAACGGGAGGCACAAAACTGATTATCCAAGCATCTCTTGGTCTCTCCCAAGTCCCAAACCTTGAAACCTAGCAATTTTTTTTTTTTTTTTTTTTTAAATTTGGTTTCAATGGTTACTCAATTCTTCAGTTCATTCTCATCCATCACCCAATCTTTCTCCTCTCTATGTTTCTATTATTCTACAGTAATCATACAAATTTTTCAGCTTTCCATCGATGTAGATTGAGGTACAATTCAAAATAGGTATTGGGTGTTCTTCAATTTTGATATCCAATGAAAATTTGGATATCAAAAGTTTTGTTCTTCAATATGTTCTTCAATTTTTCAGCGTTACTAACAACCTACTCATTCATTGGTTTTCAATTTTCAATATTAGGTGCAATTGGAAGTTGGAATTGCAAGTCAATCTCGATCAGAAAAGAAAGAACAAGAAGGAAAAGAGCAAATACCAGATTTCCAGGTATTGTTCTATGCTCCAATGTTTATCAATTATCATTCAAAGTGATTTCTAACAACCTGCTCATTCATTGGTTTTCAATTTTCAATATTAGGTGCAATTAGAAGTTGGATTTGCAAGTCAATCTCGATCAGAAAAGTAAAAACAAGAAGGAAAAAAGTTGATTCCAGATTTCTTGGTTTTATTGCTCTATGCTAAAATGTTTATCATTCAAAGTTTAGTGTTTTGGCTTGCTTGTTTGAGTTTTTTCTGGCTAGTTTCAATAATGTTACCTTGGAAACAACTCTTAGGTTCTCAAAAAAAAAAAATAATAATAAAAAAAGAAAAGAGAAGAACAAATTATTCAATCTCAATGGGGATCTTTATATAGATATTTTGTTAAAGAAACAAATGAATTTGTTGAAAATCATGTTCAGAATTTAGTAAATGAATCTGAACTACAAATTCATTCTGATGACTTTGTAGAAAATCATAATGAGGTAAATGAAGAACTTGGTGATATAGGTGAAAATGAAATTGACAAAACAAAAAATAATGAAAATCCTTGCCATTATGAAATTATTGCCAATGAACTTGAATGCTTGAAATCATCAGTTGATTTGAATACTTTTTATCCTAGAGTTTGGGATAGTCTAGATTCAAAAATGAGAGACTTGCTTGTAGAAAAAGGACCTATTACCAAAACTAATATCAACTTTCCTAAGGATGAATTAGGTCGTCACTTTTCCTATGAGTTTTATGTTCAAAAATTACCAAATGGTGAATCTTTTGCTAGAAAATGGTTGATTTACTCAAAACAGCTAGATAAAGTTTTTTTGTTTCTGTTGTAAATTATTTAAAACAACTCACTCGAGAAGTCAATTAGTAAGTGAAGGGATAAGAGATTGGAAACGTCTTGGTATAACATTAAATTTACATGAAAACAGTTTTGAACACCTCATGAACTTGAGAACTTGGGCTAAGTTGCGAGTGAGATTGAATAAGAATCAAACAATTGATAAAGACTTACAAGAGTTAATTAAGAAAGATACTGAACATAGGAAAGAGGTTATGGTCAGACTAATTGCTGTTGTGAAATGTCTTGTAAAGAATAGTTTGGCCTTTCGTGGAGCAAATGAAAAAGTTATGAAGATTCTAATGGAAACTTTTTAGGCTTACTTGAAATGATTGCTGAGTTTGACCCCATAATGAAACAACATTTTCGACTTATTCAAGATAAAGAAATTCATTATCATTATCTTAGCCATAAAATTCAAAATAAGCTGATTGGTATGTTGGCCTTAAATGTCAAGAGTGCAATCATTAAAAAAAATCAAAGAGGCAAAATATTTTTCGGTAATCCTTGATTGCACTCCTGATGCAAGTCACAAAGAATAGATGACTTTAATTATAAGATGCGTAGATGTGTCGAGTTCTCCAATAAAAATAGAAGAGTTCTTTTTAGAATTTCTAAATGTGGAAGATACATCATATTTAGGGCTTTTTAATGAATTACAAGCAAGTTTAAAATCTCTTGATTTAGATATTGATTATGTGCGAGGATGAGGCTATGATAATGGATCTAATATGAAAGGAAAACATCAAGGTGTTCAAAAAAGATTTCTTGATATAAATCCTAGAGCCTTTTATATGCCGTGTGGTTGTCATTTTCTTCATTTAGTACTGTATGACATGGCAAACTCTTGTCATAAAGCAAAATCTTTTTTTGGAAAATGCCAAACAATTTATACGGTGTTCTCTAATTCTACAAAGCGATGGAGTGTTTTATTTGAATATATAGATGACTTGACTTTGAAATCTTTGTCAACTACACAGTGGGAAAGTCATATTGAAAGTGTCAAAGATATAAAAAATCAAGCTGCCCAAATAAAAGAAGCCTTAAAATAATTGGCAGAAATTAGTGATGATGGAAAAGTGTGTAGGGATGCTGAATCTGTGAAATTTGGTGAACTTTCAAGCTTTGATTTTTTTGTTAAGTTTGGTTATTTAGCATGACATTTTGTATAAAATTAACTTGGTTAGTAAAAAGTTACAATCCAAAGATATGCTTCTTGATGTTGCCTTGAAGAATTTAGAGGGACTAGTTTCTTATTTTGAAAAGTATAGGGAAAATGGGTTTAATTCTGCCCTGACTAAAGCTAAAGAAATTGCAAATGACATGGGAGTTGATCCTGTATTTCTTATAAAACGTCCTATTTGCATAAAAAAGCATTTTGATGAAATTCCAAATACTTAAAGGGAACAACAATCTGCTTAAGAGTCCTTTAGAACTGATTACTTTTTGGTTTTAGTTGATATGGCTCTTTCTTAATTAAAAAGCAGGTTTGAACAAATGAAAACTTTTGAATCTATTTTTGGCTTCTTGTTTGATGCATCAAAGTTAGCTTATTTGGATGATGATGAATTGAAAAGTCATTGTTTGAATCTTGAAACTGCTTTGAGAAATGGTGAGGGTTCTAATATTAATGCGAAATATTTGTTTATGGAGTTAAAAAATTTGCAGGAGACGTTGCCGAATGAGGCATATGAAATAGATAGCTAGGGCTTGGACATCCATTCAAATTATGGAGTTTACAAAGAAAATGGATATGTTTCCAAGTGTTATGGTTGCCTATAAGATTTTATTGACTATACCGGTAATAGTAGCAACCGCTGAAAGAAGTTTTTCAAAATTAAAATTGTTAAGGTCTTATTTGCGGACTACCATGACTCAAGACAGGCTGAATGGATTAGCTATTTTAACCATTAAAAGAAATATGTTAGCAAATGTTAACTATGAAAAGATAATTGATGATTTTGCTTCAAGAAATGCAAGAAGACATCATTTTAGATGATTTGTAATCTTTTTATACGGGGTTTTGGTTTTATGTCCCTCCCCCGGTTGTATAATGTTTCCTTATGTAATAAAATCGGCGTAGGGATGAGCCATCCAGCTTGACTGGGTTCCAAACCCCTAAAAAAAAGGGATTTAGAGTATGACATTTGTAAGAATTATTACATGTCTATTTAGGCTAGTTGGGCAAACAAAAAAAATTTCGCCCTTGGCATCAAAAAGCTCTGGACCGGCCCTGTATAATAGAATGAGGTAAAGTGAGCAGATTTGGAGGTCCCAATATAAATACTCGATCTTCTCTAAATGCAAAGTTGTGTGAGGAGAGATTTCCTTAAGGTGAATATAAAGCGAATCTGGGTGAGGAGTATTCCCTTAGTGGGAAATCCGAGTGAGGAGTGGAATCCATGTGAGGAAAAATTTCCTCAAGA
Source organism: Rosa lucieae (assembly GCA_024704745.1). Taxonomy (NCBI): domain Eukaryota; kingdom Viridiplantae; phylum Streptophyta; class Magnoliopsida; order Rosales; family Rosaceae; genus Rosa; species Rosa lucieae. The sequence continues at coordinate 56,112,663 of CM045498.1, forward strand.
CGAATCTAGGTAAGGAGAATTCATGATGGAGTAATTTCAGCAAAAGAAAACAAATTTGATGGAGCCATATTTCAAAAAGCTCATTGTAATTCAAAAAATTTTATGGAATTACATAGAGTCTCTTTTTGGATGTAGATGAAGTTATATATCTATTTATAAATAAATTCAATAAATTGACTGTTTTAAAAAATATATATTTTTCAAAATATCTCTGATATTTTTGATATTTATTTATTTATTTTTTTTTTGATAAATATGTAAAAATTAATATTTTAATCCTTGATTATGTGTATATCAAAATATTGTAGTGGATACGACAACTTATCAAACAAATTATATGAATTCTTGTTGATTTTGAAATCCGAAATGCCATAAAACCAATAGAAATTGCATTTAGTTGTAAACTTCATCATTAAGAATTGCGGGTGATTTCATCATTAAGAATTGCGGGTGATTTACTTGAATCATCGATTATTCCATGTCCTCCCCAAGACTGAATTGCCTCATATGCGCTGCACCTCTCCTTGTCAATGACGTTCCATTTACGAGTCCCACCGACTAATGAGTAATCATCTAAGCTTTCTTTTCTAAGTGTTTTGTCTCATTCCAACAATTAATAGTTGGTCATGTCCTTTAAGATATTGTTTCTGTACAATTTCATCTCATAGTCAACCAATATTCCATGTAATCCTTGAATCATCCATTATTCCATTTGTGGCTGTCCTTTAAGATATTGTTTCCGTAACCGTGTCATTGTCAACCAATATTGAATCATCCATTATTCCATGTGCTCCCAAGACTGAATGGCCTGATATGCATTGCACCCCTCCTTGTCAACAAAGTTCCATTTATGAGTCCCACGGACTAATCATCAAAGCTTTCTTTTCTAAAGTGCTTTGTCTCATTACCAACAATTAAAAGTTGATCATGAGTTTCAACACAGCGTTGTTTTGCCTCATCACCAACAATTAATAGTCGCCGCAAATCCTTTAAGCTTTTGTTTACGTATTATTTCGTCTCATAATCAATCAATATTATTTGAGTGAGGTTACGTTTGGTTATTTAGAATGAGAATAAAAATGGAGGAAATAATTACAGAGTAAAAATATTCATGCGTTTGATTAAGAAGGGGGGGGGAGATGAGTTTAGAAATCAGAACCTCCTGATCAAGACCGATTCTTTTATTCTCACATTCCAATTATCTCTAATTCATGATTATTTCTCATTCTAAGTAAGTAAATATGCCATGAATGAATAGCCACTATGCATCAATTATTGAGTAGTAACTGGTAAGTGATAGCAACAAATATAACACCTCTCACTTCCCAACTCTTTGCACAATCGATAGATAAGTATAAAATGAAGAGCATCATAGCAAAAGAGGTCAACCCATTTATTAAGCTCTGCAAGCGGTACAAAAATGATACACTCAAAGGGTCGACAGAAAGAATTGTTCCTCACAATACCCTAAAACAAGAATAAGAGCCCAAAATACTCTCAATACACCCGCATTTTAGGAAGTCCACCTACCATTATTCAAACAAAAATCTAGAATCTCCAAAACTAATAAAGTAAAATGACCCTCAGAGTACCTAGTTTTGCCGACCTAAACAAAATTTAAACAATTTTTGAAGTAGAAGATGATGAGTCACCAAAACCTCCGGTCTTCGGCCACAAAGTGATCGGAATACCCCCTAGTGACAGACTCATTGTCTTTGGTTGCGCATGAAAACCCTCGGACTCTTTGGCTTTTGCACTTACTTGATGTATTAGAACTCTTATTGGCTTTTGTCTCCTAAAGTCATAAATGGTTGATTAGATGCATAGCCAAAGTATTGGCCTATCAAACTATATAAAGGTTGAACACCATATTTCCGAAAGATAACTAGTCTGGCACTCCTTCACAGAGAGCAACGGACCAAGTAAATATAATTAAGCCCCTCTTACCACCTCTGGCTACCTCTTTTCATCTTCTACCTTCTTCAACAAGAAGAAAAAGCCCAAATCTAATCAGGCTAAACTAGATCGGGACAAACTCACTATATCCACCAGAAAAGGCCTCGAGAAAAAACTAGAAAATAAGATTTGCTGGACCAATTAGCAGTTCAATTATAGTCCAAAGGAGAACCTAGCCCAAGGTCGAAGCCCAAAAAGGCCAACCCGGCCAAAACCCATCTCCACCCCGTGCAGCATGTATGCCCGTGCAACGGCCACGACCCCGGTCGCCGCCCTTCGAGGAAACGCCACCTCCCATCGCCGCCGCCATCTAAGCAAACGAGTCTGGATGCCCATCAGGCCTGAACCCGGGTATGGGACACCAAACACACCCCGCCGTCTACTGCATGCCAACGACGCCTCCACAACCTCCAACCAGCGTCCCCGGAACTCTGCCGCTACCATCTTTGCCGCCAACGAGGATCGAAAAGGGATGAACGCCGGCCAACCAATGTTAGTTTCATTTGGTACTTTTGCTATGATGCATGTGTTCTCTTTTTGTTTCATCTGCGCGCACAACTATATATATGTTTCTGGGTTCTCTGCTTCTAAATTTTCATGCGCATATCAGGGTTTTTAATTATCTGATACTGATTTAGTGGCCGGAAATAGGGAAGTGGCAGGTCTATTTGACAAGCAGGCAGAGATATACGTAAAAGGTCGGCCAACATATCCCAAGGAATGGTATTCTATGCTGGCTGCTCTCACCCCACAACACTCTTTAGCTTGGGATGTTGGCACTGGCAATGGCCAAGCTACCGTTGGTGTAAGTGTATTGTGGGTAATTTGTCCAATAAAACATATCATTGTTGTTGAATCTGTAGATTAAGGGCAGTTTGGTGAAAGACAAAAATCATATGCAATTCGTATCTGATACACAGTTTGGGGACCTTTTTTTTATGTTCTTTCCTAAATGAAATATTGTGTCAGCACTTTTGTATGCATGCTGCTAAACTTCATGTCACTATACACAGCTTTTAGAGCATTACGACCAAGTAGTTGCAAGTGACATAAGTGAAGCACAATTGAAATATGCCATCCAACATCCTCGAGTTCGATACATTCACACTCCAGCATCAATCTCAGACGATGAAATGGTAAACTTAATAGGGGGCGGTCACGAAAATTCAGTTGATTTGGTTACAGTGGCTGCTGCCATTCACTGGTTTGATCTCCCACGCTTCTACTCGCTTGTCAAACGCCTTCTGCGACAACCAGGAGGCATAATCGCTGTTTGGTGCTACAATGGCATGGTCGTAAGCCCCGACTTTGATCTTGTAATGAAGCGTTTACACGAAAGTTGTCTACCATTTTGGGACCCGATGACACAGTACGCATGGGGGGGTTATACGACACTTCCTTTTCCATTTGAGAGCGTTGGATTGGGTCGTGAAGGTGAACCTATCACACTTGAAATACCAAAGGAATTGTCATTTCAGGGGTTTGAAAGGATGTTGAGGTCTTTCTCTGCAGTCGCTACAGCTAAAGACCGGGGTGTGGATTTGTTGTCTGAAGATGTGATTAAAGAGCTTCACAGAGCCTGGGGTGCGCATGACCTGGTTAGATCAGTTACATACAAGGCATTTATGCTTGTGGGCAGATTATAACCTTTATGTAATGCTTATAATATCCATGGAATTGGGAACTAAAACGTGCTGTATTTGTTTATGCAAATTATAATGTACGTTTGTGTTATTATAGTATTGCTTCTCTATATTTACAATCAGAGTACACTCTTCAAATGGTATTCGAAGTATCAATTACAGTAGTTTTTTGGATTTACACGTTACTTGTATCATTTTAAAGTTTGTCATTTAGACTAATTTGGTTTCATTTGGACTAGGGCTATCACTCGGTCCGTTCGAATCGGTTTTAGGTCTTACAAACTTTAAAACTAGAGCTTTCGATTTCTAAATAGAGCTACCAATTACCAACTAAAATTTTCGGTATTTAATCATAACTATCAAATTCGTTACTTCGGTTTTCAGTATACCAACTTACAACAAGTATTTCTTTGTAATTTAAATTCTTTTCAAGTATTTCTGTCTTATGTATATATAACATCAAATTTGAGTCATTTTCAATAAAACTAATTATTTAATGATCTTTTACCAAGTTACTTAAAATACATATGCTATAAATGTGGTATTAGTAATAGTGTTAATACTATTATGAAAAGTAATTATGTTATAATATACATGTATATGTGTTGAAAAATAGTGTATATAGCTAATTTTTGGATAATCGAAAAATTCGGTATTTTCCAAAATCAAACTAACTTTTCGGTAATATTCTATTTCAATTTTATTGATTTCTATCGATACCAAAAAGTCAGTTAAAAGATAAAATATTGGTTGGTATTCAATCGGTTCTATATTATCAAACCAAATGGTAGCCCTAGTTTTGACCAATGAATTAAAAAGCAAGCCTTGAGGCGCGCCTAAGGCTCAAAACGCGAAAATCTGGCCTGAAATTGAGTGTGTTCGCATGGTTAGGCGATGAGGCTGCTGAGGCGTGGACAAAGGCGGGAAAGGCGAGAAAGGTGACGCCCAAGGAGTCAAAGGCGTACGCGCAACAACAAATGAAAATGACGTCGTTTTGAAATGGATTGGGTCTAAAGCCTTTCTAGGTCGCGACCCAGACTAATCAATTGTTGGAGAGCCGATTTCAGCCCTTTCTCTTCCAAAAGATAGCAAATTCGATCCCTAACCCAGAGTTTGAGTTACTAGTTCGATTTCGATTCGCAGCAGTCAATTTGAAGGTATTGGAATTCGATTCGCAGCAGGCCATTTGAAGGTATGAAGTTCCTCTCTGCTGGGGTGGAGTTCATTGGTGAATGTGAAACCTCCGATCTGTATGAAGTTCCTCTCTGTTGGGTTGGATTTCATTTAGAATTTGTTGCTAGGTGGATTTCATTTAGAATTTGTTACTGGGTTGGATATCTCTGCTGAGTATATCGTTATTGTGTGTTCTTTGTTTTGGTTTTAGAGGTTTCATTTAGTCATTCAAACTGTTAGAGTTTAGACATTGATAGGAATTTATTCATAATTCAATTGCCTTCTTTCAGGAGATAAGAAATGTTGCCATGAATTGTATTAAGGTTTACAAACCTTTTCATCTCATGTTTGACACTTCAAGCAAGAAAAATGGTATTGCTCTGCTTAGAAATGTTTTCTGCCTGTTTCTGATTTTGTTTTGATACTGAAATACTGAGTTGTTAATGGCAGGAAACCATGCAATTTGGATTAATCATCTTGATAAGCTGCTGGACTTGGTGGTCCAGCAGAAAATGCTAATCCTATCGGACAGGAACTTGCTTCCTTCTCTCTTGGCCTCTTTGCTCAGCCCGTCCGTCCAGAGCTTCTGAGGACCAAAGAATATTGAGTTAAGGTGAACCACTATCCTCATTGAAGCCTTCATTTGAATTTTATTACTGTCAGCACTCAGCAATTCGTGGTATGCATGTGTTATCTAGTAATTAAAATTAGGAGAATCCAATGGGAAATAAGTTAATTTTCTTCAATGTTTAGTGATGGTATCATTATATATGAAGAGAGTCTACTCCAGATTCCTGATTATCATGCTGTGATCCAAGAATACAAGGTGAAAAGAACTGAAAACTCTGGAAAGCTGAAATTAATAGGAATAATTGCTAGTTGAAATTTGAGTTCTTTTATACTAGCCTCTTGGGAGTGCTTGTCATTTGGCCTTTTCTATTTTGTTAGGAAACTGATTATTAAGGGAAAAATCATTAGTCTTGCTTATGTTACGAAAAATTTGATGTGAAAGAGATTTGGCCCTTACTAAGTCTTCCTTTGTGGTTCTGTGTATAGGAACTGTTCCATATGGGCATGCTTCTTTCTTAGCCCATGTTTGGAACAATGGATTAGTCACAAGATTAACAGATTCTTTTGTCTCAGATGAAAATGAAGTTGGTATATATCAGTGTAATAATTACATCAATATAGGTCTTTTATACCCTAAACCCTAAACCTTACGCCTCAAGGCGAACGCATTCTTGAGGCTCATTGAAAAACGCCTTGGCCTACCCCTCAGCGTTTTAAAAAATTGGTTTTGACTAAAGCATATCGGAATCTCGACCGTTCACTTCTTAGGACTCCATGAATAGATCAGTTCTACAAATTTTCAGCCAAATTGGTAACCGTTAAAGTATCGAACTAGAATAAATCAATGGACGAACCAATCTGTCAAACCTGATTCATTCATATCACAATTTTGGATGCCTTTATGATTATACATTTAGACGAAAATTTGCTGAATGGTAGAAATGTTAATAAGTGATTGAAAAGTTGGTCAAATAATCAATCCCTTAAAAGGACAAAAAAAAAAAAAGGGATCCCTCACTAGAAGGGTCCTATATATTAGGGCTAGCATTTTGGGTCGAATTGGCGGAACCAGCCGAGTTTCGAACTGGCCCAAACCGTGTTGGGCCGAAATCAAAAAAATTGTAAGAGGTGGGGTTCAAACCCCTCACCTCTTACACACCCCAACCTAGCTCCCAACCACATGAGCACAAGTTTCTCTCAATATATTTCGTACATACAAACATTATATTTATTGTTTCTTAGATGATCGATTAAACAAAACAAAACTCCTTTCCTTATCTCTCTCTCTCTCTCTCTCCAGTCTCTTCTATCTTCTTCTTCGACGTTCTTCTTCTTCTTCTTCATAGACTGGTGGATTTGCTCAAGTTATGCTTCATCTCTTCATCTTCTCTTTTTTTTTTTTCTTTTTTCTTCCTCCACAATCCCTATCAAATCATCATTAGATCAACATCAGATCTTCGTCATCTAATTAGTAATTACCATATCTTCCATTATCAAATCAACATTATCTGATCATCCTCATCTCCAACATCATGAATCTCTGGTGGAGGAGGAAGAATAATAGTCTCAAAATCATCAAATTTTAGACATGAATCTCCTGTTGCAAATCCACTCAAAATTGAACTATGCCAACCGAAATCTCGGCTTGTCGACAGTCGGTATACCAATTATTCGAATCAATAACTGTTTCAGAATCTGCTTACCGACAAGAGTCGGTTCGGCAACCGGCTGTTGCAAAATTGCCTCAGTTTAGTACCGAATTCAACCCTGCTATATATCAGGGCCCTTCTAGTGAGGGCCCTATATATATATGATCTACTCATATATACCTAAGAACTAAATGATTGAGATATGAATATGTGATCGAAAAATGTGTCTAATAAGTGATCCCTTAAAATTCCAAAAAAAAAAAAAGGATCCTTCATTAGAATGGCCCTATCTGTGTGTGTGTGTGTGTGTGTAGGGAGACAAAAGCCCTAGCCTCCCTAACCTCCCAACTAGCTTTCAACCCTTAGAGAATTCTTGTTCGCCTGGTGGCGCGTCCTTGGGATGTCATTGTCAGATGGGCATCTAGGCGGCGTCCTTTGACGTCGGACAACTATTCCTAGGCAATGCATGCTTCATGGATCTTTAGGCTTGGTTGAGACTAATCTCCATTAGTGGCGTAGGTAGGAATGTATATAAATGGGGGCAAAAAATTTTCTTTCCTTTCTGCCTCTCCTCTAACCGGCAGAGCAACTTCAGGCCAGTTTTGAACATGCAAAGTACTAGGACCGACCTAAACCCGAACTGAGACAATATAGTCTGGTTTCTCAGGGGTTTCGATTCCTGGCAATAGCACCAAGGCTACAAATAGTACCATTATGCAATCTGCAGTAGCAGCAACGCTACATCTGCAACAAATAATGAAACAAATCAATTTTCTCCACTTGGTCGGTGCCGTTAGAAGCGTGGCTAATGTGGAGGAGATCAAGGCGTGTTAGGGGGAAGGCGCTATGCATTGAGCAACTAAGGGAGTGTTGAACTGATGGAAGAGGAAGAAAATGAAGCAGAAAGAGATAAAGAGGAGACCGAGAGTTAAGAAAGATTGATTAAAAAAAAAATTTTTAAAAGAGAGAGAGAGAGAGTGAGAAGGTCGATTTCTAGTTTCTGGAGGAGGGGCAAAGTTGGGGTTGACTGGCTGAGGAAGAAGAAGAAGAACCGAAGAAGAAAGAAGAAGAGAGAATGAGAGAAATCATGTTGGAGGAATAATGGAATATTGCCACTTAGAGGAGTACCCATATTATTAATATAGTATTAATATATGATCAGTGAAGTATGGGGGCACTGAATCAAAAGAAGTGGAGGCAAAAAGAAGATCAGTGAATAAAATATATGATTTTACTAGGGGTCACTGCCCCACTCATCCTTCATTAGCTCCGCCACTGGTCTCCATGGCCGCAGTCTGCTTCGTTGTGTCAAGGAGGACACTGTGCTGCGGGTTAGATGAAGGTGGAGCAGGCGACATGATTCGTTATTAATGGCGGCTGTACGGGTGGTCGAGAGGTAGCCGATTCCTCTTGGATCCGGGGTTGATGGTGATTTCATCTCTTTGCTTTGGATTTGCCAATGATGGTGGGCACTCACGGAGTGGTTACCAGATTTGGTCATCGACGTTGGTGGCTTTGTTGTTACTAGAGGTGGCAGAGAGGGTACGATGCTGAAACTGCTCGTTGTCGGGATTCTGCTTGGGCTCATGTGGTTGGGCATGGTTTGTGTGTCTTGCTCTTGGACCTGTGGTCTTGTAAGTTGTTTTCCTTTTCTTCTAGTCTTTTGTTTTCTAGTCTCTTTTTAGGCCTTTCTTAGCAGTCTAGTGGATTTTTTCCTACCTAGTTTAGCATTTGGTCTTGGTCTTGGTTTTTGTTGGCTTAATTCTCAGTGCCTCTAATTGTACATTAATTGAGGTCTCTAGGACCAGATTTACTATTTTCAGAGTTAGGTTGGGAGTGTCGGGTCCTTCTATTTTTAGCTTAGTTCTTCTAGCGCCTTCGGCTGTAATACCAAAGGAGGATTCCACTATATCTACGTATTTGATTGTATAGTGAGTAGGTCTATTTCCTATGTACCACTGTGGGTACTACCACTATCTTCTTGTGTGTCTATAAATGGAAGCAAAATGGTATATAATGGCCTATTTTGGTTTGTGATGAATATAATTTTCGCCCTATGGGCTAGATTAAAAATACATATAGGGGGACGTTCAGAAGAGGACGTCCTGAAATAGAAAAACATGCGATCGTCTCATCACAGCCGTTCAATTTCTTTCCATGAGATTGGACGACTAAATCTCAGTTTCTTTTAGATTGGCCTCCATGGGTTAAAAAAAAATCACAAATTGATCTTTGTTGTTATCGACGCAACCACTAAGCACAGACCAGAACATCAAAGTGCATTTGAGAAAAGATGAAATTTTTTTTATGCCAATTCTAGAATGAGATGCCTCAAAGTTCCAAATCCAATGCCCTGCGCTCTATTTATCCCTCTTTACTCTTTTTCTTTCTTTATCCTTTGCTCAGACTAAGAGCTAAAAACCTGACATATAAGAACCTATAAGGCCATAATCTACTAAGGCTCATTAATCCAAACCCAAAGTTCATTTCTTACCTCAAAATGCTATTAGTTCTCCCAAATTTTGATTTTGTAACTTTGAATCCCCAAATTTGATTGAAAAAAAAAAAACTCTGATTTTCAGATAACTGAGATTGATGCTTAATTGGCTTGCGATGAGTTAGTTTGAATCCTCAATTGGCTAAAGCAACAACAAATTTCCATCTTCCCTCTGTAATTTGGCTTTCGAAGAAGCTTTGAATCTAAATATGTATGAGAGAGAGAGAGAGGTGATCGGTGTTGGACTGTTGGCCGTGTACTAGCTTTTTAAAAGGAAGCTGAGCATCACGGTCCAATCTCAAGAAAAAAAAAATCTATTAAATACTGTTTAGTCCTTGAATTTTTGTCTGAAAAACACTTCAGTCCCTGACCTTCCAATTTCACACGTTTAGTCCTTTGTACTCTCAAATTTGAACCAATAGGTCTATTTCGTTACTCTTTATCCAAAAACACCGTTAAATTGTTGACGTGGCATTTTTTCTGCATCAAAATATCTAATATACCCTCACTCTTTTTTTTCTAATTAATTTTTTTTTTCCTTTTCTTTTGTATTTATCTCTTCTTCTCTCTCACCTCCAGAAATCTTAACACAACCACAACCCCCTCCGTCTCTAACCCCTTCGCCACGCTCGCCAACCAGATTGAACACCATCAACCACACATTGATTCCAACTTGTGGCGCTGAGAGCCCAATGCCATCAGTATTGTGTAAAAAAATAAATATTAAATAAATAAATAACCAAGGCAACAACAAGAACTCTTGTTAATAACAACAACCATTTCTCAAAGCTCGAATCTTTCTAATCCCAATCACCAAACACCAAATGATCACAACTTACTTGTACATTATGTCAAACATTTCCTCCATAATTTCTTCAAATTTTCATCAAACGATTCAATTCTCTTTTTCTTTGCTCTCAGAATAGGGTCTGGATACTCCACAATTTTCAGAGGCTTCTCAAATTCAACATCAGCAGCTATAAATTCAATCAGTTAGGAACAATTTGATAAAGAATGAGGATTTGAGCTTGGAATCTGAATTACCAGAAGCTACGTCATCTTCTTTGAGTGAGGAGCCTTGTTTGGCCATCTCTTTTTCCTGATCTTTGCCGAACCCTAAGCTTTTCCCCTCTTCTTCTTCTTCTTCAAGCTGCATCTCCTCCACTCCTCGCTTCACCAAGGTCCTCTCTCTCTCTCTCTCTCTCTCTCTCTCTCTCACCGTTCTCAGCAACCAAAATTACCCAAAACATCGTTTCTGTTTTCCAATCCAAAGCTTAAATCACCAAGGTCTCCGCCTTGAACCACCACATCGTCTCCCTCACCTCCTGCACCTACGGCCTCTTTCCCTTTACCCACCACTATCGCCCAATTGCTCTACCTCCTTCACCACAAGCCATTGTCAATTTTCCTTCAATTTCAATCTCAATTCAAACTCAATTGAAGAATCAGGGAAGGGTGACAGAGGGACAAGATTTGATCTTGTTTTGGGGAGCAGGGTGGCTGGCGAAGCAGTGGCGTTAGTGATAACGGTGGGGATAGGGCATGGATTCGGTAGAGAGTCGTTGAAGGTTTTCCGAGATCGAATTCTTCTCTGAATGTGAGAGAGAAGAAGAGATAAACAGAAAAAGAAAAACAAAAAACAAAAAAGAGAAAAAATTAATTAAAAAAAAGTGAGGGTATAATAGACATTTTGATGCAGAAAAAATGCCACGTCAACAATTTAACAGAGTTTTTGGACGGAGAATAACGGAATGGACCTATTGGTTCAAAATTTGAGAGTACAAGGACTAAACGTTTGAGATTAGAAGACCAGGTATTGAAGTGTTTTTCCTCAAAATTTCAAGAACTAAACAGTATTTAATCTAAAAAATTGAATGGCTGTGATTAGACGTCCGCATGTTTTTCTTTCTCACGGACGTTCTCTTCTAAACGTCCATGTACCCACACAAACACACACACACACACACACCATAAAGGTCCCTTCCACTAAGGGATCCTTTTTTTGGTCTTTTCTAAGGATAGGGCATTAGACAAACTTTTTTATCACATTTCGGCATCTCAACCGTTCAGTTTTTAAGTCTTAATGCCACAGAATTGTGCAGCTTGTACCTTAGTACGTAGGAGAGTTCTATACTGCTCTGGCATATTTCTGCTCTAGAAATAATGTTTCAGAGGTTTTTATTGCTCAAGAAAATTCCTTTTTTTTTTTTGCTTGCTTGTGGTCTAGTTATGTTCTGCTTAGCCTTGTGAAATGAAGCTTGAATAAGATGGAGTGTTTGACATGATATCCATCCAGTTCTTTTAGGTTGGAGAGTACAATTTGTATACCGAAACGGCGTTGGTTTTTTTGAAACAGAAGTGAAGCTTCATGAATCATGACTGCTGAGAGGTACGTCTTTGTCATTATGAGTTTCTTGGAAATTTTTGTTAAGGGTCAGTAAACCACTTTCTGATTTGTTTTAGTTGATTTTATAATCTACTGTCAATTTTGTTGTCTTTCCTTGTGAATAATATGAATATTAGTTTACGAGCTTCTTTTTGACTTATGACTAAAGTTGTTTTTTTTTCTTTAAAAGAAACTTTACTCTAAAAAAATAGTTCATACTCCTGGGGAAAAAAGGACAGATATGCATATAAAAGCATATCAATTGTTGTCAATTGATAATCAGAATGTGAACCAGATTCTAAACATAGTGCATATTACTTTCTTAATCAGACTATCCACGTTTGGATTATATAGTAGAAGCATGTGCATTTGATAAATCCCAGCTTTGATAGATTCCTCTATAATTGTTCCATTACTATGAACTTCTGAAGAATAATATTAGGTGCTTTTTGTGCTAGAGGCAATACAGTTATCTTATGTTGCAGCCAGCAGATTATGAGTGTCCATTCTTCTTATGCTGCACAGAAGAAGCTTGTAAGCTTACGTTGTAGCCAATCAAATGAAGTTTTGCCAATTCATCATGATAGATCAATAGATTCAAGACATTGGTTGTAGAATGATGAGAAGGCTCAGAAGTTAGCTCTAAGAATTAACTTGAGGCCATAAGCTCCCATTAGGAATAAGTAGGCTAGTGTTAAGTTGCAAGCAATGGCAGACTCAAAAATTTATTTATGTGGGGGCAAACTTGAAGTGTAATAGCCAATAAAATTGAAAACTTTACTACCACATAATCGAAAGATAAAATTTTGCCATTTGCCAAAATCTCCAAAAGAATCTATAAGAAAGAGTAATTAAAATGAACTCTTATACAAAAACAACATTTAACAATAAAGAGAAAGATCTACAGTATTGAATAAATTGTGTATATGATTGCATGTTATGTTCATTTAGGAAATTTGGGAGCTTTCTTCACATCATCAATAATCTCTATAGGAATATAGGTCAAGCTTTTATGTTTATTCTTTTATTAAATGTTACTATTTCTTTTATTATTTAAAAGCTCTCTGTCCAAAGAAAATGCCTTTTTGGCTGCCACATCTTTTAGACTTATTTTATCAATTAATATTATATCTTATTAAAGCATTGGGCTTAGTGGGTACATGGCACATCTCTTTAATTTACGTTGAAAATGATTGGCTGTGGCGGCATATATGCTATATTTAGACCAAAACTTTATCTGCTAGATTATACATCGTCACTAAATAACACTGCGAACAAAAAGCCAGTGGGCGCATCAGCCCCCAGTTTCCCTATGCTGGGTCCGCCAGTAGTTGCAAGTACATTATTATTAGTTGTATTTTGGTTTATGTGAAATAATTATGGATGTATTTGTTGGCTGCAATGATAGATTGAATAAGATATGGCATTTATGTAGTTTCCATATTATATTCTAATTGTCACACAATAGAAATACAAATGTGTCATCTGAAATACAATGCAACCACTAAATCAAAGACAATAAGTTGTTGGAGCTACTTATGAACAACTGAATTCAAGAAAAATCTGTTGTTATTTTCCCACTTAGACAACAGAAAATTTTAGTCTTACAAGAAAAGCAAAGACAGATGTATAAACTTTTGTTGACTCAAAACAAAAACAACCACATAAAATTGTAGTCCTAGTAATATAGTATCAACAATGATAACAAAAAAATCTATGGTTAAAAATATAGGATAAATATCACAAATGGTTACTCAAGTTTTACCTGTTCGATACTTTGGTCACTCACTTTTTAAATATATCACTTTAGTCACCCAATTTTAACTCTGTTATTCACTTTAGTCACTTTGTTAATTTTTTTTCATTAAAAAAAAATTATTTGCCACAATATCAAGGATATTTTCGTCCAACCGATTGTGAAAAATTGAGAAATCTGAATTGGAATGATTGGAAGAAGCAGTGATTAAAGTGAGACAAAATACTCATTCGGTAATTAAACTGATTGACAGAGTAATAGTTGAGTAACCAAAGTGATATTTTTAAAAATTGAGTGACCAAAATATCGAATGAGTAATAGTTGAGTGACCATTTGTGAAATTCTCCCATAAATATATTCAAACGACATATAATTATAACTTAAATGAATGTACAACAACAAATAAATGCCTTGTGTTTAGTAGTTTAGCTAATACTTAACTGTTATTAGAATATAAAACAAACAACAAAAAATTGTTACTGTAAGTCATTAGAAACAACATACAACTATCGTCTGAATTCAACCAACACATGTCTTGGATTTAATTAGACAACAGATGACTTGAAAACCTTCTGTTGTCTGAAAAATCAAACGACAGAGGAAATCTGTCGTCTGATACAGCCAAGAGACTGCACAATTCTAGACAACAAATTTTTCTTCGATTAGATGACAGAGGAGCTCTGTCATCAAATAGCTTTTCTGGCATAGTGAAATTATAATGTTTATGCAATATTAGCCTTGTATTGGACATAGTATTGCTTCTCTATATTTACCATGGTATTAAAAGGCGTGTTGAGGCGTGCCTCAAGGCGTCCTAGGCTCAAAAATGCTACAAAATTGAGAAAGTTTTGATGGGTAGGTGCTAAAGGTCAAAAAACGCAATCTCAAGGCATAAAAAGCACATAAAGGCAGCTTGGTTAGGGTGCACACCCAGAAAATTTTTGGCTGTTTTTTTTCGTGAAAAACTAAAAAACCTACAAGCATACCTCATCTGTATTATGTTCCTCTCAAAGCCCAGAAGCATAGTCATCGTGAGAGAGAGTTAGTCTTCAAATAAAGCACATGAACATGTTTGGGATAAGAGCTCAGTTATCTATCTTTTCTGATAAGATTTGAGCTACTACTAGATAACAACTATTAGGTATTGGGTAATCACCTATATAATGTGTTGAGAGAAAATTGTACACAGTGAGCGAAAATGTCACCCAACATAATTTCATTCGTATTTATTTAGTGAATAGAGTTTTTATTATTTTGGGTTCGACCCATTCAAGACAGAATGTGTCTCTTAATTACAATCCCTTGTTACAGGGAAACACCTCTTGATTCCATCTATGAAGAAAATAATTGACGGGATGTGTGTTTGTTTATTTTTGCGGCTGCACCCGGATATTTGAGTGGGTTGCCTACGTACCCTTGGGAAGGGATCAAGCCACTCGTAGTTCAAGAGTTCCAATGAGTGGATGACTCATTGGAGGGCTTTGGTTTTAGAATTAGAGTAGTGTTTGGGACGAATTTGGTTTAAGTGGACCAGAGATTCGATTTTGTGTTTTGGACGTGGTTGCATCTAGATAAATTTGGTTCTAGATTGCCTACATACCCTTTGTGAGATCAAACCACATGCAGTTCCGGCTTTTGAGATTTAAATGGGTAGATGACCCACTTATTTTAAATTTGTGTTTGGGGAAGGGTTTAAAGCCCATGAATTTGGTTTGGACTTTATTTGTGTGATTTGGAATGGATTTGATTTTTGTGGTGTGGGAGAATTTGACTGGAGTCAATGATTCATTTGGGACTGGTTGAATTTGACTGGTGGAGTTAGGGATTTTGTTTGGAGTTACAGTTGCATCTAGTGGGTCGCTAGACTGCCTACATACCCTGTGAAGGGATCAAACTATTGTAGTTCATTCTATTTGAATTTTCGGTTTTGTACCGACTTTGGGTTGATGGATGTGTACATATTTTTAATCCGTCAGGCAAAAATATATTATGGGGTGGACATCCAATTTGGCAAAGTATCCACCGATTTGATTTGGGCACCCTGTCGTGCAGAGATTTTAACAGGCCTTGATCACTTGAAACAGGATTTGGGCCTTTGAAGTTTATTGAGCGTGATGCTGGTTTGAATTAGGATCTGTATTGCACCGAACCACCCAAAATCTTGCAAGGAGTGATATGGTCACCCATTAATTTTACATATGCAGCCAACTTGAGCCCAATTTTCGTTTTTGACAAACTCAAAGACCCGCAGTAGACATCATTGGAACTGCACGAGTACGACACCGCTTCAATTAGCCTTTTTTTATTTATGCCACTGATTCAATTGCATAATTTGTCTCTTTTTCAAAGACCTGGACATTAGCTCTCTGTCATCTTGCCATTTAATCCCCATTTCAGAATAAAGCTACAACAACACCATGGTTTGACAATTGGGTAAAGCTATGGTATGTTAACATTTCTCATACATCAACTATTTTTACCTCTCTAAGGACTCATGTTATCACTTTGAGGACTAATATTACTATTTTCAGGACTCATATGGTAAACTAAGAAAATTTACCACTTTAAGGACTCGTGTTACCACTTTGAGGACTAATATTACTATTTTGAGAACTCATGTGGTAACTAAGAAAATTTACCACTTTAAGGACTCATGTTACTACTTTGAGGACTAATATTACTATTTTGAAGACTCATTTTACCACTTTTAAGGCAATTATATGCATGTCATACGTTAACATATTGTAGAATTTTCCTTGACAATTATGCATAATTGCACAATGAGATTTTTGTCTTGTTGTGTGTTAATCACTTCATGAACTTAAACTTGCATTGTTTCTTGGTCCTCGTTGCCTGACTCTTATTCAAAGCAACCTTGCAGCAAACTTTGACAATCATAATTTAAAACTCTTTTGTCTATTGGCGCAAGTCTTAAACATTCCTCCACCTCCAATTTTAACGTGGCTACTTGAGAGGTGAGCTGCTGCCATTTTTTTAAATATTGAATAGTACAATAACTTGAATAGAGAGTAGAAGAGCCAAAAGGACTTTATTGTTGACCTTCTTGCCGCTTGCTTCAATCTTGAGGAAGAAATCAAACATGACACCGATTGTAGACTTGCATTTGTTTTCTTTGCCTTTTGATTCAAATATTGTCTTGCAGACACAAAACACCATACAAGTCATCACTCCACAAGAGGCAGTCACATTTGGAACTTCGACATATGTTCTGGGATTGCTCTGGTTTGTTCCATCCGTGTGCCGACTGGACTTCTCCGTTTACTGTGGATTGTGAGCTTTGGCGTTAGTTGTCTCCACTACTCAAAACACCTTTTTGCAGCCAATCTTATGCAGGTACTATACTTCTCATCTCCCCTGTATCTTTCTTGGTTGCTGCAGTCTAACTTGTGAGCCGCTTTGCTATGACTCTGGTTACTCATTTGATGTAGGGGGAAGCAACAACTTGGCGTCGAAACACTACACGAGGATCCTTCTGGGGCAGCTTCCCTACTGTTGTGAACTCGGGAAATTTACAGAACCATACTCGGTGTGAACTGGTAACCCCCAAGCGTTCATCTGACATACTTATTTTTGCCACCCATAGAAAGGACACACCGCGATTCAAGCATAAAAAAAACAAGTGTGGTGAACTCGGGAACTTCGCAGAACTGTACTTGGTGTGAGATGGTAGCCACCAAGCTTTCACTTGACAAGCTTATTTTTGCCCACCCATATGCAGGACGCACCGCGATATGGGCATCAAAAACAAGCGAGCATGGAGTGACACCGCGGTTGTGAATGAGGGCTTGATGTTGACTTTGTGTCTTGCCCGGAAGCCGTTGGAGAGAGGATAGACCATAGTCTTACATGATCACCTATGTTACTTTCTGCAATCATATAATACAAAACAAAGAGAATACTTGGGTGAAAATTATAATTGGCAGCGTATAGAAGAAATTATACCCACTGCACTTCTTATGGTCTCTTCTTAGCTTCGAATTATTTTTCTCTTCTTCCCTTCCTTTTCTTTCTCTGCTCCTGCCTTGTTCACTGTTCTTTTCCCTTCTCTCATTGTGTGTTTCTCTCTGCTAGTTGCTCTATAGCTTTTGCTCTCTACATTTTTTTTTCTTTCTCTTTTGTTGCTTCTGCTGCCCCCAGCCTCCCTGCCTTTTTGCTCGTGAGGTTGAGCCTTTTTATAGGCAGTTGAGAACCCAAACGGTTGGTTGGGGATGAGAATAACATGCAATTTAAATTCAAATTTGAAGCTATAATCTGTCACTTTGAAGATGATCACAGCAGCAACAAAACTCCAATTTTCATGTTGGAAGCTTGAACTGGTAGCTTTGTTTATTCAAACTTTGGATAGGTACAAATCTCTTTCATCTTGACTCAGTCTCGAGTTTGTAAGAGGCGGATTTGATGCCTTCACGTGAGGTTGATTGCTTTCTTTCTTTCTTTGACCGACTCATACATCCTCTGTAGTCTGTGGTGATTGCATATTTATTTGAAAACTTGTTGATAAGATTACACGTTCAAAAGATCTTATAGTTAGGCCATTTTTTGTTGGCTTACTGCATGTGTCTCTTCCTTAAGAGATAAGCATATATAGAGAACAATTAACCAATCATAATTAGTTTGGTCTACCTCCTGTCTCTTTTGCTTTGAACTCCTTTGATCAAACAATTCAAATTGCTTTATTGATCTGGCAGACATATCAATATGTATTGTTGAAAGACCACTACCACATATTTGTAGGAGTTAATCAAATTGGACTTTTGAATTTTTTTTTTTTGTCTCAACATCAAGGTTCTAAAAATCGGCCTAAGCGGCCGACTAGGCGGTGCCTAGGCACTGGGCGTGGCTTCACCGTTCTGATTAGAGGCTAGGCGATCCTTCTGGGCGTTTGGCTTCTCGGCGGTCGCCTAGGCGGTATTAGGCGCTGGGCGTTGGGCGTTGGACGCTGGGCGCTTTGCCTTTTTTTTTTTCTTTCAGACTTCAACTTCGACTTAGTACAGGAATCTCAGACTTCTCTCTCTCTCTCTCTGACTCTCAGTTTCAGAGTTTCTAACTCTCTCCAGCAACGGCATGGGAGGCCAAAACTCAGAAAATAAAATTGAAGAAGCAATGAAGAAGAAAGGTACCGTCTTGATCAACCCATGCGAGAGAGAGAGAGAGAGATTAGAGCTTGAGCTTGATGGTGGTGGGTATGATTGAATCTCATCGGAAGCAAAGAGCCTAGGCTAAACTGGTTTGGTTTTTTCTTTTTCTTTTTATGCTTATCTAAATATGCTTTGGAGTTTGGAGATAAGGTCAACACTAGTTGGATGAAGATCATGTTGGTTTCAAATACAAAGATAAAAAAATATATATTATGTTTAGTATATAAGAGGAGAAGAAGTATCTGACGTTTCCTTTAAACCAAAAGAAATATTGATTTGGTGGGGAGAGATAGTGGAGACGATTAAGACCAAAAGAAAAAAGGAAAGTTTTTAAAGGAAAAAAAACACACTCACACTAATTAACACTTATTTATTTATATAATTATATGTTTGTAAAAATAAAATTAATAAAAAAAGAAAACCGCCTAGTCCTCTGGGCGCTAGGCCCCGGACTACCGCCCGATTAGTGCCTAGCGTTTTTTAGAACCTTGCTCAACATAATGTGAACTATTTCAATAATTACAAGTAATTTTAGTATTTTGAGTTTAATTAAATAAATATTAAATACTTGTTACTCCATAAAACAGTTCAGTCTATAAATTTCAAATTAAATAATTTAGTCATTATTCTCTCTAATTCTCACATAATAGATTTCAAAATGACTATTTTACCCCCTCACTTTTATTTTTTTATTTTTCTCTCTTTTTTGTTTTATTCTCTCTCTCTCCCCTCTCCTCCTAATGCTTTTCTTTCTCTGTATTATACACAATTGGGGAGTTGATTTTCCTTTCATCGGAGTTTGGTCGGGGTGCTGGCTGGTGCGTAGATTGCTTGATGGTATGGTGGTTGGACAAGCAAGTCACAGTCACAACGGCTCATTCCCTCTTTATTCTCGAAACCTCATTGCCACCGTCAGTCGGAGCATTCCATCGGGATCTGAAGAACTGCATATCTCTGATCCTCGATTTCCACACTAAAATCGGATCTCTGATCCTGATCAACGCCTACCCTTACTTTGCCTACAAATCGAACCCCAAACAAGTGTAAATGGATACCTCCTCTTCCAGGCCGACGTCGGTTTACTGGATCTGGCCCCCAATCTCCACTATGATAACATGTTCTTCGCCCAAATCAACGCAGTCTACACCTCCCTTGGATCCCTTGGCTACAAGAAGCTTCCAAAGGCAATGAGGACGAGGCCGGAGCCATGCTGGACAATGCCAAGAAGTACAATGGGAACCTGATCAAGCTCATTTTCCAGAACAAAAGACACGGCGTTGAGGTTGAGCTTGGATCTCAACATCTATGTTTTCGATCTGTTCAACGAGAACATGAAACCCGGCTAGAGCTCCAAAAGCAACTTCAGGCTTTTGAAACCCGACGGAACTCCAGGCATACTCACTTGGATCGGAGAGAGAGAGAGAAGAGATAAATAAATAAATAAATAAAGAGAGAAAAAGCAAAAAAACCTAAATAAAAAAAGAAAGAAATTTTTTGTTTAAAAGAGAAAAATAAAAAAATTGAGCGGTAAAGTAGTTATTTTGAGACCCATTGTGTAATGTTCTAAAAATCGGCCTAGGCGCTAGGCGTGAAGCTGCTATTCAGATTTTGCCCTAATTGTTTGCCTTAGGTGATGGGCTGCTAGGCGGGGTAGGCAGATCTTGCCTGGGGTTGGGCGTTGAACTATATTCAAACTCACATCTCTCTTCCGCCGCCGCTTTCCCTCTCTTCGAAGGCTCTACGACCGCGCATCACTCCATCTCTCTCCTCGATTTCATTGAGATTTGAGACTGGGTCTGGTTGGGAGGTGGCGATCATGGTGTGGAGTGTGTGGTGGATAGTTGGTGGTCACAGGGAGTGAGGAGTCTTTGACGATAACGTCGAGGTCTTCAAGATAGCTAGGTCGAAGTGGGCAAGAATAGGAGAGAAGAAAAGAAAGAGAGTAAAGTGATGCGGGATAGCGAGTGCCATTAGTGTGATGATGATGATGATGCGATGCGGCTGCTACAATAAAGAAGTTTAATTTGGAAAGAACAATTCTCAGGTTCACCCCTTGGGGTGAAGCAGCATATTCACCCTCTCTTATGATTAATGCATAATAACTTTTTAATTTTCTAATCCAACCATTCAAGTTGTATAATGTAATACAAAGATTAGTTCTGTAAAAAATCAATCAAATTGAAGACCTTTTAATTATTCATTTATATGAAATACATGGACGGTTCATCATTATAGCAGTAAGTGTTGTTAGAACCGTCCATTTATTTGATTCAATTAGATAATTAAACGATTTCTGATTCGATTGATTTTTTACAGAGATGATCTTTAAATGCTAATTTAAGATATGGACGGTTGGATTATAAATTTATTAAGTAAAAGTGAGTTAATCGATAACAGGGGTGAATATGCTTGTTCACCCAGGGGTGAACCTAAGAATTGTTCATTTGGAAATGTCTCTTCTTCTCTTTTGTACAACTAATAGATGAGATAAGATAGTGCTTAATCTCTAGGCTTTAAAGAATATTGGGCCTGGCAAGGTGGTTGACTCAAACAGATTGTGATTCATATATACTACTGAATTTATTTTTTTTCATTAATAAGTATGATTGCTTTTTTGGCTAGTATGATTGTTAAATTTTAAAACATTTTTTCTCTATTTTGATTATTTTGACTATTCTCAATAAATTGTGGACTTTAAATACTTTTATTTTCATAATTATTTCATAAAAATAATATTAAAATTAAAAAATTGAAAACTGCCTAATCCTTGCCTAGGCGCTATTCCTCATATCACCGCTCGACCAGCGCTGAGCGTTTTTTAGAACCTTACTATTGTGTGAGAATTAGAGAGTGTAAGAACTAAACTGTTTAATTTAAAATTTTTGGACTGAACTATTTTACGGAGCAAAGTAAATTATTAGGAATAAGGGAACTATTTATTCTGTATTTATCATAAAAAAATTTAATCAAATTAAAATAAAATTTGTAAGGCTTACGCCTTACTCCTTAAGGTTGGCGCTTCACTGAGGCTCTCCCGAAAACGCCTCGGCATAAGCCTCAGCGTTTTAAAACATTGATATTTACAGTTAGAGTAAAATTAATTTTCAAATGGTACTCAAAGTATCATGGACTGCAGTTTTATTGGATTTTCATATTACTTATATCATTTTGCAATTTGCCTTTTAGACTAATTTTGTTTCATTTGGACTAAGTGAGATGCCCTGAAAATTCGTAATTATTTTCTGAGGATTTTCCTGAATTTAATTAGTGGTTATTGGACTGTTTCGTGGCTCGTGGATAGAGTGGAAGTGTTTCGGACGAATTTTTATTCGGAAAGTATGACTTTAGGGGGGTTGCTAAGGTTGACTTTGGATACGTTGAGATTATCCAATAATTTCCTTCACAAAAGTTGTAGAGCGTCGATACGAGTTCGTGGACATGTGGAACGCAAAAATCGGAGTTCGTATGTGAAAGTTATGAGCCTCGTCTGAAGTTTTGAGAAAGTTCTATAAATATGAGTTTCCATTTTTCCATTTTCCTTTTCCGGAAACCAGAAATGCTCTATTCTCTCTCCTCACCTGCAACTGACCTGACCCAAACCCAGAAACCCGACCTAGCTTTTCCAGCGAGCTCCAGCGGTCTCCAGCGACGAAACTTTCCAGATCGGTTCGTCGTTGCCGTCCGCTCCTCCCTGTGGTGTCCTCTAGTGGTGATTCACGGCGGTGATGGAGGTAGAAGGCGGCGGCGTTTGGTGTATATGGACCCGATCGGAAAACGTAGCTCCGGCGACTTCGTGGCTTCATGCTTCCTTGGTTGAGTTCAGAGAAGGCTCCCTGATCAATCTATGGTGGTTGTTTGGATTGATTTACGTGGAAATCGGTTCAACTCGGATTAAGCAAGAATAAAAAGCTTGTGAGGTAGTTTTCGACCCTCTATGCTTGTTTTCTGACTTCGAGCTAGTTATGAAAATTCACAAGCATGCTTAGATGAACAACTTTGATGTTGGGAGTTTTGTGAAATATTGAGTTTTGGCCTGCGGCGGTGCGCCACCACCTGTGGCAGCGTTCTAGTGGCTTTCCGGCCATGTAGGGAACTATTTTTGGTATTATATATGTTCTACTCGTTGATACGAGCGTTTCGATAAATAATATGCAAATTTTGGAGTTCGTATGGATTTGTTATGATTTTTACGGTTTCATACCGGTCCGTGAGGATTCGAGCTTCCGATTGACTTGTGGGTTGATCATATCGATCGTGGAGTATTCTGGAGACTTTGGGAGGTCTCAGATATGGTTTTTCCTCGATTGGCGCCACTTTGGGGATTTTAGTTCAAAATAGGGGTTTCGAACTTAAATCAAATGTCAATCGTTACTAAGTTGGAACCGTATGTGTTAGGTACTTGACGAAGTACTTTGGACGGTTATTTTGTGGATTGGCTGCTTTGTGCTATATTGAAGATGCAGCGGGAGTTTCGAGATGAGTAATCTCACAAGGTTCATTTATGAACGGAGTTACCATTATTGTTTTGGCATTTATTTAACTGCGAACTATAGTTGGTATTAGTAGGCATTCCTGAGCGAATGACTAAGTATATATATATTTACGTGAAATATATATATATATATATATAACACACACTCTTGTGGAAGATGTGTGATGAATAATATGCATGATAGTGTTTATATTATTGTTGAATGTGACTTTCCAAGAAACAATATTGTGGAAAAAGATGTTTTCTATTGTTTGAAAAGTATTGGGCTTGATGTTACATTTTTGAGTCAAGCGTGACTCATTTTAAATGTAGTGGTCCTTGTACCAAGGGTCACAGATGGTGAGCAAGGATTGGGAAAGCCGAAACTAGATGTTTGTAACGTTTCTAGGTCGGGTGCGACCTACTTAACGGTTGATTCTAAGACCAGGCGGGGTCTGAAGATCATATGTCACAGATGGTGATAGGTCGCAGATGGTGACCGAGGCAAGGAATTGGGGAATCACGCCTTTGGCCGGACGAGTGGCTACGTTCAATTAGAGCTCTAGTCCGTTGTTGGTATATCATGGGGGGTAGCGGGGAGCTATCTGATGCTCATGAGTACGTGTTTTTAAAAGAGAGTTTTGGGGATTCTTTCTTTTAAATGTCCTGGGAGGACTTGTGAATCATATTCTATTTGTTAGGTTAGCGATAGATATGATTGAGGTGTGTGTTGATGTGTTGTGTGTCCAAGTTGGACAGATGTGTTGGTTGTCTAGGTTGGACTGATGAGTTGTTTATCCATGTTGGACTGATGTGTTGTTTTGTCCAAGTTGGACTGATTTGTTGTTAGTACATCATGGGGGGTAGTAGGGAGCTATCTGATGCTCATGAATACGTGTTTTTCAAAAAGAGAGCTTCGGGGATTCTTTCTTTTAAATGTCCGGGGAGGACTTGTGTATCATATTTAATTGTCAGAGTTTCAATTATTATGATTTTGTCACGGTGTGAATTTTGTTGTGATTTTGGGAAATTGCATATTGAATTGTCAGAGTTTCAATTCATATGATTTTGTCACAGATGGTGACAGGTCGCAGATGGTGACCAAGGCAGGAATGGGTAACCACATCCTTGGCTGGACGAGTGGTTACAATTTCAGTCAGAGTTCTAGTCTGTCTGTCATTATAGCTTATGGGGGTAACGGTCGAGGTTGCTAGAGACTCATAAATATGTAGTTTAAAGGAGAGTTCCGAGAGTATTCTTCTTTTATTGTCTAGATGAGACTTGAATTGCTTCTTGATGGTTAAGTTAGCAAATAGAACATTGTCACAGCGGTGACTTATGTTGTCCTTTCGGTGGAAAAGATATGGAAGGTTAGAAGGAATCATGGTTGCATGTTTTCCTTAAGTTGATGTGTGTGAGTTGTTGATTGATGTTCATGAGTTACTCATACGAGCTTTCATAAACTTACCGGGTTTTGTGTGTGGAAACCCGGTGCACCGTTCTATGGTGTAGGGGTTAATCCTGCATATCAGGGTAATCGCGGCTGAAGTTGAGGTAACTTGTTGGCAGCTGAGCGGGTAGGAAGCAAATTTTGTTGGCTTTGCCATTGTTATGACTTCCGCTATGTAGTAAGCTCTGAGGAGCAATTACGTTTTATTTTGTGATGACAATTTAATTTGTAAGTTGTGTAATATGTGACTCTGTGGAGCGGGTCAGGGCATCAATATGTACTTCCTGTAAAGGGAAGATGTCTCATTGTACTTTGTATTGATGGCTGAACGATCGCTCATGTATAATTATGGGATTATATATTGATTTTTATTTGTGTTAAAAATCAGGGGCGTGGCACTAAGGTTGTCACTCGATCGGTTTGAATTGATTATAGGTCTTACTAACTTCAAAACCAAAGCTTTCAGTTTCAAAATGGAGCTACCGATTGCCAACTAAAATTTTGGTATTTATTCATAACTACCAAATTCGGTACTTTGGTTTTCAGTATACAAACTTAAAACAAGTATTTCTTTGTAATATAAATTATTTTCAAGTAATCGGTCTTATGTACAGATGACATCAAGTTTTAGTCATTTTCAATAAAACTAATTATATAACAATCTTTTACCAAGTTACTTAAAATACATATACTATTAATGTAGTATTAGTAATAATGTTAATACTAATATGAAAAATAATTATGTTTATATTTCTTAATATACATGTATATGTATTAAAAAACAGTGTTTATAGCTAATATTTAGATAATTGGTAGATTTGGTATTTACCAAAATCAAACTAACTTTACGGTAATATTCGATTTCAATTTTATTGATTTCAAATCAATTACCGAAAAGTTGGTTTACCAAACATAAAATATCGGTTCGTATTTCATCGATTCGATAATTATCAAACCAAATGGCAACCCTAGTTTGGACTAAATCATATCGGCATCTTGACTGTTGACTTCTTAGAACACCATGAATAGATCAGTTCTACAAATTTTCAACTAAATTGGTGACCGTTAAGTATTGAACTAGAATAAATCAATGGACGAACCAAATCTGTCAAATCTGACCCGTTCATGTTTATAATTGTAAATCATAGTTTTGAATGCCTCAATGATTATAAATTTAGATGAAAATTTGTTGAATTGATCTACTCATATAGACCTAACAACTGAACAGTAGCTATGTTAATAAGTGATTGAAAAATTGGTCAAATAATCAATCCCTTAAAATGGCAAAAAAAGGGATCCCTCACTATATGGGCCTTATATACCAATATTAGATATCAGGAAACTAAAAGAAATTGACATGTTTTGCTTTCCCTATGCTATTTTGATATCAGGAAACTATTAGAGCTCGCCACTTGTCCGAGTGTGGCTTACACATACTCACCTGAGTGTGAGTCTAACACTCCCCCATATATAAACTTTGGTAAAAAAAAAACATAACTGGAGCACGTGACCCAGGGTGCCCCTTCATCCCTCCTCCTCTGCTTACTGGTTTCCTTTTTGGCGAAATTTTTTGTCATATTCTCAAGGCCTTCTTCATTGAAGGAAGGGACGATCTTCTTCTATATATCTTCTTCAAGGCCTTGTACAGAGGATTCTACTTTTGATGCTTTTCTTTTTTGGGTGAAACTAGTGATTCTTTAGATGAAATTCTTAGATAAAAGTTTCTTGCTGGTTTGAATTATAACATCTGAGAAATTATGAGTCTTGTTATAATTCATCAGTTTGAACATATAAGTTATACATATATTGATATATATGATTGATTATCAGTTAGAAAAATGAATCAATAACAATGAAACTAAACTTAGATTGGACTTCTGATATGGATTATCTCCAAGATCAGAGAAAGAGAGAAAACTAGCAAAAAAGAATATAGAAAGGAGGAGGAGGAGAAGAAGAAGAAGAAGAAGAAGAAGAAATGATGGAAGAGGAAGAAGATGCCTCAGAGTGCACGTGCAGTTTTTAGTAGTTATATATACACATCCCTAGCTTTTTTCTTAATACCAATGTTTTAAAAGGCTGAGGCGTAGCCAATGCGTTTTCGGGAGAGCCTCAGCAAGGCGCTCGCCCTGAGGTGTAAAGTGTAAGCCTTACGTATAAATTAGCTGTATTTATGTATAAAACTTGTCTTATATATAGAACATGTATTATAACCAAAAAAACATTATAAATTGTCATCCATTCATAATAAGCAAGTACTAAAACCATATGATTCAACAAAATCACCAAACCTAAAATAAATCCAAAGATTTAAAGTTGAAAGACCAAAGAACAAAAATAATTATTGAAATCAACTTCAACGAAACTCAGAAACCAATCACACAGACTGAAAAGAACAAAAGTTGGGAATTGTTTACATACAATTCTGATGGTAATGGCTCAAAGCTTAAAAGCTAAATCAGCATCATTGTTATTGTCTTCACTGAGATCTCCAAACTTGTCCTTGAAGGAGTCTTTTCTGTGCAGCCACATCATGTGCCCCTGAAACTGACAAAAGCTCCTAACTTCACTTCCACCACCCAATTGATAAGTACCAGAATTACATTACAACCCAAAAAAATTTCATTGCTTGTGTGTGAGTTGTGAGAGAAAGAGAGGTGTAGAAGAAGTTACTATACTATTAAGGTTATGCTACATATAATGTTGTTCTAAAGGAGTATAGAATTAGACCCATTATATTAGTTTTCAGTACTTGATAAACAATGTCATAAAATAATCAATAAGAATATTAAGAGACTTGAGAATGTAAAACATTGACGGCATAGGTTCAATGAATCATTACAAAAATGACATAGGAGCAGGAGGAGCAGGACATAGGTTGAATGAAGCACAAAAACCACACAACAATTTTTTACAAAAAGCTTACCAGAAGATAAACAATTATTACAAAGGGTAAAGTTATGGTATGTTAATATTTCTCATACATCAACTATTTTTATCCTTTTAAGGACTCATGTTACCACTTTGAAGACTAATATTACTATTTTGAGGATGCATATGGTAACTAAGAAAATTTGTCACTTTAAGGACTCATGTTACCACTTTGAGGACTAATATTACTATTTTGAGGACTCATGTGGTAACTAAGAAAATTTACCACTTTAAGGACTCATGTTACTACTTTAAGGATTAATATTAGGGCTAAATACTAGTTAGTACCCTGTGGTTTAGGTCCAAAATCAATTCAGTCCCTGGACTTTTAATTTCATCAAAAACACCCCTGAACTTTCAATTTTGATCTAATAGGTCCAATTCATTAATATTCTGTTATGGGTTCAAGTTATAGTTGGATTATTTGTTGAAAAACTATTTATTTTTAATAGTAGGACTCACTCCTAAATTGACTATGCAAACCACCTCAACACCACATCATAAAACATAGGCCATATATGAGCCACATTAACAAGTTAAATAACTCAATTGTCAAAAAACTAACAAATTGGATTTATTAGATCAAAATTGAAAGTGTAGGGGTGTTTTTGATGAAATTAGAAGTTCAAGGACTGAATTGATTTTGGACCTAAACCACATGGTAGTAATTTGTATTTAGCCCTTAATATTACTATTTTAATGACTCATTTTACCACTTTTAAGGAAATTGTATGCATGTCATACGTTAACATATTGTAGAATTTTTCTATTACAAAAAGCTAATATTAGGAGACTTGAGAATGTAAAACATTGACTGCATAGCTTCAATGAATCATTACAAAAATGACAGGAGCAGGAGGAGCAGGACATAGGTTCTGTTAGGTCCATAATTACCTAGTAATTATTCTCGTAATCTTGCACTTTTGCTTAACCTTTTTGTTTATATATATATATATATATATATAATGTTTTCCTTATCATGCTAGGAAATGATGGAGAACCTTGGAAATAAGTCAATCTTAGGACATTTTCCTACTCCGGCTAAGAGAAACCAAGCTACGCAAGAAAGGAGGAGCTGCAGATTGACCACATGAACTCTAAATGAGTTAAAACTTTCCAAATCTATTCGAGACAAGTGATCTCATTCTTCGCCTTACACCTTTGTCTCCCATTTATTATCTTGTTCCCTTACACAATGACCATTGTACCCTTACTTTTTCTCCTCTACCAAAATATCTATGGGCTTTCTAGGTCATTTCTATGTGGAGTAAAAGACTATATCCACATTTTGTGCTTATACATTTGTCAATCACATTTAGCCCTTCATTTCCTTTGATCTCCACCCTCCATTCATCACTTTTGGCCTATAAAAACACTCTCCACTCACTTTGGACCTTTTTCTCATACTTTCCTTCATCCAGTTCATCTTCTTCCTCTCTCCATTTCCTCTCCATTCTTCTTAGTTCTTCATCTTTTAGGTAGTTTAGGTAGTTTTGTTTAGCCTTTGTGTAGAGAGAGAGAGGTATAGCATCTTTGGTTGATAATCAAAACAGGAGATTCTATACCTTTTGATCAATGACATTTGTGGATAGATTCAAAAGGTCTTGTTCTTCATCTTCTCTGTGTTTGTAGATTTGTATAGTATTTCGGGTTTGAGGAAACCGAAAATACTATACTTTGAAGCATCATATCTTCTTGGTTTGAAAGCTTGTGGGGGGATTGATTCATCTCGGTTTGGTATTGACACACCAAACCCGTGGCTATTGTGACTTTTTCTCACCATCTTCTCTTTATTTTTATGGTGTATTATTTTAAGGCTTTTATGTATATTTCCATGAGTTGTGAGTAGAATAAATTTGGGGCTAGGGTTTAGCCCTAGCCCAATTTGTATACAAACTATGTAGTTAAATTTAATATGGATCATGCCATGAATTTCTACTTTGCTAGTTTAATTGTTCATCATTTATGCATCTTAGATTTGTCACCTAAGGTTGGTAAGTGTTGATAATTTCATGGAAGTATGCTAGGCTTGACAAACTTAGTAAACTAAAGCATAATGTAGAAATGGTAATCTTGTGATAATCAAATAAGGTTGCTTTGGTCCTTACAGTTGGGCTTATCATGTGGATATGGCTTAGGTGTCCGATAATCAAGGGATCTTAGCTTGCATTTACATAGGTCTACTTGTGTCCGATGATCAAGGAATAGGTAGAAACTAAAAGGTTTGTATGAGAGTTATGTCCGATAATCAAGGTGTAGCCTTAAATACATTCTCTAGTATAATTGTTTCTTAGTTACTCGATAATCAAGAGAACCGAGGGAGATTCCATCTTAGCATGAGCATGTTAGATTTGGTTACTTAGATTTGGCACAAAGGAGATTAAGTGTGATGCCTTACAACCTATTTATCTCATTGATAAAAGTCTCTATTATATTTTATTTTTTTTAGCTTAGTTTATTTTTGTGCAACTTAGTTTACTTTATAAATACCGATTCACCACTTTACCATTTTAAATATCATTAATGATAGTTTTGGCTTCGAAAGGGCCGAGACTATTAATTTGTAAAAAGATAGACTCACATGTATTTTTCTATGTTTCTTTTCATGGTGATCTAATTAAGGTAGAGTTACTCAATCCTTTAGGTACGATGCTCTCACTTTCCCTTTACTAAAACTTGACCTCCTATACTTGGGAGTAGGGCACATCATACACAAAATTTCATATAGTTTTCATACTCGTGATGCACCTAACAGGTTCAATGAAGCACAGAAACCACAAAACAATTTTTTACAAAAGCTGACCACAAATTAAACAATTGGGCTAAATACTAGTTACTACCCTGTGGTTTAGGTCCAAAATCAATTCAGTCCTTGGACTTTCAATTTCATCAAAAACACCCTTGCACTTTCAATTTTGATCTAATAGGTCCAATTCATTAATATTCTATTATGAGTTCAAGTTATAGTTGGATTATTTGTTAAAAAAACTATTTATTTTATAGTAGGACTCACTCCTAAATTGACTATGCAAGCCACCTCGACACCACATCATAAAACATAGGCCATATATGAGCCACGTTAACAATTTAAATAACTTCAATTATTGGAAAACTAACAAATTGGACCTATTATATCAAAATTGAAAGTGCAGGGGTGTTTTTGATGAAATCAGAAGTTCAGGGACTGAATTGATTTTGGATCCAAACTATAGGGTAGTAATCAGAATTTAGCCCTAAACAATTATTACAAAAAGCTAATATTAGGAGACTTGAAAATGTAAAACATTGATGGCATAGGTTCAATGAATCATTACAAAAATGACAGGAGCAGGGGGAGCAGGACATAGGTTCAATGAAGCACAGAAACCACACAACAATTTTTTACAAAAAGCTGACCACAAGTTAAACAATTATTACAAAGCTAATATTAGGAGACTTGAAAATGTAAAACATTGATGGCATAGGTTCAATGAATCATTACAAAAATGATAGGAGCAGGGGGAGCAGGACATAGGTTCAATGAAGCACAGAAACCACACAACAATTTTTTACAAAAAGCTGACCACAAGTTAAACTATTATTACAAAAACCAAATATTAGGAGACTTGAAAATGTAAAACATTGACGGCATAGGTTCAATGAATCATTACAAAAATGACAGAAGCAGGAGGAGCAGAACATAGGTTCAATTAGGCCTCGTCAATGGGCTGGGCCGGATGCGGCCTGGCCCATTCATAGCGGGCTTGGGCCGGGCCTTACTATATTTTTATATAATGGCGGGCCGGGCCGGGCTTTATTGTAAATCGAAAGATCCAAGCCCGTCCATATAAAGCGGACCTTGCGGGCTTTTTCCAGCCGGGCCTTGCAGGCTTTTTCTGAACAGCCCTTCTGGGCTTTATTTATAATAAATATTTAAAGACACTAATTTTTTTTTGTATATCATACATTCCAAAGAGCAACCTCTATCAACTCAAAGAAAATGGTAAAACCGACCGTTGGATATGATTCAAAATTTAGTCAATTTCACCATAGTTTCTAACCCAATCAAATTGGTCAACCGTAGTCACTTATATATTTTCTTGGTTGACCGATGGCGTGACGACTGCGAAACGTGCTTATTTTTTTACATTACGTTTGTAAATATTTCATCGATGGATGTGAGTAGACATAAGATAAAACTTTCAATTTTAATTACAAATACGTTGGTCTATATCAATTTGCCTCCTAAAGTTGTATAACTTATACATTGCATTTAAATTGTTGAGGTTCATTCGAAAGCAAACATGAAGTGGAAAATGAATTTGGAGAAACTAGCCGCTTGATGGAGAGAATGTAAAGCTTTATGGTGGTTGTAAAAATTTCAGCCAATTTGGTTCTCGTTTCGAATTCAATCAACTATGTCAAATTTAGTTACTCTTATAAACCTATATTTATATATTATACACTCTAAAGAGAAACCTCTATCAATTCAAAGAAAATGGAAAAACCAACCGTTGGATATGATTATTACAATAAATTATGAGTGTGGTAAAATATTTAGCCAATTTCACCATATTTTCGAATCCGATCGAATTGGTCAACTGTCGTCACTTGTATATCTTCTTAGTTGACTGATGGCATGACGACCGTGAAACGTGCTTATTTTTTCACATCACGTCTGTAAATATTCAATCGATGGATGTGCGTGAACATAAGATAAAAACTTCAATTTTAATTACAAAGACGTTGGCCTATACCAATTTGCCTCTAAAGTTGTATTGACTTATATATTGCATTTAAATTGTTGAGGTTCATTCTAAACAACCATGAAATGGAAAATGAATTCTGAGAAACCAACCGCTCGATGGAGAGATTGTAATATTTTACGGTGGTTGTAGAAAATCCAACCAATTTGGTTCTCGTTCAAATTCGATTAGTTAGGTCGAACTTAGTTACTCTTATAAACCTATATTTATATATCATACACTCCAAAGGGCAACCTCTATCAATTCAAATAAAATAGAAAAACCGACTGTTTGATGAGATTATTATAATAAATTATCAGTGTGATAAAAAAATTTAGCTAATTTCACCATATTTTCGAATCCAATTGAATTGGTCAACCATAGTCATGACATGTAGAATATATGTGCACATATTCTATATAGAAGTATGTGAATGTCCAATTTCACCATAAGCCAAATTACAACAAATTCACACACACACACACACATATATATAAACATGTCTAAAAGTCATGGATCTTCAATAATGATGATATGGCACACTGAAGATTTCCAAATATATGTGTTGGGCCTTCTAGACATAAACTTGAAAAAGATGTTGCAGATTCCCGTCTAAACTGAACTGCCTTCACTTAAATTATCATAACTCCTTCTAGAAAAGTCGAAATCGCAAACCGTAAAATTCTTTAGAAACTAGACACATAGGGTTTTCTGTGCATATAGGGTACAGTTCCTAATTCCATCTGAGAAGTTCCTAGTAATTCAGTGAAGTTCGGTTCTAGACATGAACTTGTAAAAGATGTTGCAAATTCTCGTCCAAGCAGAACTACCTTCATTTAAATTGCCATAACTCCTTCTAGAAAAGTCGGAATAGAAAACCGTAAAATTCTTCAGAAACTAGACAGATGGGGCTTTCCGTACATATAGGGCTTTCTTCAGGTCCTAATTCCATCCTAGCAGTTTCCAGTAATTCAGCGAAGTTAGGTTCTAGACATGAACTTGTAAAAAGATGTTGTAGATTCTCGTTCAAGCTAAACTACCTTCACTTAAATTGGCATAACTCCTTCTAGAAAAATCAAAATCGCAAACCGTAAATTTCTCAAAAACTAGACACATGGGGCTTTCTGTGCATATAGGGTACAACTCCTAATTCCATCCAAGCAGTTCCCAATAATTCAGCGAAGTTAGGTGTTCTGCACAACAATTTTCGTGTTATTTATATAATTTTTGTATTTGTGGGCTTTTACGGGCTTTTGGTGTTAGTAGGCATTCCTGAGTTGGTATTAGTAGGCATACCCGGACTCGACCCAACCCTACCCGACTTTTCCGGCGGTGAAATCTTCTAGATCAGCTCGTCTCGGCCGTCTGCTCCTCCCTCTGGTGTCCTCTAGCAGCGATTCTCCTTCACGGCTATGCTGCAAGGAGGCAAAGTTTGAGGATTTCAGACCCGACTAGAAATCCTTGTTCCGGTGACGGCAAGGCTTCAAGTTTCCTTCTTTGGGTTCATGGAAGCTTTCTAGATCGATCTGTGGTGTTTGTTTGGATCGATTTACGTGGAAATCCGTTTAACTCGGATTGAGCAAAAATTCAAAGCTTGTGAGGTAGTTTTCGACCCTTTGTGCTTGTTTTATGACTTCAATCTAGTTATGAAAATTCACAAGCACGCTTAGATGAACAGCTTTGATGTTGGGAGTTTTGTGAAATATTGAGTTTTGGCTGGCGGCGGTGCGCCACCGCTTGTGGTGGCGTTCTTGTGGCTTTCTGGCCATGTAGGCAACTGTTTTTAGTATTATATATGTTCTACTCGTTGATACGAGCGTTTCGATATATAATATGCAAATTTTGGAGTTCGTATGGATTTGTTATGATTTTTACCGTTTCATAGCGGTCAATTTATTCAATTCGTGAGGATTCGAGCTTCCGATCGACTTGTGGGTTGGTCATATCGATCGTGGAAATATTCCAGAGACTTTGGGAGGTCTTGGATGTGGTTTTGCCTCAATCAGCCCCACTTTGGGGATTTTAGTTCAAAATAGGGGTTTCGGACTTAAATCGTTTGTGAATTGTTACTAAGTTGGGACCGTATGTGATTAGGTACTTGACGAAGTATCCTTAGGCGGTTAAATTGAGGTTTAAGCTACTTTATTTTGTATTGAAGACGCAGTGGGAGTTTCGAGGTGAGTAATCTCACAAGGTTCATTATGAACGGAATTACCATTATTGTTTTGGCGTTAATTGTTTAACTGCAAACTATAGTTGGTATTAGTAGGCATTCCTGAGCGAATGACTATGTATATATATATATATTTACGTGAAATATATATATTCTTGTGAATGATGTGTGACGAATAATATGCATGATGATGTTCATATTATTTTTGAAGACGACTTTTCAGGAAACAATATTGTGGAAAAAGATTTTTTCTATTGTTTGAAAAGTAGTGAATTTGATGTTACATTTTGAGTCAAGCATGACTCATTTAAATGCATTGGTCCTTGGACCAAGAGCCACAGATGGTGAGCAGGGATGGGGAAAGCCGAAACTAGATGTTTGTAATGTTTTTAGGTCAGGTGTGACTTACTTAACGTTTGACTTTGAGACCAGACGGGGTCTGAAGATCATTTGTCACAGATGGTGACAGGTCGCAGATGGTGACCTTGATGTTTGATTTTATGACCAAACGGGGTCTGAAATCATATGTCATAGATGGTGACAGATCGCAGATGGTGACCAAGGCATGAAATAGGTAATCACGTTCGTGGCTGGACGAGTGGTTATAATTTCAGTAGAGCTATAGTCTGTCTGCCATTATAGCTTATGGGGGTAACGGTCGAGGTTGCTGAAGACTCATAAGTATGTAGTTTAAAGGAGAGTTCCGAGAGTATTCTTCTTTTATTGTCTAGATGAGACTTGAATTGCTTCTTGATGGTTAAGTTAGCAAATAGAACATTGTCACAGCGGTGACTTATGTTGTCCTTTCGGTGGAAAGGATATGGAAGGTTAGAAGGAATCATGGTTGCATGTTTTCCTTAAGCTGATGTGTGTGAGTTGTTGATTGATATTCATGAGTTACTCATACGAGCTGTTATAAGCTTACCGGGTTTTGTGTGTGGAAACCCGGTGCACTATTCAATGGTGTAGGGGTTAATCCTGCAGGTCAGGGTAATCATGGCTGAAGATGAGGTAGCTTGTTGGCAGCAGAACGAGTAGGAAGCAAATTTTGTTGGCTTTGCCATTGTTATGACTTCCGCTATGTAGTAAGCTCTGATGAACATTTACGTTTTATTTTGTGATGACAATTTAATTAGTAAGTTTTGTGTAATATGTGACTCTGTGGAGCGAGTCAATATTGGAATTGTGTTTTCAGGGCATCAATATGTACTTGGTTTAAGGGAAGATGTCTCCATGTATTTTGTATTAATGGCTGAATGATCGCGCATGTATAATTATGGGATTATATATAGATTTCTTATTGTGTTGAAAATCAGGGGCGTGACAATAGGAGTCCTACCCTTAATGCATGGCACTTCTACTGGTACTGAGCAGGTCCATGCCGGTTTGAGTGATAGAAATTGCTTCTCCAATTGGGCTTCCATGGTGCCTTCGAAACCAATATCTAAATTGTTTGTCTTGGATACCAAGAAGGTGGAGAGGAAATTATATCCAAGTTTGAAGGTTTCGGAACCGCTTCTTTTGGGATCGAAACGAAAAGCAGCCTTTGAGCTTACAAAGGTGGGGAAACGGTATCTTGCTCTTCCTACTCCTGAATTACAAGTGGATGAAGATACTACTCTGATGCTGCAGCACAAGAATGGTAAAATTATAGTTTCTCCGAATAAGAAGAAACTGGGGCGTCCTCGTGGAAGTAAGAACAAGCCCAAAGTCGCTCGGGTCCTTGAAGTGGATAGGCAAGTTAAGGAACCTAGGAAATGGAAGAGTAAGGAGAAGATTGTGGATGTGGTTAACATGGATAAGGATGGGGTGGTGAGGGTACCTGCTGAAGTGGAAGGCGAGGTGCAGGCTGATGCCATGAATGGGGAGTCCTCCCCTCATGTTGAATGTTTCTTCATTTCTTCTTAAGGTCGCAAAAATCAATTCCTCTGAGGATCCATTTTACTTTCTCTACTTCGGGGGTTTTAGATTTTTGTTTGGAATAAGGGTGCGTATCGGTATTAAAAGGTGGGTGTACTACGGGTTTCCTGGGTCTTATTCTTATTCTTGTTAGAGTAGGTCTTGGGGTTCCCTAAGGAACGATTCTTTCTGTCGACCTCATAAGGATGTTTCGTTTTTGTACTGCTTGCTGGATTTTATATAATGGGCTGCCTTCTTTTCGTCAAAAAAAAAAAAAAAAAATTGGAATTTGTAGATAAAAATTCCCTTATTAGGTTTGGTTTTCTATTTTTTATTTGAGAAATGGTATTGTAGGAAATAAGAGATGAAAATTATGTTGTTAG
This sequence comes from Rosa lucieae, assembly GCA_024704745.1. Taxonomy (NCBI): domain Eukaryota; kingdom Viridiplantae; phylum Streptophyta; class Magnoliopsida; order Rosales; family Rosaceae; genus Rosa; species Rosa lucieae. Next base: position 56,149,483 of record CM045498.1, read on the forward strand.
GTGTAGTAAGATTTTTGCTTGGTACATTTAGAAATACCCTAAAGTAAAATCACCACAAGAGCATTTGGTTTTCATTTTACTACCTAAACAAAATTTAAACAATTCAAGATGAGTCAACTTTCACTCCTTCAGTCACCAATACCTCCGAATCTTCGGACACAGAGTCATCAGAATTGTCACGAAGCCTCATTATCTTTGGTTGCGGGAAGAGGATTCTATGCAGCGTAAGTGTTTTTACACTGACGCACATGTGGCATTATACTCCTTTAAATAATACCATACATGTAATCTGAGCCATTCAGCTCATCCAGTCATCCACGTGGCACTAACTGGCATTAACATCTATACTAACGCCCGTTAACAGAATTGAAACCCAAAAAAGTTTGGTCAACATGGTAGAAACACATGAGATGGGTAAATATTCAAATTCTCCAAGTAAACTAGGTAAAATTTGGAAAGTTGGAAAAGCGTAGCAGCGATCGAGCAGGAGGTTCTCAGATTATGGGCTTAATCTGATCGGGTCGCAAGGGAAAAGGGGAGGAAGGAATTGAGGGTTTGGAGTCCTCATTCTCATCTCCGCGGCTCCAATCGCCGCGACTCTCGCCACCTCCTCCGCTGGCGTCTCCCCGGTCAGCATCGTTGCTTCTTGCCGCCGGAAAACGAATCGTCGGGCCTTCCTTCTCAAATGAGTTTGAGGTCAAAGGATAGAGCAATCAATAGATTTGAAAACTATCTGGAGGAGGTCGAAGAAGAACGGAAGAACATATCCATCAGTAGAACTGTAGAAGCAAATTTGGGATTCTAGATTTCTGGGTTTTGATTCTGAACTCTACTATAAATATTAACACCAGTAAAAAGATTAGCACCGACAATGCTCGGGACAGAGGCAAAGGCATAGGGTTTTAATTGGAGATACGTAGGTTCGACTCCTGCCTTTGTTCTTTTCCTTTGGTTTTTGCTTGGTTTTTATTTATTTTTTGTCTTTTCTTCATTACATCAATAAGACTTCAAAATAATAATAATAATAATAATAATAATAAATAATAATAAATAAATAAATATCATTTAATTTTGAAGCAAAAATATCATTTTCAATTTTGAATAAAGATGTAGAGGTGCCGGTTAATTTTGGGTGATGCAAAAATATTTTCGTAGACATTTTATTTAATTTTGAATATCATTTTCGCTTGTTTTATAATTTCTTTTTCTAATAAACTACATTATTTAAGAAAAATATTAATTTTAATTTTAATTTACACTATTATTAAGAGAATAGGTTTTATTTGCCAACACCAAAAATTTTGACATTAATGACCCTAAGAGGCTAAGAGATTAAAAAAATTGAGAATAAATAAACTATAAGGGTAAATATGACAATTATCTTATAGGTTTTTTTTTTGTGAGGGACAATATAGGTTCGTATTAAACAAAAAAACTCCCACAACCCACTTTTATACTCCCACTATCTTCTTTCAATAACTGTTTTATAACTTTTATTCCATTCATTTTCTTTTTTATTTTCTAAAAGGAAAGCATGTTACATATACAAAGTATGTATGGAGGAATGCTAGTTATTCAAAAAAAAAAAAAAAAACTACATTACAAAAAGCTCGACCTCGTTTTTTTTTTTTAATTTTTCTTTAGAAACCTATATTACTTAAATAAAATTTTAATTATGAGTATTTGAGTTTAATAAAATATAGTTGATCATGTGGACTGAGACTTAAACGAATACCAAAAAGGGTAAATGTTTCAGCATAGCTATTTTATCCAGCAATGATCACATCCAACGGTCAAATTAGCAAATTGTTTTTTCCTCCACATTGTTGGTCTCAGAAGATATATGTTTGTATATAACTAATTGAAAAGTTTGACCACACTAGTAGGTATGTAAAGATTTCATGTATTTTGAAACATTGATAATGAGAAATAAAAGATTCGACATTGCTTGTATATTTACTGCGTAGTACTATGAATCATGTGAACAAATTAACATTGTCTGTGGTTGTTACTTTTAGGCCTTGATCAAGACAGTCAACAGTTAATTACAACCGTCTACAAAATAACTTCTTTTCTAAAACGATATTAACGAATCATTCAAATAGTTTGTGAGCACATGCTTTAATGGTCGAGCTTCAACTATTATTGTACAAATTTTCAACTAGGAGCTCGTCTTAATTAAATTGCTCTTTGAGAATTTTAATGAACAAATACAAAGGAATATATTTGAATAGACAAATTACTTTAATTAGTTTTTCAATTTTTTTTATTTTGTTTTGTGTTTATCTTTGTTTTTTAATAATCTACAATTCTTAGGCTTTGAAATACACAAATAAACAAACTACATTAGGAGAAGTTTTATATACACACCCCCAATTCCTTAATGCACACCCCCTATATTTTTTTGTCATCAAACTTCCTTCTATACCCTCCTCATCAATAAATAAATAATAACTAAAAACGAAGAAGAATCCACAAAAATAAAATAAGAATTAAATGCTTTATATATCAAAATATTAATAAAATATTTTTTTATAAGTTAAATTTTCTCCTTGTGTTTATGATACAATCGATCTCTCTGCAAGATCATACGTGAACGTCATTGACAAATGAAATAATTGTAGTCCACGTGAATAACTAGCAAGCAACCAAATTGGTTGAAACATATTAAAAGAGGTTATAAAACCATCAAATATATTTTGCATACATGAATACATCATCAACAATCACTTCGTTTGCCAAACAGCCACCATGGCTCATTCTTTACTGATTTTAATATTGACGATGACTATATAGATCTTGAAAATATTGACATATATGAAATCTTTAAAATCTTAGAGATATTAACTTGAAGAATAACAAAGGTAAGAAAATTAAGTTATTCAATCTTCTAGCGATATACCAACCTCATTGATGTGAGAAAGAAGAAATGTAATTAGTAATTACCTTATTGATATGTGGCTGAATTAATTAGCAATTAATTCCACAATAAATTAAAAAATTATAGTAAAAGAATGTATTAAATAAAAATTTAAGATACATTGCCGATGAAATTTTTTTTTTTTTTGAAGTTTTTCTCATTTATTTATTTCATGAGGAGGGGAATAGATGGAAGTTTGATTAAAAATTAGACAAAAAAATATAGGGGATGTGCATTAAGTAATTGAGGGGGGTGTATTTAAAACTTCTCCTACATTGGTTACAAAAATATGAAGTAAAAATATTTCATGGACATTTTATTTAACTTTGAATATCATTTTCCCTCTCTAGATCGGGCTGTTTGTTGTCTTTACTTTAATAAAGTTCATACTTAAATAAAATGTTGTTGTTTTAAACATTAAAAAAATATATAACTGCATTACTTGCTCGACAATTTTAAAAATTAAAAAAAATTCTCTAGAAACCTATGGTGCTTAAATAAAATTTTGGTTACTGGCATTTTAGTTTAACAGAATATAGTTGACAAATGTGGATCAATACCTAAACGAATACTAAAGAGGGTAACTTTTTTAGCGTAACCGTTTTATGGCATAGTGATCACATCCAACGGTCAAATTAGCAAATTTCTTATTCGTTCACTTTGTTTGTCTTGAAAGATATACATTTGTATATAACTACTGAAAAAGTTTGACCACACTAGAAGACATGTAGAGACTTCGTGCGATTTGAAACATCGATAATGAGATAAGAGAGATTTGGCATTGTTTTTATATTCAGCACATAGTAATATGCACCGTGTGAAATAATTAGCCATGTCTGTCATCATTTAGGCCTTAGCTGAGATAGTCAACCGTTAATTATGGTTATTTATAAATAAATAAATAAAGGTAATAATCATTAGAAATTGAGTCTATAGTCTCTGTCTTCGAAAATATTTTCTGAATTCCTTGGAAATAATTTCTGAATTTTTATTGATGCAAAATCTCGAATTTATGGGCTCCATAATAAAATACGCAAGGAGATGAATCCGTGAGAATTTTCAGGAAATTTTTCAGACACTTGAGCTATTTTCAGGAAAATTTTTGGACACTCAAGCTATTAATATGCACCATATGAAATAATTAACAATGTCGGTCATCATTTAGGCTTTGACTGAGATAGTCAGCCATTAATTATGGTTATTTATAAACAAAAAAATAATAATTATTAGAAATTGAGTCTATAGTCTCTGTCATCGAAAACATTTTCTGAATTTTTGTTAATGCAAAATTTTGAATTTAAGGGCTCCATAATAAAATTCTCAAGGAGATGAATCCATGAGAATTTTTAGAAAATTTTTCGGGCACTCAAGCTATTTATTACAATTCTCTGAAATTTCAAAATTATGAAAATTATTTAAAGATAAAGAAATTTATTGATGTAATCTGAGTTGTCCACTTCATTTGAACAGTTGTTTAAAATTTAAATGTGTTATATAAATACTTGATTCAGATCCAAGGGTTTAGAAGCAAAGGGCCGCTCAACCCGTTTTTTCGACTTGCGAAGTGCAGATAGTGACCTGACTATATCTCATCCGGCTGTGCACAGGTCCCATTCGACTCGTATCTCCGTCCCCGACGTCCCATCTGACTTTATTTTTATTTTCATAATATGTATGTTTTTTTATATATGTATAGTGTCGATGTGCGTGTGTGTGTTTTTTTTTTCTTTTAAAACCTTTTTTTCACTTTTCTTTTGGTTTTAATCTCCACTCTCTCAATTCTAAAAAAATAAAAATAAAAATTCTGAGAGAGTGTTATGACTGTAATTATATTAATTAGCATAAGGGTATATTTGTCATTTCAGATGTGATTAGGTTTCATGCTTCGTGAAATCTCTCACCTCTCCCATCTTTCTCTCTGCAATACCTCTCTCTGTCGTCATCCTTGCTCTTCCTCTCGCCAAAATTGATCATCAAACACCCAAAATCTTCGTTGTCTTCACCAAGGAAGCTCCAGTGATCTACCAATTAATAGATTCAAATTTCGATCCTTGGCTTTCTCTCTCATCGGGTTCATCGCCGGAACCACCACCGTCCAATCAGGTCGCAGGCGATCCGGCTGAAATGACTCTCCATTCAGATCCACCACCACCGGCTCAGATGACTCTCCGTCCATACTCTATCTTTGAATTGAAATTCAGAGTTGGTTTCTTTGATCTTCGGGTTTGAAGCTGAAATTGGGTTTCTCCATTTTTGATGGTATAAAACCCCAAATTAGCTTGTTCTTTGGTCTGTGAATTTGGTTATTGGGTTTTGATCTTATAATTTTTTTCACAGTGATTTTCTGGGATAATAGAAAGAACTGAGAGGAGGAGAGAGGAAGAAAACTGAGGGCAGTAAATTTTGCTCAGTAAATTCGTTAGTTGTTAGTTTTTGACAGTGCAAATGCACTGTTGGTGCAGGGAATACGCTCCCTTGGTTGCGCATGAAAAATCTTGGAGCTCATTGACCTTTACACTTACTTGATGTATTAGAACTCTTATTGGCTTTTGTCTCCAGAAGTCATAAATGGTTCGCCAATCTAACTACAACACTATATTTCCGAAGGATAATTAATTAGACCAAGTTATATAATCAAGCCCCTCACCAACCCAAACCCCCCCCCCCTCTGGCAAGCTCCTTCAATCTTCTACCTTCACCAACAGGTATTTCCTCTTCTTTTTTGTCTCCGGTTATTCTTCATTTTTTACTTTTCTATGATGCATGTGTTCTCTTTTTGTTTCATCTGCTGCGCACAACGAAATATATGTTTCTGCTTTTATATAAATTTTCATGGGAAGGTTTTTAATTATCTGATACTAATGTACTGGCCGGAAATAGGAAAATGGCAGGTCTATTTGACAAGCAGGCAGAGACATACGTGGAAGCTCGGCCAACGTATCCCAAGGAATGGTATTCAAAGCTGGCTGCTCTCACCCCACAACACTCCTTAGCTTGGGATGTTGGCACTGGCAATGGCCAAGCTACCGTCGGTGTAAGTTTATTGTGGGCAATTTGTACAATAAAACATACCATTGTTGTTGAATCTGCAGATTAAGGGCAGCATACAATTTATATCTGGGGACCTTTTTTTTATCTTCTTTCCTAAATGAATGCATACCGCTAAACTTTATGTCACTAAATACAGCTTTTAGAGCATTACGACCAAGTAGTTGGAAGTGATATAAGTGAAGCACAATTGAACCGTGCCATCCAGCACCCTCGAGTTCGATACATTCACACTCCAACATCAATCTCAGACGATGAAATGGTTAACTTAATAGGGGGCGGTCATGAAAATTCAGTTGATTTGGTTACAGTGGCTACTGCCGTTCACTGGTTTGATCTGCCGCACTTCTACTCGCTTGTCAAACGCCTTCTGCGTAAACCAGGAGGCATAATTGCTGTTTGGTGCTATAACAGCATGGACGGCACGGTCGTAGGCCCTGACTTTGATCTTGCAATGAAGCGTTTTCACGAAAATTGTCTACCATTTTGGGACCCGAGGGCAAAGTACGCATTTGAGGGTTATAGGACACTTCCTTTTCCATTTGAGAGCGTTGGATTGGGTCGTGAAGGTGAACCTATCACACTTGAAATACCAAGGGAATTGTCATTTCAGGGGGTTGAGAGGATGTTGAGGTCTTACTCTGCAGTCACTACGGCTAAAGACCAGGGTGTGGATTTGTTGTCTGAAGATGTGATTAAAGAGCTTCAAAGAGCTTGGGGTGGGCATGATCTGATTAGATCAGTTACAATCAAGGCATTTATGCTTGTGGGCAAATTATAATCTCTATGTAATGCTTGTTATATCCGTGGAATTGGGAACTAAAACCTCCTGTAATTGTTTATTCAAAAAATTATGTTTATGCATCATAGTATTGCTTCTCTATATTTACAGCAGTTGAGAGTAAAATCTTCAAACGGTACTCGAAGTATCATGGATTGCAGTTTTTGAATTTCCACATTACTTGTTTCATTTTGCGATTTGCCATTTTGACTAATTTCGTTTCATTTGGACTAAAGCATTAGTATTATTATAGACAGGTGATGTGAGAAACAGTTTGAATTTGAGACTAACTAGCTGGGAGGATTTACAATTTAGGTTAAGAATTAGTCGATGATAGTCTATGAGTACTTCTTTTCTTTTTTTTTCTTTTTTTTTGGAAATTCTATTCATACCTCCAACATTAGTGTTTTGACATCCTCTCTTAATTTGTACACACAAACTTCCAAATATACCCTTAATTCAATTTCTCTTTTTTGTCTCACCATATTTTCACCTCACTATCTTTGGCTCACACAGTCGCACCTCCACGCACCCACCTCTCCCTCCTCCACACTTCCACGCTGACTTGTAAGATGGAGGTTTAAGAAACATATAAGTGAAGAAGACTTGGTGCCTCACAAACTAGAGCAGTAGAGCAACCTTCATCCATACGTGTATGTATATATATATATATATAACATGTCCAACACTCATGCATGTTCTTCGAAATTTGAACATTTTGTAAAACCAAGATGTCCTATACTTTGATATCAGATGGACTATATTTTAAAAAGTGGAGTTTCTTTTTGTTCCTATAAGACACACGTACATGAATTGAAACCATAGAACTTTCATTGGTCCAATGACAAGCAAACAAGTTTCAAAACTTCCAAAGGTTTGGCACAGAAAACCTACAATTCAAGCTTATAGACTAACGTCATAACGTGAAAATTGGATATCTTTTAAACATGTTTAAATGTCGGAAGTATTGGAGAATTAAAATTGGGCATGGCTAATGCTTCGAGTTGGGAAGAGGTCCAATTGCTAATTTTGGAGGTATGAATAGAAGCACTCATTTTTATTTTTATTTTGAACAATATGAGTTGGTTCGTACTAAAAAAGTAATTTTTTTTTTTAGTTACATTAGAGAGAAATCAAATCTCTGATTAAACTAAGTCCTACTCAATTCTCAACCCCGTCGCACCGTTTAGTTAAATCCAAGGACAAAAACAATTGCATTGTTGGTCCAAAAGCTAGCTATGTATAGGTACGTTACCCGAAGTTTCACCTTAGTGTTAATTTGCTACCCTATGTTCTATTTCAGCTAATTTGCTACCTTAAATTTTCACAATTAGCCAATTTTCTATCCTAAGTATCATTTCTACCAATTTACTACCTATGTTTCAAAATTAGTCAAGTTACTACCCTTTTGTCATATTAATTGCTCCACTTCTCCTTTCAAGAATTGATTAATTTTGAAAATCTAGGTAGAAAATTGGCAATTTTTAAAGATTAAAAAAAACATATTGGTATGGAAGCAGAGGCGTGCAGAGCGGGTCTTCTTCTTGGTATACACCAAGGTTGGATGGAAATTGACATTGAAAGTGACTCTGCCCTTTTGATTGCTGCTCTCAATAGCGAGGAGGAGAATTTATGAGAGGTAAGTCGAGTTTTAGATGATTGTAAAGACTACATGACTGCTTTTCAACCAATCAGAATTCAACATATCTACCGTGAAGCAAATGGTGTTGCAGATAGACTTGCACACTTTGCTAGTGTTTATGGGTTAGATGAGACTCCTGCTATTATTCAGGATGTACTCTACGAGGATTATTGTCATTGTTACTCTGTAGCACGGGGTTCAGGTTTTATGTCCCCCACGTTGCAAAATTTTAATATAATAAATGGAACCGGGCGTGGCCGCGTGGGGCTGAGCCTCCCAGCTAGGCTGGGTTCCAAACCCCTTTAAAAAAAAAAAAAAAAAAACATATTGGTTAATTTTGAAAGCTTAAAGCAGCAAATTTGACGGAAATGTAGCAAATTAGCCAAAATAAAACTTAATGAAGCAAATTGACAATAAAGTAAAACCTAGGGTACCAAAATAGCAAATTGACAATTATGTCATAAGAATTCTAGCTACCTTCCTTATTTATATACGCAGGGCCTGGAGAGAAGTTAAAGGTAGTGAAAAAACTTTTCGTACAACTACCACAATTTCTGCTATTTTTTTTTTTAATTCTTTTGTTTTCTATATTATAATTTACTATATTATCGCTATTGATTAATTATATTTTATAATTTTTTAATATAAAAATATTAAATTGGTAAAAAAATTCAGTCTTGGAGAGCACTCTTCTCTTAATAATAGTATAGATAATATTCTCCTTCCAATCTTCCCGGCTCACTATTTGACACGTTGATTGTTGATTCACTAAAAGTTAGGGAAAAAAAATACAAACAGTACCCAACGTATGGGCCACTCCGAATTTATATACCCAAATTTCCGAAACTATCACAATGGTACCCCAAATACCCAGTCCGACCCAATATACGTACCTACCGTCCATGACGGCGTTAACCCGTATGCCACGTGGTGTATTTGGGTGGGTATTTCTGTCATTTACTACCGGAGCCCTATTCTTCGGTGGGATAAAGACTGACGCCCTGACTCTCTCTCACTTTACTCTCTCTACAGCTACACTCTCTCTCACAGACCCCCTGTAAATCAAAAGTGAAAACTCAAAGAATCTAGGTGAAAATCAGAGATTTCAAGTGAAAACAGATCTAAGTCAAAGGGATTTGATTCCGAAATCACAGTTTCATTAACTATGGCCAACTATTGGCGATATTTTAGGTGGGTGGTGATCCACACGTATACGGAGGTAAGGAAATATTCCTTTCGACGGGTTTGTCTGTCTTTTAGGGTTTGTGGTCCACAAAAGTATTGTTTGTTTATGGAAGTCAAAGTTTTTGTCTCGGGTTATCTATTTTAGGGTTTATATATGTCTTCACATGCTTTCTTTAATAAAAGGTTAGGCTTTGAAGTAGTTGGGATCCAATTAAATTTGGGATTAATGGAATCGGGTTCTGGGTTGGTGATGTTATTTAATTTGTTTCCAATCTGGAACTGAGTTCATTATGTGGGTAGGGATAATGTTTTAAAACATAAGGAATGATTTGAAAACAGAAACCTAGTTAATGCTTTGGTGGTTTGGTTTATAATGATGTTGGATAAGACAAACATGTGTAGGTGAGAACGGAAATTGTTTTTATTTGCTGAGATTGAGAATGTAAAATGTTGGTTGAATGTGTCTGCTGTGTGTGTAGTCAATAACATTTATTATTGTTGCAACGTAGGTACCGGCTTATTCACTGTGTGCATACATCATGGAGGCCGATTTTATTCAAGGAATGGAGTTAATAAGGTTTATAAAGGAGGGGAAATTGTGTACGTTGATGGGGTAGATAAGGACATGCAAATTATCGGTGACTGGCTTCAATTACTGGGCACATGACCTGGTATACTTTGGAGGACCAATTGGTTACTGGTTTAGGATACCAGGAAGCGAAAGTGGGACTTGTTATTTACCAATAGTGACTGATGCAGACTGTTTGGACATGGTGCAGTTCATACCTGAGGTTGGGAGGTTAATTCATGTGTAGATTGTGTGCTTAGCTGGAAGAAGATATTTGCAAGATTATGAGTTGGATCGATACGATGATGAAGTGGATCATATATCCTCCTTGGGTCATACCATTAATGACGTGTGGTCGGAAGATGATGCACCAGAAAATGTGGAAGATGAGGCCCAGGAGGCCCAAGAGCTTGGTGAAGATGGGGAACAGAAGGTGCAAGAGGGTTCTGAAAATGTGGAAGAGGTTCATTTGGATTCTAAAGATGAGTATATGCCAGAAGAGGTGATAAGTGTGCCATATACCAGGCCAGTTAGAAATGGGTCTGATGAAGCTGCTAGGCCTAATAGGTTTCCCCTACAGGAAAGACAAAGAAGAGGCCCACATGGGGGTCATGCTTCGACTTCAAGGAAGATGAAAGATAAAGGGAAGGAGAAAGTTGTTGAGGAAGAGGTGGAAGGTCCAAAGAACAGGCGTGGCAGACCAAAAAGGGACTTGAAGAGAAGGTATTCTACTAGGAGCAATGGTGAGGGGTGTTCACAACCAGTGAGTTATTATGACAGTGATAGCAGTGATGATTCCGACTATCCTAATTTTGAGGGCATTGTAGATAGTGATTTTGAGTTAAATGATGCAGATGATGAGGTTGAATTTCAGACTCATGTTGATGAGGATCCTAGCAATGTCGAGGAATGGGAAGATATGGGATTCAATGGAATAATCTCTAAGGATGATGGGACTGCCTCTGATGGCTTTCTTAGTCTGCATGGTTCCTCATATGAAAGTGGGGAGGATGTTGGAATGCTTCCGGTCAAGGGTAAGAAGAGGTTTTCAGAATGGAAGGAGTTCAATCAGTACACTGACATGCAGAATCCTAGAGTTGAGTTAGGTATGATCTTTCCCAACTCAATGGTGTTCAAGAAAGCCATGAGGAAGCATACTGTTCTTACAAAGAATGAATTGAGGTTTCAGAAGAATACAAGGCAGAAGGTAAAGGTGGTGTGCATTACAAGTCCAGGGTGTCCATTCACGGTATATGCATCTACTCCAGATAAAGATAACTCAACCATTCAGATCAAAACCATCAAACCAGAACACAAGTGCTCGAATGTGGAGGGAAGGGTGTATCATTGTCATGCTCCGTTTATTGCTGATGAGTATGCAAATTTTTCATGAATGATCCCAATTGGACAAGGGAAGGGGTTCAGAATGCAGTGGGAAAAGACTTTGGCATGGATATAGGATATCAGATGGCCTATAGAGCTAAGAGGAGGGTTATCAAGTTAGCTCAAGATAGTCATGAGGATCAGTATAATCTCCTTGAGAGGTATGCAAATGAGTTAAAGAAGAAGAACCCGGGTACCCCTGTATGGATTCAAACAGAACTAGATGGAGATATAACAAGGTTTAAGAGGATTTATATATGCTTGGAGCCTTTGAAGATTGGTTGGAAGGCAGGGTGTAGGCCAATCATTAGGTTGGATGGCTTCCACCTTAAGGGTGTTCACAAAGGCCAATTATTGACAGCCACTGGCATTGATGGGAATAATGGAATATATCCTATTGCATGGGCAATAGTGGAGAAAAAATGCAGAGATAGTTAGACCTGGTTTTTGGAGTTACTAAGAGTGGACCTTCAAATATACCACAGTGTGCATTATGCTTTCATGTCTGATAAACAGAAAGGTCTAAAGCAAGCTATCAAGGACTTATTCCCATTCTCAGAACACAGACACTGTGTTAGACAGCTCCACAACAATTTCAAAGGTGATGGTTTTACTAGTTTAGAGCTGAAATAGAAATTATGGGCTGTTGCAAGAGCCACCACAATGAGGTAGTTTCAACATGCAATGGAGGAGTTAAAGAAATCATCTGTTGGGGCATGGGGATGGTGTATGGATAGACCAGCAAAACATTAGTCTAAGTCACACTTTAAGGAGCGCTTCAAGTGTGAATTACTTCTAAATAACCATAGTGAGTCATTTAATAAGAGTCTGTTAGAAGCTAGGAAAAAGCCTATTCTTGGGTGTTTGGAGGATATCAGGACAAGTGCAATGGTGAGGGTATGTAATAGCATAAACTCAGGGCACATATGGAAGTGTAAGGTTGGGCCTAGAGTTGAGAAGCTATTAAAAAAGAATGCTGAGTGGAGCCATGAATATAGGGCTCTTGAATAAAGTGAGATGAGGTTTGAAATTCATGGAAGAGGTATTGGTTGTGCATCTGGTGTCATTCCTCAGCACTCAGTGCAATTGGACACCAAAAGCTGTACCTGTAGAAGATGGGATGTCAATGGACTCCCTTGTGGTTATACTATTGCAGCCATTTATTCAAAGGGCAGATCACTAGATGACTTTGTAGATGAGCATTACAAAATGGACAAATATCTAAAGGCATATGAGCCAATGATCAACCCCATTGCTGGTGTCAATGAATGGGAGATCATCCATTGGCCTATTGTTGCACCCTTGTATAGGGCACAACCAGGAAGACCCAAGACGAAAAGAAACAAAGAGCTAGGTAAACATGGGAGGACTAATGAGTGCTTCATAGTATTTTTTTATTTATTATTTGTGACATGTTCATTGCATTTACTTTAACCCCAACCCTTAATTAAATGTGTGTAGGAGAAGAACCACCAGCTGCTGGTTCTTAGAAGCTCCCAAGGAGTTTTTATTCTCAGGTCAAGTGTGGGAGATGCCATAAAAAGGGCCACAATGTCAGGACCTGCCTGAGAAGAAATCAGGTATAACATATGGACTTAGTACTTTCAGTTAAGAAACCATCTAACTGCAGTTATGGACTAAAATGACTGAAAATGTTAATATTGACCTCAGGAGAATGGTGAAAATGAGCTGCCTCCAGAAGATGGTGAAAATGAGCTGCCTCCAGAAGATGGTGCAAATGTCCTGCCTCCAGTTCATGGTGAAAATGTGTTCCCTCCAGAAGATGCTGCAAGTGTGCAGCAGCAGCCTGAAATTGGGGAAGTTCAAGTTCCACAAAATGTAGAGGTGCCCCAAGTCATTCATCAACAACCACAAGTAATTTCTAAGAATTTTAGTCACAATGTGACAATTGATGTGGAACTCGTCACTGGAATGCAATCACAAACTTCAACAAATACTGTATTGCAACCACAGGTAACTTTTTATGACATTTGCTGCATACGTGAATGGTAAGAACAATTAGTTTCAACTAGCTTAATGAATGGGAATATAACTGTTTTGGAAATGCTGTTTTCATTCTAATCCACAACCACAAGGTGCCTCCAAGTTAGTATTCTCAGGAAAGATATTCAAGTCACCAGCAAGAATGATCAAACTAGGAAAGAAGCATGCAGACGGTTCTAGTTCTGCCACAAGCTCTGGACTGGTTCAAGAAAGCCCACATGGAAGTACTGAGTTGAGGCTTTTCATCTATAGCCTATAGCCTGCATTAGAATGTGTTTTTGTAGCGTCCAGCACTTTTTTCAGTTGAATAGTCTACTGCTATTATGGCATTTTCTTTTCATTTTGAGGAAAAATGACTTAGTTATTGCTTCTTCTGAGCATTTTGATGTAACAATATGGATGTTGGTTTGGGAATGTTTTAGACTTAATGCAGGTTTATTTATTTAGCATGTTGTTGAATGAGTTTTGGGATTCACTGATTTCTGGTAAAAATTGCCAAAATTGCCTACTGTTGTACAGTTGATTTGGTTTGCTAGAAAAAACAAAACTTTGAAGGATTTACATTTTTGGCGGGAAATGGCTATGTAACTGAGCTATTAGTTAGAGTTGGCGCCAAATACCACATCAGTCGGATTTACCTCTAAAAATACACCACGTGGCATATGGGTTAACACCGTCATGGACGGCAGATACGTATATTGGGTCGGGCTGGGTATTTGGGGTACCATTGTGATAGTTTTAGAAACTTAGGTATATAAATTCGGAGTGGCCTATAGGTTGGGTACTGTTTATATTTTTTTTCCCTAAAAGTTATGTAATTAAGGGCATCTCCAACAGAGTAGCTAAACTCAATTTTTAGCTATATATAACTATTTCTAATGCAAAATTCAGCTCCAACAGACTAGCTATAGGTAAGTTAAATTTAACTATAGCTAAAATGGTTAGCTATATTTAGCTAGAGTATCCTACATAGCTAAAGCAAAAGTTATATATATATTTTTTTTTTTGTCCACGTGTCAGTTTATGATTTGATAAAATATAGTTATTATTTACAAATAGCTATTATTGCTGGAGCAACATTGCTAAATCAATAGCTATATTTCACAACTTTAGCTAAATTTAACTAAAAAACAATTTAACTGTTGGAGATGCTCTAACACTATCTTTTTTTCACATGTACAACTTTTTGCACGCACTGCCAAATGGCGCGTGACCAATCCACCATCCTGAGCCTGAGGGTTGCTCATTGTATTAGAACTCAAATCGTGTTTGTGTTTCTTATCCTAAAAGTCATAATGGTTGGTTAGATGAATAGCCAACCATCTGCTTACGGGCCCATCAAACTAAATTAAATCAAGTCAAATCCGGAATTCAACATCTGACACTTTCTTCACAGACCAAGTCATATAATTATACCCTCTCACCTCCCAGCTCTCTAATCATCTACATTCTCCAACAGGTACTTCTCTGACTTTAACCATTCACTGAAGTTTGCACACCCTATTTTGCATTCTATCACCTCTTGTGCTGCTTTTACCAAATCACCCCTATACTTTCCAACTCTCCCTCCCTCCGATCCAAATCTCAGACTCCCATAGCAATGGCAGCTAGCCCACTCAATTCAATCCTTACTGCCTCAATCATTCTCGATCGGAAAAGATTGGTACCTAAACTTGTCGTTGGCGCAAATATCACAGACGGACCCGGTTTTAAACGGGTTTGTTCTTCGCTTTTTGAAGTGGGTTTTGGTGGGTTTGAATAGGAGGGATCCGAATCTCGCCGTCGTCGGGTTCATCGGAGAGGTCGATAAAGGTGGGTACTTTGGTCGGGGAGGGAGATGATCTGGGGGCAGATGGGTTTTTGCAATCGTCGTGGAGGGCGATCGTGGCGGCTGAGGTGCTGTGGGGAATTGGAGGGAAGATGACGTCAGCGTCGACGTTGTCGTCGTCGGCGATGATGTTCTTCCTATGACGTATCGAAGAACAGCAGTGGGCTTTCGATTTGGAGTTGGCCGAAATCTTTGACGAGTGGAACAATTTCATTATCTGCCTTTTGATTATTGATTCCATCACAAAATCAATTTCATACAAGACATTAGACACATGATATGCAGCTTGCAAGGATCATCATTTTAACCTACAATCATCATCATTTTGAGTTGATAAGAAATATTTAAAAAATGCAAAGGGTGTGTAGAATGCAAAATAGGGTGTGCAAATTTCAGCCCCCTTCATTTTTGGCTCTGGTTATTCTTCATTTTCTACTTTAGCTGTGCTCTCTTTTTGTTTCATCTGCTGCGCACAACGATATATATATATATATATATATGTGTGTGTGTGTGTGTGTGTTTCTGGATTTCTCTGTTTTTAAGTTTTCATCATCATATCAAGGTTTTTAATTACTTGAGACTAATTTAGTGGCCGGAAATAGGAAAATGGCTGGTCTATTTGACAAGCAGGCAGAGATATACGTGGAAGCTCGGCCAACATATCCCAAGGAATGGTATTCAAAGCTGGCTGCTCTCACCCCTCAACACTCTTTAGCTTGGGATGTTGGCACTGGCAATGGCCAAGCTGCTCTTGGTGTAAGTTTACTCTCACTCTTTCAAATTCAATCCAACAATCCCATCATTCAGTTTTTATCACTTTATATACAACTTTGACAATAATGCACTTGTGATCTAATGATTTAGCCGCCCTAAAGAGGCGTTTTGCTTAATGTACAAGATAGAAGGATTCACCGAAAAGCAACATACCCGTTGAATGGCCTCATTTGACAACCTTTTTATGATGATAACATCATCAAAGATTGGGATTCCCTACTATTTAACAACAAACAAAATTTCCTTGATTTTGGCTTAGTGATTGTTGAATCCTTTCCTAATTGGTTTCATATTCCAAAAGTGTTTGGCAAAAGAAGAAAAATTTCATTTTTGATTTCCCACTATATACTTCTGTGTTGATACTCTTGTAAACATACAGCTAAACTTGATGTCCCTAATGGTATAGGTGCTAACTTCGGTGATCTCCCACATTTTTACAGCTTTCAGAGCATTACGAGCAAGTAGTAGCAAGTGATATAAGTGAAGCACAGCTGAAACATGCCATCCAGCACCCTCGAGTTCGATACATTCACACTCCAACATCAATCTCAGACGATGAAATGGTCAACTTGATAGGTGGCGGTCATGAGAATTCAGTGGATTTGATTACTGTGGCAGAGGCTGTTCATTGGTTTGATCTCCCAAAGTTCTACTCGCTTGCCAAACGCCTTCTGCGTAAACCAGGAGGCATAATTGCTGTTTGGGCCTACAATAGAATGCTGGTAAACCCAGATTTTGATCCTGTATTTGACCGTTTCCGCGAAAACTCTATACCATTTACGCACCCAAACTCAAAATACGTAAGGGCGGCTTACAAGACGCTTCCTTTTCCATTTGAGAGCGTTGGATTGGGTCGTGAAGGTGAACCTATCACAGTTGAAATACCAAAGGAATGTTCATTTCAGGTGGTTGAGAGGATGTTGAGGTCTTACTCTGCAGTCACTAGAGCTAAGGACCAGGGAGTGGACTTGTTGCCTGAAGAAGTGATAAAAGAGTTTCAAAGAGCTTGGGGTGGGCATGATCTGGTTAGATCTTTTAAGTACGAGGCTTTTATGCTCGTGGGAAAGTTGTAATGCTTTTGTAATGTTGTATTGGCATGGGGATAAAACAGACTGATGCCTATTTTCCCAAACAATTAAATTTCCAAACCAAAGCCCTCGGCTTGTAATACCAAGGCATATCCAATAGGAAATGATCCTGCAACAATGGCATTTCTCATAAGATTTCTAAAGGTTGATGATAAACGTGTTATAAATTCAAGTTCCAATTGATCGATCGAAGCTTAATTTCAGGGATTCCATCATGTCACACGTATTCTGATGCCAACATTTTTTTAGCCTTTTAGAAGAAACAACAAAAGCTTCCATAACTGAGACATATTAGTTACCATCAAACTGTAAAATCTCCTCGTACCAAAAGAATCTATGCCAGTGAGGAATGAAATCCAATAACATAGGAACCTACCCTTATAAAAAAGAAATTCCAGACATCACTGGAACTGAACTTTGACTATAGAATGCACCATACCATTGCCATCTGAAATAGGCAGGACTTTACATCATTCAAAAAGATTATCCATCCAATGTTTCATTTCCAAGAGATTCTAAAAACATCTAAATGTACACAATTTTCACAGGATACTCTAACCACCATCTCTAGCTACTCCTTAATGGCTGCCTCCTCCTTGCTTAAGATCATGGTCAGAAACATCTGTTGTCCGTTTCAGTGTTGTGTTTTGGTCTTCACCATTTACTGCTGATGGATCATCACCTCCTCCTATACTACCCCGTCTCTCTTCACCTGTTACTGCTTTATCATTACTCCCATCTTTCTTAGTGTGTAATGAACCAGCAAGATTCTGAGCATTGGTTAATAAACTTTCTGACTCAGCTTTCTGCTTTGGTGACTCTACCTTACCTTCTTGAACCTGTCCACTGCCAGGGAGTACTTCATTTTGGACCTGCTTTCGTAAGACTTCAGCACCAGGGCTACTGTTAACCCCAGTGATCTTTCTGGATGTGTCAATCTTCAAAGCTTGTTGACTTGTCTGGGATACAACTTTTAAGGACCCAGGGTGTCTAGTGGGTGGATGGGTGGAAGGCAGTGTTGCAGCCGTGCCAGTACGAATATGATGCACAGTAGGATGAGGCTCTGATTTAATGGATAAGCCACCAGGTGTCAATGACTTGATAGAACCCCCTGTTTGAGGCATGATATGGATAGTGTTCTTTGCTTGAGCAGCAGCCTTAAGCAGTTCAGCATCTGACTGAGTGACAATGCGTGCCCCAGCAGCAACTGCAGTTGCTCTTATGATATCTGGATTCATATTAGACTTTGGCAAGGTTTTCTTGGAGGTAACTCGACCTTTTGGAGTCGAACCGAATGATCCTATCCGATTTGGTTTTTTTGCATTAAGGCCTTCAGCAGTAGTAGTATGCAGCCCAGAGTTGCGTATTCCATTTGTTACACCAGACCTACTGTTCGCATTTGTTTCAGCAGATGTGCCGTTTGCATTTGTTCCCACTGTTTCAAATTAAGGATATTATTATTCTAAAATTCAAGAATATTTAACTACTAGTTAAAAATCATAGAAAAAAGAGGGGGGAGGGCGGACAGCAAAAAAAAAAAAAAAAGGAGACAAAAGAAAATAAGGAAAGAAAAGGAAAACACTGGTTTATTTCAAATTAGGTTGGAAATCATAAAGCAAGAAGAATCGGTCAGAAACTTCACGCTTTTGTCAGCTTTGCCCCATTAGCATTAATTAAGCAAATATCAGCCTTTCTGAAAGAGGCTGGTGCATCCACCGAACAATGGCAATTTCAAAAACATTATAATTTGAACCAGAGTGAAGAGTACTACAGATAATGCAGCAACTAAAGTATAAAATAAACAATAAAATAAACAACTTGGCAGATTAAGGGATTCCAATAGGACTAAAAGTTACAAAATATCCTACTCATTAATTTTTCCATTCAGTACATATCCATTTTTCCCTAATCTTTACTATCCCAAAACACATATTCTCAACATTTTCTAATGAAAATAAAGTTAAATATTGAAAAATTTATATAATGAAAGTGTTTAGATATATCGTAGCCATCAAGTATTGCTTTTGGTTATGTCATACTTAATTGGATGAAAAATGCTACATCAGTGTATATATTTACTGAGGCTTCAAATTTAATGCCAAGTTTACATTTGATGGAAATACTTCCTTAATTCTAAAACAACATAAAGGATTCATAACAAATAAAGCATAACACACAAATTTGAGGGAATTTTCTGTTTTGGAGAAGGAAGTTAAGAGGTAATGATCCCTAAAATAAAATCACAAGAGTTGTAGGTCCTTTTGGAGAAACATGTGCATTATTGTGAATCAAAAAAGCATAAATGGACAAGAGAATTACCAGTGCCCACTGTAATAGATGCTCTATTCGGCCCATTATCTAAAAAATGGGTTATTGCCTGGTGAGCTGCCAGCAATGCCTCTTTTTTAATGCACGGTGTGCCTCCTTCTCCCACACCCAACTTTTTTTGCCGCTTCTTAACAATACCCCATCTCTGTGATATAGACCCACAAAATTAGTAGGAAAGCAAAACCATGCCTCCAAAGACAACTACAAAGAAGATTAAGAGTTGGAACAGAGATTAAGTTTGCAACTACCCATTGCCTCAGAGACGGAGAAATCAAAAACATGAAAAGTGGATAACAAATTATTTAGTTTTAACAACACCGTAGTACAAAGCATATCACATCATTTTCATAGACAGGGGAAAAGAGAATCCGTTGCCGGGATTTGAACCCGGGAAAACTGGGTGAAACCCAGACATCTGACCAAACTAGATGACAACGGATTACTGCAGTATGATGGTCTCAATATTTGAATGAACTCCACCAAGTTTCTTTGGTGGCAAATATCCTGTCTTTTTTATTGTAAAAAGTTCATTCATATATAATTCTAAACGGTCAGTAATATTTACATGAAACTACGTAATAAGGATATCCCATTATCCCAAAAGCCTAGGAAAATTAATCAGCACCCATACTTTGTTTAGATCTGCCTTATTTGTTTGATAATGGGGATACCAATCATTTGGATAAATTATACAATTAAATTAATACAAAAAAGGGGGGATGAAGAAACCTGTTTAACTGTTCCAGTATGCATCACACATATCAATCGTTTTACTTCACAGTATAATCATTTTCTTATTTGTAAGCATTCAATCCAACAAATGCAATCATAGAGCACGATTCAAATAGAAAGGCAGGCAAGAAGTTAATCAAGGTAGTTAAGGAAAAATTAAGGCAAGTTTTAGTAGCAGAAATTCGACAAGCACAATAGTTTACACATGTAAGACATTGCTAGGTAAACTTTTGGTACAATTTCTTATTTGTAAGCATTCAATCCAACAAATGCAATCATAGAGCACGATTCAAATAGAAAGGCAGGCAAGAAGTTAATCAAGGTAGTTAAGGAAAAATTAAGGCAAGTTTTAGTAGCAGAAATTCGACAAGCACAATAGTTTACACATGTAAGACATTGCTAGGTAAATTTTTGGTACAATTTCTTATATCAGGTTCCAAAAGTCCTATTTAAAAATTTTGATGAATGAGATTAAAGACTCAATTTACTATTTAATGATTTTTTGTAGTAGCACGTTAAACATGACAAAATAACTCCAAGTTTCCTTAGTGGCACACTGACATGTGTGATTGGAAATAGAAAATATAGTCCTTATAAAAGGTTTTTTTTGATCATTTGAAAAAATAATAATAATAATAATTGAATATAGTCTCTGGCAAAAGTGATTTTTATTAGTCAAACTAGCATAGAATATCAGTTGAGTGCTTGTTTAACAAAGGAAATATTTATCAAGTAACTAATGGAAGTGAGTGCATTTTTCAAGTATATGAAATGAAAATAAAATTATTGTGTTTGGCTCATTAAAGATGTGTTCTCCATACAAGAAAAACCTAAATTGAAAATGACTTCAAGTATGAAGTGCTAATTGAGTGAAAACTGAAAAGCAATATGTGCCCTCTAAACCTCCAGTAATCCTAGGCAAAGAACACCTTACATTGTCCAACATAATCTTCTAGCCATCTCCCTTAAGATAATCCAGATACATTTATGTAGAAGCTAGGATTTCAAAAACATAAAATATAATAAATGAACAATAAAGAATCACTTGGGCTGACAGGAAAAAACCTGAGATAGCTGATTAGCAGTTCTGTCCCCTTTGAAGTTTGCTTTTACGATTTGAGTCCAATTTCCTTCACCATATATGTTCACAGCAGAGACCAGTTCCAAATCCTCCTCCTCTGTCCACTTCTTTCTCTTCTTCCGAGGAGCCATGATATTGCTAGTTGATCTATTTGCATCATCTCCTTCAGCTTTTGCTGCTGCAGTAGTTGTCGTTGCAGGGAGGGTCTGTTTCTGAATAGAAACTGGAACTGTAATGTTCATGCCTTTTGCTGAAGCAGATGGTTCATATGTTTTAGATGACTGGCCATTAGGTATATTTATTGTCAATGGAGCCTCCACCGTTGTGCCATTCAGATGACTAGAATCACTTGGTAGACCAGAAGCCATAAGGACCTGACCAAAACAACTACCAACTATATGAGCTCCCAGATCTGTAAAAGTAGGGTCAAAACCCAACGAGAAATTATGAAAAACGAGAAAAAAAGACCCAAAGGATGTGTAAATCATAACAAACCAACCTAGATAAGCGGAATGATGAAACAAATATTACATGTTCTTCCTCCTTGGAAGGAAGAGAAGTTAGGACCAGATGAATATAAGTTGAACTTTACACAGTCACAACATTCATTTCCTTTACAAAAGAAAAATGAGGCAAATTAGGAGTCAACTGCACTTGGAATCATACATGAACAATTTGCAGCTATACTTATCCATTAACTAAGGCCATGTACCCACTGCCCATCTAATGACCAAATCATGCAAAAGAACTTGCATAGTTAAACAGATCTGATTCATCAGTAAACCAAGTTCAATTGAATCAAAGGGTCTTTTGAATTCAGAACTGCAATACATATTAGGAAAAGGTAAAATGTCAAACACTACTCAGATAATCTATCCCATCAAATTTTACTGTCAAATAACCCCTAAAACTCCTATGTTAGCCATTACCCAGTCACTTCCAGTAAGCTATTGTCCTCTTAGAAGCAGGCCCTTTCAAAGTTAATCTTATCCATTAGAACCCCAACCCACCACAACCAAACATATAGAAATTTATTTAACCTTTCACACATTAGAAAGATATTACTGTTCACACTCAAAATATAAATTAGTTTTGTTATCTTAGCACTTTCTCACTTTTCTTTTTGGTAGCAAGATGTATGCATTAACTAGGCATGCAAGTCACTCTCAGTGTTCATAATCCTAGACTAGCTCTAGATGTTTATGACATCCTTCGTCCACATGCCGAGTACTAAACTCTTACACAGAAAGGAGATATTTAAGATAGTAGAATCAGAAAGGAAATTGTTATTCATTACACGCTTAGTTACAAGGGTTCACCTGGAATATATAGAACACCTTAAAGCAATGCCTTCTTGTTTTGTTACTGCTTTTTTCTTTTTGGATAGTAAAGCAAAGCATTTATTTAAGTAGGAAGTCATTTGATATACCTTCACACATGCTGCAGCCTCAGTTGAAGCTTCACCGCTAACAGGAGGAGCAACTTCCACTTCATATTCGTAATCACTATCTACATCCTGCCAGTAAAGTTCAACTTCACTCAGAAATAAGAAAATGTATTTGTTCTCCTAGATATAGTAACTATAACAGACCTTTTACAGGTAAAATACTTCATCAGGATTGAAGTAGCATGCACTAAAATCTGGAACCAGAATCTTCAGCAAGATTGATGGATTTCCATGATATTGAACATTATAATGATTCTAATTTTCTCTATGGAAGCGGAAATAATTACAAATTTAGCAGGAAAACAGTTGTGTACAGTTGCATATTTTTTATTCCAGTTGACCAAGGGGGAGATTTCTAACCAAAATTTAAAAGGCCCAAAATCGAACACCATCTTTGGTGTCACAGCCGTAGAACACCATAGAACAACCACTAAGCATCAAGTCACAAATATACCAAGCGTTATCTCTCTCCTCTCTCCTCTTACAATTCTTAGTTTCACTCAAATTTACAATTTCATTCATACTCCTAACCCACAAACCCCATCAACAGAAAGAAATACCATTTGCATCACATAGAATCATGTAAGCTATATATAACAAAACAAACACCACAAACTACAATTCAATAAAAAAAATCAAGAATTGCTGGGGAACACCGCACCTGAGGCCGAGCTCCATCATCGAATTTGTCAGGCAAAGGTTCCCTATAAGCCAAATGTCGCCAAAGCATCTGAAACTCTCTAGCATTTGTAATCCCAGTTGTAGTATTGGCCACCAACTTATCCCAATCGATCTTCTCCGACTGCAACAAGTGTGCCACTTCCTGCAGCAATGCCAGTATCGTCGTCGCTGTGTACCTGCCAAGAAACCCCATTAACCCCAAAAATTATACACAAAACCCATTAAAACCCAAAACCCAGGAAACCCCCAATTTCACAAAGAAACCATTGAAATCAATGAGAGAGAGAGAGAGAGAGAGAGAGGGACCTCTGTAAGAGAGTGGCGGTATCTTCTTCGGTGATGAAACCCTTCTTCTCCTCCTTAGGGTTCTCACCCATCGTTTCAATCATGGCGAGGAATCCCAAATTGCATATTAGGCTGCCAAATTAGCGAAAGGAAAACCCAGAGAAAACAAATTGATTGCTTCGCCTAAAACCCTAAAAACCACAGTGAGAGGGTTTTACAGAGGGAGAAAAGAAAGAGCGTGGGGCACACGCGCGAAACGAAGAAGAAGGAGCAAATGAATGGCCGGAAGGAGGAAGACTCCCCTTATTAATACATGCCCATGACACTGTATTTGTTGGCCATGACAATGTGGTGTAAATCCGAGCATCTCAGTTTTTTTTTTTTTAAATACAAAATAAAAAACGATTTTTGTTGCAGTGGAGAAATTTTTCTTGCACCAACTTTTTCAATTTTTTATGTTTATGTTTTTATTTTTCATTTTACCATAATAATAAAATAAAATAAAAATAAAAAAAAACCGTTTTAGATAAAATTTGAGTGATATATAAGGAAAAATTATTAATTTAACTTATAAACGGAAGCTAATTACGAAAAGCTTATAAACAATATGAGCGAGAGCTCTTGCAAACGTAGTGCTGCCCTAAGCGGCTTTCCACTTTGGGGGCATCTCGTACCTCCCAAGCACCATTTACCAATTTATGGCTAGTAGGTTTGGGGGTCCTCGAATTCGTGTGAGCTTGGGATATCCTTGTGAGCTTGGTCTAAATTATTGACTGAATGGGTGTGTTACTTACTCACTAACGTAACTGCGATGCCTTGCTACCTCACTCTCGATAATAATGAATAAATAAAAGTAAAAAAATAGAAAAACTCAAAATCTAAGTCATCGAAAAGCTATTAAAATGCTACATCATACATATCAAATTCTCATTTCAAGATCCGTCAAAATCTGTTGTGATATACTGTATCCTATTCAATTTTGAAGTTCTTTTAGCCAGTCAACAGGTAGTCAAAACCTCACTTCTTCGAAGCGATTTCATGATCAGTGTATTTCGATTTTCTTCTTTCGTTGTTAAACCTTATTTCAATTTCAAACAATTTGATTTTTGTAACCAAAACATACAAAGGGCATACAAGAGTAGGCTAGATAGTTAAAGGTTTAAATATTGTTTACTCCCTGAACTTTCAAGGAAAAAACAGTTCAGTCCCTGCCTTTTCAATTTCACACATTTACTCCCTCATCTCTCAATTTTGGACCAATAGGTTTATTCCGTTACTCTCCGTTTAAAAATTCTGTTAAATTGTTGATGTGTCAGTCCTTCTACAGTAAAATATCTATTATACCCTCACTTCCTTTTCTCTTTTTTTGTTTTAATCTATTCTTTTTTCTTTCTTTCTTTCTTTCTTTTTATCTCTTATCCTCTACCACTACGACAATACGACCTACTGTCTGCCCTCCCAATTGCCGCATGCATCAGCACTTCCACCCCTGTCTGCTTGCGAATTCGCTCCCCTCCGGATTCCAATTCCATTGCCATCTTCAACTAAATCTCACCCAGATCATCCCTCTTTCTCCCTCTCCCTCTCCTTCTCTCAAATCTCATTTCCTTCATTTGAATCAAACTTTCTGCAAATCCATCTAATCCAACAATGGCGAACTGTCCAAGAGGTACAACCTTCTCTCTCTTCTCTCTCTCTTCCTTATCGTTCACACACACACACACACACACATCTCCAGAAACATAATTGAACTTTTCCTTTGATTGGTTTGTAGATAATTGAGCAGCAAGTGTTGATGGTGGCGAAGACGGTGGATGACAAGCTCGACGAGGAAATCGCAGCCCTAGATCGGCTAGAGGCGCTCAGAGATCGAATGCTCCAGCAGATGAAGAAGATGGCGGAGAAGCGGAGCTGTTGGATCTCCCTTGGCCACGGCGAGTACACGGATTCGGACCCGACACCATAATCAACCGAATCCTCCTCACCCAAACCTCAAACCTCAACCCCTTCCTATCTGTAGGAATGTTGGGTTTTGCACGAAAGCTCAAAGCAAAGGGGAATTGTTATGGGAAACTCTGAGCCCTAAATTAATTGAAGATGCAAAATTGAATCAGATTGGTTGTGATTTGGTGCATAAATTGTGTGTAGAGAGAGAGTACCTTTGTTTGGGGAAAGGAGAGAAGAGAAGCAGAGATTGAGAAGAGGGGCGCCTCCAACGCCAAACCATGACGAAGCGCACAAAAATGGCGCCACTACAGCGGCGCCACCACCACTACCACCTGTTCCGGTATCTTATTCCTCTCACTTCTGCCGTCTCCGCCGTCTCCACCTATTGCTGGTATTTTTGCCGAAGCATTCGAAGGTCGAGACCCATATCGATCTTCTTGATGAAAATTGAAGATCGAGACCTATATCGATCTGTCGGGCCTCTGCAAATTTCTCTTTCTAATGTTGGACTAATTACCCAGACTTGGAGATAATGGGTGTTCTGCTTAGAGATTTGAAGCTTGGAGATGATGGTGTTCTGCTTCACATTGATTTAGTTGCAGGAAAGCAGTAATTAGGTGGCATTTGCTGGGAATTGTGGCATTAATTTGGACGAAAGAAAAGGGACATGTGGGAGGAAGTGTTGGTAGTAGTGGCGGTGAGGGGGGTGTTGCAGCAGCCTTTGGCTGCAATGTGAGAAGTGATGATGGTGGAAGTGGTGGTGGCAATGGTGAGGATGAAGTGCTGTGGCGATGGGCAGGGGAGGGGAGGAGATAAATAGAAGAAGAAAAAAAAGATAAAGAATAAATAAAAAACAAAAAAAGAATTAAAAAAAAGTGAGGGTAGAATAGACATTTTAGCATGAATGAATTGCCACGTTAGCTACTTAACGGAGGTTTTAGACGGAGTGTAACGGAATGGACCTATTGGTCCAAAATTGAGAGATGAGGGAGTAAACGTGTGAAATTGAAAAGGCATGGACTGAACTGTTTTTTCTGTGTAAGTTCAGGGAGTAAATAGTATTTAACCCATAGTTAAACTAATGGCTTAATGATTGAAATACCCCCTGACATTTCCTTCTAGTGTCAATTTACACACTAACTTACTAATGTTACTCGATAACACACTAACTTTTCAAAGTTTGCTAATTTCCACATTTTCGTTAACTTCCATCAAGTTCCATCATTAAGTCTCATCATGTTACTTGGTCATTTTTTTTATTTTTATTTTTTATCTTTTTTCTTCTTGGGATCAAAATCTCACTTCCTTTCTGATAAAAAAAAAATCCACTATCCATGAATCTTTATTTTGTTTTGAGAAAAAAAAATGATTTTATACATGAATGATTCAATTTCATGAGCTTATATATTCATCTTATATTCTTATGTCAAATGATTATTGAAAAAGCATACCAAAATGCTAAAAAAGAAACCTAGATATTAAGAAAACAAGTCTACCGACGTTGTTGGATATGAGAAGGTATTCTGACGCAATAATAGTGAGAAGATCCTTTTCTTCTTCCACGGAAAAGATTGACAAGAATTAGGATAGATAAAAAAAACCAAAAAATAAAAATAAAAATGACCAAAAAATCTCACATGTTTCGCACATGATGGTACTTAACTGTGGAACTTGACGGAAATTAATTGAAACATGGAAATTTCCCTTTGGAAAAGTTAGTGTGTAAATTGACAAAGTGGTGTTAGCTCAATGGTTAGAGCACCCACTATCTATGTACGAAGTCATGGGTTCGAGTCACTATGGGGGCAGGAGTGAAACCCTTTGATCCTCTTTTCTTAAAGAAAGAAAATTAAAAAAAAATTGTCAAGGGTATTTTGGTCATTAAGCCTAAACTGTTATTTCCTATAAAGTTAACTCGTGAGATAAATTTTTGTAGAATGCACCTTATCTTTTTTGATTGCTGCCTCTCATCCCCTTCTATTAAATACCCTGTACAAGCGAAACCGATTGGGTTTTGAGTCCCTCCCTCAGGGTAACGCCAACTACAACACCCCATACAAGTGGACCGTTGAATTTTTCAATTTGATATAATTGCATTCAAATTCTCTATCTGAAGTTACTATTATATTCTAGAAGAAACCTCACCCAAAACCGCAATTTTTATACACAGTTTAGGAAGAGAATGGGCATACTCAACCTAGTATCAAAAAGTTATGCTAAAAGGCAAAAGGTAACTTCCCATAACAAATTGCCAAACACCAAAATACAAGAGCCCGAATTCAAAAAAATAAAAATAAAATACAAGAGCCCAGTGTGTAGGGCTTTCAATGGATCGTGTTGGGTTGGGTTCGTGTTGGGTTAAGGTATTTGTTATGTCACATAAGAGAAACTTAAACTCAAATCATTTAATAATCGTGTTTAAAATTTAAACATAAATCCAACTCATTTAATAATCGTGTTTAATAAAAACCTAGGCTAGAGTTCTCTTGCTCTCTAGACGCCGCCACCAAACCAAGGTTATCTTCTGCAATCCCATACTCGTCCGGTGGCGTTCTGATGTCGCCTTGTCAACATCGGGATGCTGCCGGATGGGTGATGTTTTGGGTCTATGGTCTTTGAGTTCTGAGTGGGCTTGGTCTTTGGGTGTTGACAGTGAAGGTTGTGGTTTTTCTCCGGATTGTTGCAAGCTGCTGTCGGTGTGCATCGTTTCAGGATTGAAGAGGAGGCGGCGAACTGGTATCAGGCCCAAGCAAGTGCAGCGGTGAGGCAGGTTGGGAAGCAGTGGATTCTCACCTATTTGGGTTGTGGATCTACCTTTTTGCAGGTCGTTCTTTCTTTCGTCCTTGAGTGGGCAATGGTGGTGATTCCTAAAGCGAAAGCGAGAGGAGGTGGCGGCGGTTCGGTGTGGTAAGGCAGGATGGCGGAGGGTCGTGGCGGTAAGGCTGCGGCAGGTCAAGTTGGCACTGCTGCGGCGAGTTGTGGTGGCTAACGCTCGTGGGTATGCAGATTGCAGATTGTGCATTTGGAGTGAACTTGGGCCTTGCTTGTTGGGCCTAGGGCTTAGCTTTCTTCGAGTTTTGGGCCTTTAGTCAGTTTATTTCTTCTTTCTAATAAGTCCTTTTCTTAGAACCCAATGCTCGTTAGTTCTTAGTGAGCACTAATGAGTATTAGTTACTTTGCGTACTCGCCTATAAACTATGGATTTGTCATAGTTATAGGCTCACTTTAGATAAGTGAGCGATAAGTTCAAATATAGTTGGTCTATCCTATGTACCACTGTGGCTTCTCCACGAATTCTTATCTGGCCATTGTTATGTGTCAGCGGATGGGTATGTAATAGCCTTCTTGGCATGCGCTATTATCAATGAAATTTCATTAATTCAAAAAAAAAAAAAAAAAAAACTTAAACCCAACCTATTTATTAAACGAGTTACTAATTTCCAACCCGCTTATCCCATTTAATAATAGGTCATCTCGTGTTGGACAAAATGAACTATTTAAGTGTTAACATTGCAACCCATTTAACTAAAAAAAAATGCATGAATTCATTAAATTCACTAAAAACTCCATAAGACGAAGAATATAAATAATTATATATAATTCGTAGATAATTAAATCTAATAATGAAAGAAAATATTTCAAATTGTCCAATCTCAAGATCAACCACTCCCAACGTCAAAATTTGAAGAATAAATATAGCAAATCGAGTTATACATGTTCAATTCGTGTTAACAAGATAACCCGCAGCCGACCAGTTTATTAAATGGGTCATGGCGGGTTCACTCATAACCAACGGCCAACCCGCTTTTTAATCGTGCGGATTCAACTTCATTTATTTATTAGTGCAGATTTTGAATCGTGTTATTAAATCATGTCGGAATTGACAACTTTACCTGTGTGGTATGCATACATAAAAACCACCTAATCCATATTTTGTGGACCCCAGGGCTAAGTTCTAAGCTAGTATGCATAAGCATAATCCATACTGCACATAGCAATCATTAACTTTGAAAAACTGGCCTTATGTAGAAAAAGAAATCGAATCTAGGTAACCGCCAGATACCATCCATTTTCTCATTCTACTCCTCACATACTCTGACATTTTAGGTCCTTACTTTTCATCAAATCCTCACATACCATAGTACCATACTAATCATCTAAGAGATGCACTTAGTCCCATCAGTACTTCTCAGATATTGATCCTAAACAAATAAATGTGATGGCCTAGAATCAAAGCTCCTTTTGCTTTATTTTCGCGTCAATTAGTTTGTTCCCCATAAACCATACCAGAAAGACTCTGGAACATCAACCCACCACACTCGAATTGACCAATCAACAAAGTCATCAAAGGGGAATTATGAACTCGCAAGTCGTAACACTTATTTTCACCAACGAAGCGCAAACTTCAGCTTTATTTTAATTACCATAATTTACTAAAAATAATAATAAAAAAACTATCCAAAACAACTTACAGCCAACATGAGTACGTGTTTTTGAGATATTTGTAACTAGCTAACATTCCTAAACACAAATGATCCTTAGATGGAAAAAAAGATTAAAAAAAGGAACAGAAAAAATTAAGGTAGATTGACATCTATCAAATTATAACTAAAACTCATTTAGGGAAGCCAGGTTTAAGTTCCCACCAATATTTTCCAAACTTCTGCTATTAATTGGAGGACAGAGATTCACCAGCTGAAGCCTAACCTCGAAGAAATATAAATCCAATGTTCCGAAAGATGATACAAGCAAACCGAATGAGGGAAGCAATATCACCAGACATCCCTGAGGTATCGTCCATCCATCTGGAGTTTTTTCACTATAGACTCTGCCTTTGACGAGTCTACTTTTTCCTGAAAGTTTTTGCCAGAGAACTTGAAAACATGATTTAATTCGATAGATTATAAGACACAAAATAACGAGAAACAATCCATCAAGTAGCTCAACAGCGTGTAAAGTTTACACACACACACAGAGAGACAGAGAGAGAAAGAGAAC
Organism: Rosa lucieae; assembly: GCA_024704745.1. Taxonomy (NCBI): domain Eukaryota; kingdom Viridiplantae; phylum Streptophyta; class Magnoliopsida; order Rosales; family Rosaceae; genus Rosa; species Rosa lucieae. Next base: position 56,180,203 of record CM045498.1, read on the forward strand.
CTCTTGCTGGACAATGGTATGCAACGTCCGATGAACATCTCTCGCCATACCCTTGGCATCACCACATACGTAGAAGTATCCCCCTTGCAATATTAGGTTCCACATGTACGCTGCCTGCATATTACAAAATTGGTCTGACTGTTACAAAGGTACTCATCCAGACAAAAATCACTATACATTTTACAACTACTTACTTTCTTCATCATCTTATGTTGAACATACTCCTTTGATGGTCCCTCCCGTGAGAATGCAACGATTAACTCTGATAGTGCACCTTGTTGCACAAAATTATTCAACTCATCTTCATAAATGAAATCCTACAAAAAGAACAAAGATCATCTATGAAATCCTAAACCCTAAATGCTAAATTCATGTAGCATATTAGACCATAGAGTTACAATGTTTACCATTTGTCGATTTCTACAACCAAAGAAGAGAAATGCAGGACCAAGTTGAGCACCTTCCTCTTTAAGGGCTAATCTTTCCTGCAAAAGTCAAAATGATAATACTTTTGTTTTCTTTTATTTTTTTCTGTACACAGAAAACGAGAACCGAGAATTTTCATCCAATATCATACCTGTAGAAATCCTCGGAAAGGTGCTAAGCCTGTACCAGGCCCCACCATGACAATTGGGACTGAATGGTCAGCAGGTAACTTGAAATTAGATTGCCTAATAAAAATAGGAGCCCAGCTACAGTTCTGGCTTTTCTCTAGAGGAACTGCATTCTGATTATTCAACACAGATTAGTATTAGATACAATCTTAACCCACGTCTTGTGTATAAGAGAGTGATTGGTTTTGACAATGGAAAAAACCAAATCAATTGGTATAGCGACTCAGAAGAGAAAGTTTCTCAAAATTCACAGCTCAATATCACCTTCATCCAGAATGAAGACACTCCTTTGTGAATTCTGCCAGTCGGAGTTGGACCATAAACCAAAGCACAGGTCACATGAACACGATGTGGGGCAAACCTGTAGAAGCAATAGCAGTAATTAGTTTTCTACATGTCCAATTAATTTTCTAAATATACTAAACAAAGTAGCATAAGAAAATCACCTCGGTGATGACGAAATTGAATAGTAACGAGGCTGCAAGCGAGGGGCAACTGCAGCAAAAAACACGCCTAGTGGAGGCTTTGCTGATGGGAATTCAGCCATCACCTCTAGAAGACTTCTCTGACTTCCAACAACCCATTTTGAGTACTCATCCTGGATTGTATAAAGCATATGATAAAAATGTAGATTAATATACTACGTATATATATATATATATATATATCAAAATAGTAACACAGTAAACATACATATAAAGAATAAAAAAAACATAAGGAGTAACTGCATTGAAAACTTTTTAACCTTCCCCTGAGGTGATGATAAGAACTTGAGTCTTTCTGCCTCACTAGGTTCAACTGCATGTGCAGCCAAAGCAATTAGAGCAGCCTGACAGGAAAAGTAATTCGAAAGAAATATTTATAAGTACTAAAACAATAAGAAAGAGAAAGACATGAGCTTGCAAAATGGATGAAGCTCACCTTCCTAGGTGGGTTCAATAGATCAGCATAACGTGCCAATGCTGTTTTGAGTGTGCAAGGACCAGGAAAAGGAGGCGGCAATGAGCTTCCAAGTGATGTGCCATCATTATTGTCAGTATGAATGGAGAACAGCAAATCTAAAGGTTGACCCAACAACTTTGCAGCTTCTTCAACTGTGTCATCACAATTATCTGCATAAACACCCACGTGGTCTCCGGTTTCATATCTGGGACAAAAGAAAATAAATTTGATCATCACTTTCTTAATACCAGAACTAACCCAAAAAAAAAAAAAAAACGCTCAGAACAATTAAAGGAGCTCAAACATGAACCCTTGCTTTTGGCTTAGGCACCAATTAATTCCTATTCCATACCAAAAACATGCTGTTTTTGGCCAAATCAAACAACCTGTGACCGTTAAAACTATTGATGGCCATTCCTGTTCGGCAGATGCTTACACAAAAATATGAATTTTAAACTTTGCACTCTGTGCCTTCAGCCAATAATCAATCAAATAGAATTTTTAAATAGTATAATTTCGTATTTAGAAATATTCTAAGACTCCAAGCACTTCATATATCCCTCTCCCAAAGAGCCCAACCACAGAAGAATTTTTGGTTGGTTGAAAAAGATGCCAAGGTTGCTTTATCATTACAAGGGATACTTCTTCAGCTCCTTCTCCACAACGTTACCTTCGCTTCCATACAACCAAGTCAACAAGATAAAGGCTGTTCTATCTACATCACATTAGCTCCATTTCAAGCCTTGCCAAATACTAAATTTAATAACGTTCAATTTGATCGCTGATAACATTTTGTTAAAGCTTCATTCATGACTCTTAACTGTTTCTAGAAATATTTATATCGCTATTCAACAGCCAAGTAATGAATACAAAAATCTAGTTCTACAAATGTAAATTTTTTGTTGCGTCACATAAAATCACAAAAATGAAAAATCTAAAAAGGAAACACGGTCCACATCTGAAAATCATTTGTGAAAAGCAAACACATCTTTTAAACCTATCAACACATATTCTAGACAAAAGCAATTATTAAAGTCATGAACTTACGTGATACCCGTTGCATGGATGTCAAATTCCAGATGTATGCAAGACCGATCGGACGCAGGCTTATGAAGCTCTTTCTGAACAGCAACATTAACTCTTCAGGGGGGAAATCACAAACTTTAGTAAGAGAAAAAAAAATCCGGGAGAAGAAAGGGGAAAGAAAAACTAAAACAACACCAACTCTACAAAAATATAGTAACTCTGGAAGATGCAAGACGTTCACAATCTTTAAGTACCTGCAAGGATGATGAATGTCAAAAGAAGCATTCCCGTTTGCCATATTCGAGTAATGATCCTCATAAGAGGTAATACTGGGATCATGAATAACAACTCTATATTCAGGAATCACAGCTGTATATGGGGTAGACACATTATTTGTATCATCTTGGAGTAATTGATCTAGCTCGGGCCACAGTGCTTCCCTCCTAAAGAAGAACAAAAAGATTACAGTTATATGCAGAAGGAAAAGGTGTCAAACTACACTCTTCCCAAATTAAGATACCGCCTTAAAAAGGGTAATCAATAAAGAGACTGTGACAATAATTATTAAAGCATACCAAGCAGAAAAATCATCCTCAATGCATTGATCATCATCACCTAAGCCAACAGTAACAAGACGCTTTGCACCTACATCAACCACACGGAGGCAAATGCAAAATATTAACAGACTAGACAGATAAAATAAACTAAACATTAACCATGAGATGAAAAGAAAACAAAAAGAGAATAGTTTAATCCAAACATGGTCTATTTTGATATGCAACACAAAGATACACACAAGGTCTATTTTGATATTTGGTTTACCAATCCTAAAAAAAATTCAAAACTCCAGCAAACTAAAATATCTGTTCACATACAAATACAAAGCTTCCATCTAGTTTTGTATTAAAATCATTGGGAGAAACCATCATATGAAGTGTAATGAACGGAGAATGAGAATTGGCATAATTAGAAAAAACCTTAGGATCTACCTATATTACAGAACTTTTCTGATCAAGACTGATGTGCCGGCTTTTCAACTAATGGATTAATCTGGAAAGCCAGAGTTCTCCAAGGTGAAGATCTTTACCCGGTCAGTTGCTCTTGAAAAGGTCAGTCCTTGTAATAGGGTCCAAGGGATCCAAACACCTGCCTTCTCCCTCAATGGTGCACATGGTGAGAAAAGGACTAAAATCTATCAATCACATTTTTTATACTGTCCTGTGGTTTTGTTGTTTTGTTGAAGTTGTTTGGGGAGATAAAAGTAACCTGCAGAATTTCTAGGGACAGTTTTCCTTTTATTTACAAGAAGCACGCAATGTTAGAAATGGGACGAATGACAAACTTATGTGGGGGTTGGATCGTTTTGGCTGTGCTCGTGGTAGTTTGGCTAGAAGGATATCAAAAGATTTTGAAGACTTTGCTAGCAATGTGACTGAGGATTGGTGGGGCACGTAGTTAGGACTTGATGCTCAATTGAGCCATTTGTATCCACAGGATGTATGGGTTTATCTTTTATAAGCCTGCCGATATATTGAATTATTAACAAACCAGTGTTTTAGGTCATCTGTGTTGAGTGGGCCAGTGTTAGCATTAGATAGAATTTGTGATTTTTGCTTTCTTAAAGTGGCCATCTTGTCCAATTTCTCTTTGGTTCCATTGCCTACTACATAAAAGCTATCTTTATTTCAAAAAGTAAGCTAATGCTAAGGACTAAGGATCCAGAGAGAAAAGAAGAGAGAGGGAAAACATATAAAACTAGAATGGAAGTCTGTGAGAGTGCCAGTCCTTACATAGAAATTGATATGAAAACTTCTGGCACAATGTTAGGCTGTACATGTCATGAATTATATTGAAATGCAAATGACAAGATACACGAGGGACAATATCAGCAACACAATATAGAAACAAGTTTAGCTATACCTTGTTCATTAAGTAATTCGTCAACCACTTTCCCTATCTGTGTCAATAAGGCATGGTCAGAAGATATTATTTGAAACAAAATGAACTAACAAACGTATAGTACTGGGTTTACCTTATTAAAATGTTCGTACTGCCGGTTACCCAGACCAAAAACACCATATCTTAGTTGTTCCAGCCACACACCCCGATCTGTTCCCTATAACAAAATCATGTTTCAACTTATTAAATTAAACCCAGTAGGCCATCTTTATGACTTTAAGAGTGTTCATCAACTGAAAGTCTACGAGAAAATTACCAACCTCAGTAAACCATTTGTAAAATCTTGCTGCATTATCAGTTGGCTCTCCATCTCCATAACTACAAGTCATGTCAATTATATTGAGTGTGAGACACTTTCATAAGAACCGATTAGGTTTTCATTAAGCATAATTTCAATATTGGTAAAACTGTATATCTTACGTGGCCAACATAAAAAATGCCATAGTCTCTTTCTTCAGTTTTTCTCCATATTTATCATCCTCCGGAGCATAATCATCCTAAATGAACCGTGAACATTATAATTATTGTATCTTCCAGATTAGACAGTTTATCAGCAACAATGCAATACAAAGCATCAGTTCCCATCCAACGTACCAGGTCAATAACCTTGACTACAGCTTTCTCATATCTTGCCTTGATCTCTTCAGCCAAAGCCTATGCTCGCAACAAAACATATCAGTTGAAATAAGAGATCTTCCAAAAGAAACTTTAGTTACAAAAAATACAGAGGAGTTCAGGATACAAAGTACTATCATCAAACTACTGCAAGTGAGAAACCACACCAGTTGTATATTTCATGCTGCTCACTTAAAACTATAGCACCTAAGGAGTTAATCAGACATATGCTACGCTCATGAACATTTCAACCAGTCACTAGCTCTTATCAGTTTGATCTCTACAAGTCCAAAAGTTAAAATTTGTCTACCATTCCATTTCCAATTCTCCAGAAGTTTATATTGCCATAGCTCTGGTCTAAAATAATCTAGAAACATTTCCATCTATCTTTCCTCAGACACCAAAATCCGAAAGCAGCAAGCCATTACATATAAACTATACACAGGTGTCAAGAAAATCCTCGACTCAAATCAATAAACGGAAACTACTATCATTTTACCCAATTCAACAGCATTTTACCAAAAATTCAATCCTCTTAACTAATACCTCAGACATACCTAATTCTATAACAAAAATTGGAATTGAAACAAGTCAAACACAGGAACAGTAAAATTTAGCCAAAAAAAAAAGGTCAACCTTGGCGAAACCTTCAGCGGTGCCGGTCTGAGTCCCATAGAAAATAGTCACCCTAGTCTTCCCCGACGCAACCTCAAACTCATCTTCCTCCTCCTGAAGCGGCACCGCCTTGGGCACCGCCAGCTGCTTCACCTCCCGACTCTTCCGATCCGACGATCTCCACCACAGCACCACCAAAACCCCAATTATCAACGCAATTGAAGTCGTCGCTATCACCACCGCCGTGTCCGTCACCGAGCCTCCCAACGAAACCCCAAGCGCCGACTCCAGCTTCCGCACCAATTCCGAATTCGAACTCATCGTCGGAGATTCTCCGAGCTCGAATCCCTCGGTCTCTGCGAAAAATGAATCGGAGCCACGGAGCTCTCGATTTGCTCGAGGTCGGTGAACTAGAAACTCACAGTGAGAGAGATTTTGACCAGAACAAAATTTTGAGCTGCTATATATATATTTACTGATTTAATCGAAGGAGGAATCCTATTATTTTGGCCGCAAATTTTTAGGGTCGTTGTTTTGTGCGTCGCGATCAAGGACTTTTTTGACCTTTTACTGATACGAAAAGCTCTGGAAAAGTTTATCCTTTTCTTCTACTTTCACCCATTTACCTTTTCACTGCGTCCGTGCGGGTGTTACTTTTAGTCTGGTAAACCTTTCTAATGCCAACCCCGTTTCAAAAAAAAAGCCTTTCTAATGCCAAGACAGAGGATCTAGAAATTCTAAGACAGAGCCGCAAGTATTCAAATTTGCTCACCACCAAATTCAAATTTTCTCACAACTAATATTTTAGCGGTGATATCACAACTCAATATAAAATTATCATATGTTATAAAACATAATTATAGTTAAACATAATGATTTATTAAAAAAAAAATTTAAGTATTAAATTAATTTTACATGACGTGACAAGTTTTAATTGGGTGGTGATATCACCACAAAATAAAAATGGTGAGCAAATTTGAATCCGAGCCACGGAGGAGGAATTCTTCTATCACGTCGAGTTATCCAATTTGTCTGATCGGTCAATTCTGCAACGTGAACATTAGAGACACTATTTTTAGTTATTTTGCACTAAAAATAATGGATATTTTTTTTTTTTTTGATCAAATAAGAACTTCATTAATAATGAACTGCTTACAACGAGTTTTGGGCGACATCTCCGACGCAGAAATGGCCACTAGACTTCCCACTGGGAACTCTATATACTGACTCTAAACTGGCACTACAACTGTATGACAAAGACAAAAAGCGCAGGAGCAGTAAATCCTTGACATCTCACCGCTCGTCCAGCCAGTAAGAACTCTAAAGCTAGACAACTCACTTGTGTCGACACTAACTCACCAACCAGAGTCCTCCTGACCAGCTTATGATCGACCAAGCCAACACTCGTTGTGACCTAAACTCGACCAAAAGGATTGCCGGACTTTCAAACCTGGGACTAAAGAAATCCAACACCAGCACCCCCCTATTGTCGACACCATCCATCCTCCACCGCTCCAAAACGCCATCGCCTCCGACCCGATCTCATATAGGAAGGACCCACTAGAAGGCCAAGGGTGATGGTCTTGCCAGACTGTTTGCCACCGCTGCTGACCCAACTCCAGAACAGGAACGATCCCCGAGACCGCGACAGAGAAGATTGTTTTTGCCACACCGTTAGTAGTGTCATAATACCAACAAAATAAAACCAAACCCTAAAACAATAGTAACAGCCAAACCCGCCACCCTGGCAAACCCGATCCACCATCGCACCACCACCAGCGGCGCCCCGTCCACCACGATCTCCACCTATCAACCAACCAAACCCAACTAACAAAACAACCTAAAAAATAAAATAAAAAACATCCCATCTTGGACCCAGAGTGGAACCCTAGGCCCACCACGGAACAAGCCCAGAGAGGCAGCAACTCTTACTCCCAGCCCACGACTGCTTCTGCCCAAAAAAAAAAACCACTCGGCCTAAGGCAGGCCCACAACCGAAGTAGATCAACGAGGGCCCAGATAGTGGATCCAGCCCAAACACGTTGCTGCACAGGAAGCACCACCGCTGCCTTCCAAGCTCCCAGACCGTCGCTCCGCAGCTGCTCTCGGACCCCGACCGCCGTCGAACAAACGCCGCCGACAGAGAACCAGCAACTGACATCCTCCACCACCACACCCCCAAAACTCGAGTGCCCAGATCCCTGATGACGAGAAGCACCAGAAATCGGACACCCGCTGTCTTCCTTCCCGAACCGACCGTCGTCCTCCCCCATCCCTGCTGCAAGATCCGAGAGCCCAACCGACGCCACTCAGCCGGACACCGCCTTCAGCCTCGCACCCCCTCCCCCTAATGCAGTCACCGCCATAAACCGAAATCCAAGTAACTTGGACCCTCGCCGCCCCAAACTCCGATCATTAGACCAAATCCCAGACCCCACATCCCGTCCGACCGCACATGCCGCACGCCGGCGAGGCCAGAGGCCTGCGCCAACGCCGCAGTGCAGCCGGACGAGAGCCAGAGATGACGGCGACAAACTTTTGGCTAAACCTAGCGCGTGAAGCGCGTGGGAGAAGAGAATGTTAACAATATGTTACAAATAATGGATATTCAGTGTACAGATTTTATCTTAATCCCTCAAATGTGTCACATAAAATAATCATCTCAACTAAAATTTTTTCCTTAATAAGGAGTGATACATCGAGAGACCAATAAATCATAATAGCTAAAAGTTACGAATAGCACCTAATCTAAGTATAGAAACGTTTAAAAATGGTTTGCTCATTGGCAATCTTTGCTAATTGGTATGGCATTTAAGGGTGAGTAAGACACATTCAAGCTATTAAACAATCTACTTAACTTGGTACAATATATGTGTTAATTATGGCTTTTGAATCTATGACTCATTTGGTTCGGAGTCTGATATTAAGGAATTTGATTTATGTGGCGGGGAAACAATATCTATTATACGGAGTGTTTGTTTTGTATCGTCAATCTTTCTGTTAAGAGTTTGAAAATGTTGAATTATATGCATCACCGCTATAATAACTCATGTTAGGCATATAAATTTTCTCCATATCATTCGTACAATTAAATCTTACCATTTGCACAATTGCTTATTTTCTTTTACTTCTTGTACTTCTCAAATATATAGATTTTAGCTATAAAGGGAGCTCTAAATTGTGATTTATTACAAATCCCATATATACTAGCACACACTTACTCGATGAATCCTAAGTATGATAATTTCTTGTTGAAAAAAAACAAGTATGATAATACCAAAGCCTTTTGATCTCAAGCAATACTCCAATTCCTTTTGAGCTCAACTTTCAGCTGTGCAAGTTGATTTTCAGGGATAACCATAGTCACAGATCGATCACCATTTTTGCCATCTCCCTCCTTACCACATTTTGGCCCTGGAAGCACCAAGACAACAACTCCCTCATCACCAACCCCATTAATGGAATAATTTGCATAAACTGGCTTTTGCCCCTTCAATTCAAGGCCATAAATCTCTATCTCTTCTAAATTCACAAATGTCAATTTTGCCCCATATGCTATGAAGTCTAAAGATTTTTCCCCAGTCTCTGTATTCCCCATCATCTCTTCAATCATGCCATTCTCATCTTCCCTTTTGTTCAAAATGAGCTCTACCAATTCTGACACCTCAGCTTCTGCCACCCAGAAATCTGCTTCTACTGTGCTCCACACCATCCCATTACTTGGAGACTCAAATTCTTTTTCACGGAGTATGTTTGTACAAAGAGTCACCATCCTTGTCTCCTCTGGGTTTTCCTTGATCTTGGACAAGGTTTTCCAAATGATTGCTGAGAATACTTCAAAAGCTGAGACCTTGAATTTTTGGTCTGAGAGAAGATGGTTAATTTTCGCTCCAGGAACATGGAAAGTATGTGTCTTCATCTTGCAGTTGTTGGGTGTGAGCCATAAGTCGCCAACTGAATCAACCCTTTTAAGGGCATTTGGTGTTACCTTGGGAAGAACTAAAAGTGGGAGCTTAGGTTTTGCAGGCCAGTCTGGTACGTGTAGTGACTTGTGTGGCACGTAACCTGCCATGATATTCCCCACAGGTTGACGAAGGTTGAGGCTGAAAATGCATCTCCAAGGACATTTGCCCAGCTAATTCCCTCTGACATTCCTCCACATTTGAACCAAGTGAACTGCTTAGAAGTTTCACGCACATTAAACAATACAACAAAGGCAATTAGGCAAATTAATATGGGGGCTTCTTCTTAATAGGAAATTTTTTCTTAAATAATCAAGCATCTTCCAACTTGAAATTGTACTAAGAAAACAAATTATGATTCCCGAAAATCTTCTCGAGCTTCACTTAAGTCCCTATGATCCATGCACTGTGACATTATTATTATCATAGTAGGATAGCGCTTAGGGAAATCATTGTTGAAAATTTCTGCATGCATCCTTCACACATGCTAACTAATCAAGGGCATTAATTTTGTATACTTGGAGATCGATCAAGTCTTTTTCGTTCAGCCCAATAGTAAAAGTATCCTTCTTTAAATCATAATCTACAATAAAACACTACTACAAAAATTGAATCAGACGACACATCATAGTTTTCTGTCGTCTGATTGATTTTTATTTTTTTGTACGTCGCTTTTATAAAACTCATCGTCTGATATGGTATAATGAACTAATTCAGAAGAAGTTTAAGAATAAAACTGTTGTATGACCCTAAAATAATGGAGCGGCAAGTTTCCCACCAAGTCTGTGGTGCCAAACCCCATTTCAAACCCAATTTGTTCCCTTAACATGTAGTAATCGTACGACGAGAAACAATAAAACTGTGGTCTGATTAATATGTTTGGCAGAAAGTAAGGAGATTTCCCACCATCATTTTTCTCCAACTCCCCAACGAGGGAAGTCAAATTGACAGGAGACAATTTCAAATTTAAAACTCATGTACTCAGACCACATTGTTATAAAATTATGTTGTGTGAGTCTTTATGGGGCTTGTCCAAATTCATAGGGCAGGGCTTGAAACCCACATTCAGGCAAAAAAGAAGAAGAACTTTTCACCCAAAAACTGAAACCCTCAACGCTTACTCTCGACAGCTCCCCACTCTCTCTCGACACAAAGCCAAAGCCAAAACCAAAACCCTTACTCTCTTCTTCAACAGAGCTCTCCACTTTCTTTCTTTCTTTCTCCCCCCTCTACAAACCCCGACCTCTCTCTCTCTTCTTCTACAAACCCCAACGAAAGCTCTCTCTCTCTCTCTCTCTCTCTCTCTCTCTCTCTCCCCGCTCGACAAACCCCGACCAAAACCTAATGGGTTATTCGATCTGGGAAATAACGAAGGCCATCATCGATGACCACTTTGAGCTCGCCATTAACCTCTACACACAGGCCATCGCCACAACCCCAACAACTCCGAGCTCTACTCCGACTGCGCTCAGGCTAACATCAAATCCAACAATCTCACCGGTAACAAATCCCCTCCAAACTCGGCGAAGGGCTTCGACCGTACTATTTCCAACACATTCACGAGCTCCAGCTCTAGGTCCGCCAGAAGACCCACAATCTCAATCGACTCGAGGCCCAGAGAGTCGAGCTCAATTCCAGAGGTGCACTTCTATTTCTAATTGAAAGTTCAATTTTTTGAATCCTTAACCCTAACCCTAGTAATTGGTTTTGGAAATTTCAATTTGACTGTTTTGGGGTTTGTTTCGATTGGTACTGGGTTCTGAATTAAGACGAGTTTTAGGTTTTGTTTGTTTAATTTAGGTTGGGTTATTGATATTGGGGTAAAGTTTATATCTTTGCTGAATACAATTAACATGTGTTCTTACGATTGTTCCTTTGTTTCTTGCATTTGCACATACTAAATTTACGTTAAATTAAGTAGCCTCTGATTGATAATTTGTCTAGTCCATTCCTGTAATGTAGTATAATGGTGAAGGATAGATTAGTCCAGAGCAGTGTCGAAAGCGGTGCTAGTCTCCTTCTTGATGGGAGCAATGTTATGGTATTTAATTGTTCTCATCCCAGTTTAACATAATTCAATTCTTGCTATACATTAGTTTGCATCAGCTGAAGATGCCAAGGTGAGGTCAATTTTCAGTTCTGGTTAGATCCACTGTCACTATATGAAAATGCCTAATTGCTGACATCTTTCTTTGCTATAGTGTGTGTCATCAAGTGATCACTTTCTTTGCAATAGAATGCTGGAAGTTAAAGTGGCTACCCCAAAGGTTCTTAGAATTTGTGTATTAGTATTTTTGAAATGCTACTCTCATAATCTTTTTATATTGGTTACACAAGCACATATATACCATCAAGATACACATGTACTCCACCACTCATTTATGTTTTCAAGTTTTGATGTCCTGTGATTTCTGTTTATCTGTTGCTTCAGGATCTAGACTCAAAAATGCATCGAGGAATTGGGTTTATTACCTTTGAAAATGCAGGTCAGATCATCTCACTTTTTTGTTTGACTTGCAGCTAAAATTGTGCATAATGGATTGTTTACACTTTCAATTTAACATAAGCTCTCCTCCCCTTAGAGCTTGTATTGCTTATGTAGCTTAACTCTTATAGCTTTCTCACATGGTAAATAACATGTTTTATATTGATATAGTAATATCCTATTAATAGCAGCAAAATGATAGAAAAAAATGGTCATGTTCAATTTCATGGTGTACTCATGAAACTTCATTGTTTGGTGACAGACAAGGAATCTCCGATTACACAACCACTTCCCAAACCAGGTATAATATTGATGCCTTCTGAAATTAGATTGAGCATGAGTTACATTATCTGAATACTAAGTAATGCAAATTTAAGTTATTGTTTGCATTCCTCTTTGAAATGCAATGAGTGTATATTTCTCTGGTGGCATGGTTGGTCCAGATTGAAGAAAAAGATTTTTAGGTAAATCGTGCAAGTGGAGGGAGGACAATCAATTGGTAACAATCAAGTGGAGTTGCAGGAAGAGCCTTTTTAAAATGATAGGTATCCTTCCGTTGCTGTTTGAGGTTGTGACATGCACAGTTGAGAAGAAGTCAATCTCTGAGGTTTGAAGAACTTAGATTGCTCCAATTGAATGGCTCGGTAAAAAATGTCCTCTGCCACTTCTAGATTTTTTATTGCCGAAAATGGGATTCGTGGAGTATGTGGGTTCATTTGAAAAACACACTGTTGCCTTCATGCCACTTCTTGCTTCAATTTTTTTTTTTTTTTTCTTTTTCATATATATTGGTTCGTTATAAGGTCAAGTGTAAATTAGATTCGTTTTTACTACAATTATGTTGCTTGAAGACTTAAACATGTTGCATCCTCATATTTACATAACTTATGCAGGCAAACTAATGTGTTTGTTAGGAGTATAAGCTTGGAAAGACTAGAAAAGTAATCCATTCGTGAATCATGCCGATAACTTACGCAACATTCTTTTAAGGTCCAATAGTAGTGGTTAGCATTATCTTTTTTTTTTTAGGTCTGTGATAAATGATACGAGTCAGAGATAGTAGATTTACTTTATCTTCTACATTTGTCAAGATGTGTCCATGTTTTCCTTGAATCTGATCTAACTCTGCATATCAAAGGTTCATGCATAAAATACGATTTGTCATATGCAGCTGCAGACTTGATCATTTCGTGAGCTGGTGCAATGACTTGCTATGAGATTTTGGCAACTGGGAAGCCTTCCATTCTGGTAATTTCAGTTTTCAAGTTCTATTGTAGAACTAAAGTATGTCATGATATGATCATAAATGAGACCTAATGTCTTACTTCTGTTTTCATGTTGTATGAGGCTATCTTTCGTGTGAATCTAACATACCCACTATCAACCATGTTTTGATCATGTTCTTAATGTCCGTAGTTTTGTCTATTTTCTGCTCAAGGGGAGAACTCATTATTACTTTTGAATTTGCAGATACCGTCACCCGATGTTGCTGAAGGACATCAATTTAAAACTGCTTCTTTGTTGGCAGACTTGGCAGGTGCAAGGGTTATAACTGAAGATGAACATGATTTGACAACCCTTAGAAATGCAATTGAAGAGATGTTAGGTACTTCCACTCTGTTGCTATGTTGCCTTATAAGAGATTGCTTGCTCGACCTTAAGGTTTGAACACTTCTTACTGTAAAATTGTCTCATAATCTGGAGGTATCATAGGTCCTAATTGATACTATGACATTTTTCATATACAACTTAGCATGTTGTGTACGCAAATAATATATGTATATTTACTTTCTTTGTTTGCCTCTTAGAATATCAAAGATAATTTAATTTGAATATAAATATTGATAAATGTTGTGTACTTCAGTAGTTGGGTTGTGTATATGTTGTTTTATTTGTTAATGAGGAGTAATGCCATTTTATTGTGGGAACTGGACAGTATATTGATGTTGCATAATGGTAGGAATCTTTCTAATCTTGTAATGTTACTTCACAATTTTTCTTGATTCTCATTAACCTGAGGTATTGGATGTTACTGCAAGTTGATGTTTGTGGCTACCGGCATCCAACTATTGTGTTGGAGTGGATGGGGAAGCATGCACTGGAAATTTTTGTTCTGTAGCTTGCATTCTCTTGCCGGTTATTCTCCATGGATTCTATTGGGGCAAACCTCAGAATAACATTGTAAGTTCCTTTTTCTACATCTTGTGTGTCAGTCATATAGGAATGTATTGCAATCTAGATCTAATAATCTACATCACTCTTGCAGCTCACCTGAATTGGAATTGGAAAATGAACTGATGGAGGCTAGTTGCTTGAGTTATACAAGTTTGAGTTCGACTAATTTTGTTGCATTTGGAGAAGAAGAGAGACAATTTGGAGTTTGGTCTTTTTGTAGAGGCGACATCACATTCTCTCTCCCTCTTACTCTCTTCCATGTATTCATAGTGCTCCTTTCTGGCAATATTGTCTAATACATTTTAGTACAATTATGTGGATTATAACAATATTAGATATATATTGGTAATTACTATTCATTTGGTGATTTTTTATTTCATTTTTTGTTGTACGTACATAATGTTCACAACAGCTATACAATAAAAATAGTTGTGTGAGAGTAATATAGATCACGGATGCTATCAATGTTTTAGTTGTGTGAATAACAGTCACACAACAGTTATAAAAAAAAGTGACTTCTGAATCACAATCACACAACGGGTTCTTAAGTTGCCCGTCGTCTGAGTGACAATCACACGACATTTAATGATGTCGACAAGCTATCGACAGCCTGTCGACATGCTATCGACATGGATGTCGAGTTCTTCAGACGACAGTTCTCTAAATCATGTTTCATCAGACGACAGCGAGATATACGACAGTCAGCTCCGCATCAGACGACAGTTTTTAGCCGTCGTCTGATTAAATTTTTGTACTAGTGAAAAGTCCATATAAAGCTAGAGATTTAATTTGAAACTTGAAAAAGATTAGCTAAAGTAGAATCCATTTCCATGATAGACGAGTAGTAGTGAGCTAGTGATTTAACCTGTATAAAGACCAAAGGAGAGAAATCAAGATCAGTATCACCAAGTGCTTGATTATAAGCAAGACCATCAAAAGTAGAATCATCCTCCACAGCCATGGCCAACCATTCATCGACCGTTTCGTCACAACGTGCCTCCACAATTCTCACACTGCCATCGTTGTACGCATGATGAAAGGCCGGCCCGTTTCGGATTCTCCCGGCGGCAACATAGTAGAGTGGAAGCAAACGGATGACCATAGGCTTCTTCAAGTCAAACACCGTAAGCCCCTCGACTGCATAACTGTTGAAAAAGTAGACCCCTTTGATGTAGTGTAGCTTCATTGCCAAGTCTACGTTGGTCAGCTCATGGACCTTCCGACCAGTCACCGTTGTTGGGGCGACGGACGACAGTCTCATGCTAGACTTGAGGCGGTGGATGTTATCAGTTGATGACACCATTTTTGGAGAAGAAGTGAGAAAGGGGAATGGATCGAGTCTTGAATGTGAAACAGTAGAGATAAAGGCATATATAGGCCTGATCAGGACACCTTTTTGTATATTGAGGTCTTCTGGGCAGTTGGGCTAATTTAATCCTCTACTAATATATGTCATGCTCATGCAGACTTCTTTTTTTTTTTTTTTTTTTCTGGCAATGCGTATCATGCATAGATTTGGACAGTTCTGTTTACGAATACGGTACGTTCTTGTAAATTTCTAGTACATGCATGAGAATGATTTTTTTTTTTTTTTTGCGGTGAAAGGATTTTTATTATTTGAGCCATTTATGGACCAGAAGATAGTCCTTGTCGGATGGAGATGAAAGTGAAAAGATCTGAGAGTCCAGTTTCCACAAGATACAAAAGTCTTGTATGTTAGAGGAGTACGTAGCGTCCTTTTATTTTGTTCCAATCTTTCCTGGCCATTAATTGGAATTTAAAAGCTTAGAGAGCTGGATAGAAAGAGCTAGAATGAAATTATAGTTAACTTGAATCATGACAAGGAGGGAATGGGAAGGACCTGGAAGACGAGGGTTAGTGTCTCAAATAGGGGTGAAAACCTAACCTCGATAACCTCTTCTCTCGATTGGCTGCACATGCATACCACCTATATAAAAACTAAACCTAATTTTATTTTTTCTTTCACACTCCCACAGATCGATTGAACTTACATAAGCATTTGCCAAGCATAATTAGCTATAATGAGCCACGCTCATATCACCGCCAGTGTTACCAACAACCATCAACGGTGTGACCTACGGAAACACAGCCAAACAAGCTATCATCTGAGCCCCGGCTTACCCCCAGATCACCGCTGACGAGCTGCCACGCATCGCGCCAAGATCGCCTTGCTGAGGCATCAGAAGCTGGGAACTGAAGCATATCAGTCCCACATTGAAAATAAGGAAAAGGTCAGCCTCTTCCCCACCCATAAAAGGTCAACTCTTCTCTCCTCATTAATTACGAATTTACTACTTACCTACTGTTATTTCTGTCAACATAAATACATTGACTAACTTAGGCATCAGAGAAGAGAAGACCACCAACCGCAGTCTCCCTCTGACGCCCTTTGTATTTTATTTGACAGATAGTGGAATCAGCAAAGAATATCACAAGCAGCGGTTCGCCCCTCGAACCAGCGTTAACCGAAGTTCAACTACCGCTGAATCTTAGACATTATTAACATTGGCGCCGTCTGTGGGAATCCTTGAGCAAAATAGCATCTCACCACAACAATCACCATGAGTACTAACGGTAAAGGGGGAAACGCCGAATAGCAGGCGGACCAATCCGCCAACCCAGCGGTTAACGTTAACTGTGCACTATTTAACACTCTGCCAACAAGGCCAACACCTACCCACAAGCCTTTCTAGACCCTCAAACACATCATCACAACAAAGAGCAAGAACAGATTCAGACGCAAACATATCCAGAAGCCCAAAACAGCAAACAAAGGCAAGAATTGAAACACTAACCTGGAGTATGTAAGATGTCTGCACTCGAAAGACGCTTGCTTCTGACTCTAGAATGGAACTCTATCTCTAAAAATCAACGCTCCAATGCTCAACCACAACATTCACTCCTTCAGACTCTCACAGACCAAAGCTTGAAGATGACGGCTCAAAGTTTGAAGTTTTCACAAAAGTGTCAAATCTCTCTAAGTTCCCCCTCTTTTATGTCAACATCAAACAAATCCGGGCCGTCCGCTAAAAAAATGACATCGCACAGGAATTGTACACGTGCCCCACGATCACAACCACTATCCAGATTAACCGAGGCGTTGCCTCGGTTACAAAAAGGATATTTACTTGCATTAATGGCGAAGAGACGGGTGTGCTAAGAAGGCGTACACTCGCACGCTAACCCAATGCATGAAGGCCACGTGTAGGGAGCTGTCAGACGAAGCGTCTATCTGAAGTAACTGTCAAAAGAAGCAACTATACCAATTGGCAAGTGAGATAGTTTCCGCTAAGCGAAACACCGCTAGCAGGACTTCTCCCTTCTCATCCTGCAAGTGAGACAGTCTCCGCTTAGCGAAACACCTCTAGCGGGACTTCTCCCTTTGATCTTCGAAGTGAGATAGTCTCTGCTAAGCCCAACACCGCTAGCGAGATTTCTCCCTTTTTCATCCTGCAGGTGAGACAGTCTCTGCTTAGCGAAACACCACTAGCGGGACTTCTCCCTTTCATCTTCGAAGTGAGACAGTCTCCGCTAAGCACAACATCGCTAGCAGGATTTCTCTATTTTCGTCCTGCAGATGAGACAATCTCCACTTAGTGAGACACCGTTAGCGGACTTCTCCCTTTTATCTTCAAAGTAAGGCAGTCCCCGCTAAGCGAAACACAACCATCAGGACTTCTCCCTTTCATTTTGCATGTGAGACAGTCTCCGCTAAGCGCAACGCCGCTAGCGGAACTTCTCATCTTTCATCTTGCAAGTAAGAGTCTCCGCTAGGCGCAACACCGCTAGTGGAACTTCTCCCTTTCATCTGGAAAGCGTGCAACTCTGCTCAACACCACCTTGCAAGCAAGGTCCCTACAACGCATCATACCGCTGACCTCTAGCGGAAGGACTTCTGTAGACGGCGACTCCCGAGGCAACGCCTCATAATGACAACTATCGCCACGTGGTGTTGCAGTCAAGCCATCCTCTGGGACAAGTAAGGGGACACGTCTACACAGTCTTCGACAGTCCTGATCAGGTACGTTGATCCTCACCGCTCGGCTATCAAAGATTGGGCTCGCTACACAACACCAGCTGCTCAGCGCAACTCCCCTCACCAAACAATATACCTGCTAAACGGAGGCTATCTTAGCCGGGGAGTGGGGGACTCCCTGGGGGGCCTAGCAGGGGCCCACCCAAAAGGGTCTAAAGCGTTTGCTCAGAACAAGTCCATGGTTGACAACGCACTGACGCTGATTATGCTTTTGCAAGTCTAGCAGAAGTAACGCTTCAAACCGCTAGGCAACTCCCCAACCAAGATTGCCCTCCTTGAGTGGGGACTTGGGGAAATTGTACTTACATAAGCATTTGCCAAGCATAATTAGGTATAATGAGCCACGCTAATATCACCGCCAGCGGTACCAACAACCATTAGCGGTGTGACCTACGGAAACACAGCCAAACAAGCTATCATCTGAGCCCCGGCTCACCCCCAAATCACCCTAACGCTCCGCCACGCTCCTCCCCAAGATCACCTCGCTGAGGCATCAGAAGCTGAGAATTGAAGCATATCAGTCCCACATCGAAAACAAGGAAGAGGTCAGCCTCTTCCCCACCTTTAAAAGGTCCACTCCTCTCTCCTCATTAATTACGCATTCACTACTTACCTACTGTTATTTATGTCAATCAATACATTGACTAACTTAGGCATAGGAGAAGAGAAGACCGCCAACTGCGGTCTCCCTCTAACGCCCTTTGTATTTTATTTGACAGATAGCTGAATCAGCATAGAATATCACAAGTAGCGGTTCACCCCTCAAACCAGTGTTAACCAAGGTTCAGCTACCACTGAATCTTAGAAATTAACATCGATTGTGCAGGTTTATATTAAATCTACTGTCTGGAATCCCTACTGCCCAGGCATAAATATACAGCTTTTTCTTTCACTTTGAATATATAAGTAATTAGGTCATAAACGAGACTTGATCGGAAACAGTAACAAATTAAAATTGTATATTAAGGTATCATCCCTCATCCAAACATGAGAGATTGAAGGAAGAAAATACTTTGAAAGAAAAATGAAAAATTGACCGAGGTTTGTGTGGAAGTAGAGGTGGCAAACGGGCCGCTAAGCACTAGCACGGCATGGCCCAAGCCCGTTAGTGGCCCAGCACGACCCAAGCACGTTAGAATAACAGGCCGGGTTGGGCCTAGGAATATTAGCCCATTGGCCCGGCCCGAGCCCGTAATGGGCACGGCCCGAGCACGACATATTTGGGCTGGCCCATTTCAAACACAAAATTTCATTTTGTTTTTAAAAATATTAAAAAACCACAATGATGATATTTGAATATTAGACCTCCTTATTTAAAATCTCATGACAATTCCACCAATGCTATTTCTTTTATGTTGTCAAAATAGTGAAAAAAAACATTATATCCTTGTTTTGACATAAAGTATTTTTTCTAAATATTAAATATATGTTTATGAATAAAGACTAATCTCGTAATAATACAACTATAGAATGAAGGAAATAATAATATGATACTAAATCTTCATTATATTAATAAAGATTAATCTCACAATAATATACTAAAAGCAATATATTTTGAGTTTTTTTTTTTACTTTCTTTCTTTCTTGTAGTGGAATAAAAAAAATTTATTAGAAAACTAATCTTACAAAGCTAAGATTGAGAAAAACATTGTAGAACTTAATTTATTTGAATTTTATAAATAGTTAAATAAAATTATTTTTTTATTTATTCAAATTAAGATTTTAAAATCGTGTTTTATAGTAGGCAGGCACGAGCACGGCTCGTTTATTGGTCCGACACGAGCACGGCCCGGCACGATATGAGCTCAGGCTATGGGCCGGACCGGGCTTAATGTTTAAGTAAATGGGCGAGCACGAGCCCGGCACGAAGCACGAATAGGCCATCTTAAAATGGGCTGGGCCGGCCCGTTTGCCACCTCTGCGTGGAAATAAAAAGAGTATATTTTTTTTTCTTTTTCTCTCTTTGTCCTTATTTATATTTTCATCTGAGCTGACAAGTCTATTAACAACTAAAAAAAGATGAAGATCCAAATATCAAATTTGGAAATCCAACTAGAATCACCCATAGTAAATTTATAAGATAAAACCTCTAGAACAACCAGACCCAATTTGGTCAAAAAAGACTGCATTTCTAACCGGGGGCTAGGGGAATTACTTTCCTAACATTTTTCTGAGCTTCTAGAGTGTCTCAGAATGATGGAGTTTACATTGATGCATGTAAGTTTATGAATTAATTGAAGGCAAAATAGCCAAATTACCCCTGACTTTTTCCATGACTGCCGATTTACCCCCTGACATTTCAATTTTGATTATCTACACCCTCACTTTTCTAATTGTTGCCGATTTACACCCTATCATTATTTTTTAGACTTTCCATCCAATTTTTCGTTAATCTGGTTAGCACGTGAGGGGATTTTTCGTCTTTTCAACTATCATCCAAAAAATATATTAAACAAATCAACACATCGTCAAAGAAATTAAAAAAAAAAAAAAAACTGTTCTTCGTTGAAAAAGGAAAAAAAAAAACTTGCCCCTTGTCCATCTCTTCTTCTTCTTCTTCACTCCCTTTATTTCAAGATTGGTCGTTAGCTAGCAACTGATCGCTTAATTAATATTTACTAGCCACATCAATGATTGGATGATCATATCACTGAAGGAGAAACGGTCTTTGATCATTTAGCTTTCTGGTTTTCTTTTTCTTTGAAGGCTGGACTGGTAATTAATATTTCAAACATTCATATGAGAATTTGATCTTCCATGTTTCCAGTTGGAGGGGTTTGTATTGTGTATAAGATTGAGAAGCCATCGAACAAACTAAAATATTTATATGTATGGAATATGAAAATTAAAATTATAGCAAGCATGTGAAGGTCATCTTAATTGATTCAAGTTGGGATTGTGTTATAATATTGATCTCGATAAAAGGAACATAGAGGAAGAGGTCAAGCTAAGAAGAAGATAATTGCGAGATAGATAGAGAAGAAGATGAGAGGCTTAGGGAAAAGAAAAATAGTTGTGGGAGACGAATCACAGTATTTTATTTTGTAACAAAGTAATTTTGTATTCTTTTTTTGTTTTTGGTGACAATTGCGAAGACGAAAAATGTGTCGAATTTCAATCCAATCAAAACTTCGCAGAAAAATTCTACAATGATCTAAGATTCGACTAACCTCAGAATTGTCCTCCATTTATTGGTGGAGGGCAGCAACTAGGATGGCACAGTCACTCTCCAACACTACCTCACGCCAGCCTTGATGTATGGCTAGGAGCAGCCCCGCTCTACATGCTTCAGCGTCTGCTTGTAGCGCCGAGCTTAAAAATGGTAACCTCAGAGAGCATGCTCCACGAAAGCGACCAGTGTCATCCCGAGCCACTAACTACTCCCACTCCCCCAATCCCATCATTGCTGCAAAAGGCCCCATCAAAATTTATCTTGAGTCTTCCTCTGGGGGGAACCACCCATTTAGTAGTCTTGGGTCTATTACCTCTTCCTGAATTCTTCACAGGATGGCAGCGTTGATACTCAGAAAGAAGATGCATGGACCAACTAACAGTGTGCATGGGATTGAAAAACCCACCATTCCAAACCAATTTATTGCGTTATGACCATATGGCCCAAAGAAGCATGTAAAATACTTCAATTTGGCATTTATTTAGAACACTCAATAACTCCAAGATCCAATTCTTAATTGATGTAGCTTCATGATTTCTGGCACGCAAACCAAGAGAGCTAAACAACCACATGCATGCAATCACGTTGCAATCCTTGAATACATGCAACGTAGTCTCAACATCGCAACAACAAAATGGGCATACTTGATCATCCAACCTCACCCTCCGACTCAATGTAGCTTTCGTAGGCACAAGGTACGGTAACTCAATGTAGCTTTCGTATGCATGTGAGTTTAATTTGCCCTTGTTTTCTTTCAGAATCATACCTAGTATAGGGAAACTAGCTCGCCTACAATTAATATAAGTGACCCATTTTACTGATTCAATAAGAGGACGCTTAGTGTATGGATCTGAATTACATCAGTCAAACAAGTATTTATAATACCGGGCCGCGAAAGATGATGATCAAACAGGAAATATATATATATATATATATATATATATATGGCTGCAAATTTCATGACAAGTACCGGTTACCCACCATTACATGTCCTTCTCTCTATCTCTCTCTCTCTATGAAACAAGGTACGGTAACTCGACCTTCATCTCTGTTTGTCTTTTCCACAAGGGTGAGCAGGGGAGATGAGAAAATGTGATGAAGCTATTGCCATGGTAGTTGAAATCGATCTGTCTCCAAAGATGATGAAACTGAGGTCAAGATACAAAACTAGAAAGACAGATGTTGATTCGGATGAAGCTGCTGCCGTCTTTGTCGATGTCAGTTTATATCTTTTAATTATTTGGTTTGTTTTTAACTATTAAATTTAGTTCTTTAGTAGTATTGTTGCTCATGCTTCCNAATTCCAATTCCACTGAACCCCTTTGGATTGTGTTACAAAGGCAAGGTATCAAGTCAAGTAATGGTGGATCTACAAGTTGCATGCACGACGTCAAGAAATAATGATCTTTTGATTTAATTCATTAGGAGAGGAGGTTCGTAGATGAGATATTATATTCCCCCACGTACTACGGAAAAAAAAAATTTATTGGAGTAATTAGGTCTAGATCGTGTTTGGCTCCAAAATCAGTTGGCTTGTAAACTGTCTCTTTTGAGCGCATGTGCGGGCGGGCCAGCACCGTGGGGTGCAGTCGTCGGGGGAGTCCCTTGACCTGACTTCTTCTTCACGCGTTGTGGACTAGGAGAGCACCAACCTTACCACAAGGTTCTTCTCTAGCCTTCCGAGAAAGGACTTTTTGCCTTACGGATAAGGACTTTGGATGTGATCTCTTCGCATCACTGAATCGATACTTAACGTTGTAGGCTGAGCAGAGCAATCACTGGGAAGTTTGGAGAAAGCACGGATTTTGCTAAAGCGTGACTTTAGCTTCGCTGGGTTGCGAGGGCGTTACCCTTGCTTCGCTGGTTGAGAGAGTCTCAGTGGCAATGATACTGGCAGTCGGCTCTTAGAGAGACTAGGACTGGAAGTACGGTCGCCGGGTTGATCTGGTGAAGCTGACAATTGACTCTTGGAGAGACTAGGACTGGCGCGCGGTCACCGGGTTTCAACGAGGTTGAAAGTTTGCTCCGGGGAGGCTTTGTAATCGCTGGGATTGATTGATTCGAGAGAGGTCTGTCTTTGTCCTTTAAACCTGGTATTTATACCTAGGGTTTCGACTGTTCCTCGCTATAGAAGGATTATTGATTCAAGTTGCCTATTCAATCTCTGCTACTCGACTCCAATAAGGTTACGTTTTCCTTATGGATCACGGAATGGGCGAAGCTGTAACCCAAACCCAAGTAGGCTTATTTTTGGGTTGCAGGTATCGGCCCGCTGTGCTAAATCCACTAAAGGATCTTGCCAAAATTACTTTTGGGCTCAAACATTGCCCCCCAGGACCCGAAATCAGGCCCGCGAAGATGTAACTGATTGAAGGGGCTAAAACGACACGCTGATTGCTTGAAACGATATCATTAATGAGGGTTGCGTCCTTTCACTTGCGAAAACGACTTTCTGTCATATCGTTTCCCTCACAAAATTTCTTATTTAAACCCGCAGCCACTTCAGACCTGTCATATCAGAAACTCTTTTAGTCTCCTAAACCCAGAAACCCTCTTACTGGCAACATCTTCATCACAGAAACCCAGAAATGGCTCCCCCAAAGAAGATAGTCATCGATCAAGAAGAGGAACTGAATGAACAGGTTGCCCATTCTTGGGGAACCAGCATCGGTGCCCGCATTCGTCTCCACACCACTATCCAGAGAACCCAACTCCTCTAGTTCTCGAACCACCATGTCGGATTGGGCCCAGCGCCGCAAGATTTTATCCCGGCCTACGCCATCGCCTTCTATGGCCTGCCCGCTTGTCGGTCCATTCCAGTCCTCCGAAGGACTCCTGAGGATTTCAACAGTTGGGGTGCCCAAAATCATCAAGCAAAAATAGGGCAATGGCCATCCTCTATCAGCGTGGCGGAGCTTTCCTGGTATCACGAAGCACGAACACGAGATCTGGCTCGTTGGAACGCGGCAGGTATCACTCACTCTATCGATCTCTGTTTTCGTCTACCGCGCCGTGGCAATCGTTCACCGCTCGTTGCCTTTCTCTGTTTTTGGAACATCTCCACAAACACCTTTGATTTCCGATTTGGCCAAATGAGTATCGCTTTACTGGATATTCTCACCATCACTGGCCTACCCATTGATGGCGAGCCTTATCTGCATGGCCAATTCGACTCTGTCACTTTCACTTCAACCATGGCCCAAAACGGTTGCAGCACTCACAGCGGCTCCTATCCACGGTGGCTGTCTTATTACAGCCGGGAGCACAATGCAACTGGCAGAATTGCTTTCTTAGAGTACTGGCTTGTAAGTTCATCTTCTGTACTTCCTCCTGTAAGCCCACTGGTGCTTGGACTCTTCTGGCAATGGCCCTTTACAACGGCCGCTGTGTCGGGCTCGGACAACCTGTGTTGGGCGCCCTATGTCACACTATGTACCAGGCCACTATGCATCCTTTCGAGACTAGCATCTCTGGCCCTTTTTGGATCCTTGACTTCTGGATCCAAACTTATTTTCCATATTTTCGTCGCGATGACATCCCGCTACTTCCACTGGCTGACTAACTATTGGGTCAATGGTTCAGCCGCGAGGAAAGGTACTCATCTCCTCCTTACTACGAGTGCTTCACATATCTGTACCTTCTGCATGAGATGCCCTACTGCGACTTAATACTGGGTAGAAGATTCCCAGCTCCGCTTGAAAACAGATTCCTCCCTGGCACTCTTCGCTAAAGCGATCGCGAGGGCTTGGCTTTTCGCTGCGCGCAATAGATGTGGCAACAGGATTGCTAGAAGCAGCCGGTAATGAATCAATAGCAATATCAGGTTGATCAACATGCAAAGGATTGAGAGTAGACTAACCTGAATTATGTGGTGATGAGATGCTTAAGTCATGGATAAGTGCAGGCAAAGGAGTTTGAGTGTGGGATTGAGATTGGACTGACCAAGGCAGAGCAAATTGAGTTTATGCAGTCATTGGATGTTTGTACTGAACAACTGTAGTTTTTGCTGAATGGGATGGTTTTGTAGAGCAAACCACATAAGGAAAAGTTGATTCTTCAAAGAAAACATGCCTTGATATAAAGTACTTTCTATTAGAAGGACTATAGTAGACGTACCCTTTGTAGCCAGCAGCAAACCCAATGAAGACACACCTTATAGTCTTAGGCTGAAGCTTATTACATCTGTAAGGAGTCAAGAAAGGGTAACGTGTGTACCCAAATACTCTGAACATATCAAGCTTTGGAACAAACTGATAAAGCATCTCATATGGTGATTTCATCTGCAACACTTGAGTAGGCATTCTGTTGATCAGAAAGGTTGTTATGGCACAAGCATGATACCAAAACTGATTAGGTAGAGATGCATTCTGCAACAAGGTGACAGCAGTTTCTCTTATGTGTCTATTCTTTCTTTCTGAAATACCATTCTGCTCAGGAGTATAAGGGCAAGAGACTTGATGACTAATTCCACAATTTTTCAAGTATTCCTTAAATTTGTACTAATATACTCACCTCCTCCATCACTTGTAAATGTTTTAACAGTAGCAGAAAATTGAGTGGAAATAATTACACACAAGGATTTGAAGTAAGGAGAACTTCATTTTTATTTTTCATTGGAAACATCCAAGTGAACCTTGTACAATCATCAATGAAAAGAACAAAATACGTATATCCATCTATCAAAAGATGAGGCGAAGGGCCCTGAACATCAGAGTGTACAAGTTCAAAAGGAGAGGCACATCTAGATGTAGAGCTAGGAAATGGAAGTTTGTGAAAATTCCCTAACAAACATGATTCACATACTGCTTTCTCACTATCAGCTGGTTGTACGATCTTACATTTTTCCAACATGATCATAACTACTTCATTTGAGGGATGACCAAACCTCTGATGCCAAAGAGAATGCTTCACATGCTATCCAAGAAAAGCTGAATGAGTGGAAACTGTGTCTTGTGGACATGAACTTGAAGAAACTATAGCTGCTAATTTGTTTGCAGATTTATTGAGTATAGGTAGATCAAATGGTATGGGGTAGAAGTCTTGCTTACTCAGTCCCTGGAATAGTATTTTGCCCTGCACCTTGTCCTGTATCACAAACATAAATTCATCAAACCACACAGAGCAGTTATTTTGCTTACACAGTTGATAAATGGAAAGTAAGTGAGCTGCAAGATCTGAAATTAATAAGATGTTATCCAGTTTCAATAGTCCCAACATAGCATCAGCAATATGTGTGATTTGTAGCTAATTACCATTACCAATCTGTACACCATCAGCATTAGGATAGGGGATGACATTGTTGAGCAGCTGAAGATTATTAGTAATGTGATTGGTGGCACCTGTGTCAGCAAGCTAGAACTGGAGCAAGGTTTGTAGCAGCAATCATGGCAGTAGCAACAGCATCTTCAGTCTCATTTTGCTGTCCAAGGAAGCCAATGATAAAGTAACACCTATCTGCAGTGTGACCACGTTTCCCATAGTATTGACAGCCACCTAAGTTAGAGTTGTTGTTGCCTTGTTGATTGATGGGAAGAGACCTGCAAGTTTTGGCACTATGACCAACTTTGAACTTTGTTGCACCATTGACAAGTGAGGGCATTACCAGCAGTGTTGTTGTTGTTATTGGTTCTGAAACCACCTCCAGTATTCATCATGCCATTTCCTCTTCCACCAAAGTTAGTGCCTCTGCCAATATTGTTGTTAAATCTTCCACTTCCTCGACCAGCATAGAAGCTAGTCATGGCATTGTTTGAGTGAAGCACAGGATATTGAGTCACAGCAGCGAATCCATAAGGCATGGCAGGAATAGGCACATAAGCAGACTGTGACGATAGAGGAAATGAGGGTAGGCCTTGAGTTGTGAAACCAGAAGGTATGGCAGGTGTAGTAGATGTAGATGCAGGTGAGGAGAACTGCAAAGTATGATTTTGAGTCAAGGGAGATGGCTGAGACACAGGTGGAGATGTTTGAGTCACACAAGAGTTGGAAGTTGGTGTACTTTGGACAGGAGTATTGATCTTAGCAAGCATGGCAGTAAGAAGGCTTTGTAGGCCTTG